>OX276336.1:127793647-128422534 GCA_946251815.1 Dasysyrphus albostriatus | reverse complement strand
ATAAATTATATATCATTAGAGGGGTTTTTTTTCACAGAAGTGCAGAATTCAAAAATGTATTTAATAATTGCACCACAAATACTTAATAACAATAAAATAAAATTCCGTAATAAGTGAGAGCAAGAGCGAGAGCGAGACCGAGTAATTATTTGTTTTTATTTGTCGTCACCTAAATGTGACGTTTCGATTTTTATCCACCCACCAACCAACCAATTTTCCAGCACTGACTGGAAAGATTATTGGATTGTATGATGGCAGCGTTCACTGCTGTAGAAAATAATAATAAGTAGCTCATATAATAATAAGTAGCTCAGTTTTTTTCTGTGCTAAAGACAGCTTTTATTGACAAATAATGTTATTAGCTCTTGAGTTTCGATGGCTGGGCGTACTAGTAACAAAAAATGTAGCAAAATAAATAACCATTGAGATTCGGATGCCCAGCTCTATGCTTTATTTCATTGCTGTGGACCAACAATACGTACACGTACGTACGACGCGACGCACAAAGGATTTGTTGAGAGTTGTAATTTACAAGGCTTTGGTTTTTTACGAGCTGTCGCGACACCAAATTTATTTACTTATTTGTTTGGTAAGGTTAAGGTATTAAACCTTAGTAAAACTCAACGAAGCCTTTTTGACTCTCAAATCTTTCCATTTAAATCAATTCAACACCAACAGAAAAATAAAATTTAAATATAAAACTAAGCAATTTATATTTATATGAAATAAAGTTAGCAATTAAGTACACATTAACGCATCTCCATCTCCTTTTATTTTATTCTCTCTCAATCTCATTTGAAACACAACCTTGAGAAAATTTTTAATGCAAAATTTACACTTCATGACACTCAAATTAAATTTTGTAAGTTGAATTTACGCTTCAGTTGGAATGGGGGGGGGGAGGCGGGGGATTGGTTCTTTATGACTTCCTTTTCTCGGTCGGAGTGCGGCGATGATGGCGTGGTGTGGCATCAGGATGATGCACGGGGGTGCTTCTTTTCTTGTTCATGATGCCACAATTATTATTGAAATATTATTCATTTAGAAAGAAAAAGAAAAACAGTAGAGAGGAGGGGGGTTAATTTTTTTTTTTTATTTTTAACTTACAATCCATTTGATAGCTTGAAGCGATTAAAACATTGGCAGTTAAGAAAAATCAGCGTGTCAAGAACATCACCTTTTTGACAATTTGTTTCCCATTCATTGGGTTTGTATACTTAATATGATTTAATGTGTTTGTTTTATCTGCTTATAAGCTTTTATAATTAGGTAGATGGTGTCTCCTGTAGTAAATTATAATAAATTTAAAATGAATTTATAGCATCTTTGTTTATTCTCTTGAAAAGAGAACCGTGAATTGGATGGTGTGAAAGTATGATTTTTGATTTTTTTTTTTAACTTATTATTTTGTCAATTAGCTTGTTGTTCTATTTACGTCACGTGCTTTTGTTAACAAACGGAAATAGATATAATTTCCCTATTTTCAAAGAAATGCCTTAGAGAGATAAGAAAACGAATGAAACAGAAAACACTGTCAGTAAAAAATGGGAAATTTAAATTTTGAAAGGAAGAACGAAGAACCTATAACTTCCTTGGAACTTGAGGCATCTAACAATTTTACTCCAAAAAAAAAACACATACACTTTTAAGCTAAACAAATATTTAAAACTAAAAGAATTTAAGTTTTTAAATAGATAATTCACAATCAAATTAAAAATAATTCTCAATTTCAATAATGGAATCAAATAATTTCAGGCAGAGTGCAAGTTTTTCTGTACCTAAATGGGGATCTCCCGATTTAAATTGTAAATGTTTCTTGTTATCATCACATCATTAAATTTTAATTTATTTTTGTGATAAGAAATAAAGATAATGTAAGATCTATAGGTATAGGCTGAAGGTTATAGATCAAATAAGGTGTTTTTGGTTTGGGAATGTCTACAACAATGCCAGCAAAAATAGAATGACTCAGCTTTGACTAATTTAGCTAATAAATAATAATGCAGAGAAAATCATTTACACATGATCACTTTTCACATTATTACTATTCAATAAAAATAATTAAATTAGGTAAATCAAATTAATTAATTAAAATGAATTATTTAATTAATTAAAAATTTAATTTAATAAATTGAATTATTTAATTATTCAATAAATTGAATTACATATATTGAATTGACTTGAATTAAATTATATTAAAATAAACTGAATTGCATTAGCATTACATTGAATTGTATTGAATTGAATTGAATTGAATTTAATTTAATTGAAATAAATTAAATTAAATTGAATTGAATTATATATAAATGAATTGCAGAGAATTCAATTAAACTGAATCGAATTAAAAAAACTATAGTTTGACGGAAAAAAAGTCAAAAATCCCACGGTGGTGGAGGTGAAAATCACATGATTTTGTCAGAAGCTAAGATCATTACCAAAATTCCAAACAATCATCCACGATACTATGTAGCTGGCAAATACTTTCAGAAGATAGTAGATTCATCCAAGTAAACACTTAAATTCATCGAAAATTAGAAGTAAATAGTTATTTTCCATTTTCTGATGATTGTTACATTTTCTATTAACTACAATACGAGTAAGTGAGGTTGCCATAAGCTAAACTTACGTTCGTAAAAAAGTAAAACAACTTAGTAGCTCAACATTTTTTCACTTGACTACTACTGCTTATGTGAGTCCCTTTCCTTTTTCGTTGGGTTATGACATTAAACATTAGCCAAAGTGAGCCTCAGAAGTTAATAAAACCTTAAAACTGGGACTAAAATTGGACACATGGCGCTAAAATGATAAAGTTGTTTAAAATAAGGCTCTGAACCTAATCTTCTACCTTTATAGACTCTGTGTACCTAACTATTACGATTACGTACAAATTTCACAGTTTTTCATTTACTATTAACACAAACCCAATTTGAACAAAAAAAAAAAAACTTAGAGACCTGATTTTGCCAGAAAATCGGACTCAAGGCCGTTAAATTTTGTATTTACAACTCCTTAACTGCGTGCTAAAATCAAAAAAGTATGTACTATGAACATTTCAATCGGTACTGAGTAGTGTGGGACTGTAACGCACTAAAACCACCGGTGAATCGGGACCAATCTATGAAAGATCGACAAATGATTTTTCTCTCCTTAATTTATAAATCACATTGTGGGTAGTTTAAGTTATAACACTTTCCCATAGCTTTTAGACCATCAGCTCATGAAGCTTGGTTCTTCTGAATCTCCGAACATTGTCTCGTACATTTAAGACAGTCTCCATTTTGGAGTTGGGAAGACTTTGCAGTCGCTGATTGTGTCATACAGCGTGTTTTTTAACCACTTCTGTAACCATTTCCATTTGAAGGTCACGAGGTAGATCGCTATTTCTTATATACCAAGGGGCATTTATTATTCCGCGAAGGACCTTGCTTTGGAATTTTTGGATGGGTCCAGCATTTGTTTTCTTTGTACAACCCCATCGTTGGATGCCATATATCCAAACGGGTTTCAATACTTGCTTATATAATATTAGCTTCTTCTTGATAGATAGGTCAGAGTTCTTTCCTAGTAACCAGTACATTTTTCTGTATTTCAAGTTTAGTTCTTTTTGATGTGCTCTTTCCATTTAAACTTTGCATCCAAAGTCATTCCAAGGTATTTGGCAGTATTGCAGTAAGGTACTGCTGTATTTTTTATAAGAATTGGAACATTGTTTATTTGTTTGTTTATAAAGTTTATATGCGTCGATTTTGTTTCATTTAGTTTGGTTCGCCATTTTTGTGTCCAATCACTAACTTTATCGACTGCATTTTGCAGTTTTTTTGTTGCCTCTGTAACAGATGTATCCGGCACCAAAATTGCAATATCATCAGCAAAAACCACTGGAATATCCCTTGTATATAACAGATACAGGGTTGGTCCTAGGACACTTCCTTGTGGTTCCGAGTAATTTCGGTCGTACCGTACTCTAAAGAGTCGGTTTGTAACGTAGGATTTCAGTATTTCGTAGTACTGCCTGAAAAGATCCCTTTGCAGTTTGTACTCAAGTGCCAAGTGCCAAACCTTGTCAAAGGCTTGAGCAACATCTAAGAATATAGCCGAGCATACTTGTTTTGCATGAAGTGCAACACTTTTTGTAAGAAACGTCATTTTTGTGTATAAACGGTGTTGCCATCCTAACATGATTTCTAATGCACTTTTTTCGGAAAATTAATCTACTGCTTTTAAATAGTCAACTTCGTTAAAAAACATTTTCTATTCTGTTCTTACGGCTTCCGACTATTGGCTTGCTTTTACAACAATCGTGACAGCATAATTAATTATAATACGCTGTTTTTAATTTCTTTCGTTCTTCTATTTTTAAAATAAAATTTAAAATTGGAATATGTAGATCTTCAGCAGGAAAGTTTAATATACTGCATTTTTTGTTTTGAAAACCTACTTCGAAAAATTTTTCGATTGGTGCCAACGCTATGACAGAAACTCTCCACCACAATTGGCATTACTTGTAACACTTCGTGTATACAGAAATTTGTGTAGCAGGAATTCATAAGTTTTCCAACGGTGGAGGGGAAATTACTTGCTCTCTCATTGCGCTCTCTCGTTGCAACTTTTTTGAGTTACCAAAAAGGAATTTGTGAGAATTTGTTCAAATTTGTGAAAATTTGCAAGAAATTTCACAATAATAAACACAGCCAGTATTTACTAATACAGTTCATCCAAAAAAAGTTAATGCTATGGCCCGAATGAAATGCTTAATTTTACTTACTGCATTTTTATGCATATTAAAAATAATATATATTTCAAAATTCTCTAGTAAAAGCATACTGTTTTATGCATATATCACCCAATCCAGAGTTGTGTATTGTGTGTGGTGTGAATCCGTTTTTTTTTTTAAACCAAATGCCTTCGACATCAAGATCATCGATTTCACTCATAAAAACAACTCAGTTCACATTAATGTCGCTATAGTGATGAACATTTTTATATCTTATGTCGATTTCTATCAACTTTTCTGTATCATTCTACTAATATTTTTTCGACTTTTTGTCAAGTCGAGACTTTAAAATGTCGATTTTTATTATTCAGTATTTTAACTTACTTAAATGTCTACTTTTGTAGTAAATCATTCGTGCGTAAATAAACCAATAAAATCTCTGTTTAGTTTCAAAGAAATTAATCTAAAACACCCCTTATCAAATAAAAGATGCTTTGTCAATAAAATCGTTAATATTTTTAATCAAAGTTCTTCCGATGAAAAAAAAAAGTCTATTTAAACTCAAACTAGCATCACACCGATCTCAGTTCGAATGTTTAATTTCAATTATAAAGTTCATGATATTAATAACTTTAAAATGAATCGTTATCTCATATTCTCAATATTATTTTTATTGATTGTAGACAAACTAGGGAATGTTAATGGTAAGAAATATTTTGTTGTGCATTAAATTTTTTGTTTTCATATTTTTCAAGTTGCATAAAATAAACTAAACAAAAAAATTCAAATAAAATGAATTAAACATAAAGTTTAAACACATTCAAACGGTGAAGAAAGTTATGAATTTGAAAATAAAAAACAGAAAACAAAATTCTACTCTTTAATTGGAACTAAAAAAATTGTAAGGAAAGTGTTTTTTTTTTGTGATTATCGAAATGAAAGTACATTTAATTCTCATAGAAATGTTAACCAACTACCATACTTAGTGACGCGGATAAATTTCAAAATCTTCAAGAATCATTTGGAGAGAGTGTCATTTTGTGTAGTGTAGATCAATATGATATTCAGAATGCCAAATAATTTTTTGAATTTTTTTTTAAATTCTTTTCTTTCTTCGTGACGTTTTTTTGTTTATAAAAATGATAATTGTCCTAGAGTGGGCTGTGGGTCAATAATTGCTGATTTGTTTTTTGTTGAGCACACTCTGGGATAATCATCATTTTTATTAAATCTTATAAACACAGATTACATACACTTATCTTTTCAAAAATAAAGATTAGTTCAAAAAGAGATTCGGTATTAGGAATTTTCCCAGATAAAAATTGAAACTATGTCTTGATGGATTTAAAATCTTACAGCAATAATTTCAATTTGCAGAAAGTGATTACCGCAATTTATTAAAAGTTTTTAGTCACTTACTAACAATGTGCGAAATATTATCTCATGGCCTTGCCAAAATGTCAAAAAATTGCATACAGAGCTACACAAAAAGTTTCTGCAGAATAGACGAATTAATACTGCCTCTGCTCGGTTAATTTTCAAACCTGGCTTTTTCTAACAATTTTAGTCCGAAGATCTGTAGAATTTAATGCTTGTATATAACTATGGATGTCGGAATTAAAAAAAAAAATTATTCAAAATTGGTATCGTGAATCTTATAAAGGATTAAGAAAGAAGTAATTTTCGTTTTAAAACATTTTCCAAAATTGAATTTTAGACCCCGTGGTCGGTCTTAAGTAAAGTACCACAATTCAAAAAAGTGGTCAAGAAACCCATTTAAATTTGCGTTGATATGTGGTCACACATTTGCTTTTTTAATCTGCTGCTAAGAAAATAAAATAATATATAATAATATGCTCCTTAAAATTTCATAAAACAACTTTTGACCTTAAATATTCATTTAACCCCTCAAAAAACCCATCGATTTTCTAGCTGTTTGCGATTATTTTTTTCTTAATAGAATGCTCGAATTGGCCCAACATTATTAAACACTATACTTGAATTGATATGCAGTCCATACAAATATGAGTAAGAAATCCAAAATAAAACATAATAAGTTAACGTGCCCTCTTTTCTTGCGACCTCTTTTTCGAAACGTTTTGAATTTCAAAAGTTGTGTACACAATAAAAAAAATATGGATGCAATTATTATATGATGGAACATGGAATAACTGAGGATAGGAATTCAAATATGAATTTTTGAAAATATTATTTAATATTAGCTAGTTTTGAAAAATTGAATTGAATTAAAACTTTTTTTTTTAAATTAACAAACATTTTTTTTGAAAATTTTGGTGTGGAATATTATTTATACTTGTCAGAAATTTGTGTATAAGCAAAATTATTAAAATCTGATCTGCAAATGACGGAAACTATTTAAAATCAAACTAAACGTTTCTGGGTTCTATTACAGTTAATATTTGCTATACATTTTTATTATAATTTATGGTAAACCGTTCTAGTATTAGAACAATTCAAATATTTTATCAAAATTGTGGGAATAGTTTTTGAGCAAAATGAGATTTTCTTCAACGGTATCGTAGGTACCGTTATTTTTGTTATACATTTCTTACTTGCGATATATGTAGATACTATAAGGCAAGTTTTGGATTTGTACAAAAAATAATTTGAGGTAACAATCAAACATAACATTACGATGATAGAGAACACCAAAAAACGTTGGTGGCACAATTCTGTCTGCCTTTTCGTTTACAGCCTAAACGGCCCGATCGAATTTCTTAAAACGTGGTTTATAGTGGTTTTTGGTGTTATGCCTACAAAATCTTAAATTTTGTTTTTAGAACCAAAAATAACGGTACCTGCCATACAATTTTTTTTTAATTTTACACTATCGTATTTTTCTCAAAAACGACTCGACAACTTTTCTTAAATAAAATTCATTAAATTACTTTTAGTATAGGCTTCCTTTGGATGGAAACCATTTAAAAAAAAATGATTATTAATGGTAACTCCCAAAGAACCATTTTTTTTTAACTGTCGATTTTCTTCAAAACGGTATGACTGGTATCAATATTTATTTTTATACAGAGGCTTCCAAAAATTATTAATATTTTTATGTACTTAAATTTAAAAAAAATATTTTTTGGATTTTTTAAAAATGTTTTGAAATAAGCTTTTGACAATAAAATATTTCGATTGATCGATTTTTTTAAAAATCGATATTTAAGAGGTTTTTAGATTATACTCTAAAATATTTTTAGAAAAAATTGTACATCTATGACAAAATAACGATACCTTCCATAAAAAAGCTTAAAAAAAATAACGGAAAGGAAAAATATTTTTTTCTCAAAAACGACTCCAAAGATTTTGCTTAAACTTTCTCCATACACTAAAATTTATACGATCTACTACAAAAAAACTATATAATTTTGGACTTAGCAATTATTAAAAGTCATAGAACGTGTTTTATTTTGAATTTTCTCATTATCGGCTGAATGGATTAAGATACATTTTTTATATACAAATTTCAGATAAGATTAAATAATATTGAAAATCATAATTTTCAAAAAAAAAAATTTTTGAGTTTTTAAAAAATGTTTAAAAATTTTATTATTTATTATTTCAAAAACGGGTTGACAAATTTTTTTTTCAAATTGTCTCAAACTCTGAACGAAGTTTTTTTCAGCTCATTTAAATATCGTATTTCACGCTTCGAAACATTTTTCTCTCATAACTTCCTTGTCCTTACATATAATTTTCTTAAATTTTATATATTTAAATTTAATTAATTTTAAATTTTTTTATATATATTTTAAATTTTTCTAAAAAGTGTGAAATAAAACCTTTAAGTACCAAGTTTAAAAATCCAAAAAAAGTACTTTCATATAAATTTTGGTACACAATATTATTCCTGTTTTTTTATTTCTGAAAAAATTAAAATTCACGACTGGGTCACACGTACTTGCTCTAATTTTCAAGAGACTTGAGAAAAAAATGCATGAAATATTATAATTAGCTAAAGCTAAAACAAGTCCTTTGATAGTGAAGGTTTAAAAAAGATGCAATTTTAATTTCTGATTAAATATGATTGAATGGAAACAAAAATTAAAAGCCATTGGAGTAGCTTTAAAAAAAAAATATTTTATAAAGGCTGTTTTTTTGACATGTGGTTTTCAATCTGGCAGTACTTTGTTCTTTTTGACAGCTGTCACTTGATTTATGCTCAGTTGGGTTTGCGTTTTAATAATGAATAGACTTTCTTCTAAACAACGTTTGTAAATTGTACACATTTATTACAAAAATAATGGTTCGGTTCGCGCGACGCCAACGACAGCCAACGAAACAATCAATTTATCGAAGGAATCTTTTGGTGAGCGTATATCTCACGTCAAGGGCCTGTGACGTAGCCTCCAAGATCGTGCAATTTAACTATTTTTTGTGGAGTTATGTGAACTCGCTTGTCTACGCAGATAAGCCCGACACAATTGACTCCTTAGAAGAGAATATTCGCCACGTTATTGCTGACGTCCTGTCCCAATTGCTGCAAAAAGTGCTCGAAAATTGGGCCTATTCATGTTTGAGTTTTCATGTATTCGAGAAAAGTCTTGCTTGTTACCAATTTAAAAAAAAAATCATAACACAGTAACCATAAAGCCTGCTCTAATCAATTAAAAGATTATCCATTATTTAAAGAACATTCTGTTAATGTCAATGCTAATTTTAAAACAAATATTTTTTGGAAAAAAAAAACTTTTACATATTAACTAAAGGAATTGAATAAGATCTGTGGTGGACATTTTTTTTTCGTATCCTTTTTTCCGATCTTCAGTCAAATAAGACATACAAATTATTTAAAGTGTATATAAAATAAAATAAAATAAAATTGGACTTAGGTTTGGTAGAAAGTGGAAGCTTTCTGAGAAGTAAACGAACAGATCTTTTTTCACATGAATTGTTGGTGCACATAAATTTGCACTAAGAAAATATTCTTGAAATCATATCAAATGATTTAAAAAGTCAGCTTAAATATTTCTTTTGTTATCTTTTTTCCAGGATACGCGGCCTATAAATGGGTACCATTAAAAGCGGGTGATACACTACCTGAAAACATAGTTCTTATTAAAGGTTCCGTAGACAGGTACATTGGAAGAGCTAGACATTTTGAAGAAATTCTACCAGCTGAAATCACTCCAAATGGATCAGCAATCATTTCATCTTGCCATAAAGAAATTTTGAAAGAACAATTTGAAATTCTGACAACATCAGAGGAATGTGAATGGAAATCTTATGGCAATGATATCAAGAATATTGATGACACCATATTGCATGTTGGTACGGCTTGGAATAGTGAACCCATATATTTAGGAGTTTCGTCTAATGATCAGTATACCGAAGATTGTCACATAACATCAATTTATATATTGAGAAATGAGGTGTATACTTGGTCCACTCTAAAACAAGATTATTACCACAATCTATATCGAAAAACACAATTTTTTAGTTGTAAAACTAACACCAAATGGATTGATACGTCATCAGCTAAATTACCAAATAACACAGTTTCTGGTGGAAAAACTGAGGACGATTATGAAATGTATGTTGCTCAATTGAAACGAGGTTGTAATATTGTTACGGGACAGGTCATCCCGAAAATGGGTGTTGCAACGGCATTTTTGAATGATGGCAAAGATATTGAGGCTTCTTATTGTCAAGTACTAGTTGGTGAACCAAATGAATACACATGGGTTTCAGCTAGTGATGGAGAAATTCCCGATTATGCTGTTGCTAATGGAAAAGATGGAGTAGAAGTGGCATATGTGGCGCGAATCAATAACACTATAGGACATTTGACTCATGGTGAAGCTTTACGCGAACAAATGGATTATCATATCTTGGTAAAGAACCAGTTATAGGAAATTATTTTTACATTAGTTTTCTAAATTTGTTTTACTGTTTTAAAATTCAATAAAAAATATATAAAATATATAATTCAAATATATTATGTTTATTTAAAGATGGTTGTGTTTTTCTTCTTTTTTTTTCTCCAAGAAATCAGTTCGAAATTTAATTAGATAAAAATTGGTTTCGGAAAACTTAATACAAAATTACACGTTTTTTCCAAACAGTTCGACTTCAATCGAACTTTCAATTAATTTGCCATAATTATAGGACCTTTATTAGTAAATGAAATTTTGTATCGTTGACTAATATTCTATGAAAAGAATACTTTCTAGAATTTATTTGTTAGCTAAGAGCCAGATACTTTCTTCCTGTAAATTATTACTGAACTGATTATTTTTTTTGATTGAATGTGTTCCAGGGTGTCCCCAAATGTAGATCCAAGTTTTTGGGACGGGGGGAGGGGCACGAGCATTTATTTTTCTCACCAACCTGTCGTTATAAAGAAGCTTGCCTTTAACTTGAACCAGTGTACTCAGAGTACATATAGTGTAGAATACACTCATTTATGAATACCCGTTCTTCATGAGTTCACTGCAGGAAGTGCTTGTTTTCAAATGGGTACAAGACTCATTCAGTAACTAAATATTAAACAATTTATTAATTTCAGTTTTCAGCACAGTGTGCAGTGTGTGAAATGTGGTTGAAATAAAATAAATGTCCTGGAAGACATTCATTGCAGACCTCTAATTTAAATGAAAAATGAACAATTATATGGCGTTTATGGAAACAATCGAACTTGAAAAAAACGTATTTTTGGCAACGGCGTATACAAGGGGGGGGTCACAGGGTCATGACCCCCCCCCCCCCCCCGAGAACTCAAAGATATACGCACAAAATAATAAGAAAAGCAAAAATATTTGCAATCTGAAAATATAATTTTAAAAAAATAATTTTTGTATAACTTTGGAATAGGCTTCCTATTCATTATTGGTAAAGTTTATTTACCTTCTCCTATCAAGATTTACAAGCCATTGCCCGAATTATACTATTGGGGTTTTATTGTCGAAATTAAACAATTTTTTTTGTTGGTTAAGATGTATCAAATAGACGATTTTAACCACTTGCATTCAGAAAATTTTAGCATTGATGTATTTTTTGATTCAAAATCAATTTGGTAGATCTACGTTTTTGGCAGATATACACTCTTTAATTCTCAAAGTATTTTCAATATTGTTTTTGATCGGTTTAACTTACTTATTTTGTGAGAATTTTGTTCAAAATATCAAGGAAATCATCTTCGATAAAAAAAATAAATGAATGAATAATGAATGAAAAAAAATAACAGACGCTATTATACGAATATTACAATGAAAAACAAAAATTTTACTTTAAACCGTATTCCATACACCAGGGCCGCTCCGACTCAAACCCAGTACCAACTTGTTTCAGTATAGGTTACGTATGAATTACCAGCAAAAAAAAAAACGATTTAACTAGTTGAAATGTCAGTTTATATCGACTTTTTTGCATGTAAGAATACTTATTTTGGTTACTAGTTCATTAAATTTTTAGCTTCAAACTTAGACAAAAAGTCAGCAGCCTAAAAAGAAACTCGAGAAAAGGATCGACTTTGATCGAATTTTCGATATTTCTTCCCAATATTTAGTACATAGAAAAAAAGTTGATATAAATTGATTTTTATTTTTAGTTCGATATTTTTTCTATCGTGAACTTCATTCCAACGCAACGTAACTTAAAATACATCGCTCTTCTTGGAATGTTTGAATGAAATCAACAAAAACTCTAATCATATATTGTTGTCTGACTTTTAAACACGAATTTAACAGTTACTATTAATTTTGGATTATGTTTAAAATACATTTTCTTTTGATCGTTTCGATCTTATATTCGATTGATGACAATCCAACGCGAGGTTAAGCGTGCTTCTAAGCATTATTCCCTAAACTATGAATTGATCATAGAATCAGTCAGTCAAAGTCAATTTGTTCGTGAAATGATCGTCGTTTTTTTGACGCAGAAAGCGTCATGACAACTAATATGTAAACGTCCTGTTTGTTGAAAATTTGTTTTCATCAACGCCAGTCAATTTACTTGCTAAAGCTTTTGACGTTTACAAACATGCTCTCTGCCTTTTCAACAATCATCAACTCGATTTTTGTACTGCTCAGTTGCACCGTAGATGATGTATTCAAATTCGTGACTTTAGCGAACTTGACTATTGAACACAATACTAACGCAGTGAAATTTGTATTTGCATTTTTTAAGAGAAGACTTTTGCAGTTTGCGTTAACGAATATTCCGCAAACACATTTCATGGCACCATTCATGGAACGTGGCGAGCCATTCGCATGGCCTCCTTCATAGGAAGGCACCTGGGGCACTTGCTCCAGTGCCCCACCCTTAGACACAGCCCTGTCATACACCCTAAAAACATTTTTTGATTGAGATCTGATCTGCGGCCAATATTTCACATGTTCATTTTCAGGCTTCAACAAAAACAAATTGTGGAAGCTAAGAATTTTTGTCTCCAATAAAAGAGTGGTTCTAACTACCACAATTTTTGATTGATAAATGAGAAAATTATCCCCTCATTATTATCCCCTTATCAGATTAAAAAAAAAAATTAATGCAAACTGTCGCTTAAAACTGTCTTCAAACGTAAGATATTAAGAAAAATATTAAAAAATATTAATATTAAGTAAAATATTAAAATTAACATCTCCAAAGCCTACATATTTTTTAGCGTGCACAAAAAATCCATACGAAATATTTTTGGTACACAACCTCAAGATCATATTAAAATTCGGGAGTGGATCAAAATTTGGTTTCCAAAACTCAGCTCAACAAAATTTGTGTTTTACCCAGAAAATAATAAGGGTATTCATGCAACGTCGTAAGTTTACAAATTGTGTAAAAAGTATGCATGAACGACCTTTGTTATACATTTGATTAAATGCTAGGTAATTCAATCAGAGTAAGAGTCACAATGACGTTTGGATAAGTTTAACCAGTTTGGTTAATTTTACGAACAAAATCCCTTGATAACTTTAACAAAATTGTATGAATCATTTCCTATACAAAATTTGAAAATTCATTAACCAAAAGATAAATTTAACAAATTTGTAAACTTTTCTACGGTTTTACGAAATTGCATGAATATCCTTAATATAAAAATGTGTAAGCTTTGCCTGCAAATAATAATACAGTAGACACTCGATTTAGTAAATCTAAAAAAATTAACTATATTGAACACACAAAATTATATATAAAAAACATATTTTTTGTTTTACAAAAATGTCCCGAAAGAATTTAACATTGCTTAAGGACACTAAACAAGTGTTTCTTTTTTTAAACCTCATTGAAAGCTTGCGAAAAAGTAAACAATCTCGAAACGGTGAACAGGCTGGTTTTATTACCATACTATATCGAGCGTCTACTGTATTTTATTTTAAGATCATTAAAAAGTAATTGAAAAAAGAAGAAAAATTACGCCCTTTTTACAATTTCCAAACTTCTCTTTATTTTGCCAAAATTATGTAAACGGAATTTGGAGAATATTGAGAAACAAAATTTCGAAAGAAAAGTTTTGCGAAACGAGTTTTGACCTTGCTAAAATTTCGACCCCAACTCTTTATAATTTAAAAAAAAAAATGGTAACATTTGTGGGACCAGCAAAAATTAATTCCAAAAAAAGTACAAAACGCGAAAAAAATGGAAACCGTGGATCAGTCTTTTAATTAATAAATTTATAAGAACTGAATTGGGTTTTTGTTTTGGTATGACCCCCCCCAAGAAATGGAGCTGTATACGCCGCTGATTTTTGGGTTTTTTTCGTTTTTGACTATGTTTTTTTTTACAATAATGATATGTTTCTTTGACACTTATAGCACTGAAATCTTAAAAAACCCAGTCTTCACACCCCAACCTCACATTTTTGCCCACCATTTAAATATTTAATCCTAATTTTCCCCATCACTCATTTTCTATTAATTTTAAAGATTTAATAAAAGAGAAACGAAAACACGTAAGAAACAACGAAAAAACCAAAGCTTCCAGTGCTCCCGATTAAGAAAAACCAATACGAATGGGCTCAAATGAAAGCTACATAACAAAAAATGCTACATTTGCCAAATTAAAAAGAAAAATAAAGAAGCTTAAGTCAAATAAAGTTCCTGGATATGACTTAATTACGGCAGAAATTTTAAAAATGCTCCCTCGTAAGGGATTTTTTAACCTCCTTCATACATAATAAAAGCCGCTCTAAGGTTAAAATATGTTCGGAGCCAATGGAAATTTGCGGAAGTCATGATGGTTTTGAAACCATCTCACGAAAAGAAGTCTTACATGCTGATTTCGCTTCTTCCTATAATATCAAAAGAAAGGATACCACTCCTGTGCTTTTAGCCGATACTAGAAGAGAAACAATTGATACCTGAACATCAGTTTTGATTTGAAGGAAGAATTTGACAATTGGTCAAGTGCATAGAATTACTGAAGTAATTAAGAGAACTTTTAAAGAAAAGAAAATCTGTTCGACACTCTTTACGGGCGTGTTGCATGGGTTCGACAAGGTGTGGCACGAAGGCCTCAAATTAAAATTAAGACAAGTTCTGGCTGAAGGACTTTATAACATTCTTAACGGATATCTAGATAACAGAATTTTTTGGGTAAGACACAAAATGACTATTCTAATTTCAAAGAAATAGTGGCTGGGGTACCAAAAGGAAGTGTATTAGGTGCAGTTCTGTACCTTTTATTTATATGCGATATACCTCAAATAGAAGACACTATTGTAGGCACGTTTGCTTATGATCGCGTTCAATGAACAAAAGTCAGTCCAAGTGGACTTTACGTAAAGGGTGATTTTTTAGCTGGTTTGGTTTTGGCAACACTGGTTTTGATAGCTGACGTGTGTTTAGTACCTTGTGTTACTGTCAAACAGCTTCAGTTTGGTTTGCAATTTAACCATGGATCGTCTTACAAATGAACAACGCTTGCAAATTATTGAATTTTACTATCAAAATTCGTGCTCGGTTCGAAATGTTCATCGCGCGCTGCTTCCATTTTATGGTCGGCATTCTCGACCTTCTGAGCAGTCTATTCGGAAGATTGTGACCAAATTTCGCACCAAATTTACTTTGTTGGACATTAAACCACCAACACGTTTACGTACTGTGCGTAGTGAAGAAAATATTGCGGCCGTATCAGCTAGTGTGACAGAAGACCGCGAAATGTCGATTCGGCGCCGTTCCCAGCAGTTAGGCCTTTGTTACAGCACTACGTGGAAAATTTTGCGGAAGGATTTGGGCGTAAAGCCTTTTAAGATACAGCTGGTGCAAGAACTAAAGCCAGCCGACCTACCACAACGCCGAATTTTTGGTGAATGGGCTCTTGGAAAGCTGGCCGAGGATCCGCTTTTTTATCGAAAAATTGTGTTCAGCGATGAGGCTCATTTTTGGTTGAATGGGTACGTAAATAAGCATAATTGCCGCATTTGGAGTGAAGATCAGCCAGAAGCATTGCAACAGCTACCAATGCATCCCGAAAAAGCCACTGTTTGGTGCGGTTTATGGGCCGGCGGCATTATTGGGCCATATTTCTTCAAAGATGATGCGAATCGCAGCGTAACTGTCAATGGTGAACGCTACCGAGCGATGATAACAAACTTTTTTTTGCCCGAAATGGAAGTTCTTGACTTGCATGATATGTGGTTTCAACAAGACGGTGCCACATGCCACACAGCACGCGAAACAATGGCGCAATTGCGAGGCGAGTTTGGTGAACAGTTAGTTTCACGTTTCGGGCCGGTCAATTGGCCGCCTAGATCGTGCGATTTGACACCATTAGATTATTTTTTGTGGGGGTATGTCAAGGCTAATGTCTATAGGGACAAGCCCGCTTCGATTGACATCCATGCCAACATCCATGCATTCATTCGTGAGATACCGGCCGATATGTGTGAAAGAGTATGCCAAAATTGGACTCAGCGGATGGGCTACCTGAGACGCAGCCACGGTCAACATTTGCATGAAATTATCTTTAAACATTAAATTGCAAGTTTCAAACTATCGATTCAAATAAATATTTCATTCATTTTTTCGAATTTTTTGTGTTTTTTTTTTTTTCTTAAAAAATCACCCGTTAAATGCTCCGTGGTATATAAGAAACAAAGATCTTCACAGGGATCTCGGGATTGCTACGGTTCGGGACGAAATAGAAAGTTTCGCGCGAAAACATAGAAATCGACTATTCGAACACGCTAATTCAACAATTATTGATATTCTTGACGAGTCGAATTTAGTACGCCGCCATCTGCGAAGAACACCTTCCGACTTGTTGCGGTGAATATAAAACCGTTTTAAAATCTCGGAATAAGCAGGAACTTTCACCGGAAAGTAACCTGTAACACGTTACTTAACTTCGTTAAAAATAAATTGCTAGATAGTTTCAACTTAGTTGCAATCGGGAAGTGGAGGTGGTTTTAGTGTAGTAAGAATGTCACACACCTATGAGCACGCGTTTTTCGGTCTTCATAGGGCTTGATATGCAGGTTTTCCACCTACCCATGGGAAAAAAAAACATATTTTTGTCAATTATTTATGGAACAGAAGGGGCTGGTCACACTGTTAATTCAAAAACTGATCAACTATAGGAATAGTGAAAGCGAATTTTGTTCTGCGTGTGTAAGCATTTGTTATTCTTATCAAGAGATAAGATAATATTTTTAATATAATAATATTTCTATCAATAGCTAGTTCGGGTGTATTTTTAATTCATTTACAGCAGTGAAAAATTTAAATTATAACTCTTAGGTATATCGTTCAATGTGAATTTCTAAGATGAGACAGTAATTAACAATTGAAATGCATTCAAAATTGATATGAAACGCTTACGTTACATCAAAGCAGTGATTTTTATAATTTTCCTAAGCAAACTTCATCATACAGCTGGTTAGATATTTGTATACTTGTGCTTTGTTTATGGACTGTATATCTTTAGCACATTTAAAGAAAAAATTGTTAATGTTTTGCCTTTATTTTATTTTTTTTTTTTTCAAAGTAAGAGCATTAAAATCGAAATTGTTACAAATTCAAGAAAACAATATGAGCCTAGTCGAAGTGAGTGAACCTGAACGAAAAAGGAAGAAAAAACTAATTTTTGTAGATGCAATATTATTTTTGATTCAAAAATTTGAAAAAGGGTATTTTTTTTGTCAGCAAAGATGTTATTTGTTTGTTTAAATTTTTTCGTTCATTAATTTAGTTTCATGGGAAATACCAGCAATGAACAAATTAAAAATACTCCAGAAGAAGCAGTCGCCGATTCTGTAGATGAAGACGCTGACAAGGCATTTCTTATGTCTGTCTTACCGGATTTTAAAAACCTCAACGATGACGAAAAACTTGAATTTCGATTGCATACACTGCAGTTTTTCAAAAATATTCGCAATGGAAATAAACAGCAATTACTACAACAGCCATATCACTATGGTATCCAGCAACCACCAGTAAATCCAATGTTATCACAATACTTTTTGAACTATCACACACAGCAATCATTATTTCCAGGAAATAGAGATAATAGTTTCCCACCATCATATGTTGCTCCGCAACCATTATTCACACCAACATTACAAGATGCAAATTTGTCTAGAAGACAGGAATCAATTTTTTGTAACAGTTTAACAAACTCAAAGAATTTAGAAGATTATTTGTTAGATTTAAAATAAAAATTATATGAGTAAGTACTAGGTAGGTAGGTACTCGAAGGCAGATATGTATAGAATGTTTTATATTTGTTTTTATTTGTAAAAAATTAAAGATATATTTAAAAGGGGCCGACTACTTTCATTAAAATGTTCAAAGCCTTCATTTTTGTTGATCAAAATAAGGACATGGCGGTTTGGTTAGATACATGCATCCAGATCACGAGCATGTCACAAAAAATTTGACCCCACACATCAATGAAGAAATTGTTCAAGATTTTTTTTTGCAAAAAATTGGAAGACTACTAATTTTTGCAGAAATTCTCTCAAAAAAAAAAAATTTACGAAAAATTGTAGAACAATTTAGTGGCACTTTTTGACCAAACAATTTCTGTCCAAAGAAATTTCTTTTGGGAAGGATTTATAAGGAAAGGGTAAATGATTTACTCAAAACCTTACACAATTTTCGAAATGTGGGAATAAGAATCAGACAGAAATGGGTGAAAAATAGTTGCAATTGGTATATTTTTGGTCAATATTTGGAAAAAACCTAATAAACAATAAACAAAAAATATTTTAAATACATTTTAGATCAAATAATAATTATTGAATTAAAAATCAAAATCAATGTTTCGTAACTTTTGGGTCTATCGGTCTATCAACCAATTTTTAAACCTTTCATGATCTAATATTATTTTATTACCTTTTAAATCGATTTTTTGATTCTTCTAAGCAAATTCTTTCAACTACGACCTTGACAGAAAGCCGATGAAATGTTTTTGTATAGCAATGTAAAGGGTTTTTCAAAGGGGACGCTACAAAAGTAGAGCGACAGGGACAGCAAACCACGCCATATTTCTTGCAGCTCTTTTGACATTTCTCTTCAGTAAGGTTTGCCATTTCATGATGGAAAGATATACGAGCCAACAACGAGTCGAAATTATTAAAATTTACTACCGAAATTCGGAGTCAGTGGCCTCAACGTTAAGATTGCTACGTCCAATTTATCGTCATAATCGTCCTAGCAGATCAACAATTGAGCGTGGAAAAATTTGAATCCACAGGCACAGTACAAAATGTTCAAGTGCCAGTGAGACAAAGAAGTGCCCGTAGTGTTGAAAATATTGCTGCCGCTGAGACTTCAGTTGCAGAAAGCCCAAATGTGTCTCTCACACGTCGTTCTCAAGCGTTGGGACGACGCTGATGTGGAGAATTTTGCGAAAAGATCTTGGCCTACATCCTTACAAGAACTGAAGCCGCTTGACCACTAAAACGTCGTATGTTCGTGAATTGGGCTGAGCAACAACTTGAAAATGATTCGGATTTTCATCGAAAAATCATCTTCAGCTATGAGGCTCATTTTTGGCTGAATGGCTTCGTCAATAAACAAAGTATGCGGTATTGGTCAGGCAGCAATCCACACGTACTCCATGAGTCATCATTGCATCCCGAAAAAATTACGGTTTGGTGTGGCTTATGAGCCGGCGGCATCATTGGGCCGTACTTCTTCCGTGACGATCAAGACCGGCACGTTACTGTGAATGGGGATCGCTACCGTTCAATGATAACCGAATATTTTTGGTCCCAATCGGATGATATGGACTTGGAGGACATGTGGTTCCAACAGGACGGCCGGCTCCGCAAGCCACACAGCGAATGTCACAATAAATTTATTGGAAACCAAGTTTGGAGAACGTGTTATCTCATGAAATGGTCCAGTCGCTTGGCCACCTCGGTCGTGTGATTTGACGCCGTTAGACTATTTCCTGTGGGGTTACGTATAATCTGTGGTCTATGCCAACAAGCCTGCGACGATTGATGAACTTCGTGCGAATATCGAACGTGAAATTGAGCAATATCGGCCGATTTATGCTTGAAAACCGTCGAAAATTGGGTTCAGCGTCTGGCCTCAAAACCAAGCGTGCCCGTGGTAGCTATGCAAAAGAAATCGAGTTTCATACATCATGGCATCGAACGTGCTTTTACAGGAATAAAGAATTTCATTGACATCCAAAACCGTTTTTGTTTTATTTAAAAAAAACGTTTTTAGTGCTCTTATCGAAAAACCCGTTACCTAAATACTTCTAGTTTTTTTTTGCCGACAAATTGAAACTTTCAAACAAAACAAGGCATAGGTATGCATAAGGGTGCGTTCGGCATTTAAATTACGGGCTTGCACAGAACAGCTTTCGAGAAAATTGCAAAGATGAATGTGCCTCACTTTACTATAATATTTCAGTAGCCAATTAGAGTATCTGATAACAACATGAAAGGCGCAACTTCAAACTACAATTCAGACTGTTTAAGTCCAAAAATGTATTTATTACTGCTGAGGTCTTTGTTAAAAAAAAACCACTCAAAATGTAGGTAGGTATGTACTGTACCTACATATAGGTATGAAAGTACTCAGAGTTGGCAATTAATGATTACTTTTTGTAATTTATTTCAATTTTCGTTGCAATTACATGAAATTAGTAATTGAACTTTCTTCAATTACAATGACATCTAATTGTGATTTAAAAAAAAAACATACATTTCCGTTACTTGTAATTGAAAAAATTTTCTTAAAAAATTACATGAATTATTATTGAAATTAGTAATGGATTTTAGAAAGTAATTGAATAAAAGCACTGTGTTAATTACATTTATGGTAATTGATTACTTGGATTAAAATTCATTACATGTTTTTTATTAATTAAACATTATATTAAGAAAAATAAGAATTAAACAAATATTCTTACTGCTAAACACTAATACAAATAGACAAAAACGGAATGAATAATTTTTTCAATTTATTAATATTAATTTAATTATTTTCAAAAGGAGATTATTTTAAAGACGACAGTAAATTAAAAACCTGATAAAAGTGAACAAAATATATGTTAATAAGTTTGAAACAGCACACGTACAGAGATTTTACGCAACGAGGAACCATTTTTTGTGCAATATCATGGAAATGTACATAATTAACAAAAACAATGAATTATTTACATTTTGTGTAATGATAACTGAATGAAGTAATAATTACAGTTTTTGTGGTGAATACTTGCATAAACGCATATATGTAATTGAATTACAAGTAATTGAAACTTTTCAATTACATTTAATTACTAATAAGTAATTGAATCTGTTCAAAAGTATTTGCAGATTTCAATTACAAGTAAATTGAAATTGAACTTTTTTATCATTACTTTCCTTTCCCAACTCTGTATATACCTACTACTAAAAGTTCAAATGTCAAAAAAATGGATATAACTTTAAAACAGTAAACGCTTTTGAAAATAAATTTTATAAACTTTTAGAATTTAGAACATTCTTTCAGTATCTACAAAATAGGTATTGTATGATTATTGTTTGCTAAATAAATATACTACCTTCAATATTCATATATGTACCTGCCTTAAGTAAATTTTGTATATATTCCTTAAAAAAAACATTAATTTAACTCCAACATTTTTTCACAAAAATCCAACACATACGTTTATTTTAAACTTACAAACAGACCAACACTACCTATATTCACATATCAACCATCCAAAAAATGCTTACAACTTTTTGTGGCCAACAAAAAAAAAAAAACATTATTCCCAGAGCATTGTTGTTGTTATTGTTGTTGTTTTCTATAGAAGAAATTGTTTTTTTTTTTTCCAGCAAGGACATAAAAGTAAAACCTTCCAATATCCATATATACCTAGTTTCAGATGAAAGGGAAAAAAACCTCTTTTTATATCCTTCCTATACCACATCATCATCTGCCACAGAGCCTTATGGAATTGAAGAGGCATACAAAATAGGTAATGGCTTCTGAATAAAAAAAACTTTGAAACAAAGAAAACACAATTAGGTAGGTACTAATTTTTATACTCGTATAATAAAGAAGGAAATGCATTAAAAACTTAGCGTTGATTATGTTTCTACTTTGTCATAAAAACAATACTTCAGACATGGTCCAAAGAGTGCTAATGTAAACTTTAATATTCATACAAATAATACCTATGTAGATACGAGTAGGTACCTTCTAAGAAATAAAAAAATAAACACAGAAATCAAATACTAACATATATTTTAGAATTAAAGGAAATCATTTTTGTTTGCTCATTTATGTACTGGAATGCCTTTTTTCCTAATTGTTTTGATACGTACCTACGACCCTACAGGAATTAAGTTTCATTGCAAACGAAAGTTGCATTATCCAGAGATTTCAATCAAAAAATCAAGATGGCGCCTCGATGAAAATTGCCCTCAGTTTGGTCGTTGAGTTAACTCATCAAACTAGGGATATAAATGGTCTGAATAGTCTCGTCTGTGATTTTTGAACACTTGCAGTTAGCGGAAATAGAACTTTCAAGCTTTACAAACAAATAAGACACTGTTTCATAGATGTACGTTAAATAGAACAGAGGGTTTTTAAACATTGATATTTAACTCGAACACAGTTTCCAGACATTACTTGACATTACTTGTTTACCTGAGTGATTTTTGGAAAATTTTCCACCTTATGTCTTCTTTGGGACCTCCTACAGAGAGTTGGATCCAAGCCAACATTTATTCAAAATTGCAAGCTGAATATTTCTTGTATCCACACTTTTATCCTCCGACCAATAGACATTGAAATAAATCGATGTTCAAATTTAACACGTGTTCAACACGTGCTTAGAAAGGCAGACAAACGGTTATTCGTTCAACACCTCAAATGCTTTTATTGATATGACTTTCAAGGTTACGCAAATGACATGAGTTTTTATGTCGTTGGCTCTTAAACTATAAGATAAAGCTCGGACTCATAGATAGTGCTGCCAAATCTCATGATTTATCATGATTCTCAGGATTTTTGATCCCCGTTTCATGATCTCATGATTTCATACAAAATCTTATGATTTTTTAAATTTTTTGACTCAATTTTAAAATAAACATCGCTTTAAGACCATTATAATCAACCGATCGAAATTCCTTGTTACCATTTTAAAAGATTCAAACAATTTACTATCCAACCTCCATGTGAATTAAAATCACAACAAAAATGATAACCAAAAGGCGTTTTTCTTTTTTAATTCAGAATAGAGCTCTTAACAGAGTTCGAGTATGTCAAAAATGTTCTGAACATCATCTGAACCAAGTGTGTTCTGAGCTTGCTGTCAAATGCTTGTGCTCAGCATTTAAATCTGCCTGCTCAGTTATCTTATTCTGAGCTTATAAATCGCACTCTGAACAAGCTCAGAACATGCTCAGAACGGAGAAAGAAACACAACAATCGGATGATTTTTTTTTGGGATCTCATGATAGTGTTTTTTTTTTTTTGAATCGGCAACACTTCACAGAAATAAGAACCAATTGGAAACAAGCACACATTTCAAATATCGTCAGCGGCTTTAGACAAACGGTCCTACCAAACCAACGCGAAACATTCGCCGACGACAGTTTTTGTTGTAGTCTCGCGTTGTGTATTTGTCATATTTTACTATAGTTGTAAATCATTAGCTGCAAGTTTGCATATATTTGAGAGAGCCTTAGTATTATTCTAATTTTTGAGTTTAAGAACAGTTGCTCAGAGTTTGTTTTCTGCAATTTGTGAAAGGTGATTTTAAGAAAAAGTAAAAAGGTCTTTCCCTTAATTACCAACGCTGCGCCGAGCTTATTTCCATTCCATTATTTTAAGCAAAGAAACAGAGCAAACATAGAACATAGAAGGTTGACATCCATATAGTATCACACATCGATGACAGTAGATTTTTGACAGTTGAAAGATTAAGTTTATCCTAGACCGAAAAAATGATAAAACTCGTCCCTTCAATTCTCTTTTTGAAAGTAAAAACTTTTCTCTGTGAATAAAGTATATAATGTACTTTGAATGAAATAAAGAAGGGTCTTGCTTCTTTTAAAGTTAGACGAGTGCTTTAGAGTTAAAGTATACTTTATATCGTTTAAAATTGCAAAAGAGCAGACTCTCATTCTTAAAATTATATTTAGAGTTAGACTTCTATTTTGAGAGTGATTGAGAGTTGGTTTTAATTGTTTAAAATGTTGCACCAAAGAGTTTAATTTAAAAATTAAAAATTGCAATTATAGCCATCAGGTTTTTCAATAAGAGCGCTACAAAAGTTTTTTTTTAAATAAAACAAAAACGGTTTTGGGTATCAATGAAATTCCTTATTTCTGTGAAAGTACGTTCGATGTCATTATGTATGGAACTCGATTTCTTTTGCATGGCCACCACGGGCACGCTTGCAGAACTCCAGACCCTGAACCCAATTTTCGACGGGTTTCAAGCATAAATTGACCGATACTGCTGCAATTTCACGTTCGATATTCGTACGAAGTTCATCAATCGTCGCTGGCTTGGCCATAGACTTGACGTTGTCCCCCAGGAAATAGTCTAACGGCGTCAAATCACACGACCGAGGCGGCCAAGTGACTGGACCATTTCGTGAGATAACACGTTCTCCAAACCTTGGTTTCCAATAAATTGATTGTGACATTCGCTGTGTGGCTTGTAGCGCCGTCTTGTTGGAACCACATGTCTTCCAAGTCCATATCATCCAATTGGGGCCAAAAATATTCGGTCACCATTGAACGGTAGCGATCTCCATTCACAGTAACGTGCCGGTCTTGATATTCACGGAAGAAGTACGGCTCAATGACGCCGCTGGTCAAGCGGCTTCAGTTCTTGCGTCAATTTAATCTTGTAAGGATGTAGGCCAAAATTTTTTCGCAAAATTCGCCACAACGACGTCACAGAGGTGCCCAATGCTTGAGAACGACGTGTGAGAGACACTTTTGGGCTCTCTGCAACTGAAGCCCCAGCGGCAGCAATATTCTCGAGACTACGGGCACTTCCTTGTCTCACTGGCACGAGAACATTTTGTACTGTGCCTGTGGATTCAAATTTTTCCACTAGACGCTCAATTGTAGATCTGCTAGGACGATTTTGACGACCATAAATTGGACGAAGCGCTCTTAACTCCGAATTTCGGTAGTAAATTTTAATAATTTCGACTGGTTGTAAACTCATATATCTTTCCATCATGAAATGGGAAACCTTACTGAAGAGCAATGTCAAAAGAGCGGCAAGAAATATGGCGTCGTTTGCTGTCCCTGATGTCGCTCTACTTTTGTAGCGTCCCTGTTGAAAAACCCTTAATAAGTTGGCCGCAAAGAAAGGCAAACATTTTTGTTAATTAAAAATAAAAATATTTCGACTACAAAACTCTACACAGTTTTATAAGCAAATTCTAACCAATTTATGTTCACAAACTTAGTCAAAACATAAAAAATGTGTATCTTACAAAAACAAGCCTATTGGAACAAGCAACAATTAAATTTTACTTTAATTGGTAAAGAAAAATTTACCTGAAAACAAATTAAAGAAAATAAAATCCTATTTTGACCGCCAGTGAGAAAAAGCACTCTTAATTATAAGCACAGTAAATTGTGCTACGGTATAACTGCATAACACTATTCTTCAGTACACTTTATAAAGTAAAGAACTGGCTTAGAAGCACAAATGCTGCCTATGGACATTATGCGTGCATTTTAATTAAGTGCTATAAAGACCTTCAGCTTATCCAAACAGATTCCTACAAAAATTAAGTTTATTAACTTTGTTTATTGAAGACAAAAGCAGTACCTACTGGAAAGGAGAGCATATTTCCGTTAAACATTAAATAAAATTAAATTTTCAAAAGAATGATTTTTATTTTGTAATAAATCAAGTTTTGAATGTTCTCTGTGCTTGAATTACTTTTTTATGATTTTTTTGTTAAAATAATATTTGTTTGTTTTTACAAAATAAAATGAGAATTACGAAAAAAATCCATCATCAATAAATATTTTGGTTTCTTTTTAAATTAAATATTTTGTATGAACATTATTACTTCAAATGAAAGCACTGTAAATATCAAAAACAATATTTCTGCAACCCACTCTTCTTTCTCCAGAGTTCGGTAGTAATGGTTACTTTGAGTAGTTTATTTAAACTTTAATTTCAATTACATGTTATAAGTTATTGAACTCTTTTCAATAACAATTACACAAGAAATACACATTACACATTTTCATTACTTGTGATTGCAATTGAAAAAAAAAATTACTTATCCATGTAATTGATATTTGTAATGGGTTTTTGGAAGTAACTGACGGAAAGCACATTGTTAATTACATTTAAAGTAATTGATTACTTGGATTGTAATTTTTTTTCTTACATCACATAAGATGAAAATAATAAAATAAATAAAAATTATTCTAACTGCTAAGCTAATACAAATAGAAAAAAAAATATATAACGAGAAATTTTCACAACTTATAATTATTAATTTAATTGTTTTCAAAAGGAGATTATTTTAAAGACGACGGTTAATTAAAAACCTGATGAGAGTAATTAAATTAAATCAAAAGGAGATTATTTTAAAGACGACGGTTAATTAAAAACCTGATGAGAGTAAATTAAATATATGTTAATTAGCTTAAAACCACACACGTACAGAGAACTATTTGTGCAATATCATCGTGAATGTAAAAGACAAAAGCAATTAATTTATTTAATTTTTTGTAATGATTACTGAAAAAAGTAATCATTACATATTTTTTGACATGTAATTAATAATTGAATCTCTTCAATTACATTAAAAAAGTAATCGAAACATTTTTTGGAGATTTTTATTAAAATTATTTGAAATTGAACTTTTCTATCATTACTTCCCAAATCTGTTATTCCTAGGCTCCAACACATACTGTCTTTTTCAACGAACTTTTTACTTTAATTTTAACAAAAACTCATCAAAAGTCTTTTGTTTATTCAACAAAAAAAAATAACCACTTCTGTTGTAGCATTAAATATACGTTGAAAAATTGTCAATTTCAAATGTCTCACGATTCAATTTGTATGTACATATTTTAAGAAAACCTTCAGCTTCAAAATTATATTCTCCACCAAATTCTTTAAAAAAAATAAACTTACCTTGTAGACAAACGATGAAATAAGATTGTTGCTTTAAGAAGAATCAATTGACTATAAAGAGGATCCTTAATTGAAGGTTTGAAAATAGAATTTGGAGTTAGGAAAAAAGCATTAAAAACACTAGGTAGACAAGAAGTATGGGTAGTTGCATATATTTTACATTTTAATTTTTTTTATTTTTAGGTTTCGTCGGAAAAAATTGATTTAAATTTAAGAGGAAAACTTTGTTTTTTTTATACTTTCAATTTTTTGTTTTATTATATTTTAGTTTCAATTAAATTTCTTTCATTTTATTTTAAATATTAATTTCGAATACAGATTGTATAATTATTAATTTTCATTTAATATTTTGTTTAATTTATATAAACACACATTTAGAAAACTTTATTTTATTTTACAGTAACGATGAATATTTCGTTATATTTAATTTATTTTTTAAATTTAACTAACACCGAATATATTTTATAATTTTATTATTTTAATATAATTTTTTTTAGTAATAAAATATATTTATTTTTTACAATTTCATACCGAACACTTTATTTAACAAAAAATAAAACACCACACATAATATATTTTGTTGACTTTCTCAATCAATTTAGAAAAAATATTTTAAGGTAATATTTCTTTTTTTTAATTTTATTTGCCAAACAATTGCGTTATTTTGACTCGATATTCTAAAATCAACTGAAACATTTCGATTCGAATTCCAACCGTATTATGTGAATTTTGTTTGTTTTTTTTTTTTTTGTTTCGTCCCGAGATAGCATCCCGAAGGCTATAAGCACCACCGACCCAACTGATAAAACAAATTTTTGAACTACATGTGGAGAGCTGAAATCAAAAGTCTTGTTTTAGATATAGAAGATACATTTTGGCATGGCTATAATGAAGGTATACACTTTCAATATACTGTGAATGAAATAATACAAAATTTCGCTGAATTCTCTTAAATTGTTGATGAAATTATTCTCTTGGCTTATTCTGGCGCATGCTTTTCTCGTTTCAAAAAAAAAAAAAAAAACAATCAAAAGCTAAGAGAAAATTATCCATATGGATGCATTCAAAAAGGTTTTGTTTATGCAAGAAATAGCAAATTGTTGCTCTATATATTACGAGTATGATGCAAACACAGAAGATGTTTTGTGTTATGAGAAAATTGATTTTTTTTTCCTATGTTCCAAGGAGACAAGGTTACTGGAAAACCACGTGGATTTTAAGGAGTATATGTGTGCATGTAGATGTATATGCAAGTTTGTGTAAGTTTGGTAAGTTAAGTGTCGTATACATAAGAGAGGACAGAGGAGTTTGGATTTTTATGAATGAAAACTCTGTTTATTGAAAATGTTTTGATTATGTCTTTTTTTCGAGTTGTTTTTTTTTTCAATTTTAAGTTTTGTTGGAACTGAGCGAAAAATGTTATCGAGAGTGAGTTTCGTGATGTTAAATTTGTATTCGAAACAGTTTTGGGTGGATATTCTGACAATCATTGCAATGCAGGATATTGAATTTTGAATTTTGTTTACAATTTGATGGTTAAGAACCTACGTCAAAAATGAATTTGGGTCGGAAGTATGTAGAATGAGTTATTTTTTTCATTCAAATACTATTAAAAATAAAAGAGTAAAATGCCCAACAAACACATACCCCTAGGGGACTTAATTAATTTATTCTGGAATGGATTAAATGCATTAACTCAACCGAGACAAAACGCTGCTGAGTACAAAGTGTACCATCAGAAGTTTCACTGAATTTTTGAGTTTATATGATACCGTTTTTTGGGGGGGGGGGGGCTTTTCCTCCGTTTTCCTTAATTTCATATTATTATCATTATTGACCGTGATTGTATTTCCTTCGGCCTTTTATGGAGGTGGGCAACGATTCCCATTGACTTTTCTACTCTTTACCCCTTCTGAGTTTACAGTAGACGTTATCTGTAGGCCGGGCACAGATAAGACTTTCTTTCAGCTTGCCGCTAAAAACGGGGATCGAAGCGTCTTTTCTGCTCTTCACTCCTTCTGAGAGCATAGTAGACGATGTCTGCCAGCCGGAACCAGATATGACTTTCTTTCAGCCTGCCGCTGGAAGCGGGGACTGCCTTTTCTGATCTATTCTCCTTCTGAGTGCATAGTTGATACTGTCTGCCAACCGGACCAGACTTGACTTTCTTTCAGCCTGCTACTGGAAGCGGGAACCGAATCCCAGCTGCCTTTTCTACTCTGCATTCATTTCAAGTGTATAGTAGACGCTATGTGTGAGCCAGGAGCAGATTTGGTTTTCCTTCAACTTACCGTTGGAGGCGGGGGAGTTTTCAATATTCTACTTGAAACTTGTTCATAACGATGTTAGTTTTAATGAGTCTCCTAGCTACTGTTCGGCCTAAGAGTTCAATATTTTTTTATTTGATTTACTCCCCATTACAAATTTGGGGCTATTTATTTATCATATTGACTATTGGAGCATTTCTTCATCATTTTTGAGCGAATTTACATTTTATTGATTTTGCACATTGAGGCCAATTTTGTTAAAAGAAAAAGTACAGTATCCTTGTTTTCCCTTCCTTAATATGGTAAAATTTCACACCTTTACTTGGACATTTTTTCGTAATAAAAGTTGACCCAATTAGTGACTAATTTCACGGAGTTGTGCTAATGGACAACAATGTTCCAGCCAAAATATTCCTCAAATTCCAACCTCTAGTTTTAAGGTAAGAAAGAAGACTGAACTGTCAGTTAAGAACAGTGATGCCAGATGAGATAGCTGGAATTCCACCGGATTCCAAAAAAAATACCACCTTTATTGAACTGGGAGGAAAAAATAATAAATAACAATAACTTTTTCTGCTATAGCTTTTTCCTAGATAAAAAAATTGACTCTGCACTTTTGGCAATTCCTATCCATAGACAAACCTTTGTCATCTAATTGTTCAGTGATTAGTCAAAAAAGGTCAACTTACCCTAGAAAACTTGTAATCAAAATGCAAAGTTTCACGATTTTTGCCACCTCATCTCTCATCTGTTGGATATTTGCAAAAATGTAAACCGATCCGAAAGATTACTAGATCGTAATAGAAGGTCCACTTTTTTCAGTAATTATTCAGCTAAAAATTTTGTTATTGACTTTTAAATTTCGTTTAAAAATATGGTCATTTGGATCATATAAAAAAAAAAAGTTCGCTATTTGAAACTATACTAAACTGTCACAAAAGGTCAGCTAGTTCAAGAAATTCGTCAGCCATAGAATTTATAACAATTTTCAATGATTTTTTAAAATTATTTCAAGGTCATTGTTAATTTTTAATACCCCATTTGTGTGATATTCGCAAGATATTTATAACATCTAAAGGCCACTAGATCATGCAAAAACGTCAACATGTTTTAGTTATTGGTCAGCAAAAGGGTTTTTTTATTATTTTGTAAGGTCTTTGTGTTTTTCAAGGTCAGGAATGATTTGTGTGCCAAATTATAATCATAAAATTCGAAGATAGACATGTGTATTTATTTTGCGTTTATGGTTATGCTTATTTCCCCCCAAAAAAATTAAAATATTTACCCACCATAAATCTCACTATGAATATTTTCCCACCATTTTTACTACCAAATGGATTTTTTCTAACCAATTTGGTTGGAAAAAGCACCAATCTAGGAACACTGGTTAATAAACCAAGTAATTGTTGAAGCCAGATTCACGTATTTTTCCAGAGGAGCCCTAAATTTCTAAGTTTAACAGGTGAACAAATTTGTTGATTTAAATACGTCACATTTGTAAAAATTTAGTGTGTAGTTTCTTTTTTAAAGCAGGGGTGATTTTAAAAATCACAAATATAAATCTCACATTTTGCATTACCAAATTTCGCAACTACAAAATCTAGCTTTTCAAAATCTAGCAATTAAAAAATTCCACTTTTAACTATCACAAAATCTCGCAAACTAAAGACTCCCAAATTGAAATCTCGCAAATTAAAATCTCACAAAATTTTATTTGCAACAAATAAATTTTGTTCTAATCAAAATCTTGCATATTCAAGTATCGCATGAGATTGTAATGCATTACAATTTTGCGAGATTATATCTGTGGTGTTTGGTAGAAACATGATAACTGCATTTTTAAATTTGCTTCTTTCCGTCCACTTTAAATCGAGCTAGAGCCTAAACGGATGAACCTATTTTCTTCATATTTAGAACACAATTTTTTAAAGACTTTTTTCATAAGTTTTTCAAATTTGAAGAAAATCGGTAGACTCGTTTAGGCTTTAGCTCGATTTAAAGTGGGCGTAATGAATCAAATTTTAAAATGCAGTTATCATGTTTCTCCGAAACAGCACAGATATTATCTTCTTCAAAAAAAATTTACTGCTACTTAGTTACGTTGTTATTAATAACATATGTTTCAATTTGTTGTTAAGAGAACATAAAAATTTTATATCCAAACGTCAGAAAATTACTGTGAGAATTGAATTTTCCCATATTTTACATTTCGATAGATACTTTGCACGATTGTTTGATGTGAGATGTAAATGCGAGGTTTTTAAAAGGGAGATTTTATAATTGCGAAGTTATGAAAAGCTGGATTTTCAATTTGGAACACTTTGTTATTTGAGATTTTTGTTTGTGAGATTCCGTAACCCTCCCACATCAATTAATATTATCCACCTAAACAAAACAAAAATATTTTCCCTGGTTAAGTCTAGCCACAATTTAAGTATCGAATACAAATTATTTATTTTCTCCTTTGAACGAAGAAGTTTTTATTGGATTCTTAGAAAATAATAAAACAATTAAAAATGTTTTTCCAATTTTGGCATTAACTTAAACTTAAAAATATTATTTACTTTAAAATAAAATTCAATTTTACATTCTTTCTGTGGTCTAAAGAACAATATTTTTAAGGAAATTATAAAAACATATTTCCTTGAACTTTGTTTATTTACAACTTTCATTTCGTAGTCTAGACTGTTGGAAAAAGCCTTTTTGAATAAAAATACATAACATGGAATCAATACTTAATGAAAAAATAAAACCATTAATTTATCAAGATAAACTTTTGAATTCTCTATTTGAAATGAAAGCAAGCAAAATTAATAATCTTGAAGGCGTTTGTATACATACATCTTATTTTATGGCTAAATGCCATTTTGTTTTTTTTTTTGTCTGATTGAATTGAATGATGGTAAGAACTTTTTACAACTCGTTTTCAAAATCAATAATTTTTATCTATATTTGTTTGTTTTATGACATGACCTTTTGTAAAACAAAACGACATAATAAGTATTAAACAATAAATTACTGGCGCGACAGCTTGAAAAAAAATTGAGGCCTAGTGACTTTAAAATGTCAACCATTTCTGTGTGCGTGGTGGTGTCAGTTGGCGGAAATATGGAGGAAACCTTAAATACTCTGCCCCAATCCGACGGCTACGATAGGATGAATTTTATCATGACAAAAGACAGTTTTGGAGAGTTTGTCACTTCATAGTAATGAGACAGTATACCTCTGAAAAAATTAAGTCAATTTGAACCCAGCGACCTCCAGCGGCGTGATAGTCCAATGTAAATACTTACCATTACCTAATTTCATCATGTTAATTGAAAATGATATTAACTCAAAAAAAAAACACTCTTAAGGGATACTAATTTGTATTCCCCCCCAAAAAAAGAAAGAAAGATGGAATTTGTCAAACAATAACTTAAACTGAACTTTGGCGTCGTCGTCGTTGTAGACGTAGACAAAAGAATCCATTAATAAAAGCAATCAATCGTGACCGGAATACATTGTTGGGAAATTTAAATTTGTTAACCTTTTGCACGATGTAGTATATCTCAAGCCTTGTCAAGAAGGTCAATCCTTGAGGGGATTTTTAGTTAATCCATTCCTGTTCTTAAAGGTAATTTCCACGCTCTCAATTATTTTTATAAATACCAACCATCTTCATATTATACTAAGGATCCTAAAGATCTTAGAAAAATGAAGGACATTCTCACTATGTTTGTGTTTTGGTAAAGTAAAATCTTAGCCCCTTGGGTAGAAACAATATGAAGGGATGAATAATATACAACATATTTATTTATGTTGGCAAACTAAACGTTTTCGGTTTTTCAAGCATTGATTCAGATATACCTACAATTTCAAACATCGATAGCAAATTGGAATAGTAATTTTAGATTTCATCCGGTTGAGAGAAATTGATTTTATATACCAATGTTGTACAATGTCCCTTTTTCAAAGGTCCTTGTTGATGGTCGTGCATAAGACAAAAGTAGGTTAGAAACTGATGTGCGTGTTCTGAAGACAAACAAAATATCCGATGAACATAATATTTATCTGACCGGAAGGGATTTTCGTTTTTCGTCGATTCTATACGTAACGTTCATACATACAAAGCTATGGGATACATTTAGCTTAAAGTTATAACAATTTGTATTCAGAGATTTTGTATACGGTTAGGTATATGTTTGTATAATAACCTCAAAAATATTTTTTTTTATTATTTTAGAAATCGATTTTTGATGTGAAAATTCTATTGAATCTTTCAGATCTTATAGAATGTTTATCGATATTATGTAATTTTCATTTATAGCATTAGTTTCATTTCGATAAAATCATTTCCAATTGATTTTGGTCTTAGAATTCAAAGGCCTATTTGAAAAATGTTGAACATAAATGTAGCCTTAAAATTTATTGGTTAAAATGCTCGATAATAATACATACAAAGCTATACTCGTATTAGGAAGAGGATAACATTTTATTTGAATTGCTAGAAAATTCAAAAGAATTTAAAATTGTTCAAAAAATTTTAAAAGAATGGAAATGAATATAAATGATTGCAAAGAATGCAATAAGTATGCAAAGAATGCATAATTTCCTTTAAAAGATTGATTCAATTGATTGCTGTTAAATGAATGTGAGAAAAGATTATTACAACCATTTTGATGTCAAATTAATTAATGCCAATTACTGAATTTAAAGTCGCAGTCTCAAAGTGAAGCAATCTTTTAGTTGAAGTGAAGTCATAAGAGATTTCATTCACAAGAGATTGCATTCACAAGAGATTTCATTCTTTTACAACCTTGCTCTATCGATACTTATTCCAAATCAATTTGCAATAACTTATTTCAGTTGTAAGAATTGTTTTCAAAACCCAACAGGAAATTTCAATATTTTGTTCGCTTTTTGGTTTCTCTTTGAATTAATTTTCACTGGTGACAAAAATATTACCAAGGCACCAGTTATAGCTATCATTGAAACTCATCATTTAAAATTCTAATGATTGAATTTGTGACATTTAGAAAGTAAAATCATTTATTATTATTTTGATGGACAAATAAAGCTCAAGACTTAACTAATATTTCTGGGCAAAAAAATTTCAAATAGGCCCAAATTTTCACAGGAGGATTTTTTTGCAAGCAGTACGCAGCTCCAGCGCAAACTTTGACAGTTGTAACTGCTGTAAAAAAGAAAGTCTCCACTTAATTTTGCGTGGAAAAAGAATGCTCGAAGCATTATTTTTTTTTGACAAATTGTGACGTTTTATGTATTCTTCGCATTTTATAAACTAAAATCATCTACCTGTTTTATTCTTTCCATTAGTAAGACATTGTGAGGACAAACGACTTAAACAAAATATGAAACGCGTAAAGAAAATGATGATATACGAATGAGAATAGAATAAAAGGAATAGCTTTTTGAAATCAGTCAGTGGCGTAGCTAAAGCGAAAGGGTACATAAAAGGGCAACATACAAGGAAAATATTTTGTTCAATAAAAATTTTAATTGATTTTCAAATCGGCTTAAACTGAGTTGGAATCAACAAATCGAGTCATTTTGATGGAAAGAGTAAATTTTGATCCAAATGTCAACCAATTGCCGTAAAATACTTTTTTTCCGGAAACGTAAAAAAAAAAAAAAAAATTTGTGATTTTCTTAGAGATTTTTTAATCCATCGACATCGTAGCCATACTTCAATATAATTTGTACTTCAATATAATTTGACAGTTGATGGCTTGACAGATGGGGACAAACTATATTTTGCAGAAAGTTTGATTCAAATGTTACCAAATTGCCCTCAATTGGCAGTTTTCCATAGAAGTATAACAATGAAAATTTTGTATCCTCATTACATTATTAAAAGCCAAGTGCAGGCGATTAATTTTTCTTGCTCTTCAAATGCTTTGATAAAATCTAATTTCTGTTTTTAATATTTTCAAATTTTGTATGAATTGAAGGAATATTTATAATTTTTTAAATTTCTAGAAACGCTACTGTTCTCATTTAACTTTTGTTTTATCTCTACACCTCCAGAATTTGTCTTGAAAAAAAAATGTAGCGATAAATTTTGTCTTTGATCGATCTGGCGTACTATGCTTTAAGCTGCAATTGTACAACTGTGCTTCAAATTTCGATCCGTGGTTCAACAATTTTCACTCGCTGATTTCAGCAGAATTACTGAGGTTCAACGATGGTTAACAGAGGTGGCTAAACCATGAATTGAATATTTGTACAACGGGCCCTAGATAAAATGAAAATTTATTTGCTTTTATTTCTTAAAATATTTTTCTAATATTTCTGCTTCATATTTAGCAAATTTACTTCGTTTTTGTGGGCAGTTTGCTTCACTTTCAGGGTTCAGCATTCTGAAGCATAATAAAAACAGCCGGAAAACAAAATTGTGGACTTCGGCACTTTTTAAATATACCGAAAAAAAGACTTTCTGACCAAAACTGCGAAAAATTATAAGAAATGGTAAAGTTAGGATGGGTACATAGTTATAAATCTGTCAATTTTAAATAAAAATGACAAATTTAAACCTTGACTCTATTTTATTTTGTCTTTGCATGTTTTAAGCCTTTTCTTGTACCAAAAAAAGTAATTCGCGGTTTGTTTGTTTTTGACTCTTTCGATTTTTTTTGTTGATTTTCGTTAATTTTTTTCTGCTCAAATTCTTATTCAATTTTTAAAACCATAAATTTAGATAGGAATTTTAAATTGGAACAAAAATATTTGAGCGTTAAATTATCCAATTCGGCTAAGTTTTCGAGTTATACCAAGTACTTAATGAATAGTGGCCAGTGTGACGTACCTAATTGTTCCTTTAAACCCCTCATTTTTTCAGTGTATTAAATAGGTAGCCTAAATTGTAATTGTGGCGGTCGCAAAGAAGCAGGTAACTCAAACACTAAAAAATTTAGAAGGTCGGTCTATGTTTAATATCATTCACAAAATCTTCTTTAGGTTTGTCGAAAAAAGTCTTGAAAATGTTTTCATTGAGAAAGCAATACGTGAGGATAAAATTTTGTTAAATATTTCGAACTAATATTTAAGAATTATTAAAAATTCACTTCAGATATTTCGATTTACCTGATCCTTCACGACGAAATATAAGCAGAATTTTGAAAATCACAATTGAAAAGTAGAATTTTGGAAACAAAATTGATTTTGTTTTTCAAAGCTTCTACTCCAGGAGACGACCATTAGATTTCTTATAATCTCTTCGAAACACTAATAAAACTACTGGCCGGATAAGCAATGGTTTGAAAATCTGGTGGCAATGGTTTGAAAATGCACTTTTCATGTTTGCATTTTCGGCCAGGAACGCATTGTTATTTAATAAGCAACTTCTATAAATGTGATATCGAATAAAAGCTTAGAATGTCTTCTACATGAAACCAGTGGTCAGACAGACTTTTATGGCTGCTGCGACGAGATAAGCCATTTAAAACTCCCTTCTGTACTTAACGACAGTACAAACGAAATTCATCCGAAGTCAATGTCTATATTCGTTCTTCAGATATTTTGGTCAACGAAAAATGTGAAGAAACGTATGAACGGACTAACGGATGAACGGATGAACGTACGAACTACGAACGTATGAACAAACACAGATTTCGGGCTCTCTATAGCTCGAAATGTGGAAATGTCAAAATTTTGACCAGATTCAATAACTTCCATCAGAGAGTTAAAAAAGTGCCTTTTAAAAAGAAAATTTTAAAAAATTATCAATCTTTAAAATTCGAAATCTGACAAAAAAGAAAAGACAAAAATACCACAAAAAATCGAAATGAAAACTTTTAAAAAATTTAGAGGTAGCCAAAAGGGGTTTTTATTGATCTGAAAAAAATACCTTTCCAAAACATTAATCAAATTTGGAAAACATTGATTTTTGAGGGGCAGCGTTCTTTGGGCGGTCGAAGAAATTTTAAAGGATGGTCAAAAGTGGTCATTTAAATTGTCATCTTTTGCAAAAAAAAAAATAATTGTACACTTTTTTGGGCCAAGTGAACAAAGCAAATTGAACAAACATATTGTAACGACTGTCACATTTGTACTATAACAACTCTGGAATGAACTATAACCACTCTCGAACATCGAACAAAAGAAACACCGAATTTCGAATTAGACAGGACACAAACCAACCTTCGGAGAGTTTTGGTGAGCTTTCGAACTTCCAATACTAAACTTCAAAATGAAAGCTTAGGAAAAGGAAATGTATAGGAAATTTCCCCTATGGAAAGCTCTAGAAGCAAATAATAGAACCTTCCAGCTTTTTCGGGAACCTTGTGAAAAGTATAAAAGCACATGTCTGACGGCAGAGGACGCAGTTTATTTTTAATCGTGAATGAGTAAAGTTGGTTGTAATAAAAGTCAAGTGAATTAATTTCAGTGGTGAACAATAAATTGTTTTGTGGATGTAAAAGTAAAGTGTTTTATTTTGTAAAGTAAATAAGTGGAGGATTGAAATAAAGTGAATTAAGATTTATTAACGAATCTGAGAAAATATTACAATATTATGCAAAATATTTGTTCGTATAGGACCATCATGAATCTATCAAAATAAATTTGCATAAGTATATAATATTCTTAGTTGAAATAATAAACCACGATTGAAAGCAAAAATGCAACCGAAAAAAAGCGACAAATGGCTTTTATTTTGTACATCCAGGAACCTCATTGTGCTCAATTTATTTATCTACGATAAGACTTTTCTTTTTTAAAGGAGCCAACTTCCAACCTCCTCATACTAATATGGAAGATTACTATTATGCGTTCATCAGTTCAATTATTTTTATATTCTAGTTAACCTTGAGCTGTTTTGTTGAGAAAAATGTGATAATCTTTGCAAACCATTTCTTAAAAAAAAAAAGAAGAAAGAAATTGAATAAGGATCTTTAGTAAAAGTATTTCTTACTTCAACTGATGAATTACTGTATCATCATGTAAAACATGAGAATCATCATTCAATGAAGAGAAAAGTGATTATCCGTCTGAAGTTTTATTTTAGCTTTTTTTGTTCACAATATTAAAAAAAAAAATCAAACAAGCTCTAAACCACACTAACAGAGAAGGGATATAAATACAAAAAAAAAACTTGAAACCTAATTTCCCTTTCCTCACATATTGTTTGGGAAGATATGGATCCATACCAGATTGTGAGCACTTAGTTGTACCCTAATTTTTCATTTTTTTTTTCATTTTTTTTTGTGAGTAAGGTTCCTATCCCTTCAAAAAAAAAACATCACTCCCATCTGAAGGAATGAAAAACCATAAGCATAAATAGTTCTCACGCTGTCTATGGCTGGCAGCTGGGCTCAAAAATTTACATATATGTATTTTCTTTAGCAGATGTAAAGATTATTGTTTCTCATATGTAAACTATGTACGTGAACGTGTCCTTAAGTAGCGAGTTTTTTTTTATTCTTTTACAAGGAAGAGATTTTAACATACACACAATTTTTTGTACATTTCATGAGAAGTCGTTAAGCAGTCTTACATAAAATCTTATATGTATGTAATTCCTTAAAGATACTTGTACAAGGAATGTTCATAATTTTCGTGACTTTTAACTTATTCAGAACTTACATACATATGTATATGACCTGAAGACTGCTCTTAGAACATAAGAAGACATGTTTAACGTAGCATAGTATATACGAGAATTGTCTAATTTATTAACAAAAAAACAGGGTCGGTCCTCTGATACTACCTTGTGGGACACCATCAAGAATTACTTTTCAATGTGAACCTTATGAAACGAGAATAAACTTATTAAACATTTAACTAGAAAATTTTATTCAGGACTTGATATTGTTTTAAAAGAAGGTGAGATTTTATTGTAGATGGTTTTTCTTACTTATGAATTTTTACAATGATTTTCAGCTAGGTAATCTTTAATTATAATATTTGTTTGGGAAAGAAAATCGTTCATTATTTTGATGAACTAAAAAGCTCAAGACTTAATTTAATACTTCCAGCCAAAAAAAAATGTCAAATATGCTCAACTTTCCACATAAAATGACTTTTATTATTTCAAGAATCTTGAAATTGATCATTGAAATATTGAAAGCCATTTTATGTGGATAGTAGACTATTTTTTATTTTTTTTTTTAGCTAGAAATATAAATTAAGTTCTAAACTTTATTCGTTCATCAAAAATATAAATAACTTTGCTTTCTAGGAGTCTCAAAATCAATTACACAGTACAACAGACTTTTTGTTTTTGCGTGGAGCATTTTTTAGGCCTTGTGTGTCTGGAAGGTCTTACTAAGTTGAATAAGACCTCATTTAAAGTTTGTTCAAGTTGACTCGATTTAAATTTGTTTTATTTTTAGTTTTCTAAGAATTGTGCCTTGTAGAGTCTAAATCTACAAAGTTTTAACAAAAAAAAACCCATGCGCAGTCCGCCATTTTGAAAATGGCATTGAAAATTATTATATGTGATTTTCTCGAGATATTTGGACGTAGAGTGATATTTTTTTTAGTTTTTGTAGGTTAGTAGGTTATCTTATAGGTAATACATTTTTGTACAAAATTTTATGACAGCTCTTGCCAATAAAAAGTTACTGTGGAAAAAATTTCAAAACTTGAGGTATCATCGTTGCATCCCCTTACGATCTATTCACTGGATATTAGAAACTTTTTCACACTTTATTAAAGACATTTCATAATATATCTTATACAATCTTTAGGAAATTTAGAAAATGTAGTGTTCTACAAAAGTAAAGGGTTTTTCAAACGAGACGCTACAAAAATAGAGCGACAGGGACAGCAAACGACGTCATATTTCTTGCCGCTCTTTTGACATTCCTCTTCAGTAAGGTTTGCCATTTTATGATGGAAAGATATACGAGCCAACAACGAGTCGAAATTATTAAAATTTACTACCGAAATTCGGAGTCAGTGGCCTCAACGTAAATAGCGCTACGTCCAATTCATGGTCGTCATAATCTGCCTAGCAGATCAACAATTGAGCGTCTAGTGGAAAATGTTCCCGTGCCAGTGAGACAAAGAAGTGTCGAGAATATTGCTGCCGCTGAGGCTTCAGTTGTTGCAGAAAGCCCAAATGTGTTCCTCACACGTCCTTCTCAAGCGTTGAGCATCTCTGTGACGTCATTGTGGTGAATTTTGCGAAAAGATCTTGGCTTACATCCTTACAAGAATAAATTGACGCAAGAACTGAAGCCGCTTGGCCACCGTCGTACCGTCACCGAAGCGTCGTATGTTCGTGGATTGGGCTGAGCAACAACTTGAAAATGATTCAGATTTTCATTGAAAAATCATCTTCAGCAATGAGGCTATTTTCTGGCTGAATGGCTTCGTCAATAAACAAAATATGCGGTATTGCTCAGGCAGCAATCCACACGTACTTCATGAGTCATCATTGCATCCCGAAAAAATTACGGTTTGGTGTGGCTTATGGGCCGGCGGCGTCATTGGGCCGTACTTCTTCCGTGATGATCAAGACCGGCACGTTACTGTGAATGGGGATCGCTACCGTTCAATGATAACCGAATATTTTTGGCCCCAATTGGATGATATGGACTTGGAGGACATGTGGTTCCAACAGGACGGCACCAAAAGCCACACAGCGAATGTCACAATCAATTTATTGGAAACCAAGTTTGGAGAACGTGTTATTTCACGAAATGGTCCAGTCGCTTGGCCACCTCGGTCGTGCGATTTGACGCCGTAAGACTATTTCCTGTGGGGCTACCTCTATGCCAACAAGCCAGCGACGATTGATGAACTTCGTACGAATATCGAACGTGAAATTGCAGCAGTATCGGCCAATTTATGCTGGAAAATCGTCGAAAATTGGGTTCAGCGTCTGGATTTTTGCAAGCGTGCCCATGGTGGCCATGCAAAAGAAATCGAGTTCCATACATAATGGCATCGAACGTACTTTCATAATAATAAAAAATTTCGTTGATATCTAAAACCGTTTTTTTTTATTTAAAAAAACTTTTGTAGCGCTCTTATTGAACAACCCGATATTTAAGTATTTTTTTAGTTTACAAGAACAAGAGGCGTGATTTACCATAAGAAACCATTTTTTACTTCAAATTTTGATAGTTTTTCAGCATTAACTTTTCATTGGAAACATTGTCCAAAATTTTTGTAGATAAAAGTTTTATAAAATATTTTAGCCTTCAAAACTAAAAAATAAATATCACTCTACGTCCATTATGTCAAGGGAAAATCACATTTAACGCTTTTCAATGCCTTTTTCAAAATGGCGGACAACACATGAAGTTTTTTTATGTTAAATTTGTGGATTTAAACTTTACAAGACGCAATTCTTACAAAACTGAAAAAAAAATTGAACACAGTAGAGATATCAAGACTGAAAAATTATCCACGCAAAGCAAAATGGCTGTTGTACTCGTACTGTGATATTAAAGTTTTCAATTGGCCAGTTTATATTTCTTGAGAGCCCAGTATTTTTCCTCAATTTTTTGACAGAGCAGAGGGATAATATTTAAACAGTATTCCTCGCATAAAAATCAAAACAACTCTCTTTTTCTTTTCTTCTTATGTAATTTACTGCGACAAAAAATAATTGAGAAAGCGAATCCAAAAAATTTCAGTCTCAGTTTTTAAGAGGAAAAGTGAGAAATTTTTGAGAGGAATCCTGTTTATATTTCTGAGCATTCTGTGTCCTCTGAGATCTCAGAAATATAAACTGGCTAAATGATGAGTTTAAATGATAGCTCTAACTGGCGCCTAAGACTTTTGTTCATCGTACAATAAACGCACAGGCGCAAAAACGGACCAACCCAAGGACGCACAAACGGACATATTATGATGGACAGACAGAACGACGCAATGGACGCTGTATGCCAAATATTACTTTTTTTGATCATCGTAATGTTATAATTGTGATCAAAATCGCGGAAATTTTTTATTCACAAAACCAATATTTGCTCTCTGTGGATAAATAAAATATTACATTGTTCAAACAAAAAAATCGATGATCATCTTGTCAAAAAAAAAGCATACTTTAAAAGAAATTTACCAAAAATTTAAACAGAGTACAGTTCTTTTTTTAGAAGAAATCCCACATTAACTTAAATTTTGGGTGTCACATTGACATTGTTCAATCAAAATCATTTCCATGGGCATAGAAATCAAGGGAAAACATTTTTCCGTCATATTACTTTACCATTCATTTGACAAACCTAAGTGATTTCCTCAACAAATCCTACATACTTACGCAAATGTTCCTGCTCGAACTCTATTATTATATACACAATCGATTTAGGGTCGATTTTGTGTAAAATAATTTTCTTCTTTTTTTTTTGAAATCCTCGAATAGAATGTTAGATGCCATCAAACTATGTGATATTCAATAATAACGACAACAATAACAACAACAAAAAAGAAATCAAGATCCAAACTTTGCCGATTCCTTGAAAATTCAATGACATGCTTTTGAAATCAAATGTCTGGCAAATAGACGAATGACTTTATAAAAAAAAAAGGTCCAAATGGCATATCGAATAAGGAAGGGATTCATTATTTTGTGTTCAACTTTATAACAACAAAATATACGTATAAACAGGAAAATCTCCTATTTTTACTTCAAAGATGAATGGTGTTGAAGATTTCTTTGTTATTGTTGTTGTTGTTGTGGTGTTTTGTTGTTTTGTGTTGTGTTGTGTTTGTTTGACGAGATAAGACTCTTTATTTCTATTTTATGAAAACCTACTCGTACTTTGAATTTATATCTTTAAATCGTTTTACTTCAAAGAAAGCCTCTGATTGAAATTCACAAAATCAATTTTAAAATAATGATTTGAAATACAATCAACTTTTGGTTTTGTTTGATGAAGAAAAAAATCATGTCCCTTAAAGAACTAAATCAGAAGTTTTATGAATATCTTGAAGAGATTATGTATTCATCTGTCAATATTAATTATCCTTATGGTGAGTTTTGTACATAAAGTTCAGAAAGAATCTTTCTTAGTTATAGTATGAAATTTATATATGTAGATCGAGTCACGGTCAGGCAATGGATAAGAAAGCTTAATAGTTTAGATGACAAATCACTGGCAAATGTAACGCTAAGAAATCAATATGTAAATTATTTGCGAATGATGTTGGATAATCAAACAATTTATTTGTCAGTGCCTTTTAAAGAACCCCCACCCGAGGGTGAACTCAGACCGTTATGTGAAGTGTTGGCTAATTTTATAGCTGCCAAATGTCCACCAATTCCAATGACAGGTAAGAGGTTTTATTTGTTTTTAAGCACAGTAGGTACAAATATTAAAGGTAATATCATTTGAATTTTGACTTTTGCTGTTGTGCTTACGTGTGTTCATCGTCCTCACGTTCACAACCATTTCTAACAATTTTGACAACCTCCGTAGTATAATACCTTTTATATTTATGTTCTGTGGTTTCTAAGAATGTTGTATTTTGTAAGAAAGAACTTTAATCATTTCAGGACCACTTCAACCCGTAATGTCACAAACGAGTTCTGATGGAAAAGTTTTTACAAAAATCACACAGTCTCCTAATGGCGATATTTTTTGTTATATAGCAGCTACCCCGGATAGATTCGAAGAAAATGCAACCCAATAAAAATGTCTTAATAAATTAAAAGTGGGTGTAAGATATTGATGGAACATAGAGCATATGGACATTTTTGCTTACGATTATAGTCACAATAACTCGTATGCATTCGTTAAAGATGATCTGCGGACCTCTTATGTGGGATACCAAAAAATGCAGATATCATTTAACTAGTCAAAAATGGTCAACTTTTTTTAAAAATTGGTCAGTGGTCACCAATAAAAAATTACGTTAAAATTTTTTCATGATTACATGTCATTTTTGACATCCCACTTGTAGGATATTCGCAAAAATCAGCTATCATATGAAAGGTCAGCTAGTTTCAATTCTATTATGAATTTTTTTCAAAACGGTGATCAAAAATTTACATATTTAAGGTCATTTTGTACAGCAAAAAAAAAAAAAAGTTTAAAAAAAATTTGAAACTTTCTGGAATAAGTTAATACATTTCAGATTTTTATTAAATCAAAAGGAAGGCGAAAATAGTGGGTCTCACAATCATGTCTGTATTTTCGACTATTTTCGGTCATTTAACCGGCACTTATTATTATTTCTCTAGAGAACCAAGATTAACGGGAATAAATTTTTTTGTATAGCAAATTAACAAAATCATATTTTCAAAAAAGCTTGATAGAGTTTTGTAAAAAAATTATAGGGCCTTGATGTGAGAGTCTATTCAAAATAGACTAAGTCGAATAGACTTAAAGTCGAATATCGGAATTGCCAAAGTCTATTTGTAAATATTTTTTCTATTTGTTAGAATTTTCAAATCTATCAAGAATTCCTGATCGATTTTTTTTTGAATAGACTCTCGGAATAAGGCCCATACTTCCAAAAATTACTCTATTTGAGTGAAAAAAAAAATTATAAAATGTTTATAGAACCCTTTTTAATGTTCGATTTTTTGAAACTGGTTTGACGGCTTCTGATAACTTTTTTTTGAGTAGGTACCTACATTGCCACAAAAATTGTTTTTTTTTTTGATTTTTTTTAAACACCTTTCTCAATTTTCTTTTTGAAAATCGAAACTTTGGTTCCTTATAATTTTAAACAATTCTTAGAGTATTTAAAAAAATATTTTACTTTTATGCAAAAATAACGGAACTTCCCAAAAATCTATTAAAGTCTTATCCTAAGATCTTGGTAAATTTATTTGTGTGCTAAAATTTATACGATATTCTATTAAATATAAAAAATGTTGCTAAGTGAGCAGCTATTGAGTATAAGAACCTCCCAAACGAATTAAAAATAAATGTTAGTACAAAAATGTTAGTACCTCCCAAACGAATTAAAAATAAATTTTAGTACAAACAAATTCCAAAAAATTTAAATAATATTTCAAGTCGAAATTTTCAAATTTTAAAAACGAGGGTCATCTTGGATGAGTCTAAATCGGCTCTGAATGGAGAAAGAAACTAGTAAGCCATTGAATAGACCGGAAGATGAAAGCATAAGGGAACAATTGGATGCAAGGATTTTTATTATTATTATACCAGGAAAAATAGCTCAAATCGTATGGAAAACCTTGAAATAATTAATTCATGAACTATTAAAATTGGTATCGACGCAGAATTGCACCCTCTATTTAGCATATCCAAAGTTCCCCAAAATCCATTCATTAGCTTTTTGTGTAGATGCATTTGAAGAAGAGGAGTGGTACAATAGTTGGAAGGCTATCAAACTGAAATATTTTTTGCTCCAATCTAATCATATGATATATGTACATTAGGGTGGTCCTTTATATTGTTTTTTTTTTTTTAATTCTGAAATGGATAGGCATCATATGGCTTTACATAGGAAAACAAATTTTCTATTTTTTTTTAAGAGAATTACCCTTCCCGCCTGAACAGGGGGAAATAGACCCACCCTCCAATACAATTTTTTCTCGTCTGAATCTAATCTATACATTCTGATTTTTGTTGCCTTTTATAAGAATAATCCGTTTCCAATAGTTTGTACCTTAAAGTGAAAATAGGGTGACTAGGGGGGTGAAATAAAAATCTGGAAAAAATTAAGAGAAATTGCTTTTCAATGTTCTGAATCGAATGAGGGCTATCCAAGACTATGTCCAATTTAAGGACCACCCTAATGTAAGTATGTCTTAAGGCAACCTTTTAACGCTGAATCTGAAGACATTAAGCTCAAAAGGATACAACTTTTAAATGGGCTGGGCGCTGGGGTCAAAATTCTGTAGGATCATAATTTTGCTTTCAAAATTCGGCATGTCAAAATTCTGTTTTTCAAAATTCTGGGAATGGGCGTCATCTCATCGGACGAGGCGGGAGAGGGCTTCCTTCACTTCTGGTTTGAATGCCTCAGAAAAGCTAGAACCCGAAAATCAGCCCTAGGAGAATACTTCTTCCACGAACTGGGCCATATCTCTGCTACCCATTAAAAAACTTCCCCCTAACCCCCTCCCTATCCCTCTGCACTATTCACCTCACCCTGGGAAACGCAATGAATTCACCGTGTTTCGAGTGAGATGATGCGGCTTGCCGTATTATCACCTCTTCTATCCTAACCTAACCTAAATTAACAATAAAATTAACAACTCAAAAATTTAAAAATCAGTTTTGGTGAATAATTTCGGGAAAACCGTTATACACACAAAAGTTGTATACCAAGTTTGAGTTGTTAAAAATTTGTATTTAAATGCAAAACAGAATATAAAGATCCGTCGTAGAATGGTAAGACATAGCCAGTTTACAGAAACTTGACCCACAATCATAAAAACCGTTATAGCTCCAAAATAAAGCAAAAACGAGAAAATTACCTCATAGGTTTTTCGAATTTAAATGACCTCAGGATACCATGGCTTTGGTCTACTGCAATGACGATGAGGCACCAAGTATGCATGTAACTGCGTAAAAATGGCAAAAACTGGCACAATGAAGTGCTCCGCTAGGACTTTCTCGCCTAAAACATGCTCCGCGACTAAAAAAGATTGGGAGCCCCTGCTATAGAGGGTGCAACTCTGCTTCGATATCAATTTTAATATTTCATAAATTAATTATTTCAACCTCTGGACCCATTTTTCCTGGCCTATATGTTTGTATGGCTTATAAGCATGCTTAAAACTGAAATTTCAACCACATCCAACCAGGTGCTTATGAGAGAATAGTCACACCATCCACTTTTCAAAGTAAATTTGTCATGTTGTACCAAAAACTACGCAAAATTATGAGAGATAGTAAGGTGTGAATGGACCTTACTCGGTCAATTTTAAATTAAAACTACATGTCGTATTTAAGATTTTATAGAGTTTTCACACCAAACCCCAAGACTGGTTTTCCGCCAAAACTTTTCACAAACTCGAAAACCATTTTTCTCGAACAATACACCTTTTCGTTTAACATTACAGTTTTTATTAAACCAACCACTCTCAATTTTCTTTTCGCTTTGTTGTTTTCTTTTATATAAATTTGATCCATATATGAACAATTGTTATTACCACTGGCAAAATATTATCAATTTTATATAAATTAAATAATTTTGACATTGGAATTTTATATTTTATATGACAGAATTTTGTCAGCTGTTTTCATTTTTCTTGAAAGTATTCAATCAGTTATTTTTTTGCTATTTTTTTAAGCACTTAACTTTTTGAAAGGTATGTTTGTTTTCTTCATTTCTGAATTCCAACAAGTTTTCGACTAGTTTTATATAAAACTTGTGTTTTACGAAAACATGAAGTACAAAAAAAAATGTATAGGAAAACTTGTGCTTACGATTAAGTTTTTCTTCAAAACCGATATTTTCCGGAAAACCGCGTTTTGGGTTCGGTGTGAAAAGGCTATAAGAACCTTAATTTTTTGCCTTGGGCCTATCCTTGCTCCAAAAAAAGTCATAGACGAAGAGCCGGAAGCAGATTTTGGGTGTGAATAATAGCAAAAAGAGAAGTATAGTTGTCGAAAGCTTCATTAAAAGCTACTGAAAAAATTGAAGTCTTGCAGTTCACAACTGGGGCCTTTGTGATTAAACAATGCTTGAACAAAATATGAATGCAACTTCGAAGGTAATCATGTTAGCCAAAATTGGTTTTTTACCCCTCCCTAGATAAGCTCTTCGGATCACATATCACGGACGTGGAGGCCATTTGAGTGTATAGTGCGCCCTGTCAGACTGTTTAAAAAAAACCGTTTTTTATCTATTTCAGCTCCGTCTTGCATTCTGTTCAGGCAGTAAGTAAGAGGGGTCCGTTTTGTCAAACCGAAAATTTTTACATCTCTTCACGTTTTGAACTCCTTAGAATCAGAATTGATCATTTTTAGAGCTTTATCTGTGTTTGAACGTACATTCCTTCTATTTTTTTCGTTCACCATAAATATCTCAAAAACGAATGGAGATATTCACTTCGGAAACATTTTATTTTTTAGATATAATGTCGTTAAGTGCAAAAAAGTTTTCAAGAATTTCAATAACCAATTTTATATTACAGTAATTTAAAAAAAAATGTTTAAACTTCATTTGTCTAAAACATCTCAAGAAAGGAATGATGCTATCGACTTCGTGTTAATTTTATTCTACGCATAGTGGCCTAATAGAGAATGAGTTAAAATGTATAAACAAATCAATTTCAAAATTTTTTAAATAATGAAAAAAAATTATGAATTTTTTTTGAAAAAAAGTGTTTGGGCTCTAATATCTTCAGAGCAAGCAATAATTCTATTCAATAGTTTGTAATTGATAAAATTGATTGGTTTGATAAAAAATTCAACAAACGATTGTGAAAAAGTGAAAAAAAAACTACACTACTACTACGAGGCCACCATGGAAAGTTATCAATGTGGGTTGTACCCAGCCTCACTTTTTGATTTATTTTGTTGGCGATATTTTCTTCTAACTACAAATCGATTTTTCAATAACAACTCACCCCCAAGCGTACCTAGGAATCTTCCATTTTTAATATAAAAATAATTATTTAAATTCTAACATTATTCTTAAAAATTATTTTATTTATAATCATAATAATAATAATAATATTCATTTCACAGACATTATATAAGAACTAAGTATTCCAAAATCCTGTTTTGTTTTCACTAAGCAATTTTTTTCCACAATAATGAGGCCATCTCAGTTCCGGAATTTCTTATTGTTACTTTTTGGTGTGCAAACAAATTGTTCCTATTGTTCATATTGCATGCGATAGTTATGTATAATAATAAATAAGAAAAAAAAATAATAATACATAATACTAAAACAAATATGTATGCTCGTAATGTGCTATCCGAAGGAACACAACTACATATACAGCAGCTTTTATTCAGGAAGGTCTTTCGCAACCGGATGCAATACAATAGAAGCTCCATTACATCCTGTTGTATCTGCTATGAAGTCATGGAAATTGCTTTCCAGTGCCCACATGAACTTTTTATGTCCTGGCACAACCTGTCAGAATGAAAAAAAAATAATGTTTTGTTTTGGTAAATTTACAAAACAAAAGCTAACATAAAAATGAGACATACCTGTGTAGACAGACGACAGTCGCCTCCATTTTGCACCTCAATTAAATTAGCCATCTTAAAACAGAGTGCTGAATCCCACATATAGATGTCATTCTCTCCCTTGAATCTCAAGAACAATGAAGTCCCACCATCGGTTCCAAGGAATACCAAAGGCTTGCCATAGGGTTTGGGACCTACATCGACCACAGCTCCAGCACCTTGTCCTATACGCAAGTATTCAGTTTTTATCGAATATACTCGTGGTGAGCTGAGGAATGTAAGGAACATTGTTGAGGCGCCACATGGCTTAACGGCTAGAGCAATATAAAGGACGTCATTGATGGGTGCTGCTGCTTTTGGTAATACAACACGGAATGCTTTAGCTCCAATAACGTCATAGACGAGAATACTTCGAGTTCCAGCATCAGCGACGTATCTAAAATTAGTGTTTAAGAAAAAAGTTATGAGAAATCTCATTTTCATCTTTTAAAAATGTAAATATAAATATTGGGCACAAGTATTATCTAGTTATTCAAAATGCTTTCTTAAAGGTTATTTATTGAAATTGAAAAAAAAAATTAATATGAATGAATAGCTTCAAATAAGGAAGATTCAAAAACGGAATTTGGAATTGACGTTTGGTACTGGACGGATTTTATCAAAACTAGCAAAAGTTTTTTCAATTAAAACTCTTTGAAATAGCTAAAAACTCCACTAAATCGTAGCATACTGAAGTTGTTACATATTTTCTTATTTGAACTTTCAAAAATCAAGTAGGTGTATGTTTTTTTCTGAAAATCTTCAAATGGAATTGCATTAAATTCTCGATCAAAAAAAGACATTTCTTTTTTGTGTTACAAGCAATTTCTTGCGATCCTAACGGTCCTCGTTTCAGGTTGAATATTTTTTTGAAACAAATAACACAAGCGAAAATTTGTTCAATTTACATTAATTTCAAGTAAAAACGAGGATGATGCTCTACTGGCTGTACTTTTAACGTCATTAAAACTATTATTTATCTTCCGGTTGTCAACCGGATAGCGGGCGTTCGCGCTTCTTGTGTAAACTTAAAATAAAATAGAAGATTCATAAGATTTTCCAGTTCATTTACTTGTAATTTTTTCTCCATTTTCTATTTTTGTAAATGAGTTGAAGATTTTTTTAATATATAAAATTTCAACTATCTGAGTTTTATGTTTTATTTGAATCAATAAAAAAGAAGGGTTATTTCAATTGTTTGTAATAATTTTTGCGATAGGAAATATGTAAGTAGGTATTAAATAACCAATTCAAGAATTAATTGAGTATGTCGCAACAACAGTGCGAATAACTGATAATAATGGTAATTCATTTGAAGAAGATACCTTTTCGTATTTCGACATAATAATAAGAACAAAGGAAGTACATTTTGAGGATGCTTAGAATAATAGAAATCTACCCTAAACCATTTCCCGGAGATGGATATTATCGTTTTTTTTTATAATTTTGGGTAAGCAAAAAAGTGAATGTAATACTCTTTAGGGGTTTCTGAATCGTTTAATTTTTGATTTAATAATTTACTGAATTCACCATTGCATTTCTGAAATGATGGACGAAGTCACACGTATAGATATTTACTTCCTCTTTAAGAGTTTGTTTAAAGTGCTTTAAGATTCAACTGAAAGATGTTGAATTTCAAATTTATAGATAACGCAATGAAAGAGAGTGTGAATATGAACAAAAGCAAATGTATTTGTTTAAATACTCCTATAACCTAGGAATATTAGACAAAAAAAATGGCAAAACTACGAAAAAATTCCAACGAAGCTGAATTTTGGTAGAGAGCTTTGCTTTGACGTCTTAAGTATTTCGTGAAAAGTTCCGTTAATTTGGGACAATGCTTAATTTTTTAAGGTGGGGGGGGGGTAAAGGGGGTACAAAATCAGCTTTTTCGTGTTTTCTCGAAAACTATAAGTTTTTTTTGAACAAATGTGAAGGTGCACATTGTGCACGTTTTTCTCAAAATCTATTTCTTCTAAAAAAAAGTGTTTTAATCTTTTTTGTCCAGAATGTTGTGAGCATTAATATAAACCTAATAGTTTTTTTTTTTTTTTTAAATATATGAGCTGAGATATTAACAAAAACCGTTTATATACACAGTAAAAAGTGTTGAGGATTTATAAACCTACAGAGCTCGTTAATAGTTCATTTTTTAGATAATTTTATTGTCTAATCTTTTTTTACATGATTTTGTTGTAAAAGGAAATTTTATCGAGTTGCTAAACGAAAACCAAATCACTTTCTTTTTCAAGATGGCGGTCTTCCCTTTACCCCGGGCACCCCAAAAACTTGTAAAATAACATAAGCAACAATTTGTACCTTCACATTTTTTCAAAAAAAAACTTATAGTTTTCGAGAAGTTAAGAAAAAACTGAACATGTTCATCAAGCCCAAAACATGCAGTTGTGGTGTTGAAAAGTTTTCAAAGATGTTCTTTGGAGACCAAGCTCTTGAGCACGGCGTCGAATTGAGGTTGATGGATTGTTTTGAACACTTCCTTGAGCAGCAGTAATGTCTTCAGCCGATCTGGCAGTACGTTATGGTCCATGCTTGGGCATATCACTTACAGAGCCTATTTCTTCGAAATCATTCACTACACATTTACTGCGTTTTGTTGCTTATCCCAAAAATTTCACGTAACTTTGATTGATTTTGATAAAATGTTTTAACGATTAAAACACGTTGGCTTATCGAATATTTTTCCATAATAAATTTGCCACGAGTCTACTTTACGAATGTCACATATGAACTGTCAAGACTAATGTTTACCAAAAAGTGGCGTTTAAACAAAGTAGTATACCTTCCCGGCGGACACCGTGTATTTATAGTTCATGAAAGAATTAACGCATGGTCAAAAGGGCACTAAATTATACATTTAATTAAAGGTAACAAATAAGTCTTTAGAAAAATGCCAAAAATGTACACTGCATTAGTGATTTTTTTTTTAATACTAGCTTAAGGGCCATTCACATGAAAACAAATTGGGAGTCTCGAATAAATTTAATTCGCGACGACCACAAATTTCACTTACTTACTCAACATAAGCTCCATTTAGATTTCTATCACTTTCTCTAGTTTTTTTTTTCGAAGAATTAAGGTTTATAAATAATTCTGACTCACCAGAGGAGAAATTGAAAGTTTTTAGCTTCAAAAATAACGGTACTTGCCATACAACCGTTAAGGAAAAGCTTAACTATCTCAAAAACGGCTTTAATTATTTTTATCAAAAATAATCAGTGTATTATTGAAGATATTCCTAGTGTACTTTTTGGTAAAAAAAATACAAAAAATTTACTAACGGTATTTGCCATTCAACGTTTTTTTTTTTTTTTTTGTTTTCGATGTTCTCATTAACAGTTCAGTTAATTTAAATTACAATTTTTATGCAAAAGGTAAATGTCAATAAAATTGCATACCAAAATTTTGAAAAAAATAAATTTTGGATTTTTGTACAAATATTTTTTTGAAAATTCAATATTTCAAAAACTGGTTGATGAATTTTTTTGAAACTTAATTAATAAATGTATATTAATAAGTACTCAAAATTGGCGTACAACTTTTTTTAAATGTAGCTCAATTTTTATATATAAAAATAAAGATTTAAGAAAACCGCTCCCATGAAATTATTTTTTGTATACATTTTCTATAACTAATTACAAATTTTAAAAGTTCTTAAGTTCCAAGCAACTTGAACATAAGAGCAAGTACGTGCGATCCAGTGGTGTATTTAGTTTCATAAGACACTGCCTTTAAATAAATTACTTTTAATTTTACGAAAAAATAAAAAATATCTCAAGAAAACTAAAATTACAATTAATTACTAATTAGTTGTTGGTAGCCTGGAAAATATAAATGCAAAATTTTACAATTTAAACAAATTTAAAGCCATGTTTTCTTTTTATAATTATTGTACATTTCTTCAATAATTACGTTGGAGCGTTTTTTTAAAATAATTTTTCATATATAAAATTCTTAAAACATTTTTAAGGAAATCTTTTGGTATGCATCTCTTAAGTAAGGTACCGTTATTTTTTCATACAAGTAAATTTTTTCTTAAAATAATTTAGAGATGTTAAAAAACCTTTAAATACTGAGTTTTTTTAAAAATCCAAAATAGTTTTTTTTTTTAATTTAAGTACACAAAAGTATTTATAGTTTTTAGAAGCCACTGTATAAAAATTATTGAAATCAGTCATAACGTTTTGAAGAAAAATGGTTCTTTGGGGGGTACCATTAATAACTTTTTTTTGAAAAATGGTCTTCCACCCAAAGGAAGCCTTAACTAAAAGTAATTTATTGAATTTTTTTTAAGAAAAGTTGTCGAGCCGTTTTTGGGAAAAATACAATTAAGTAAAATTGCTGAAAAAAAATTGTATGACAGGTCCGTTATTTTGTTTCTAAAAAAAATTTTTAAAAAACGTCTGTTTATACCACCAAAAAACACTTTGTACCAAGTTTGACGAAAATCGATCGAGCTGTTTAGGCTTAGACGATCAGACAGACAGACAGAGAAAATTGTGCCACCCACTTTTTTTGTGTTCTCTATCATCCTAATGTCATATGTTTGATTGTTATCTCAAATTTGTTTTAGCACGAATCCAAAACTTGCCTTATAGCTCCTACAATCGCAAGCAAAAATGAATATCCAGTGCAAAAAAATTTTGTGTACCTGCTAGATTTTTTTTTTAAACTACTTAGGAACATTTTCCGAATAATGGCAACGCTGACGCTATTGGACTGTTGTTGTTGTGTTCACAAATTTGCAGTTATTGTCTTGCACAAATTCTGAAAGAGCAGACGATGAAGATACTGATGACTTGCACGAGAGGTTCCTGCATCCATCTACCTTCTCTCGTTAACACTTAACACAAAAGAAACTGGAAAAAGTGTGACAGAGAGCACAAACATCTGGAAAAATCATATGTATTTGCCAGGAACGGTTTGGGCCTTACCCCTTAGTTAATACATACTTCCTACTATTTTATACTACATGTATAAAAGATTTTCTGTGGAAAAATTGGTTCATGTAAATGCTGACTTAAGACAAAACATGCCGGCCTAAAAAAGTTAAATCCGGCCCTGTATATGTCCTATATTGCAAGCAAGTTTTTTTCTACAAAATAGATGAAAATTTCTTTCTATAGTCGCCATCTTCAAGCTGAAATATCTCAAATCTCCCACTAAACATTTTGGAAATATTAACATCACATAATTGTGCTCAAAATCACCTTTCATTTGATACCAATTTTATTAGTGATTGCACTGGGCCCAAAAGTGACCCATCTCTTTTTCCAACGTGCTTGCCTTAGTGTCAAGGTTCTGATATATTGTTAATTAGCCTGGTTTATATCCACACTGATATTGGCTTTAACATCTGGGTCCATCCAGTCTCGTAATAACTATAGAGAATTTTAGTTGTCAATTATGATGCTACACTTTCATATAATTGATGCAAATTGTGAAATCTGCATATTCTTAAGAAATCAGTCCACCTGATGTATATTCTCATTATGTCACACCTGCATTATAATCTCATATTGATAACTGAACTTCACATGATCCCATGATGGTGTATTTAGCCAAGTATTATGCTTTATTCATACTATTCACAACAAGCAATTATTTCTCCCACATTTCCATTATCGTGTTCTACGAGAAATAATGGTAAAAATATACATATATGCAGAATAAAGTGTTTCCCCATCGATAGAAGTCTACGTTAAATTCATATAAAAATGGGACTTTAAAAATTCTCAATCAAAATGATACAAAATAATCAAAAACATTTTTCAAATCCCAAAGACGATATAGGAATACCAAACCTAAAAACCAGCACCTGTCAATTAATTGTGAGTAACGGAATATTATTTTTTTTTTTATTTGGATATGTTCTTCGAAAATCTAGTTTGATGGAATAAATTTCCACATCGAAAGCCATTGGAAAAAAATGTGTAGTCAGACTTCTGTTACCGATTTTAGCAACAAACTGTCCATCGAAAACATTGTAAAACTAAAATCAACCCCATAAGCATCAGCTATATAAACCAAACAGTTTTAGAAGTAGAAGTGAAGTGAAGCATGTATACCGCAGTAAAATCCAAAATTTGTTCCTTCTAGGGTTTTATGGTCAGTTTCTACTATGAAGTCAAACATTTCTTGGAATTGAGTTGTTTCCACAAAATATACAAAGCTAGTTGCAAAAATGTTTTAATTATATTTCATGGAAAATTTTTCCTTTTGGTTAGAAGCGAAACAACAAAATGAAATGAAAACAATGACACAAATAAGTAAATAAATTCATTCGACCGATAATGGTTTTGTTTATTATTCATCGTTGAAAGTATGTTGACACCCTTTAAGCGGAAATACAAATTTGTAAATATCTGTTAAGAAAAATCAACATAAAAACGTGCTTTAATATTTTTTTCGAAACTTCACCCAGAGTCATGCACTGATGAACATCACTCTCTCTATTCTATGTCAAAGCTCAGAGGTTTTTCTTTGAATTTTCTATCAGAAAATAACATCAACAAAGTTCAGTAAAGTAACTGAATAAGGTGGCCATTTGCCATGTTATAAGGTTTTCTTTTGGTAACGAAAATTGATTTTTGTTTACCCCTTTAGATCTGTCGAAACATAGATTTTGATAGTTTTTATATTATTCTTTGGTCGGCAATCAATTTTGTAGATCTATTGAATTTTCGGCTGATTTACCACTGCGTTACTAACACTAGGTGTGTTCCTTTAAGTCTTCGCAGTATTTCAGGCTAAATGTCAAATTGTGACAGGTGGGAATGAAATCCCCTCAGATAAAAAAAAAAACTGTCAAGATATTGGAAACGATTTAGGCATTAATTTGTACTAATTTGCACCACGTCAAAAGAAATATTTGACTAGAGCTGCCGTAGGGCAATCATATCATAAGTCAGTAATTTTTTTTAGAAAATCATTACAAGAAATTGAATGGTAAGAAAAAAGAAACGTGTATGAATAAAAATGATTAAACTTAAGCAAAGAAATATTCTTTAAGAACATATTAAATCATGAAACTTCAATTTGTTTAAAAAAGAAATTTTCATAACACAATTTTCTTGTACGAAAAAGATTTGCTTAGTGACACATGCACTTTAAGAAAATCCTTTGATTTATAAAGAGATAAAAAAAAAGTGTATACATCTACCAAAAAACAAAACAAAAAAATTAGCACTTGGGTAACCCTAGCTGTTTGTATTCTGTTTGGTTATTTGACTTCAAACTGATATTTTTTTCAAATCTGAAATACGAACACATGGTATTTGAAATCCAGTACGAAATGGCCACAAGACATTTCTTGGACATTTCTCGGAAATTTTTTTTTCTCTCTCTCAGCGCTCTCTTTGGTCCGAAAAAGTACAAACTGTCACTCATAGAGTACCTATTTTATCTAGAGAACCGACTTCAGGGCTTCTTCTCTTTCACCCTACAAACTCTACTGTGAGTATTTCCTCCACATGGCTGAGCATGTGTTAGGTGCCCAATGCATTTTAAATGGAACCTCACCAATACAATGATAACTTAATGGATTTTGGCTCATTAGACTGAAAACAACAAAAAATTGAAGCGAAAAATTGAAAACGTCACATTTAGAGCTATCACACGTATTCACGGACAGGGAATTTAAGAGAGTTTTCTCTTAATGTGCTCAAATAAAATTTGCGGGTGTTTTAGGCAAGAGGGGTACGAGTCACGACTCTGGATAATATAGGTACTCTATGCTGTCACTTGTGAAACGACTTCGCACTGTTTGAAACTCGTTCTGGAACACACCTTAACCTTGTTCCCTAAATTTTTTAAACTGTTTCAGACCGCCAGATTTAGTGCGGGCCAATACAATACGTTGTGGAACGGGTTTGCACTTAATCTGGTCGTTTCAAACTGTTTGAAACTTGTTGTGGAACACACCTCTTATATTGATGTATAATTTGTGTATGTGTAGTTGTAGCGATCCAGACTTGTCAATCCAATACGGGTTAGTTGCCAATAAATTAATTGCCAATAAATCCTGAACGCAAAAATTGATTTTCGTTAAAAAAATCATTTTGCTACCCATTGGAAGGATTTAACTATGTGTTTTGACAGATCTGAAGGGGAAATTAAATCAATTTTTGTTACAAAAATAAAACCTCCAAAAAAACTTCGTAGGGCTGTTTGTTCACTTGATTGAAATGCCTTTTGACACCAAGTTTAATTTTTGACACTAGGTACTGACGTAGAAACGTCAGATTTTAATATGGGATAAAATTTAATCAAAATTTTAATCCATTAGACAAACCCACCGTCTATGTCTATGAAAGAATGAAATTGAATTTTAATTTGTGACCAAGTTTAACAATCAATCAAAATTGTAATGGGAATTTAATGCCAAAAATATAAATTTAATCATTTCTTACTACAAATATCAGTTTAATTCTAAATTTTAGAATATAGTAATAATACATTTAATATATATATATAGATTTAATATAGTGTCACTTCCGTAACAAAACGTATACATGTTTTGTTACGGAAGTGACACTAACTTCAATATGAATAAATTGTGTACTGCTTTGTTTGTCTCTTTACTTGACTAAATTTACATTTTTTTTTTTATTTAAAAAATATGGTCACCATATATTTGCAAATACAAAAATGCAATTTCGTACAAGCCCCCACTAATGTTGACATTCTATAAATTTGTTCAATACTCACACAAAAGGCTTATTGTCCTTGGAGTAATCGATGGCCATAAATTGAGGCCGTGATTCTGGTGTTACGATAGGTGACAAATCGATGCTCTTGACAACTTTATTGTCGGCAGTGTTAATGGCAACAATTTTCGGGGGACACCTTCGGATGGGTTGTTCCAATGTGTTGACAATACCAACATCCAAAGCCCAGAGAATACCCTGCAAAAAGGGAAGAAGAAAAAAAAAACAATGAAAATTATGTATAAATTCAATACAATGAGGCAAAAAAGTAAATAAACTGCACAGGAATTTCTGCCAATTTGGTAATTTTTTTTTTTTAATTTTAATTTTAAACATTTACAAATTATTTGCATACTCTGTGGCAAATATTCGTTGAAAATAAAAATAAAATTGACAGAGGAGGAGAAATAAATGCAAAGCGATGCAACAAATCAGATTGCGGGAAAATAATTTGCAACAGATTCAATTTCATAAGGTGATCTGTGCTCAAATACAATTTTTGAACACTGAGAAATATTTGTGTAATTTTTGTAAACATTTCGATAAATCAATGGAAAAAACTCAAAAACTAACCATCCGATTGAGCTTTATTTTACACAATATAATTTTTGTTGATGTGGGAAGTATAGGTACACTTTAGTGAAAAGTTTTCAAATTTTACCTATAGATGGCGCTGAACATCAAAATCTCACTATAAGCCAAGTGCGATTAAACTGAAAGCCACCCAGTACCTATATTTTTTATGAAATGGCCCGTCCATTTTGCAGTGTCGATACTTATATCCTTTGAAGCTTACCAATAGAAAGCGAAACGAATTTAAAAGGAGTGAAGTTGGGTTGGGTAAAGCTTCATTTATTTAATTTTTTGATCAAAACATAAAAACTGATTTTTAAGAACTTTTCTTACCTCTATCTTCTTGGACTCTAACTACAAAGTGTCAGGCATATTTCATATGCCATGCTATTTTTAAAACTCCAAACTGAATATAAATTAACTACAGAAACACTGTTTCATTCTGGCCAGTAGGAAAGGAACTAGAAAAAATCGATTTTAACAATAAAAGGAAAAGAATGGTGGAAGCACTACTGGGGAGAGGACGACAGGAAAAATTATTTTTGTATTTTTAAGACTTTGTTAAACAATGGAATGGAAAATTCAGCCTTCTTCAAATATTTGTCATGTCAAAAACCAATTTCACTTTACTACTTTGAGTTCTTCCGTATGTTTTTATAGAAGTTTACATTTCATTCATGGCTATTTTGCTGGACTTTTTCTTCAATTTACGTGTGTTTTGCAAAGGGTTAACTTTAATTGATAGTATATGTAGTTTTTGTCTTGTATAGTAGCCGTCATCACCGCCCACATGGGTTACTGAAATGACCGACGCGAAGTCGTCGGTGTGGACAGCAGCAGCGTGGCGTAAATATATCAAAATATAAATTGGAAGTTAATCTGTTTGTTTTGCGGAAAATTATTAATAATAATTGTGAATGTCAAAACAATAATTTATTCTACTTAAAGTCACTAATTGAATACCCGTTGACATAATAAATGCGCGAAAACGAGGCCGAAAGAGGCATGGGCAATGAAAATACTATATTGTTATATTTTTGATACTTAAATGACCTCAAAGATATTTAATCACTTAAGCTTATGAAATATAATTATTTCAATTTATTATGTAAGACAAAAACCTAAGCTACTTAAGATAAGAGGAAAAGAGAGAACAAACACACCTGCAAATAATTTGTTCACCTTTTCACTTTCAAGTGAAAGAAATATTATGTAAAAAAAAATATAACAACTGTATTGTATACATAGGTATTTACTGTCAACACAGGTAACAGGAAATTAAGGAAATTTAATTCCATATTCTGAAAGAGTGACTTCCGAAAAGTCGTGTCTGATATTATTTTACCGTATTTTTTGGTTTGACATGATGTTAAATAATTGACAACGGAAGAACAAAAAAAATAATAAGCTTCTAGAGGTCACGGTGCTCACGATCACGACATACATTTCACATTTTTGATGGAGTGTTTGGATTTGAATAAAGTGTTTTACCTTTTGGTAAACATTTAACTAAAGCTTTTTGTGAGGACAGGAAAGTGTATAATTTTATTTCAAGATTAAACGAAGGAAGTAAAATTCTTAAGGGGGAATTGTATAGCAAGGTATTCCAAGAGTATTTGTTATGTGGCTGCAAATAAATCGCAGAAAGTTTATTGAGTCAATTTATTTTAGTGATATATTTTTTGGGAGTTAAAAATAAAAAACTAAGAGTGAAATTTTAGAATTTTGCTTGTGTTGCTTCATTATTATTTTAAAATTAAATTAGTAGGTAATTTATTTTAAAGCACTCACCTAAGAAAAAGACGTTATTTTTTTAATACTTCTATTGTTTAATTTGAAACCATACATAGAACATAAACGGATAGACTAGGCTTTTATATATATGATGATATATAAAATTAGTAAGAAAAACACTACAATGTCCCAAAGTCAAGGCCACTTTACATATTTTCTGTATGATTTCTCAAATGAGCTTTCATTATTCAAGTCAAGTCATACGGTTATGATTTTGTATTGTTTGGTATTGTTTACACCTTTACACGTTTTTTATTTTGTATTAGATTTTCTCTCTGGTTATCTGTAAAAACCAAAAAAAAAAGAAAAAAGTCATAAGCAAATACATTTTTGTGGTCAAAACTAGTTTTTTGGAATTATCCATTATTATTTTCATTAATTTTTTTTTTTTTTGGAAGAATATTTTTATATTTTCAATACTCTGAATTCACTGTTTTCCACGAAAACAATAAATCTCGTTTGATTTCTCAAATGGAAAAAGAAGCTGCAGTTTGTATGTCAAAAAGTCATATGCTTTCTGCTTTTGAGAAATCAAATGAGATCTATGAGTGTGTTCACACGGTTTGGTATGATTTTTTTGACAGATCATATGAGAAATCATATATGACTGCTATGATCGTGTAAAGTGGCCTTTAGTAAACTTTTGGATCTAAAGCTTTTTGCCTTGAGGTTCGGTGTCAATGAAACCGCAATGGTTAGTTCACCAAGAAAAGTAAATTTTAATGTAATTCAATTTGCTCATAATTTTGAGGTAATTTAATTTTAATCGCGAATGGTTTGAATAAAACCTTTGAGATTTGAGAACTAAATGCTTCTGGAACTCCTATTTGCATCTAAAGCCAAATTTAAGTAATTCCCTAATAACTAATCCTAATTTTTTGTCGTTACATTATAGTTTTTGAAACTAAATACATTTACTGGAATTTTCACATATTTGACGTCACAAGAAATGCTGTGCTGTACTAAAGTTTCCATCGTCAATGAAAGAAAAAATACCCTTCCAATCTGATCTGGCTGTATTTATGCCTGACCTAAAATCGTTCAGCTTTATTGAATTAATAATTTTCATGTAGGTTAAGTTTAAATTAGATTTTTGTCAAAAATTAATGTAAGATCAACTTTAAAAAATAACGTATTGACAAGGTCCTACGTAGTCAACGATGAATCAAAGTGAAATCCGTATGGGACGAAATTCCAATGTTTGCAAAAATCCATGACGCGAAATTATAGTGAATGTAACTGGATATTTATTTAAAAGTGACTCTTACTACTTAGAGGTTATAGCTCCAGAAAAAGTCCCTAACACACGAACACCATCAAAGTTAAACAATATTAAATAAGTGTTACTCTAATGTCCTTAAAATACTCATTCTATAATTTTACGCCCGAATTTTTAAGCATCCTAATGTTAAGATTTTAGCATAATACTTTTACTAGGTTAGGTATAATACTAAACAAGTTAATATTTTTAAGGAACTTTTCTAAATTTTTAATAAATTTTGACTTTCTACATATTATTGTGCTAGTGCTAATTTTTTTTAATATACTGCAGCTGAACACGCCTTAAAAAGAGACAGTTCATGTAAGAAACGTTGACATTTGTAAATGTCAAAGTCTAAAATGAAGGTAGTGTGATACTAACCCTGTTCCCTAATTTTTTTCAAACATGCTTCAGACGACCAGATTAAGTGCAGGCCACTAAATCTAGCGGTTTCAAACTGTTTAAAACTCGCTGTGGAACACACCTACTATGAGCTTGATAACACGATTCGTGTTTTCGTTCGCTTCGTTTCATTTTGTGCCTTTTTGAAAAAAGAGCACTCGTTTTTCCGACATTCAAAAAATATAAGGTTCATTTATTGGAAAATAGACAGGAATAATAATTAAAAATATTTTTAAATCACTTCTTTTTCAAACTTCTTTTTAATCACGAAAAACAATTTTAGAGCTCATTTTTAGAAGTTAAAAAGCATCCCCCGCCTCTACACGTTTGTCAAATCATAAACGTCAAAGTTCAACCAGAAAAAATCTTAAAATTTTCATACTTGCTCTCGTTTCTTCATTCCCCCTACATATCTACACTCCTCACCCAATGTGTCAATAAGACGAAACACGAAACGTCCGAAAAAGTGAATCATGTAATCAGGCTCTATGATACTAAAAAGAAAATAAGAATTCGATGAAAATTCATTAGAACAAAAAAGTCTGAATTATGATTATTTCCTTAATTGTAAATTTTTGTTCATTCAAATTCTGTGTTTCTTGTATTGAAATGTTAAAAAACCTATATGAAGCTTTTCAAAGTTTTTCATATGGATGTGTTTGTAGCGTTTTCTCATGATTTCCAACCAAAAAAAATGTATCATTGCTAAGCAATTATTTTGTACATAGATCCGAATTACATAACAGCAGTCTTTGTGCGGAAGTAGTACGGAGCTTAGCTGATGCCAACAAGAGACAAATATACCGTTAAAAGATCTATAACAATAATTTTTTTTACTTTGATAAAGCAGCATTTTGAGCTCTACGAACTTATTGTTATATTATTAAACAACGCAGAGTTGCGTGTTCCACCCCCCTACTCTGAAAATTGTGAGAGTAAAATATTTAAAAGCATGAAATACGATATTTAAAATAGCTAAAACAACTTTGAGAGTTTCAGATGAAAAAGAAGAACGCCATCTTTATTCTTGATTGAATATGATTTTATGGCAAACAAAAATATTAAATCGTTGAAGCGGTTTTTTCACATTTTTCAGGAAAATTTTCAGTATGCAAATCAGGTATTTATTTATATGCATACAAAAATAAAATTTTAAAAAAGAAATTGTTAACCCGTTTTCGAATTGCGAATTTTCAAAAAAAAATTTAAACGTTTTTAAAAAAATTTCAACTTTTTTTATTTGAAAATTTTGGTGTGCAGTATTTTTTAATCCTATTTTGTATTTCTATATTTATAAAAAAAAATTAATATGTTCAGTCGGTAATGAGAAAATTCAAAAATGCAAAAAAAAACCTTCTGTGAAAGGGACTATTAATAGTTGTTATATTCCAATTTAAATAGTTTTAGCTTACGGGAAAAGTTTTATAAAAATCGTTGGAGCCTTTTTCAAGAACAAAAATATTTTCCTTAAGGGTTTTTAAACATTTGTATGGAAGGAACCGTTATTTTCTCATAAACATACATTTTTTTCTAAAAATTAGAAAAATAAGAAATTGTAAGAAAAAACTCTTAAAACCGAGTTTTATAAAAATCGACTTAAAAACTACATTTTAAAATATTTGATTAAATCCAATTTTTTTAAAAATTTTTGTAAGAAAAAATATTTTTACTATTTAGAAGCTTCTGTATAAAAAGAATTTTGAAATCAGAAATACCAATTTAAAGAAAATCGAAAAAAAAAATGGTTCTTTGAAAGGTACCATTAGGTAACAAACATGTTTTTTTTTTTTTGAAAAATTATTTACCGCAGCTTTTACCAAAAGAAATTTACTAAATTTTGTTTAAGAAAAGTTGTGGAACCGTTTTTGAGAAAAAAAAAGACTTTTTAAAAATCCTGAAAAAAAATTGTTTGACAGATACCATTATTTTTGGTTCTAAGAAAACTTAAAAAAAAAGTGTGGGCAGAATCACCAAAAACCACAATGTATTAAAGAAAACCGATTAAGCCGTTTAGGCTGTAGCAAAACGTCTGTCTGTCTGACAGACACAATTTTGAGCCCCACTTTTTTCTTCTTCTTCTGATCAAATTCTTGAGTTAAATTTTCTTAAGAATGCTAACTTCCCATATAGTACTTCACCATCGCAAGTAAAAATTATTGTTAAGGACATCATAAAGATCTGTGGTTGGCATCTGAACTCCGTTAAAATACTTAAAAGTTAACAAAAACTGATTTTTTGACAAAACGAACTAAATTTTACTTTTACCTTTTAGTTGTTGCTTTGTCGGAAAAATAAAAATGAAGTAACTCCTACTTTTTTTAAGGTGGGGCTTAGTTCATTGGGCTGTGGATCAAAATGAACTTAGTCCCAATTGATTAACTCCCAACTTTTTGGTGGGAGTACGACCACTTTGACTAGTGAGAGTAAACAATTTTGGGAGTTAGTTTGTAGGACCAACATATCGTCGTTGATAATGCAAAAAGTCGTGTGTTACTTTTCTCCGAACAAAATAAAACACTTTTTATAAAAAAAAATAAGTTTAACTATCGTAAAAAATAAATACCTTATTAATAATTGTTTTTTTTTTAACGCTATAAAAATAATGAAAGAAATACAAAAAATAGAAAATAAAACTATTTATTTGTTTTCCTGAAAATTCTCAGAAAAGTGAAAACGACATTATGTATTACTGCCAACAAAACGATGATATATATACTCCCGCATACAAAATCATACCAACTACATCGTTGCAATTATCAACAATTAAATAAATTATACGTAGAATTCTATTATTTTCCAAATTCATATAATTTTAATTGATACATCATAAATTATTTAAAAATATCTGCGCAAAATTACTTGCATCATCCAAAAAATTACATATTTAACATTTTATACTCCTCATATTTACGATTTTGTTTACATTTTGGCACGTTACTCGCACTACATCATCAAACCAATTACCAGAAAAAAAAATAACCCCAAACTATTAATATTTCCACACAAATTGTTACCACCAATAATAATACTCGTATGCAATAAATTTATGCCATGAAGTCGATTAAATCAGACAGTATGATTGTTTTAAATATTGTTACAACTGCAAATAATTTAATTTAAAAACTGTCAGATACTTCACACCCCACCCCACTCCCCCGAACCCCCACATCAACAGCAAGGTATATCTGACATTTTTATTACAGGTCTTTCAGGCGCCCAATGCAATATCAGGAAAAGTGTTTATTTAAGAAATAATAATTCAAAATTAAATGATCAACCAAGTATTGTGTGGGGTATAATTCTACGTATAATGTGCAGTCATAAGAAAGACGTAGGCCTTAAAGATAATGGATAATGGCATTATTTGTATAATTTGCTCTCGTGATTAACAAAAATATCAAGAATTTGGCGCCTTATAGCAAAACTATAATTGTGTAAATTAAGTTCATAATGTTAATTTTTATATATTTTGACAAAATGATGCCCCAGATTTTTGTTTTCTTGCATTTTTATTCTAAAGTTCATAATTAATTTTAAAATTATTTGATAGTTAGTATAGTTTAACGACAGAAGCCTATATTGGAAAATTTTAAAGTTCAAGGTTTTTCAAAATTTTCTCATTCTCTTATAAAAGATTTTTTTATATGAAAAACAGAAACGTAAGTATTAGCTTTTTTCTTCATAAGAGCAGTGATATAACTACTCGTATTATACTATTACTTTTGCTTACACATGCGAGAACTCCCGCATTATGTTAAATAAAAGCACACCTATCATAAAATTTCATGCAATGTGGAATCATGTTTATTTTTTTCCTGGAGATCGATTTCTGGCAATTTATTGCTACCTTTTGAAATACCACGTGAAAAAGATAAAGCCTTTTTTTACACACAAATGCCATTAGGTATTTGAAGGTGATTTATGGTCTGAACTGAAAGTAAAGGTGAAAGATATATTTTGGTGTCGTATAGGGTAAGAAAGGTAAATGAAAACAATTTGAGTTCACATTCTAGCGATTATTTAAGGAAAAGCAGTATGCCGACAAAAACGTATCATCCTACACTGCTTGAATTCTCAATGTATCAAACGAGTATTGAAGTTATAAGTTATATATTTTAATTAACGAAATATTACAGAATTTTTGTGTTTAGTACCTTGTGTCACTGTCAAACAGCTTCAGTTTGGTTTGCAATTTAACCATGGATCGTCTTACAAATGAACAACGCTTGCAAATTATTGAATTTTACTATCAAAATTCGTGCTCGGTTCGAAATGTTCATCGCGCGCTGCTTCCATTTTATGGTCGGCATTCTCGACCTTCTGAGCAGTCTATTCGGAAGATTGTGACCAAATTTCGCACCAAATTTACTTTGTTGGACATTAAACCACCAACACGTTTACGTACTGTGCGTAGTGAAGAAAATATTACGGCCGTATCAGCTAGTGTGACTGAAGACCGCAAAATGTCGATTCGGCGCCGTTCCCAGCAGTTAGGCCTTTGTTACAGCACTACGTGGAAAATTTTGCGGAAGGATTTGGGCGTAAAGCCTTTTAAGATACAGCTGGTGCAAGAACTAAGGCCAGCCGACCTACCACAACGCCGAATTTTTGGTGAATGGGCTCTTGGAAAGCTGGCCGAGGATCCACTTTTTTATCGAAAAATTGTGTTCAGCGATGAGGCTCATTTTTGGTTGAATGGGTACGTAAATAAGCATAATTGCCGCATTTGGAGTGAAGATCAGCCAGAAGCATTGCAACAGCTACCAATGCATCCCGAAAAAGCCACTGTTTGGTGCGGTTTATGGGCCGGTGGCATTATTGGGCCATATTTCTTCAAAGATGATGCGAATCGCAGCGTTACTGTCAATGGTGAACGCTACCGAGCGATGATAACAAACTTTTTTTTGCCCGAAATGGAAGTTCTTGACTTGCATGATATGTGGTTTCAACAAGACGGTGCCACATGCCACACAACACGCGAAACAATGGCGCAATTGCGAGGCGAGTTTGGTGAACAGATCGTGCGATTTGACACCATTACATTATTTTTTGTGGGGGTATGTCAAGGCTAATGTCTATAGGGACAAGCCCGCTTCGATTGACGCACTGGAAGCCAACATCCATGCATTCATTCGTGAGATACCGGCCGATATGTGTGAAAGAGTATGCCAAAATTGGACTCAGCGGATGGGCTACCTGAGACGCAGCCGCGGTCAACATTTGCATGAAATTATCTTTAAACATTAAATTGCAAGGTTCAAACTATCGATTCAAATAAATATTTTATTAATTTTTTCGAATTTTTTGTGTTTTTTTTTTTTTAAGTTCTAAACCTCTTAAAAAATCACCCGTTATTTACCTAAAAACAAATTTGAATTTGTGTATTCATCTAACCAAGTTGAGTTGCCTTAAAAACTTACATTTCATAGTCAAAGTACGCCCTAGGCAATTGCCTGTTTGGCACCGGATTCAGTCTATAAGAGCCAACGACATAAAAATTCTTGTCATTTGCGAAATGTTTTAAGTCATATCAATAATAGCCTGTGAGGTGTAGAACCAATAACCATTTTTCTGCCTACCGAAATACGTATCGAACAATTAGGAAATTTGATGTAAATTTTGTAAATCGGTTTATTTCAATTGCTTTTGTTCGGAGGGAAAAAGTGTGTAAACAAGAAATATTTAGATTGGATTGATTTAGAATTATGAACAATTGCAAGCTAAATATTTCTTGTTTGAAAATTTTTTCCATGTCATAGGTCAAACTCTCTGTAGTTAGTCCCTAAGAAATTTCATTTTTGATGTTAAGATAGTAGAAACATTAAAATGTTTCATTTGGTCTGGACTTGACATGACCCACCTATCCTCTAAAACAACCCTATCGAACTAAGAGTAATCTCTAAACAAGTTTGATTTTAGACAAAAATAGCACTAGGTACTTAATCCAATCCTTAAACTTTCAACGCAAATGTTAATAAATTAATTAAACAACACCCAAAAATAATAAAATAACAAGAGTTCAAAATGCCCAAACAGCACGATACGGCTGGATGGTACGTTCAGGTGACCCAAGGTACTAAAAAGTAAGGCAAGTTTCTTGTCTCTGATTGCTCACCTGTCAAAATATTGCTTTCCAATTAAGGCAATTTAATTGGAAAGTTGACTGGAAAGTAAGTCCAGCAAAATCTCCCTTAATGAAATCAAGTGAACTTTTGTTAAAATATCATAATCTTGTATTTTTGAAGATAGCTGAAATGTATGAGATAAAAACACCTTTTTCTCTATGAATTTGACAGAGAAGCAGATATGATTGAATTTGTCATTAGACGTGTTTTAGAAAAAACTTAAAGCTGACACAGTAAAATTTCCTTTGACAAACGACAACAAACCCAAAATTGTCGATAAAAAAGTCAGTAAAAAAGTGAATATAAAAGTTGAGATAAAGTTTCGTTAAGTTTTAACTTATGTGGCGCTGGAAATGGGTTGAATATAAAACTGAGTATAGCGTTTTTTTGGTACTTGCAATGCAGCGCTAGCTATGAATACCAATAAAACGCACCTATTGTTTGACAGCGTGAAAGGAAAACTAAATGTTTTTTGATGTTTGATTTCACATTTTCGCAGAACGGCAATCGGAATTAGTGTAAAAGCATGAAATGTTTTTTTATTAACTTTTTCACAGAACCCAAATTCGACCCCCAGGTAGGCACTTTAACCAATATCTTGTAATTTGAGTATGTTAACTTTAGAGTAGCAATTACACAAGTTCAACATAGTAATTGAAAGATACAATGTAGTATTTACATATTATGTTAACATTAACATTTAAAAAGAACATTGTTAGGAAAATATATTTAAAAATAGAAGCACCCAGACACAATTATTGGTTGAAAAAGTCTACGGATTGTTATCCGAAAATCCATCCTCAAATCAACCTTTAAACTTTCTTATTTAATTTCTATTTTTTTATTATTCTCAGAAAAGTTTTCTCAAAGGTTAGGCGTAAGGGTTTTATTTTGCCTAATATGTGTAAGTTTAACACGAAATTTTAAATTAAGGGCATTTTGCTAACTTTGTTATATGAATTCATTGCTAACATTTCCAACAGACAAACAAATATGAAAAGACTCATAAAATTCCTCCTGCGTCATGATGAACCTTGTTTACACATAAAAAAACATTGAGTTCTATTTTCTATCAACCAAAGTCACTATGTAATGCCATGGATTATGAATGAACTCGATTAAACTTTATGTAAAGTTGTGTTGTACGTTGTGCCTGCTGGCTGAGTTCATTGAGCTTACAAGATTATTATATTTTTTGTATATTTGTTTGCACTTTGATGGCATACAGCATCATTACCATATGGATTACTCGTGTTCATAGCCCCAGGCCATCTCAGTCTATGTTCTTAGTCCAGTTAAGTATATAGATTTCATTGCAAATGCCAATGCACTTTGGCACTGTGTGTCCATAGTTCATCACGCTTAAGCACACAAAATCAAGGAGCAGTTGAGTATAGTAATTTAGAGTCTGTTGGATATCAATTTCAAATGCACGCATATTTTGTTCACGTCTCTATATACAATGTCCTGAGGGTAATGTACTTTCTAACTGCGTATAATTTCTATAACGAAAATCAATAAATTTAATTTAATTTATATCTGTTTTTCCATCATTGAAATAGAAAAATGGATTTCAAAGAAAGCCCTTAAGCATAAATATCATATTGTGATGGTATTGGCTTAAATGAAATCATAAAGCCCACGATATGCAAATTCTTGTTTGTTGAGCTGTTTGGAGCTTTTTTTTTCTTAAATGGCATTCTCTGCTTGCATGAATTTTTCTTGAAAATATTACCTACTTGACGCTGTCTGTAAAGAGTTTTCTTTACCCCACAATTCAATGTAAATATTTTAGTCTGGTGGTTGATGGTGATTGCGGATTGAAAATTTTTGTTTGTGTTTTGTTTAAATTATGTTGAAGGAATTTCTGAATCGACGTTACCATGAACTCTTACTTACTTACTTTTTTTTCAGCAAACGAAAATTTTCAATTTTTGTTTGTTCTTTTCGATCTTGCGGCTTGCATGCAGATTGAAAATTTAAAAAAAAACGTGTTTCTTGTTTTTTATGGATTCCTTGTCAAGTTGCCATACATTTGTTCAAATTTGCATAAGAAAATTTCAGTCGGATTTACTAATTGGTGTTATCTTTGAGAAAGATTTCCTGGCACTGAAATTATACGACTTGGTACCTCTTGAACTTTGATTGATGATGATACTCGTACATCACAAACATTGACCATACAAAAAGTTAAATACTTTCAATGCAGATTAAAGTCCGCAGTCAGTGATACATTCATATTAACGTAACTGGTTCTTTTACAGGGTGTCCCCTAAATCGAGGTCAATATTTTTATGGATGATTTATGGAAAAAGAGTTTTACAACCGGTTTTCAAGAACTAAACATTTTTGCAAACTAAAATTCTTTCAAATGAAAAATTGATAAGGAAATTGAATTTTAAAAACCAAAAAAAAATGCTTTATAACGCAAAATTTTAACAAATGAAATCAACTTGAAAAAAATAATTTTTTTTAATATTTTTACCTTATTTGCTTTCGCGGATTTTTCAGAAATTTTAGCCACCACTCCCTGTCTGAAGGGATGGATAGAATTTTGCGCCGAATATATTTTTTTCTTTTTTAATGATCCCAAGAATCATCTCTAAACATCAAGGAAATAGGAGACACCCAATGTGTACAGGTACCAGATGAACCTCATCATTTGGGTTGAGCATGTATAGTGTATCTACTGTGTGGATGGCAGATGACCATCTTAGATTGAAGTTATTATTTGTTTTTGAAACCTTTGATCAAGAATTCCAATTAATACAGAATCCTACATCATTTTCATGAAAACCAAATGGATAAAACGAATGATTGAGGTTTTCGATTAAGGTCATGTCTTTTGAATCGAAAATAGCAATTGTATGGAAAAGATTAAAAAAGCAAATCAATAGGTTTTTAGAAACCTAAATTTTTTAAATGAAAAATAGATTTTCTTTTATTAATGTATGGAAAAACGAATCTTTTAATTTGTGGTTTTTTATATCAAAGGCGTGAAGATTTTTAGCCCTAATGGACTCATGATTGATAAATCGTAAAGAACGGTTCGATACATTTAGACGCTTCTGTTTGACTTCTTCAGAAAGAACGGTGATGAATTAAAAGCGATAACTTAATATCGATCGTGTTCGGTTTGGGTTATTCCCAACACGGCCACAAAATTGAGTGAAATTGTTCGTTCCACTTTAATTTTTTTGTTGTTGTTTACATATAGCATTGGGTATATCTGCCTTTTTTACTTGTGATTTAGGAACTATAAGGTAAGTCTTGGATTTCTACAGGAAAAAATTCAAAATAACAATCAAACAGGACATAACGATGATAGAGAATACCAAAAAAGAGGGTGGCAAAATTCTGTCTGCCTGTCTGTTTGGCTACAACCTAAACGGCTGGATCAATTTTCTTAAAACTTGGTACGTAGTGGTTTTTTTGTGATTGTGCCACACGGCTTTTTCATTTTTCTTTTTTACTTAAAATATCGGTACCTGCCATACAATTTGTTAAGCAATTTTACATAATCTTATTTGTTTTTCGAAAAATCTCCAATTCAATATTGTACCGTTCATCGAATCTAAATTATTTCAAATTAATAAACAATACAATTTGATTGGATTAAAAACTGTTTAGAAAATCTTAAATTTTCAGTTTTCTTACGGCTCTGGTAAAATGTTATTTTACTTCGATTGGTTGACATTTGGATCAATACATACACCTATTGTGTCAAAACATAGTTTTCCCCTATCTGTTAGGCCAACAATTGTCAAATTCCATTGAAAGACGATGGATTAAAAAACTTCTAAGAAATCAGAAATTTTTGAAAAAATTTTACTGCTACAGTAAAAAGGTGATCTTGGGGCAATTGTGTGATATTTAGATCAAAATATACAAATTCAAACAAAATGCAGTCTTTCCCCTATCTGTCAAGCCATTAACTGTCAAATTCCATTGAAGGATGGCTACGATGTCCATGGATTAAAAAACTTCTGCAAAATAGGATTTTTTTGAAGATTTTTTACTGCTCCAGAGAAAAGGTGATTTTAGGGCAATTTGGTGATATTTGGATCGAAATACACATATCCTGTCACAATACAGTTTGTCCCCTATCCGTCAAACTATCAACTGTCAAATTCCATTGAAGGATGGCTACGAGGTCGATGGATTAAAAAACTTCTACAAAATCAGAAATTTTTGAAGATTTTTTACTGCTCTCTGTCAAGCTATCAACTGCCGAATTCCATTGAAAGATGGCTACGTTGTCTAAAAATTCAGACATTTTTGAAAATATTGATACCAAAAATCGAAATTTCTTATTGAAATGATTGGGGCACAGGGATGGAAAATCGAGAATCATCCAAATGATTGAAAATGAGATGGAAAATCGAGAATAATCGAAATGATTGAGTTTGAGATCGATTGAAATGAAAATTTGTGATTTCAATCATCGATAATTTTCAATGATTGGATTAAAAAAAATCGAATTGTTCCTGATTGACACAGCTCTAATAGCAAGTCATTTTAAGTGTTAACAGCACAGATTTTTAAGAAAATTACAACAAGCTGGAAAATAAAATGACGGTTTCATATCGAAAAATAAGGGTCCTAGGTATAAATGTATTAGTTTTATGGCGTCATCCATCAGATCTTAACATTAGTTGTGAATCTGTTCTTGGAACTGAACATTTCTCATTAAACAGTAAGAAGTTGAAGCTTTCTATTAAAACTGTTTAAGCCAGGCTCGTTGAACAAAGCTCAAAATCTCCTTTGCAAAAACTATCAATAAAGATGACATTGACCTGGCTTAGATTGTAATTGTTAACCTAGTAAAAAGGTATGTTTCATTTAGATTTGTAATTTTCACTGATTTATATGTATGTACATCTGTGCCCATGCTCTTTAATGACATTTTCGATTAGATTTTCGAATTATCCCATTTCTATCGAATATACAATACCTTCTGCTTCAAATGTCCCCATATTCGATAGGAATAGAAAAATTCCAAAATCCAATGGAAAATGACATAAGTCGCCCATCTGTCATCATCTGTCAAGTCTCCCATCTGTCATGGAAAAAAATTCGTCGACAAATGATCGAAATTGAAATAAAACACATTAGTTTCGTTCAATTATTCATTTTTTTCTCCATTTCAATGGAATATGTATTTGCGAACAAGAAGAACATATTTCCTCATGACGTCTTCGATTAGATGTTTGACGTTGTGTTTTTCCACTTCTTGTCACTCCTTTTACTCCAAATTTGCCATATTCCATAATGTTGTTTTGTTTGGTTTACGTTTTCTTCTATTCCTACCAAATATTGAAAATTTGGAGTAAAAGGAATGAAAATGAAGCTATTTCAAACGTATTTCTGCGTCTGAGCCTGTTCACCAAAACATCTTAGCTGTTGATTACTTTTACTAACAACACACTTAGTTCGTAAAACTATTTTCCTTACAGACGTGTACAGACGTGGCTCAACAATTTTTTCCATGAATCAAGATTTTTTTCCACAATCAATAAAAAACGCCATAAGTGTTCTTATAAATTTGACTATTAATTGTGCTTTCCTATTCCCGCAACAAAATCCAAACTTTAACTATTAAAATGAACATTAACTTACATTGTGATCAACAAAAATGTCAATAACCGATTGCAGTGCTGCACAATTTCCTTCCTCCTGAATGGCCCAGCAGGGATATGGAGCAATCGGTGGCAAACAATCACCCTTCTTCAAATCCACTTTACCCAATGTAAATGGAACACCCTGTTTGTAACGCGGCAATGCAACAAAAGCAGTATCACGTAATATTTGCGTTCGAGTTGCAATAACATTTCTTGGCACATATCGTCCCGACTGAATGTAGATATTTTTCGTTGATGAACATGGCCACAAGAGATTATTACCACCCAGCTGGAATGTCAATTCGGCCAGTGAGCACTTCGAATATGTGAGGGTACTGTGAAGGATAACAACCAAGGCAAATAGACCCGTTCGAAATAGTGATATCCGATTATTGGACATGATTTAAATGAGGAACTAGAAACAAAAAACTATAACCAAAAAACAAGAAACTATCACGCGCACTTCTTCAACTTTTGTCCAGAACGACTAACCATGCTCTTGGTATGCTAACGATCTTATATAAACTTAATAGCAACTAATTCTTTAATCATCTTTTGGAGCCATCACGATCAAAATAGACTTACATAAGTTAGTATCGTGCCATTTGGAAATATTTTTTCAGTTGAAAATTATTTACATCTCGTGAATGCATGAAGCATTGACATTGCCAGAAGGTCAAGTTTCACACGACTCATTCATATTGTGGCGTGTCTTTTCGATGTTTTGAGTGTGTTTCTGCAATGCGAGCATATTTTCGCCGGTGCTGATGGCGTTCGTCGTCATCGTCATCGTCGACTTTTTTGTTGGCCTGTAAATGGAGTGAAATACCTATCGCATTTCATTTCATTGACTAATGTCTCAGATACGAATTCAAGTATTTCTGGCCTAATTTCTTTAAGATTGCTGAAAGGGAATTCGAGAAACTAACAAAACGATACTTCTCTACAATAATTTAAGTGCACCACTTTTTGTTGGGTGACCTAGCACAGAGCAATGTACATATACAAATTCTGGAAATGGAAGCAGGACGTGTCCTCTATTAAAACTGAGAACTTTTTCGTTTTATTCGTTTCATTAGCACTTATGTATGTATATTGGTCAATCAATTTTTTGAACGACGACGGACATATTCGTGTTACTTAAATATTTTGCTTATTATGAGTCTTATTTTCGTAAACACTTTACCCCACCATTTGCCTTAGCACAGAAAAATAATTTTTGTTGTTTTCTTTTTTAATTGTTATGCTGCAGTATAAGCCATTTTCACGTCACACTCGCAAGGGGCGAAGTTTTTCCATCTCATTTATTTTTGTTTATATTTCATTTGGCTATGTGCACTTTGCTTATGTGTATTTATGTTAAGTAGAAAACTTTGCAAAAATTGAAATTTTAAACGGATTTGCAAATTGAACTATGTAAGCTAAGCTACTTGAAGATAGTTTGCATAGTAACTTTTCTTTAAAGGTTTGTTTTAAAATTTTAATTTAGAAAACTATTTTCTTAAAATTTGGGCAAGCTGAATAAATTTGTTTTAAGGAAAAGAAAGGGGTTTTAAAGAAAAGCCCCGGTAATCATGAATTATTGATACACTTGTACACTGAGAGAAGAACTTGTGTAGATTCATAACAATGGCAAGGAAGATGATAAAAGTGTGGATATAGGAATCTTGGTCTGTCTGGTTCTTCTGGCCTTATCCCATAGAGAGTTTGGTCTGAGTCTTAGTTGGTAATTTAAGGATTAAGCTTATTCATTGGAGACGAAATGAGATCATTTGTGGGCCTTTTAATTACATAATTCGACTTTCTATTAAGCTGCTCAACCAATTTTGATAAAATCTCTTTGCTTTTTCTCTCTTTCTTCCTTTTAAGTAGAAGAAGGATTAATTTCTATTTTGTTTCAATTAACTAAGTATTTAAATAAGTAAATGGTTGAATTTAAATATAATGTTTGTTTAACAATTACACATTTTATCAAAAGGCAACGAATGTTTTTTTTGAAAATCTAATAATTTTTTTTATGAGATTTTCAAAACATTTAAAGGGAAAAATTTTGGTATACAAATTTTAAGCTTTTATTAATATATGTTTTTAGATCACAAAATATTTTTTTTTATTTTTTTATACAAATTTTGTATAAAAAATAATTTTAAAATTCAACAATAAAAAAAGTGTTCTCGTATTTAATTGTGTATTGTGAATAGTTGATTACTGTATATTTTTCATATTTTATGTAATATGTTATAATGAAGATTCTATCAAACAATTTTTTTAACATTTATATGACACCATAGTTTTCAATAAAAGTAAAATATTTTTTCTTTTAATATTCTTTCTAAATAATATATTTCTAAATTGCAAATACTTTTTTTTGAGCAAAGATAAGCTCAATACATACCTTGACAAAATAAAGTCTTAAGACTCTCTTATATGTTTGAAAATCCATATCAATTGGAAACTGATACCGAAAAAGGGGTAAAAACTGCGAAAAATTATAAGAAATATAATATCTCTGCCAATTTTGAACAAAAATCATTTTTCAGATATGTTACGAGGGTGGGTCAAAAAGTTTATACTTATGACCTTGCAATTTCAAATTTAACAATTTGGTTGTTATGAAGTATACTTATTTCAAATGAATGTCCTGAAATTTGTATTCATATTTGTCCAATAGTTTTGTTTTTTAGCCGTTTTATCAGAAAAGGTCGAAAAGTTTTGAACAAAGCGCAAAATTTCAAATTTCGAGGACTTGTTAACCATTATTTTTTGCTCAAAAAACCATTTCGAAAATAAAACAAAAGGTCAAAAAATATTAATGGAACTATTCTCCACCCAACGCAAATGACGCAGAGCACCCGATTGACGTCGCTATACCGGAAATGGTCGGAAAAGTGCATTGTCTAATAGTAGACGATCGAAGAGTGATGGTGAGGGAACTCGAGGAGGCTACAGGTGGTGCGGGAGGTGTTATCCATATCGATTTCCTTGAGAAAGGTAAGACGATTACAGGGGCTTATTCTACTGACCTATTGAAGCGATTTAACGTTGATTGAAAGGGAAAAAGACCCCATTTGTCGAGAACAATTTTTTTCAACAAAAAAAAAACAATTTTTTTGGGGGGAACAAAATTTGAGAAACGTTGGATGAAGTGTATCGAGCCAAAAGAAGAATTATGTCGAGAAGAAAAAAGTTTTTTTTCCTTCTTTTAATTTTCAGGAACTTTTTGGCCCTAAATACACCAAGAATTTAGAAATTCAGGTTTTCTACATAATTCTGTTCGCAAACTACGAATTTTAGTACAATTTTATTTGTTTATATAAACTTTGAAAGAACTTTGAGCTATATTTGTTGCTTTAAGAAGTGCGCGAAAAGACATCATCTCATATTAAATATTCTTTGGGTTCAGATGAACACGAGAGGAGCTTTATTCTAAATACCATGTTTTACTAAAAAAAATCGACAGAAAGAGATATGTTAGCAAACATTTTAAAAAATACTTTAAAATACAAAAATAAACAAAAATTTTTAAATCTTAGTCTAGGAGATGAAAAATTTTGCACCTACGTTTTTCTACGCCTAATTTTTAAAATAGCATGTTTTCATGTATGTAGGTCCCAAATATTAAAAAAAAAAATAAGTTAAAGAAAAAGACTACGAAGGCCGAAGGCATATAAATTATATATCGTTGAAACGGTTTTTATGCACAAAAGTGCAGAATACAAAAATATTATTATATAACTGCATTACAGAAACTAAAAAACAATAAAATAAAATTGCAATATAAGTATGAGCAAGAGCGAGAGCGAGACAGAGCAACTATTTGTCTTAACCTTAATTTGACGTTTCGTTTTTTTCCACCAACCAATTTTCTAGCACTGACTGAATAGATTACTGGAATGTCTGATGGCAGCGTTCAGTGTTACAGAAAATAATAATAAGTAGCTCATACCACGTTTATATGAGCGGATCGATGAATCGGATTCAATCCGGATCGAAATTTCAACCCAGGTTTTTGCTTTCATTGAGTGGATGCGATGTTGTTAGTAAAAATAAATTTCGACCAGAAATAACAAACAACCAAAATAAGCCAAAGATACAACATACAACAGTCTGGAAACAAAATACACAATTACGCACGCACACCAACATGCATCCGAAATCTCGATTCTTCAATCCTTCGATCTAGCTATATATATTCTATTTTCGATTCGATCCAGCTCACTGAGCTACAGGTCTATATGGACCTTAATCCTGATTCAATTCGGATTCAATTTTCCATGTACACGAGGTATCAGTTTTTCTCTACGCTAAAGACAGCTTTTATTGGAAAATTTTAGCTCTCGAGTTTCGAGGACTGGACATACTAGTAAATATTAACATGTAAGGAATACAAAAATCATAAGCCAAGGACAAAATTTGTATTGACCAGTAGATCATTGATGTGGAAGGTTTGGTGCTTTTTCAAATGATACCTGTCATAGCTTTCATTGAAAACCAAAATTTTTGATCTCCTAAAAATTAACAAACTGCACATTGGCCCTTTTAGAACCAACTAAGGTACAAAAATATAGAAATGTAGAAAATGTACTCTCATTCAAAATAAACCATGAATCATCATGCATCTGAGTATGGGTTCGTTTCAAACGAATTCTTGTTTATTAATTTATCTCTTTCAACGTATCTTAATATATTTTCAGGTAAATAAAATAGTTCACCCAAATTTGATTAGAGTGTGACACAGAAGAACATCCCATAATTGAAGATTAATTAATTTATTTTCCTCCGCGTGTGATATCCATCGAACGTTTATATTTATGATACTATACAGTAAAGTGACACACGAATTTCATTATTGCGTAGAGGTGTGTATAAAATGTAAATTTTGTACAAAGATTAATGACAGAGTCGCGCTCCAAAAATCCTATAACACTGTAAAATCCTCGGTAAGGTCGCACGGCAGGACCTAAGCAAAAAATTACGTTTTTTTTCATAATTAAATTTATATTTAATCTAGATGGCCTCCGGATTCTAAGATATTTGTTATGTAGGTATGTGTGTTTGTATGAATCAGTGGGTATAAATAATAATTATTTGTCATTAAAAAAAAAAAAAAGAAAAGTTATCTATAAAAGCTTAATGGACACAAATATTTAAAACACGCCATCTCAGTATGAATTCGTAAAAAAAAATCTTTTAATATATTTTTTTTAAATCTCTGCGATAAAACATGCAAATGGCAGCAATAATAAAGAAGCAAGCAAAAAAAAACACCAAACAGACTCCTTAAAATCCAGAAATCCTCCAGACACAATATTATAATACTTAATAATGTAAAATTCAACAAAAGCATAATTTTTCATTTTAAACGACATTCATTGCCATGAAGTTTATTGCACATTTCCTTCGTGAAAATAAAAATTATACAATTCCACAGCAACATATACAATACTCAGATGGCTAAGTGAAAAGTGATTTAAAGTATGATGCATTGATGACAGTCATATTTTTACAAAAAAAAAAAAAAGAAGAAAAAATATAATAGCCATCCGAGAAATATTACGAAATTTAATACGAAGTTGGCTGCTTTCTGTGAAAGGAAACATTTAAACTTGAAAAAGCTGCTTTCTTTTTATTTAATTTTATTTTATGTTATTTTTTTTAAATAAAATCATCGGATATTTTCGCAATGTTTTAAGTGTGTCGTTGGGACCTTATATCTGTATATATTCATTGGTGGTTTTATCCCTACACTGCAGGCAAATTTAAAATACCGAACATTTATAAGAATAAGAACAACATGTTTGAATACAGAGAAGCTTCAAGCGGATGATTGAGCAAATTATTTACACTACGGTTCACATGATTGAGGTATAGGAATTTTATAAATTATCCTTCAAATTATTGGTGTTAAACATTATAATGTTTTATGTATGTAAACAGCCGCTACTATCTAAGAACAAAAATGTTTTTTCTCTGACAAATGCTCCAAGATTATACTAGTCGTGGAAAAGTGCTTCTCGCATAGCCATCCATAGAAATGGTTGAGAGTTGTAAGTCACTAGGCTCTGGTTCCCAACGAGCTGTTGCGCCACCAAATTTGTTTACTTTTTTCATGCATGTAAAATAAAAAATGAGGTTGCTTTATAAGCTTTCAAAATGTTGTACAGGTACAGTTCACAAAACAACTAAGTATTGGTGCTTAGCTCATGAGTTTGTACGACTCCCATTCCAGTTAAATTTGTAGACACTACACAACACAATAATTGCGTTCTAAAAAAAAAAAATTGTTACATAAAAACGGAAAAACGGTTTTACCGTTCACTTTATTTTAAAAGTAAACTTTTGGTGACATTTTGCAATTTTATCTGAGAACCTATATCATGAAATATCAACTTCGAAACATGCCACGAAGAAAAGGAATAATTTAAAATTACAATAAACAAAATGTAGTAGTAACTTATATGACCAGTTCATCTATGCATTAAAGGCAATTTACTGATACGAAACTTAAATATTTAAGTTCAATATAAGAGCTTATGAGGCAGTTTACGCTGAGGAAAAAGTAGAACCTAAGCACAGTTCACATATAACAAATAATATCATTAGAATTTTGACATTTGTTCAGTCAGTATTTGTTGTTGTGCTTACGTTTATTTTTTCCTCACGTTCACAGCCATTTTTTTTTCTGACAATTCCAATTTTGACAATCTCCGGAATATAATACCTTCTATTTGTGTACTGTGGAACCTAAGCTTTTATGTTAAACTTATGTAAATATTTTAATTCCGTTTGTGCAAGGCGTAGTTTCATTTAAAGCCTAATTTATGCATCCGTGTGAAGTGTATTTTCTATATTAAAAAAATCTCTTATTTTCATAGTCATGAAAAACTGTCAAAAACTAAATGCAATTATTTTGGCGACAATTGGCTTTTGTGAACCAAATTTTATGGCGAAAACTATTTGTTTGATAACGCTCTAGTGGATAAATTATTGATATTTCATTTCAAATTTGATTTCACTTCGCTTTGAAGTATAAACTAGGCTTAAGTATTCAAACCAAAAACTAAACTTCTGAAGAGTTAACAAAAAAAACTTGAACACAGTTGAGTAACACGTAGTGTTGTAAAAAATGAAAAATTGACACTTTCTTTGGCTATGAAGCAGTGAATGAAGATATATTTTTGAGCTGAAAGTCAAAAGCAGTGAAGGTTTTGAATTCTGACACTTTAGGTTTACACTTCTGTTTATACTACTGAAACGTGTTTTTCAATGGGATTTTTGCGTTTTTGGATAAAATACGATACCATCAAGATGGTTCTACTGTATTTTATTTTTTTTTTTTGTCGGATGAATCGAAGATAAAATTATTCTGTGTAGAATTTAATATCGTGACTATTATGTTAATGCGCGACGGCGATGGAAAATTGAACTGACTCTTAAGTGTACCACTTTAAACTGTCGTTACCCATCACCATGACCTATAATGTTTCATGAATATTATTCCTTTCAGGGGATAGGTAGTATGAAATGTTTTGAAAGAAATACCATGGCTCTTGTTCTACCTTTGAAGGGATTATGAAATAATAAAAATACAAATAGTCTTCAAATTTCACAAAAATATTTTCAGACGTATGCAAATCAATAAATTTTATAAAATAAATATCCAGAAACGCAATGAAAGTTAAGCGAAGAGTTTTAAGAGTTAAGTCCCAAAATTTCATTGCGCTTAACTTAACTTATAAGAGATTAGTTATTGTTTTATTTTAATGTCTACTGCTTAGGCCCGAGGCAGAGAGGGATAAGAAGTGTTTCTGGCTTTTTCAAAATATCGATTTTGCTTTCATTAATGGTTGAAAATCAGCTGGACAACTTTTTTTCACGTTCACCAAAAGTATAAACATTGAAAATGATCAACTCCAATAAAATTAAGTCAGTGGTTGTTTTTTATTTAAATCATTTTATTCAAATAACTGTTATATCTGGAAACCTAGTGAAACCACTGAATTTTACTTTGTTTAAATAAGTTAATAAGGGCATTTATGCAACGTCGTACGTTTACAAATTTCGTGAACTGATAAGCTTACGCAAAGTTTGACTGAACGACCTTCTGTATAAATTTGATTAAATGCTCGGTAATTTAATCAGAGAGTAAGAGTCACAATGACGTTTAAAAATCTTTTGTGGTGCAATTCTGCAGTAAAAAAATCGAGTTGCCGACAAAAATATTGTGAAGCAAATGACTTTGTTCAAACCGAACGATTTTATATTTGACGTTAGCAATATCTCGTAAAAAATTTCGATATTTTGACAATCAAATTGACGTTGACTTGACGTTTCCGAAAATGGCTAAAGACAGTTATCCTTAGGTGTAGAAGCAAGAAGTTCCATCCAACTTCTCTGCGGTCTTCAAAGCTAGAAATCCTTGATTTTTTGGGTGTGTTTTGCTTTATTTTTATTAACTTTTACTGCTAAAATTGTTTTATAAAAAGGAATAAAATTTTAAAAATTTGGCTTAGTTAAAAAGTTCTTATAGAAAATGTAGTCGTCGTTCTTTTAAGATCTCAAATTTTGTTCGGAAAATTTATATTTTCAGAGCTTAAGCGTCGATAATATTTACATTTTTCGGTTTTTTTACTTGTGTGAATAGAAGCTGTTATGCATCAGCTTTGTAAGTGACAGAAAATAAAAAAGAAAAAATTCTAAGACCTATTAAAAAACACACACTATATTCTTAAACCTACAATATTTTATTTGAATACTCAAACAGAAAACCTACTTTACTAATTCCAATCATAAAACTTGACCCACTACTGGCGACTGATATACAACATGCTTTTTAAATTGGGGGCTTCTATATGGCCCTGGTTCTTGGTCCTGTGGTTTCCATCAGCGGGGATCATGGCATCATCCGAAAATGAATATTATTGTTTTATAGTTTTCAATTTTCATATTCAAGTTCTATCATTAGTAAATTGGTCATAGAAAAAATGTAGTAATTTCGAGGTTATGATGTATTTCAAACATAGAATATCCCATTAAATTAATTCGTACATAGAAATCCGCCAATTAAATTTCTAATCATATTGAGCTCTGCATCACGGAGCCCTTAACCTACATACAAAGCATAAATGTATGTATGTATGTTTATTATATAATTTCAATAATCATTCCCATTAGACTCAGCATGTGAAATAGATATTGAATTGAATTTAATTAATTTGGTGACAAACAAAAATTCCACACTGTGTTTCAGGACCTAATAATAGAGTTGCTCTCGTTCTCGTTCCCGAACAAGCCATATCAAAGGGAAGTCTCAGTCAGCACATTAACGACTTGAACGAACATAGATGAATTAGTTTGGCCTTTAACTGATGCTCAACTGCCGCCACATTGGCCATCTTTGACGTACAGAATTCTAATTTTCATAAGCATTATCACCACATGATGGACTAATAGAATTCTGTTCTCATTCCGGCTTCCGTCTCAGCTAAGACCTACTTAATTAGTCCTTTCGAAAAGTATATTCTTGTGTTTGTGTGGTTGCGGTTGTGGTGGCGTCATCGACTATACATCGCGGCGTGGCTTTGGCAATATGTTAACATTTCTCTGGGAAATTAAACTCTAAGGAGAGGCCATTTAAGTGCGTGCAATCTGTGAAAATCAATACAATAAAAAAACGCACAACCATCCTTCGAGATAACTCAACGGTGCGACGACATATTGCATTGCCATTGAAACATTCAAGGACCAAATTAGATGGAGCAATAAATAACTTACGCATAGTGGATTTGAATTACTTTTCAAGGATGATTACGGAAGCAGGAATTGCAAGACTTCTCTTTATCAAATTATTTCCAATCGAGTGCAGACTGCAGAGCAGTTATAAGATGAAGAGTAGGCATCATACATATATGTACATAAATTTACGCAAGCAGAAGCACTTATACATTCATCGAAGGAGACCGAAAATGAGGACTCTAGGACAAGGACTCGCATCTCTAATTCAACATTGATTCTCAAATCATATGAAAACAAATCGTAATTCTTTATTACTGACTGAAGAACTTTATTAGCTTGAATTCTCGATCGAAAGACGAAAAGGACTCTCCTATTTAAAACGATTAGATGAGTCAGAACAGAAGGTTTAGAGTTGCCTTGTTATGGCCTGTCGCTCTAGGTCGTTCTGGCGAGACATTTTTGCTGAAATTTAACAGAATGTGATTGTAGGACGAGAACATGAAGCTGATTAAAGGAAAATTGACTTGATTGATATTGATTGGTTTAGGTTCCGGATACAAATTGGTTTATAGGTACTACTGACTAGGTATATATAGAGGATTATTCAGATATACTGTTTCTATAGAGAACTTACGCTCAATAAACATTATTTCCAATGTTTGCCTATTTTCCTTGATGATATAATAACATGTTAACTACATACCTTTATCAACTAAATCCTGATTTTGGTAAAAAAAAACGTTAAATTCCAAATGAAATCGTGTCAATGACTTTGGTTTATAAATGCGTATTCAATTTGTATTTCGATGGAAACACTTTAAAATACATTTCCTTATAAAATTATTAAGAAAACTTTTTTAAAACGAACTACATATTTTGCAAATGGAACCTAACTTGCCTTTAAGTAATTTTACCTTTAGGAAAGATACTGCAGGGGTAGACTCACTTGTGACAAGTTATGCAATGCATACGTAAAAATCGAATTCCAAAAAAAAGTTGGTGCCCTACAATTGCGATTTTGTTTTCTCAAATTTTGAACTTAACGTTTTTTTGGTTATTCTCTAGAGGGGAAATAGAAACAAATTTGCTCCAAAAATAACAGTACTTTCCATAAAACAATAAATGGAAAGTAATTTACCCTAAAAAGAATCTAGCGATTTTAATTTTCCTAAAAATTTCAATGAATTAGGGGAGAGTGGGGCTAAAAGTGTAACACTGTTTGCTAAAATCGACGCTCCTTTGATGTCTTTCAAGGTTAGTCGTCCAAACTTTTTTTTAAATTTCAAAGCCATGTTTCAACTACAAAGTCTAAATAAAAGGAATAGCAAATCTTGCCCAGAAGATGTTAAGATAATAGCATTAAAAAAAAAAACTTTCGTTTCATCTAACCTTAAATATTATGTGGAGCTATATTATGAGGTCAGTTGTAACATCGGCTGGGGGAAGTAAGGAGTAGGATATCTTTTTTTATAAAAATTATAAGAAATAAAATGCATGACTTTATCACACGTAAGGACATAAAAACTATGAGAGGAAAATGTTTAAAGCATGAAATATGAAATTTTAATTCGCTAAAACGACTCTTTTAATATTTTTGAAGTGAAAAAAGAGAATGCCTTATGAGTTCTTGATCAAATATAGTTTTATGAAATACAATTTAAAATTGTTAAATTGTTAGAACGGTTTTTTAAACAATTATTTTCAATTTGCTATAATTCTTAAAAAACATTTTTAAAGAAAAATGTTGGTATGCAAAACTTAAGTATTAATTTATGTTCAAGTTAATAAAGTTAAATTTTAAATAAAAATTGTGAACAAGTTTTGAGATATTGCATTTAAAAAAAAAGTTGAAATTTTTGTATATGGGTGTTTCCATGGTTACTGGTGTGACAGTGAGATTCCATATTTTATTAATTATTCACAGACTATTCCCAATTTATAAACTAAAACTTATTTACTAATCGACAGCACACCTGAAGCCCTTTAAAGAAATTAGTATACTAAAGTATGAAAAATTAGTGGTTTCAAATACATATAGGATCCAATTTAGTTGCGTTACCGGTGTGAAAAACTAGGCCTTTCTCACTGAAAACTGAATATGTTTCTCACTTCAATGAGATTTTATCCGTTTTCTTTTAGAGTACGAAAAACTTTCTCTTAAAGCCTATTGAATTCGTAAGTAGAAAGTAGATTTTCTTGGAATTATATCCCTACATCATGAATTTCATACTAAGAAGCAACAAACCAAAAAATTTATTGAAAAACAGAAAGAATATGTTTTAACATGCCAACCAGTAATAGGTGTGACATAGATTTTAAGTTTTTATCAAATTTTTATTAATTTCAATTTCTTGAAATTTCGTCTGACAGTAGATCATAGTATTGTCCATTTTTTCCCAAATTATCAGTTTGATAAAATGGTTTTTCTTCTAGTTATTAAACATATAATTATTTTTGTTACGGGTGTGACAATAACAACTTTATGAATTAACAGCCAAAAAACTCAGTTTGTATTTACAATTGAATGACTAAATGACACAAAAACGTGCTTAAACTTCTGATAAGGGAAAATAACAACCGGTTCTCAAATGGGAAATAGATAATTATTGAAAATATGGTATTAAGCTTCTGATAACAAAAAATGACTTTTTGAGACTTTTGCTGCTAAGTGAATCCAACTGCGAAATAAGCGGCGATAAAATTGATAATTTCATATTTAAAATGAAACCTACAATCTTTTAGAATCGTCAAATGGTTTTTTTTTTAATAGGAAGTCGTATTTTGTGATTTTTCGTAAAAGGTAGTTTTTCTATGGAATCACCCATAACATGAACAAATTTTTCTGAAATGTTTGATATGTGATATATTATTAAATTTTATCGGATATTTGTATAAATAAATAAATTTGGTGGCGCAACAGGTCGTGGAGAACCAGGGCCTAGTGACTTACAACTCTCAATCATTCCTGTGTGCGTGTTTTTGGCAGGCATGGAGGGGACCTACAATTTTTTGACGGTTCCGAACGGCTAGATGAGAAGCACTTATTCATGACAAGTATACTCTTGGAGGATTTGTCAGTTCCTCGCAAGAGGCAGTAAGAGGATATTTGTATATAAAAAATTAATCTAAATCCGTTGAACCAATAATGAAAAACTTTAAAATAAAAAACGTTCTATGAAAGGTACTGTTGATAGATAATTAGTGTAAACTTTTTTTAGTTTTTCGTAGTAGATCACACAAATTTAACGTACAGAAAAGGTTTTATTAAAATTGAAGAAGCCGCTTTTAAAAAAAAAATATTTTCGCTACGAGTTTTTAACATTTGTTTGGAAAGTACCGTTATTTTTTCATAAAAGTAAATTTTGTTTCTTAAAATATTCTAGAAAGTATTAAAATAAAGATCCTTAAATACCGAGTTTTAAAAAAATCGACCATGTAAATTTCAAAATATAAATATGAATTTGAAAAAAAAAAATTTGAACATTTTTCTAAAAATCCTAACATCATTTGTTTGAAAATTTTGGTAAAAAAATAGTTATAGTATTTTTAGAAGCTTCTGTTTAAAAAAATAATTAAAATCATTTTGAAGAAAATCGACAGTTAAAAAAATAGTTCATTGGGGAGGTACCGTTACGACCATTTTTTGAAAAATGCTTTCATATCCATAGGAGGTCTTTACTTAAAAAAAATTGTAATATATTGATAATTCTCGTTATTCCTCGTTATAAATTTGCATTCAAGTCGATAACAAGTTTTTCAAAAAATATTTGATCCAAATAACTGTCCAAAAAGGTTGCATTTTTGTTTTATCAACTAACAGACATACAGTGAGTGGTATTTATAAATCCATTCCAAGTAATGTCTAACTTTAGACACTTGTCCAACTCCAAAATGTTCTTTATAAACATTTAGCACTGAAATTTGTTCTCCAAATCTTTTTTTACAGAAAACTCGTTCAACAAACAAGGGGGCAAATATTTCAAGTTTTCTTATTTTCCAGTTTTGAAATGAATGAAAAGCTAATTGAACGTGTCCAAAAGCCTAGTGAAATTCATTAGTTCATTAAAAAATTAACGAAAACAGGTATGTCACTGAATAAATGAGGTCGTATTAAGACAACTGTTGGAATGCATTTATAAATACGAGATGGCTAAACTATTTAGGCATTGACTAGCTGGGCAACTGCCTAAGCGTGTTCTAAGAAAATCTAATAAATACGACGGATAATGTATTAATTAAAACAAAACCACCATCTGTGCCCTAACAAACTTGTACGTTTGTTTACTTTTCTTATAATAATATCACTTCACCAAATTCACCACATTATCAAATTGTGGTGATTGATTTCTGAAGAATAGAGCTTGCAGTTAACTTGTGTGTTAATGTTCTAAGAAGTTATTCGTTCATTAAAAGGAAAGCGAGTTAAAGTTATCCGTTCATAAACACTAATCACAGGCTATTATTAATAAGAATTACAAGTTGACCTAAGAATAAATAGGCTTTATAACTCGTTATTGTTCGTCGTTTATTAATAAGGGGGTAAAAATAGATTTCTTTTTTTTTTAATCTTATCTGCAAATTTTACAAATTTGAAGAAATTAAACACTCATCAGACAAATATGTTGGTACCTGTTGTTGAACATCTCTTTTCTTAGGGAAATTTAAAATACAATTTTCAAGAAAATATTTTTTTTCATGAATTTTCGTATTTTGAACTTCAGTGCTCTGCAGTTGAGAGGATTTTGAGAGAAAATTTATCAAATAGGAATTAAATTACCAAAAAATATTCTTAATTTGAAAAAAACTCATTTTCCAAAAAGTGCTCAGAATACTTATACATAATGTATGTATGTCGTTTAAGAATAAAGGTAACTTTTAGCTTATTATCCACAAACATTAATTATCATTTGCGATCTTGCATCATTTTCCAAATGAAAGAACAACCAAAAGAATGACATTAAAAAAGATAAACTATGTGTAGTGTATTTCCACCAAAATTACATTACATACCTACTTTATTAATTTTTATTTATTAAATGTGTGATTTTCTTCAATATCTTTGTAGGTATGTAATACAATAAGTTTTTAAAGACTCCAAATAAACGGTTTATGTTATTTGAGTATCGCTCAATAAACATTGAAACTTGATGTAAATCTTCTTAGGTTGAAAAGTATTTATAGAACGTGTTCATTAGCTTATTGTTTTAAATTTCATTCATACCAAGAATCGATAAAGAAAAACTCTTTTGGTTTTCACAACCTTCAGCAATTTAATCTATCAAAACAAAGACACCGGAGACATTTTTTATTGTAACCAAACCAACAAAACACCAAGAAGAACACAACAAAATAAAGTACAAAGCTCATGAATCATCATCACACTCACTCACTTTAGCCGGCTGAAGAAATTCCACGACATGGCACAAGGTCATCTCACAGAAAACATCGTTGTCGTTGGCATGGCCTTGACAATTGGTTTGTGACATTTATTCCCACGAACTATTTTTGTATTATAAAATCCACAGTTATACCGTTAAATTTGATCAGTGTAAGATAAACTTTATAAAATCCGGTACCCTTAAGTGGAACGAACAAAGGTTTTTTTAATCCCCACATGTAATATGTGGGTAAAGTTGGTTATTCCCATTCTTTTGGCATCTTCTGCTGCCTGCCATGAACACAGCCCCACGCCATACGGCATGTTGCCGACTGATGGCCTCTTTCCGCCTCAGCCCAGTATCCAATGGACCGGTGGACAGTTTGATTTTCCTTGCCCATCTGTGAAATCGTTGTTCAAGAGTTCGGGCAAGTTCATTGGCAAGAATATAATCGCAACAAGGGCGCAAATTGTTAAGGATAGTGTATTCCTGGCATTGCCACGCTACCGACAAGGTGTTCCCGCAACTCTTGTTAAGACAGTCATCAAACCAGGCACATGTACGACAACATTCGTCCCGTTCCCATGTTGGAACATGCAGGAGGAGGGAAATTGTAAGGCTCTCCAATCGGTGGTCGATTTGTTCGTTGATCCGAATGAGATTCTCTGGGTGCTGGACACTGGCATTGTGAATACCCTAGAGACACCCATTCGACGATGTCCTCCAAAGGTGGTGGCCATCAGCATCAAGAGTGGCAAGATTCTTAAGGTCATTCCATTGGACGGACTCACTGCAGCCAATTCCCGTTTACAATACCTTGCCGTGGACTATTCTCCGGATGGAGAATGTTTTGTGTACATTAGTGATGCTGCAAATCGGGCCATAATAGTTTACAATATCCAGCTCGATCGGGGCTACCGAGTTGTTTTGCCGAAGGCTGTGTCAGCTGGAAGTCGTGCACGTGATGTCCTTTATGTGGCACTTGTCCGACAGGACTGTGGCTCAACGGTGCTTTTCTTCACGTACCTGGGCTCGAAGAAAATGTTTGCTATAAAAACGGATTACCTTCGTACAGGGTGTGCCGATGGAAGGATTATGGGTAAGTGTTGTGTTGACATGTTGGCATGATGTGTACTTCAAGGATGGGTTGATTGGAAATTACATTGTTTTTTTTTTTTGTTTTCTTTCCTTTTATTTACTCATACTATACAGATGTAGGACTGAAGCCAGCACGAATAGTTATTATCGGAACGGATAATGGGTCAGCAATATTCTTCCGGCACGAAGGCGAATCGGAAGTCTATCGTTGGGATACGGTGACCCCGTTTTTGGAAGCTAATTTCAAAGCGGTTTATCGTTGTCCAACGTGTCAGTTAGCCACTCATGCTATTCCCGATTATAAACGCAATACAATGCGTGTGTTGCAAAGCAATTTCCCTGACTATATGCAGAACACTATGGGATGTGGGGCAACACAACAGCTATCAGTCATGCAAGGTTGTTGGTAGTTGAGTAGAAAAAGCCGTAAATTTTGCTTCGAGATCAAATAATGGACTTTTTTTGCACTTGCGTTCCAAGGCATCGTAAGATTTGTTTGTGTGTATTAATTGTTATTTTTAAATTTATTAAAATAGTTTAAGGAAGAATTTAGATGAGGTTTTGAACAGCCTGAACAACCATGGGCATGTAGAGCATGTCACAGTTTTTATTTATATGTGCATTTTAAGTTTGATTAAGATAAAATGTTTATTAATTTAAAAGAAAATAAAGTTATTTAAATTGAAGTTGTTTATGGTTTTAATCTTTTTGAAATAAAATACATTTTTAGTGAATTGTAAAATGATAAGAATGTAAGAACAATTATCACAAATATTAGGTACTTATACGCCACGTTGGACTAAAGTAACTAGTTTAACAAAAAAAAAAACATTCAAAGTTCTTAGTTCTTATTGTCGCGATGTTAGTCATGACGAAAATTCTCGTCAAGTTGAAGAGATATTTGGAGGAAAGCGGTTGCATATGCAACTGATTTAGTCTTATTGTTGTAGGGAATCTTCAGAGAGATGGTTTTAAGAAAATCTAATGATGGGGCAGAAGCCTCTTGGATCTGAATCCAAGATAATACCATTTATAACTGAAACTTAAATACTCACCTTATACTTGAAGGTAAAAAACTCTTTATTTGTCTTTAGCCCTTGATTAGGCCAAAAATTCAATATTTAAAAGTTGGTAAGGACATCTATTGTTTTATCAGACCTTATGGTCAAAGCAGATCAGTTTTATTTTATTTGCCCTTAAATTATAAAAATTATTAGATCATATATACATAAACGTATAGTTTATTTATATTTGTTTATCAGAAATATCTATACAAAAATAAAGGGTTTTTCAAAAGAGACGCTACAAAAGTAGAGCAACAGGGACAGCAAACGACGCCATATTTCTTGCCGCTCTTTTGACATTTCTCTTCAGTAAGGTTTGCCATTTTATGATGGAAAGATATACGAACCAACAACGAGTCGAAATTATTAAAATTTCCTACCGAAATTCGGAGTCAGTGGCCTCAACGTTAAGAGCGCTACGTCCAATTTATGGTCGTCATAAGCGTCTTAGCAGATCAACAATTGAGCGTCTAGTGGAAAAATTTGAATCCACAGGCACAGTACAAAATGTTCCCGTGCCAGTGAGACAATGAAGTGCCCGTAGTGTCGAGAATATTGCTGCCGCTGAGGCTTCAGTTGCAGAAAACCCAAATGTGTCTCTCACACTTCGTTCTCAAGCGTTGGGCATCTCTGTGACGTCGCTGTGGCGAATTTTGTGAAAAGATATTGGCCTACATTCTTACAAGATTAAATTGACGCAAGAACTGAAGCCGCTTGACCACCAAAAGCGTTGTATTTGCATGAATTGGGCTGAGCAACAACTTGAAAATGATTCGGATTTTCATCGAAAAATCATCTTCAGCGATGAGGCTCATTTCTGGCTGAATGGCTTCGTCAATAAACAAAGTATGCGGTATTGCTCAGGCAGCAATCCACACGTACTCCATGAGTCATCATTGCATCCCGAAAAAATTACGGTTTGGTGTGGTTTATGGGCCGGCGGCGTCATTGCGCCGTACTTCTCCCGTGATGATCAAGACCGGCACGTTACTGTGAATGGGGATCGCTACCGTTCAATAATAACCGAATATTGTTGGCCCCAATTGGATGATATGAACTTGGAGGACATGTGGTTCCAATAGGATGGCGCCACAAGCCACACAGCGAATGTCACAATCAATTTGTTGGAAACCAAGTTTGGAGAACGTGTTATCTCATGAAATGGTCCAGTCGCTTGGCCGCCTCGGTCGTGTGATTTGGCGCCGTTAGACTATTTCCTGTGGGGCTACGTCAAGTCTATGCATACATAATGACATCAAACGTACTTTCACAGGAATAAAGAATTTCATTGATATCCAAAACCGTTTTTGTTTTATTTGAAAAAAACTTTTGTAGCGCTCTTATTGAAACCCCGGTATATTTTTCGGTAGGAAAATGGCAGAAAAACCATTTCATCAGCATCAACCAATGCTTGTAAGGTAACTTTCATATTAATAAACGGAGGATAACTACGTGCTAGCGTTAAAACTTACTTACAATTCTTAATAACAAATGTGTAATAAGGTGTGACGTGTGATAACATACCTATAGCTTTAACTCGCCAAGTTGTACGACGGATAACCTCTTCATACATAAGCGCACACGTGTGACAGGCCTGTTTACAACTGCCAGTATACACTTCATAAAGCATTGCATACATGTGACTTGGTGAAGTGATAGATACTAGAAAGATATTATATCTTTTTTAATAAGAAAAGTTATCAAACGGACAAGTTGTCTATCCGTGTCCCAGTTAACACGTGTGTTAGAGAGCGGACACGAGTTTTTTATTAATACTGTTGTAAATATTCGAAGTGAATCTACCCCCATGAACTCATGTTCACACAAGCCGACAGAAGATAAGACGAAAACCACTTTTTTGGTTTATACCTGATTGCAATTCATGATTACTAACAAAAGCCTCTATTTGTTTGTTCACACGCAACCAATACCATTTAGAGCAGGTTGTTCTGCGCTATCGTGATTGGGAACTTCTCTGTTCATGATTATCGGTATACCTATACCAATTTAAACCTACATTTGCAATCGCAATACGAATTTGAAATCCATATTTTTAATAATTAATTTTTCCTATTTATATTAATTTTATTACTGCCTTATCTAATTGATATAAAATGCTCATCATCTAGATTTAGATAGGCAGTTGTCTGTTCAAATTCAAAATGAAACAATTTGCGATTTTCTTAATTCTATCTGCGGTTAGTATTGTCGTATTTATAATCGTTCTCAAAAAAAAAACTGCTCCTTGTAAATCTCATTTAATTTTAAAATTATTTTAGATTCTTTTAGAATGCGCTTGTGCTCAAAGTGTTTACGATCAAACCTGCAATATAATTCAAAAACAAGGAGAGGCATCATGTTTCGATCGAAGTACCTTGGGCTTTTGCATGAAAGTTGCAGATGAGTGGCGAGCATTTGAAGCTGCTAAATGTGATTCCAGATTATGCTGCAATTCTAAATTAATGGGATGCGTTATAGACGCCGATTGTAAAGATGAATTTACAACTTCAACTGTGATCAGTACTACCACTACTGAACAGCCTGCTCCTGGTGCTGTGACTTGTGAAGTTGGAAATTTAAGGAAACATGAAAATGATTGCAAACGGTATTATTATTGTTCGAGAAATACTTGGGTGGAAAGTGTATGCTCGGCTGGAGTTTATGACGCATATCGGATGTCATGTGTCTTTGGAAGTTGTAGTACTAATTAAGAAACGTAAAAATAATCGTAGATTAATAAAATAAATGATTTGAATTAACTCCATTAGTAAATTTTTGAAATATTAATGAATTTACTAGAAATCGGTCGTGCATGGCAATGCATTTGCATTCCCTTGTTGTGAGGAAGTATACGACACTCCTTCACCATTGCTGCCTTTTCGGAATTACATAGATCAGTTCGATTGAAGCTATTACGTTGTGAATTCAACTTTTTTGCAGTCACCATTCATTTTACATTAAACAGATTGCATTAATTCTCCCCCTTTTTAACAGACTACAGCAATCAATTGAATGCAATCTTTTTAGAAATCATATATTTTGTTCATTATTTTGCATTCTCTGGATTCTTATTGCATTCTTTGCACTAGGAATTCTTCTTTTTTAGCTCCGAGAGCTGTGAAAAAAATTAGTATACCTTTTCTTTTTTTTTTGCTCAGAACACTCAGAGCAATTATCGGTCGGCAGAGAGCAGCCAACTTTACTCTCTCAAATCGGCGGGTATAAAACATAAAAATTTCAAAACATAGAAAACATTGCACAATCAAATTGAATTTGTCACAACTAGTTAACGGTAAATTATTAAACCATAAACCATCAAGTATAGTAAGTTTTTTCCGTTTTTCGACAGGGTGTTTTACTAACTAGATATCAAGTTAGCAAAGCACCAAAAAAAGATAGAAAACATTGAACGACAAATTCTAAATTGTCACAACTAATTAACGGCAAATTATCCACCTATTTATTTTTAAATTCATCAAAGTTGATCTGCTAAACATTGACATCGACAAGGAGCACTTTAAATCGAGGTTTGGCCATACTTCTAGTTCTGTCGCCAAACAAGTAGTGATGTTGTTCCACCCAATGTTTGTTCTCTCCAAAGCATTCCGCTCCAGTAAAAGTTTACAGGTAGTGATGGGTTAACCAATATTTGATTTTCAGATGAAATAGGTAGCATATGTTCCACTTCTAGTGAGTTCATCAGTTTTACAATTGCCTAGAATGTCACTATGACCCGGTACCTAACAAAGGTGAATGTTAAACTGGGCGCCATCTCCAACAGATATTCTCGGCAGTTAAGGGCTGTTCTAGATTTTATAGAGACAGAGTTCAGAGGCTTAATAGCGGCTTGACTTTGAGATAAGACGCGGATATCTGAGGCTGATATCACGTTTTCCTTCTACATCGGTAGACTTCCACTTGGAATACGCTACAGTGATAAGAAAAACGGAATGAGAGATTTAAATTTATTCTTTTAGAGGACACACCACCAACCCCTTCTTTGGTCTTGGATCCGTCGTCGGTGTAGAAATGAATGATCTTTAAAGAATTCCACATTCACCTAGTTAGATGTGGAAGGCATGGTAACTTCAAAGTTTTTATCTTCAGTATTAATTGGAAGTTTCCCAAATGAGTTCAATAAATCGGAGTGGCCAATTTCATTATTTATCCGCTTGAAAGAGGCTTTGAGGCAAATGGCTATGCTCGAGGCCATTTGTTTCCAAAAAATGTTGAGAGGTATCAGATGGCTTGTGGCTCTCTTTACTCTTTCTTGTATGTTAGGTTTCCAACTTAGTTTGCTATCAAAAATGAGACCCAAATATTAAGCTTTATCTGAGAATGTTGGTGAAACATCTTTAATAGAAGCGAGTCTATTTGCCGAATTTTATACTTCCTGGAGAAGAGGACAAGATCTGTTTTGTTGGAGTTAACTCCAAGTCCGCACCGATCTGCCCATCATGTTAGCTTGTTAAGAGCGGTTTGTAAGAGATCTCTTAAAGTGTTACGATGCTTTCCGGATGCTGCTATAGCCACGTTGTCCGCATAAGCAATCACACTGTAGCTCTTCGCCTCTATGCAATTCAGCAGCTCATTAACTACCAAGTTCCAAAGAAGGAGGGAACGAACGCTACCTTGTGATGTACCCCTACTGACAGTGATAGATCTTCTTGCTGAGAAGCCATCCAGTTTTAAATTGATAACTCAGCTTGTAAGCAGTTGATTAATCAATTCAACTAGTAACCCATCAGCATTTAGAGATACAAGCGCAGTTGCGATTGCAGATGTGTCGACATTGTTAAAGCAAAAAGGTGCAGGTAGAACACAATACAAATCCTGAGCTTGTCAATGCTTAAATAAACTTTGTCAAAAAATACCCCTCATACCTTAATATTTGTACATATTATTGCTTTCAAAAACTATATAGAAGCTTTTAAACCAATTTTACTGCCATACTGACTACTGATTAAAATTGTACGAGCAGAAATTTCAAATTTTATTTAGACTTTAATGACAATACTAGTACCCAACTAAATTCTATGCTATGACCCATATCTTGAAGTTATCGACCTCTTTTAGACAAATATTATTTTTTTCCAAATATTTGTTGACTTAGAAATCAAAATCTCATTTCCTTATCGTAATTTCTTAAAAAAAATAAAAGATAAAACAAACAAAGTCTTCATTCAAGCTTCAAGTATAGATACCTACACCGTCATTTTGTTCATCATCGAAGAAATATTGGAAAAAGTTAACAAAAAAAAAACAGAAACTAATTGAATTTCAATGTTAAAGATTCTGGAATATGAGTGTATTTTATACCTGCTCTAGTCAAACAGATAGGCAGCAAATATTTCCAAAAGTCTTAAGTTAACACCTATCAGCGCAGCTATTTATGTCGCAGTTAGAAGAAATTTGTCACACAATACGGTTCTATTTTATAAAAACGTCCTTTCTTTTTATCTTAAGTACCATGTTTATCTCGATTCCTTTGATATTTTCCAAATTATGGATTTTGGTAAGCTTTGTATATCCTCCTCCTAAGCCCTCACTCTAAAAGTCTCTTGTTTTTATTATTTATATCTCTAGATTGCTTTTATGAGTCATATGACTTTTCAAACTCCAATGATGTCACGCGAGACAAACCTTTGTGTGGAACGCCAACAACCTGGCTTAATTTGTGAGACATGTGAGCTGTTGGCAACTTGTATCAAAATGGCACATGGCTACTTAACAGTGCCTGTTGAGACTTGTGATACTGATAAAGGATTTTATTGCAATGTTAATTTGGGAGCTTGTTCCAATATCACTGGTCCATGTCATCCATTTGGATATGAGGGAAATTTCGTGTGTACCTCACAGGGAGTTTTTCCTGATCCTTACGACTGCCAAAAATACCATATGTGCTATGTTGCCGGAACAACCTTGGTATCGGCCAATATTGAATGTGGTGGAGACAAAGCTTTCAATGTCGAAACAGGAGAATGCAGCTTATCGATCACAGATAGTGTTTGTGATTTAATGCAGTATGAATGTCCTCGTGTGGGTTATTCGGCTGCATGGCCTAGTAATAAAAATTTGTTCTATATCTGCAAAGCTACTACAAATGACGAAACACGAGTTCTGTATCCAACTCTTTATCGGTGCGGTGCAAACGAAGTTTTCGATGGACTTGATTGTGTTCCAGAAGGCAATGCAGGAAATGAAAATCCTGTCACAACTAAACCAACCAAAACTCCATCAGGGTCTGTTAATAGCCCTGCAACTATTTTGCCTACTGCCCTCCCAGATTTACAATGCACTACATCAGGACTTCAAGTTGATCCCGAAGACTGCCGATCGTATTTTTATTGCTCTGGAATACGAGGCACTAAAAAGCATACAACTTGCCCTCAAGGAACTTACTTTAATTCTGGTCTAGCATCGTGTACACTTGGTAGTTGTTGAAAATTGTTAAATGTAATGTAATAACTCCATTAATTGAATAATAATAAAAAAAATTCTTAAAAGGGGCTAAATGGATTTTGTCGAACTATAATTTGAGACGCATAATTTGAACTTTGTCCCTGGACCTTTATTAAAATTTTATTAATATCGTTAATTGTTTTTGGTAATTTTAAGCTTCTATGGTTTCATTTGTTCACAAACATGTTAATTTGTACCTATGCTGTAGTACCTCGTGGCGTAATGGTTAGTGCTTTGGACTATCCACCACTTTAAAACAGAAATGTTTTTTCCGAGGTACTGCCTCTTGAAGGAAACTGACAAAGGCTTCAAGAGTATACTTGTCATGGCTAAGTGCTTCTTATGTAGCCGTTCGTTCGGACTCGGCAAAAAATTGTAGGTTCCCTCAATATCTGCAAAAAACACGTACAAAGGAATGGTTAAGAGTTGTAAGTCACTAGGCCCTGGATATCCCCGAGCTGTTGCGCCTACAACTTTGTTTATTTTTATTTAATTTTGGTTGAGAGCAAAAAAATTTCTTTAAAATATGTATTGTATTCCAGGTCTAGAAATACACACAAGATCAACTAAATGCTAGCCTCTTAATTCTAGTACAAATAATCATTTAAAGTTTTCGATTGGATCTTCTACCTGACTTACGCGTTCCAAATCTACTTCTTGAAATCGAGAACAGGAAAAGACTTTGAAAACATAACTCGGAACAACCAATCAAAGGCCTTTGGAGCAGTAGGAGTGAAAAGTACAAAGGACTTCTCCAAACAGTCCAATCAAAAACGACATAACTTGGAATCCAGTGGGTAAAATTTTGAAATGACGGAACAAAATTTCTTGGAAATTTCTAGTAAATCTAAATGAAAACTTTAGATTTCAAAGAAATCTTAGTGAAACCCTGCTAAACCAATTTTTTAAGAATAATTAGCAGAAATCTTAGATTAAGGGGTTTGGTGGGAACATAGTAAGTAAAATTACACCAGCAACGTCAAAAGCGTCGTTCGGCCATAGTCCTAAGGGCGTATGCAAGTGGGGGGGCATACATTAGGCAATTTATATTTTTGTGAAAGCAAGATTTCTGTACCAAAACTATTTTTTGAATAAAGTCTGCTGTTGTTCAGTGTTAACAATTTTTGGAGAATTTTATATCCACTTTTCAAAATTTGTAAATCTTCTGTGATTTTTAAAATTTAAAATTCAAATATTCACTGATGCTCTTCAAAGCCATAACTATGGCCCATTATGGTATACCTAGTCGAAAATTATATAAAAGGGGTTTTCATCTGAAATTTGTCAAATTAGCCTAATTCAGTTATACATTATTGATAGCTGGACGTTTAGACTAGTTTTTTTTTTGTTTTCTTACCCCGAGGCCAAATGGGCTGTACTGACAAGCAAGTTGGCAACTTTTATTTATTATTCATGAATTTTTGATCAATTAGTAACATTTTGATCAATAAAGAACTCCAAAAAGTTATTTATAAGCTTTAAAGGCGTTGCCAAACCAACGCGAATTCGCGGCGACGGTGAATTTTTGTTGTTGTTTAGCGTTGTGTATTTGTCATATTTTGTACTATTGTGAATGATTCGCTGCGAATCACTCCGCATTCGCGTTGGTTTGGGTCAGCCATTAAGGCTCTCCCAAACCAACGCGAACTCGCGGTCATGGCGAATTTTTGTTATTGCTTAGCGTTGAGTATTTGTCATATTTTGTACTATTGTGAATGATTCGCTGCGAATCGCTCCGCACTCGCGTTGGTTTGGGAGAGCTTTTATTTACTGTTTTCCTAAAGGTTCTCCCAAACCGAAGTGAATGCGGAGCAATTCGCAGTGAATCATTCACCGTAGTAAAAAATATGACAAATACACAACGCTAAGTGCCCTATTACACGACGACTTTAGAGTGCAATGAGTGCAAATGAAAAAAAACATCTGATCTCACCTTCACACTCATTTAATTTCGAAAAAAGTCATGACTCTAAAGTCTTGTAATAGGGCACTAAACAACAATAAAGGCTCTCCCAAACCAATGCGAATCCGCAGCGACGACGAATTTTTGTTGTTGTTTAGCGTTGTGTATTTGTCATGTTTTGTACTATTGTGAATGATTCGCTGCGAATGCGGAGCGATTCGCGTTGGTTTGGGAGAACCTTACAAATTCGTCGTCGCTCCGCATTCACGTTGGTTTGGGAAAGCTTAAAGCTTTCTTCAAAAACAACTTATTTCAGTCCCACAACACGGGATCCACCATTTTCCACAGAACTCAACAAAAATTAAAGCGCTAATGTTCTTTAATAGCTGCGTTTTTTTGCATGTATATGAACATTGTCAAAAAACGACATTTCAACATTTGCCTTGGTCTGGCATTTTGTATTAAATAATGCTACCAACAAACATTTGACATTTCTATAAAGATTACCGATAACACAACGACAATAGTAGCCTGGCAATACCGTTTTTATCGGGACAAAAGATAAATCCACTTATGTCGTTTTCGATTTGATGTTTGGAGTACTCCTTTTTTACTCCTTTCACTCCCTCTACTCCAATTTTTCCATAAGCCATAGGAATGGAACAGAACACAAAACCAAGTGAAAACGGCATTAACTATCTGGACATAGTTAACTCCATATGGACGTAGTTGTTGTTGTATTTGACATGTAAATTGCTTTGTTTTGCTGTCGTTTATTTTTTCAGACAGAATTACTGGAGTTGCAAAAAACCACAGCTAATATGTCTTTTCGCCTTACTCCCAAAATTTCGAATTTCTACGATTTAAGTCCAAAGTTCTGTCAAAGCTCATATGAAATAAATAAAATTCGTAGTTATGGGAAGTACACGAACAGACCTAATATGTATACTGTGAGCATGATACAACTAAACAGATAACGCCGTCCTGTTATTTTTTCGTTTTGTTCTGCGCATCTACGTCATCGACGCACAACTTTCCCTGATACTTTTGTTCTTTTTATAATAAAAATGTGTGTGCAGATTCCTAAAAACAAGTGCATTGCTTTTAGGAAATTATATTTCATATTTAATTAATAAATTTAAGTCAAAAATTCTTTGTTTTATTAATCTTGGAAAAAGTATTTGTGTGCGTCGATGACGTCATTTTATGTGAATGATGCGCAATGCGCTATCTTGTTTAGTTGTATCATGTACTGTGAGTATGAACACCGTCCATGTTTTATGTATTTCATCAGTCAAAAATTACTAAAAAGGGTCACCCTAAGAAACTACAGTATTCTTGGCATCACATTTCTATCATGATATTTTTATACTTCTGTCAAACTAGTTCATGATTTTTGACAGACTTCAAAAACACCAAAATAAATCTTTTTTCGATTTCTTCAAAATTTTGTTATGAAAATTTCAAGTTTCGTAGTAAATTAAAATTATCCACTGCTCAATACCCCAATCAGCTGCAATGGATTTTCTACAAGAGGGTATTGCCCTGGGAGTTGATCTCTTAATACTTGGGATATGCTTCAAAGAATATTATAGTTACAAGAAAACCGTGAATAATCTCAAGGTAAAGTCAACATAACGAAATCATCTACGTATTTACAGTAACATTAAAGCATAAATATTTTTCAACGTAAAACACTCATAGAATGCTCCCCAATTACCAATCGATGGTGATCTTAAGAAGCTCTTGGAAGACAAAAAAGACAATAAAATTCCATACGCTGTGATCCGAGGCACAGTGATTCCTATCGGTGTGCCGATTCGAAGTGTTATGTCACCATCAGTCACCGGTGTCGTGCAAGTGATAAAGTTGAAGTAAGAATGTTAAATGTATTTCAACAAAACAGTTCGCAAATAGAATCCATTACCTTTCTAGTGAACACCGTGTAGCTAGAGGATTTGCTGGTTTCTGGACAGAGCAACGTCGACTAATTCATGTCTCTTCGAATGAGATGCCATTCGAACTGAAAAACGGTGACTATGGTGTTGAAATTGTCGACGGTTTATCGGCAGAAATTCTCGATATGGACGTTGTGTATGATAACTACGAACCATCTTCATTATCGTTCTTCGATCATATATTTGGATTCTTCTCTGGTGTTCGACAAAAAGGTTTACAAACTACGGAGGAAGTTCTAAGGGATGGTAGTTTTATAACTGCAGTCGGTGAAATCGAACTAGATGGCAAGACAATAAGAATGCAACCTTCTTCGACAGCTCCACTCTTCCTCACAACTTCAACCAAGACGACGTTGATTAAAAAATTCGAAGAAGCTAAATCATCAATGGCGTAAGTTAACTTTGCATAGAAATCTCATAATATAGAGATTTATTTTTAATTTTGTTTTAGGGTCAAAATATTTATTTGTAGCACAATAACCGTAGTACTAGCCGGGTTAATTGCCCGTAAGATTTACTTAAAGAAAAAACAAGAAAGAGATGAGAGAAAAATCAAAGAAACACTTGACAATGAAAGAAGAAAGCGGCGAGCGAAAACACGACCTCAAAATCTCACTCCTGAACAACTGTGTGTTGTCTGTTCGATGAATCCTAAAGAGGTAGGTACATTATGTGCTATCAGTTTAAAAGATATTGGCTTCGTCTAAGTACTTTTCCGAAAGTACTCATCATCAAAGCTAACAAAATGACAGGAGTGTACAAAAGGAAGACAGGAAGAATCTTTGCATTGCTTTGAACAGAATGTTTTACTTTAAGCCCGATGGGGCTTATTGGATATGCAAAAGATATATAGACTTTGTGTGGAAATTTCAATTAACTACTTACATTATCTTTACCTAAATTTATTCTTTGTTTTATTATAGGTTATAATGCTTCCATGTGGCCACGTTTGCATCTGTGAAGATTGCTCTGAGAAAATCACAGTAACATGCCCAGTTTGTCGCACAAAAATTCTTAGCAAAGCTGCTGCTTTCATATCATAAACTTATAAGGCTATATCTAAAGTATACAAAAATCAACAAACTTCAAAGGATCAATGGTGCAATATGAGGATTTAGAGAATAAGTTAATTTATTGACCACAAAATGCAATAAAGGACAAAATTAAGTTAAAAAAAAGAAACAAACAAAAAAAGGTAACGTGAGATTAAAAAAAAAAGTATTTTATTCAGCTATTCATGATATTTTTATAGTCAAATTGATCGTTTAACATTTTCAAAAAAACTTGATATTTTTTGTTGTGATATTCGATAGTTTCTTCTTTTGGTTTAAGAATTGTACCTGTTCCACCCATTGCAGCAGAAGCTTCCTAAAATATAAATTCAAATCAAAATACGAAAACGCCTAATCTTTAAAATCTCGAATTTACCTCTAATGTAGGATAAACTTTCGCAGCACATGCGCCTAACATTGCTGCTCCCACCAAAACCATTTCCTGCTCATGGGGTATGATAACTGGTAGATTACAAATGTCAGCATGACTCTGAGTGTAAAGAGGGTTTTTTGCCAACCCACCACAAAACAGCAGAGTTGTAAATTTGGGTCTCTTATATTGTACTAGATTGTCCATGATGTGTCTTGTGCCATACTGCAGATAGGGACGAACAATCATTAAAGTTGCTTAGTATGCTTAATAATGAATTATTTATTTTACCCCTAAACTTTGTACAAATGCGAGATAAAGCACAGCTAAACTTTCTTCATCGTTTCTCATGTTAAGGCCAGAGATCTAAAAATGATAAAAATACGAGTACGATACATTAACATATGCAAATGTGTACATTGGCCAAATATAACTGAGAGATTTACCATGCCTTTGAGCCTAGCATCTGCAATTGGTGACCGGTTACCATGAAAATCCGGCCAAACATGTAAATCTTTTGTCAAGAAACAAGAATCCTTTAAACCACTTTCCTTTTTCATTTTTTCTAAGATGCCATAGATATACGAATGAATATTTCTATAAAAAAAAAAAACAATCTACCAAAAAGCTGACGAAGTGTATTATATAGAACTTACCTTCCCATTAATTTCCTTGTAATCTCTTCATATTGTGGATGGGTTTTAAGAACATAATCCAATAAAAAACCTGTAGCACTCTGTCCACCTTCATTCAAAAAGAAATTTGGAATAATAGCATTTTTATAAGGACCCCAAACTCCCTTAGCTGGGCACAACTCTCGAGTCATACTCATATGACATGTAGATGTTCCACAAATCAAAGCCATTTTTCCTTCTATACATTGCGATCCAGTGCCAGCATTACAACCAAACATTCCCAAAGCTCCAGCATGTGCATCGATTAATGATGTTCCAACGATTGTTCCAGGTAGGAGATTAAAAGCCTCTGCAGCTCTATCAGTTAGACCCTTGCCAACGGCTGTACCTGGATCACACACCGTTTTCCCAATAATTTCAAAATCATTCCGACACAAATCTTCCAAGTCGATAGCAGTCAGAAAATCCCTTGACCACGAACCAGCAATAGCGTCATAGTTCCATTTGCAAACTACCGAGCACAATGATCTTGAATCACAACCAGTACTACGCCAAGTTAGAAAATCTGGCAAATCAAATGCTCGCCACATTTTGTTCCATGTGGAAATGTTACGATTCTTTTTCAACCACAGCAATTTAGGAATTTCCATTTCGACAGAAACTTGACCACCAACATAATTAAGCAATTCATGCCCTGTCGAGTTAATAAATTCCGCTTCGGCAGTAGCTCGATGATCCATCCAGAGGATAACATTTTGCTCGGAATTGCCATTTGAACTTACTGATAGTGGGTCACCGTCTTTGTCAAGTATGACAAGTGAACAAGTTGCGTCGAAAGAAAGTGCAACAATTTCTTCCTTGGGAATATTCTGGACAACATCCTGTAAAAAAAATGAGTAAATAGAATTTATTGATTTTCATTTATAGTTAATATTAAAAAGTAAATAGCTTTATGGAAACTCAGTTTTAATTATAATATCGTCTCAAACAGACCGCATAATCCAGTACATAAAAAAATGCAATAAATCAATTAGCTTCGGGATTTTTTCTTTTGGCCTGTTAAGGCAACATAACAGAAAGCCACTACTTTTTCAAATAAAAGAAGAGTTCTACCCGACAATATTATCCCATTTTCTACGGTTTTCGTGGTATTAAAAAAAGCTTCAACATACGCCACCTCACACCTCTTTTTTGGCAGAAAATGAATACTAACCTTCTATAGTGGTTTTGCCTGCTATTATACACTACTGAACAATTTATAAAAAAAATTAACAGTTGCTATCAGCACTTCCACGTCCACTTTAACCCAAGAAATCTTAAGTGTTACTATTGAAAGACCCTTTATTTGACTTTTCCTTTATCATTTTTGTATACAACTTCAAGAATAGATTAAACTTTTAATAAAACACTTAACACTAAACACTACTATACAATATATATATATATTCACTTAAGTTTAAGAAACCAATCTTGGCAAATTGAGTTTAGCCTTTTTTTAATTTATATTTTAATGACACTGCAAATAAAACCGACAAAATAAATCACTATTCTTTTTTCATGTGCTTATGTTTTTGTTCAATAATCCGACAAAACGACAGAACCAGACTTGCAATCTCATTTCAATCACTTACATATTCGTACATATATGTGAATGTGAACCTAATAATCAAGGTTATTTTTATTCAGAGATAAGCAAAGTGGAGGCTTTTTATAACTTACATTCTGTTTTCAGATCTTTTCACTAACTTACCGCTACACAAAATGCAACTGAGTTCCAGATATCATCTGAAGATTGCTCAAAATGATCTTGTTGTGGATTCCATGTTTTGATCGGCCTGATTGTTTGCTTGAGAACTTTACCATCGGAAGAAACTAGAGCGGCTCTTGCACTTGACGTACCCACGTCTACACCGACGAAATAAATTCTAGGCATCACTTTTGTTATTTCTTTTTTTTTAATTTTGTTTAAATTAGACAAGGTCGCACTTAATTATGGAGATCTTCACTTGATCGAGAAGTGTTCAGCAATGCTCTAGACCTTATAACGCATACGTGCTGTTCTTATCAATAATATTCGAGTACTTAACTAGGGAGATTGTATATCAGAAAGCAGTGGGTCTATCTTTTGTCTATAGTTTAAAACAAGATGTTATTTGTTTATGTTTACACAACAAAAAGCTCAAAATACTTGTAGTTTGAGAAAGCTAGCTCCGCACATTGCGCAATACCCACCTACTGGCACGATCACTTTCAGGCGTGTTACTTGTTTCGCGGTCTCTAATAAATTGAAGTAATTATTATGTACGTATGTGCCCTGTGTATAGACTGTTTAATGCACATAATTTAGCTTTTCTTTGCATTGGTGTTGGTTTTTTTTTTTACAAATAGAGATTTTTACAGAACACTTAAGTTTGATTGAGGTAGCAATGTAAGTGTGGGTGGGTCTATTTTATGCTAATTCTATTTTAAATCAACGCTCCCACTTTTTCAATTTACAGAAGTTCGGGAGGTAAAATATGCATTCGTTTTTATTTCCAAAATATTTGATCCAAAAATGATGTGAATGATACAGAAATTAATTTATATTTATTTTATGTTTTTTTCAGATTTTTTTCTTTATTCCTAGAAAATGTTTTCTGAACTAAAAATTAAAAAAAGTAAGGAGAATACTGTATGATCATAATTCTACTTTCATTTATATATAAAACAAAGTCGTGTTAGTAACACCATTTAAAAATCCAGAACGGCTGGACCTATTTTAATGATATTTGATTTGTTAGATTCGTCTCTACCCGGAATAGGAGAATAACTAATAACATATGGGAAAAATTCGCGGGAAAAAAAATGTGTACTTAAGGTAACCTGTTTTATATAAACAAATTAATTGTGTTTAAAAACAAATCAATCAATTATAAAATTTTGTTCTGACAAAAATTAAGAAAATATACTACAGTCGGATCTCTATTTTACGGAATCTGATTAATAGAGCACATGATTTTTAAAATGAATAATACAAGATGGTTGTCTGGGGAACAAAAATTGTGTAATTTGAGTGCATTTTACAAAATTTATAACAAAAGTCAGAAATGGTAGTTCATTAGGTGTGTTTGTTAACGTGAAATTTCACAAATTTTCACTATTTGCTGTCAGAAACTTGGTGAAAATTTCAAGCAAAAGCTTGGATACAAGAGTGGCCTATCTGATCAGTAATAACGGTATCTTGAAATATCATTAACACAAATCACAAATCCATCTATTTGTTGATCATATTGCAAAAAAAAAAAACTAAGTCTCTTTGAACATTATAGGTACATAATCCAACCACTGACTGACTTGTTTTTGTTTGCATGAAGTTTAAAGAACAAGGGGAGTCTGTTGACATGTCAGCCCCTAATTGCTGCATGCAAGATGCATTCAATAGAGAATTGCAATGCGAGTAGGATTTCGATTGAGACGTTTTGAGAGAAACAAAAAGCACAAATAGGCCCTCATAATAAATAGCGAATAGAACGTTCGCTTAAAAGCGAATGAATTAGCGAGTTCCCCTAATCACGATATATCGATAGTGAGCTTTCACATTCGCTTCAAAAATCAATGCTGCTAAAAATATTGCGAAGATAACTCATAAACAATGTCTTAATAATAGTTCACAAAAGCATTCGCTTTTAAGCGAACGTTCGATTCGCTATTCATAATGAGGGCCATAATGTCCAACTAGTGAATCTCTATCGAAAGAACTTGTGCGTGATTGAAGATGGAAATGGCATCATTTTTGAATTCAGAACCATATAAGAATTTAAGAAACTGCGATGTCAGGTGTTGAAAATTTTGCATATTATGTTTAATCTGGATGAATGCACAATGGCACATAAGCGAGCATTGAAGGTTCTTCATCGAACAATGAAAGATTTGTGGTGAAATGCATAACGCTTTGGAAAAAAGAAATATTATTGGCTGTCGATTTCCGGTCTTCCCGAGATCAACATCTAAATATGAACTCAAAGTTTGTCTAAAGTTTATACGTGAAGAAGCTGAATTTAACTAAAAAATGCAAATTGCTTTGCAGGATCCATTAGCCTATTGTTTCTCCCATTGAAAATGACTGAATTCTGGTTGATGCTGCAACTGGCCTGATTTGGGTAATATAGAATTTGTTGTTAATTCACATCAGAAATCTTTAGAATACTGTTCCTGCAAATTGGTTGCATTACACCTTTTGGACGTCGATGTTTAAAATTTTATTATTCAAAATCAAATCGCAGCCACAAAGTGCATTGGTTAAAATCGGTTCAATTCAATGGAATTTTCGAGCTCGTTGGATGTATCCAATCTTCCACCACACATTTTGCAACTCAAAATCAGGCCTGTCCTCTAAATGCTGGCGTAAGTGAATCAACCGAAACAGGGATAGGTTGACGGTGTATTCACTTTAGTGTTCAATTCAAATTCATGACCAATGTCCTCAAACTAAAAGGTACCATAATCAAAAGCAAGTTCAAAGGTGAGGAAGAGGAAGTTCTTATTTTAGAATAACCCCAATCGTTGTAAGTGTAGCCTTAATCACGAATTGTTGTATTTCAAACGATAAATTGTACGGGGTGTGTCAGAAAGCTGTCTGTAAATAAAATGCATTAAAATCAATTTAATTTCAAAATAGTTTCATTCTTTCTATAGAGGCTTGACTTTTGAAAAGGACACCAATATCAATTTTTATCGAAACTAAGTTCGCCGGATTAGCTAGTTCTGTAATAAAGAGCGGTGTATGTTTAACTGAAACTCTTACATAAATACATAAATGTATAAATATATTATTTAAGCCGGCCATTCACGTTGAAACTGTCGTAAGGAGCAAGAATCGTAGAGATTTTCTATGGAAAATTGACAACATTTATTGTGAATGACCACGTTTGTGCTGAAGTTCGTCGAAAATCTGTACGAACCTTGCGGCCGTTGTCCTTACAACTGTCTCAACATAAATGCCCAGCTTTACATTATGATTCTTTCAAGAATACGTCAAAAATAAAGTTTCTTCTGCAAAAAAAAAAATCAAACGATATGATTAAGTATAGCAAAGTTCCATAGCTAATGTCCCCTATTAGTCCTCTATTACACGATGATTCTTTGCGTCTGACTCTTTTCGAACATAATGAGTGGGAAAGAGAAGAAAGATGAGATGGAAGACCGGTTGCCCTGTGCCTCGTGGGCCAAGATTTCCGAGGCTCTTTTTGGCGTTTCTTTTTAGTATTGTCCTTATTTTCGTTTTTTTCCTATACAGACTCTCTACAAACCACTTAAACAGTGCAGACAACTGTCTGCTTCAAGCGTCGAGAAGCTCCGTGTAGTACCGCGTGCCTCACAGCATAATTTTCGTGTAATAGGGGACTATATATTGTGTGAAGGGACAGAGAAACTCACCTCAGGCGCTAAGGTGTGTAGAGGGCGGAACTTATCTGTAGAAGTAACGAATTTTCAAAAAAAAAATGGATTTTTTGGGAAAATTTTGGTACGTTATATTATTTTGACTTCCTGGGAATATCTTATGTCGTTTTGATTTTAAAATCTAAAATTTCTGTCTTGGATGACACATCTGGGCATAGTTTCGAGTAGATTCAGTTTACACTATTATTAGCGTTAAAAAATCGCTAGGCACCAAGCTTAACCAGAATTAAAAGTTGAAATATTTTTGAAAAAGCCAAAAAATATTTGTTTTTAAATTTTGGTAACAAATACTATTTAAACTTTATAAAATTTATGAAAAATACTTAAGAACAAAGTGGATTATCTACAATCGCACGCTCTTTATAGTCAAATGTGTATTTGTAAGCAGACGAAACAAGAGCCAAGTTTAAAAAATTATAATTTGTTAAAGCCTTCAATCTGACTACTCCATACGAATTTTAAGTGGTTACTAATATGCAAATAAAATGAATTTAGATAAAAACACACTGCTTCCTAAAACTACGAATTCTTACGAATTTTGTGTTTTTATATATGCTTTGACAGAACTTTAGGCTTAATTCGTAGAAATTCCTATTTTGGAATGCACGCGGACAGATATAGTAAGGTTATTTATGCAACTTTGTAAAAACGTTGATAAGTTTACAAATTGGTTTATCTTAAGTTATCTTAAGTTTATCTTTTGGTTATTAAACAATCAAATTTTGTATGGGAAATGATTTACACAATTTAGCTAACGGATCTATTACGACTATCAATAATCAAATTGATAATTGATAAATTTAAAATTCGATCTTTAAAAACCTTACTGATAAAAGTTTCGATCATCAAGAATGATGCAGACCGTTACTAATCACAAGAAAATTAAAAAGTATGAGAGAATAATTGATCAGTTTTTTGAGTTGAATTGAGTTTGAAAATCCAAATCCATTTTTTTTTTATTATAACGATTCTTTTATGGAAAAAAAGTCAAAATTATATAAACTTTTAGGGCCAGTTGTACAATTATTTAATCCGTGGTTCATCAATTTTAACTCACTGACTTCGGCGAACTTACTTAGGTTCAACGATGGTTCTGGCATTAAATTGGCTACTTTAACATACCTGTACCTTAAACTATCGTTGACCTTAAGTTATTCCGCTTTATTTAATTTTAAGTTTTCTTTTATAAAAGAATCGTTATAATAAAAAAACGGATGCTTAAAAAAAACTTTTTATTCCGAATAATTTTGTGAGTGCCTATATGCATGTTTTTTGAAACAATTTTGATATGCTATATACATTCACCTCTATTACCGATGTCGTCTCGTTTTTTCGACGACTCTCGTTTCTTTTGTCGTGTCGTTTTTCAAATGGTATTCTATAACTTCTATATTGTTCACAAACGACAGCAAAACGAATGACAAAAGTTGAAAACGACAAATGGAATGCAGATTGTGTCGCGTCGCATATTTTACTGTCGTATACGACATCGGTAATAGGGGTGAATGTTACTTCAAACACCCGAAATGGTGCGAAACTAGGATTTAGTTTTCGAACTTAGGATTAGTTTTCGAACTTGTAAACAAATTGCAAACGTTAACGAAGTCTTAAACTTTTCACCATGTTTAATAAAAATAGTTAAAACTTGGAAAATAAATAACAATACTCCTAGAATTGAAAAAAGTAATCATTCCTAAATCCACAACACTAAAATGCCCTTGAGTAGTTTTACTAAAAAGTACAATACAATTTTCGTATCGTTGCATTTATCGAACCACTATTATTATTAAAAAAAAAATACATACATATGTAAGTGAATATCTTAACAAGTGGATCAAAATGAAAACTTTAAACAACAATACTTCAAAAAAAATTAGAAGAGAAATTAGCTTCTAATGTAATACTTTCTATAGAGGTCATTCTGTTAATAGTTAAGCAAATGAATTTTTTACCACATCCACTTCCTTACAAAACTGTATATATATATGTCATCGAAGATATATACCTGCAAACCTTTTTTTTTTTGAAGAAGTTTCCTTGGTAACCAATTTACACTTATAATCAATACAAAGTAAACAACTTCAAATGTTATCCAATTTTACTTGACCTAGAAATTTTAAAGAAATAACATTTCTTCATAAAAAAATAGTTTTAGGCTAGGAGTGTTAGTCTTGCGGTTCATCATGTCCACAATTTTGGTTAAAAATAAAACTTCCAATCGCGATGTGCACCTTCGTTATTTAGATATGCTGGAAACCATTGCAGACACTTGCTGTGAGATTTGTCAATGTGATTGCTACAGTTCTCACAGTGCGCTTAATACAGAAAACATCATAGAAGCAGGACCCTCATCTGTGCGACTGCAACCACTTATTAGTAAATTGCACAGCAAAAAGACTTCGCACAGAAAAAAAACAAAATCAAATGGCAGTAAACTGAAAAGATCCAAGAGTGCTTCTTCTTTTTACACCAAAGACTGTAAAATCCTGAAGGAACTCAATTTGAATGATAAGCTTCCTCAAGTGAATGACTCATCACGGTACCCAAGATGGTCTAGTATGGAATCTATAGAACTTTGTGAACCAATGCGAAATCTCTGCCTCTCGCCAACTGTGTCAAAGGCTTTCGAAAAAATTCCTCTCTGTGATAAGAAAATTCTAAATCGAATGGCTAAGAAACGTGGTGAAAAAATTATAGATAGCGAAAATGCTTGGCTAGCACAGAAATTCTGGGAAAACGAGCAATACGAAAGGGAACTTCTTAAGTGTGAACAAACGGAAGAGTTCAAAAAGGCAATAAGAAACAAACAATTTCAAGACTATCAGATGACCAAAGCGAGACTAAATGAAATCGCTCAGCGGGATATGGACGAACTGCAGCGACTACGAGCTAGTTTGCGGGAAAAAGATAAAAAAGCTAAATGACGCTTAAAATTAGTCCAAGTAGAGAAGGAAGTTTTGCAGGCTCAACGGCGTAACAATGAGTTGAGAAAGAGCGAAGCAGTTTCAATTGTCCAAGAGGAACAAACATTGGACGAACAGCTTCGCAAATGCGAGATAAGTCATAAACTAGAAGAACAACTTCAACGAGCAGATAAAATCCGTCACCATATGCTAGACAGTTACTTAAGACGGCTACGCTATGATAATTATCTTGAACAGATTGTTCATGAGGAGAATTTTCGCGAAGCCCAAGAATTCGAGAACATGAGAAAGGCTCAACTCAAGGAACTAATCACTCAGAAAAATGTAAAAACGGAACAGTTTATTGAAAATAAACGAAAACAAAATAACGAAATAAAGCAAAAAGCCAAAATATCAGCCAGTTTGAGGGAGTTGATACGTGCTTCGGTCACTCCGGATGGCGTAAACAGGCGTGATGCTAAGGATCAATTTGTTCGATCTATGTCTAATATGTCTTCCCATAAATTTGTTAGGCCAAGTTATCTAAGTGAATATAAATAAAGTAAACTACTAATAAATTTTCTGGGACAAAAAAAGTAACGGCTAATACAAAGCGTTTGTTTAATAAAAATATACCTACATACAAAAAATATACAAATTTTTATTGTAATTATGCCTATTATTTACCTTTGTCAACGCGGAATGCTTCAGGGCCTAAAGTAGGAGACCTCGCCAGTCTAAGATCCATTTGAAGTTGTTTGTATATTGTGGTGTTTGAAAGATTGGAATATAAGGTTTTCAGGTTCTTGGCTGGAGATCAGTATAGAAGTGTATGTTCCTTTCGTCGTCGATGAGCTCACCCAGGTATACATATATAAATATTCTTTGGGACTTGGATAGATTTCCTAGTAAGTGTTTTAAAAAATTGTTTAGAAGATACGGAAAACCGATTCGAAAGGTAATAAAATGGAGTTCTTAAAACCTTAGAGGTTTTAAAACTGGTTGATAGAACCAAAAGAAACCATGACACAGTTACGAGACATTAATATTTGAATTCAGTGATTTGTCTTCATCTGAAATAAATTAAAATGGCATTTAGACTTACGAGGTTTTGACAAAAAGACGACGATATTCTGTAACATTTCTTCTGTAATAAAATGGTTTATGAAATCTTAAGCTATATTATTATTATTTATAAAACTTGTTTGAAATAAAAACGAATATACATAGCTACATGAATTCATTTAACTTAAATAAGACTGTTTTATTAAAATAAAAAACACTTTATAATAACAAAAAAAAAAATGTTACAAATGTATGTATGTATATTTGGATTTCTAAGCTAATTCAAATTCTAGAACACTTTTTATAAGATCATTACGCTCCTTAGCTGATGCTATATGTCCCACCATTCGGTCTAAAAATGCTTTTTGATGTTTCACAATAAACTTGTTACATTGCATTATTGTAGCACCAGTATAAAGAGTTCGGAACTTCGCTCGATAGTCACCAATCTAAATTCAAAAATTTATAAAGCAAATTGAATCGAAAATCTATAATCTAAATCCATACCACAGTGATTAAAGGCATAATACTTGTAACAAACCTATGTGGTTTGTGTCTGCAACGAATTATGGCAATTTTGGTTTTATCATTGCAATATTTTATACGAAATCCATGTTCTAAAGAACCTACTCCAAAATCACCATAATATTGTTTAATATATCTGAGGAAGCTTTTGATCAAGATGTTGTCATTGAATGAGAAGTTCCCCGTACAAGATTCATGGGGTATTATTTGAACAACAATATATCTAGAGTAGTCAAGTAGTATAATAAATATGAACATAAAGAATAATATTATTCGATAGTGACCTGCTTTTAACACGAACCATTTGTTTGTTTATTTGCGTTTTTCAAAAAATATATCCCTCAGAAACCAAACCGCACGTGTGCTGTCAAAAGGGAACTCTCATGATAAAACAAGTGATGCCAAAATTTTGGAACGACGAGGAAATGAGACGAGAGTGTGACGTCAAACGCTAGCCGTTCTCCTTTGGAGGTGGCGAAGGACTTGCAAGTACTTCGCTAGCTTTTTTCAATGGAACACAATAAACTGCTTTCCCATGTAAAATGTATCTACTCGCACATAAGAGCATTTGCAGTTGATAGTACTAGATTAGGATTTTCATCTACTCACAAGTACTTTGCCACCTGCAAAGAGACGGAGCTGCAACTGGAATAGCTGTCAAAATGTTGAATACACACAAATCCAATGATACGAACAGAACATGACGCAGCTGCAGACGGAGCTGGACAAGTTGGCCAACTTTTAACTTTTGCATGCAGCTTTTTTGACGTTTCAAAATTGCGAGCGCAACCGAGTGTTTACATGGGGGTTGAAGAGATTTTCAAACACTTCTTAATCTCTGATACAGACGTAAAGTAATTTTAGCTTCCATTTCATCATTATCCATTTTTATTTTTGCTTAAAATTTTATTTTTGTGTTGAACAAAATTCGCAAAGCTGACTTCAAATGCCAAAAATGTCAAAAAGCTGTACAGCACATTGTGGGCGAGTACAAAAAATCACGAACAGCATTTTTAACAGCTATTCCAGTTGCAGCACTCTATTCTGGTCAGTTGATTTTTTTTAGGGGTAGGTAGGTATCTCAATAGAAAATTTTCCAAATCTTAAGGTTAGGAAACCCCCGTAAATGCAATTAAAAAATGTTTAAAATTTTGAAAATCGGGTATTTTTTTACCGAATTGCAATTTTTATACCAGGAATTTAGAAACGCGGATATCTTCATTGAATAGATAATCACTAGAAAACACTAAACATACCAATTTTAAGGAGAGGCAATATTTATAAGTATTTTTAATTAATTTTACTCCATTTCAATTACAAATCAAAGAAATGTTAAATGGTCTGCTTAGTATTGCCAGACACGTCTTTATTTCCCTTGTGTTTTTATTTTGGGAAAATTTTCGGGAGATTTTTTTTTTATATAAATACAGTGCTAGCATCCAGCATTACTGCGTATAAACAGTGAGGTATGCAACCCCCCTACTAGGGCTCATTAGAGGGTTTGGGGTGGGGCAAGGTTCGGTGTATGCAAAGTTTATTTTGCATTTAAAAAACCAAAATGTAAATCTGGCAATACTTAGCATGCAATGACATTTGACATATATTTGGTGTTTTTTAGTGAAGATCTATCGAATGAGACCATCCGCGTGTCAAAATTCGGGATGTCGTAAAGGAAAGTTGAGCCAACCAATGCGAATGCGGAGCAACGATGAATTTATGTTGTTGTTTATCGTTGTTTATTTGTCATATTTTGTACTATTGTAAATGATTCGCTCCGCATTCGCGTTGGTTTGGGAGAGACTTTTTAAGTATGTTCGTGTACTCCACAAAACTACCAAATATTACCCAAATCTACCAAATTTAGCCCAAAGCTGTTCGCGTACTCAAAAATTGTGTAGTTTTTGGCAGAAGGGAACGCTCGCGAGAGAGTAAAAAATTTATTATCAAATTCTGCTTAAGAAATTTCTTTGGGCGGAAATTGTCAGTTTTGTGTTCTGAGTTGAGAAAAACAACAAAAGACAAAATGGCTGTTGTTTACTTTTAGTTTTGTTTTTTTTTTTGGTAAAAGTGCTTTTATTTTTCTATCTGTTCGCTTATTTACTGTTAAATAAGTTTTTTGATCAATTTTCAAGACAGAAAATGTGTGTTAATAGTGAATTTCATGTTTTTGTTTATTGTGAAGTGCTTTTTGGTTAGAAAAAACTGATATTTCATAGCAAAAAAGCTATTTTTTAATAATCAAGAAACTTAGTTTTATGTAAAGTAAATATTTATTTTTTTTTATTTCTGGAATGATAAGTTTGTGATTAGTAGACTATACAAAAAACACCAATTTTTGTTTTGAATATAAAGTTAAAATTGAAATTCCAATGCTGTGGCTTTGTTTTCTTGATTTCTTATGGGGTTTTTGTTTACTTTTTGTTGACGTTCAAAAAGTGGTAGAAATTTTGGTTTTGTGCGTTCGTATACTTTCGCACAATTTTACTTCTCTCTGAGAGAATTGCATCTCCACTCCTCAAATTTTGACAGACTGCCAAATGTAGCCCAAAAAGTACCCGAACAAACCTTTTGTGTACTGTGCTATGAACACGCTTATCATTTGACGTTACAATTTTTTCATCGGCCTTGTAGAGCAGAGGCATGTTTTTGTTTTTAAATTTATTTTTACGTAAATAAATTCAATAATTTAAAAATGTTGAGAACAAAAGCTATCTCAAATTTATGTTTATCATACCAAGGAAGTTTCGTAATCAGTCGGCATTTCAAATTATCTTGTAAACATCACGAATCTGAAGCAGTAGCTGCCTTGCAACCCAAAGAAGCGTCTATCGTTCTTTTTCCTGGACAAGGAGCTCAGTATGTTGGCATGGGAAAAGATTTGCTGCGTTTCCCAGAAGCAAGATCTATATACCAATTGGCAAATGAAGTTTTAAAGTACGATATTCTTAAAATATGCCTGGAAGGACCTAAGGAAAAGCTGGACTCAACAGAATTCGCCCAGCCAGCTGTTATGATTACATCCTTAGCAGCGTTAGAGCAGCTTCGTGAAGAACGTCCAAAAGCTATAGAAAACTGCATGGGCACAGCTGGCTTCAGTTTGGGAGAGATTACTTCGTTAGTCTTTGCTGGTGCCATACCATTCGATAAGGCCCTAAAACTGGTGCAAATTCGAGCCACAGCTATGCAAGCTGCCTGTGATCAAGTAAAAAGTGGAATGAGCATGGTTATATTTGGCCCAGACTCTGAAATTAACGAAGCCTGCAATCAGGCGAAGCAATGGTGTTTGGAAAAGGGTCTAGAAAATCCAACTTGTAGCATCGCCAACTACCTATATCCACATTGCAAAGTGATAGCTGGCAATATTGAGGCTCTCGAGTACTTGGAAAAAAATGTTAAAAACTTCAAAATACGCCGAATGAAGCGTATTGCTGTGAGTGGAGCATTTCACACTTCGCTCATGGAATCTGCTGTCCAGCCGTTTTCCAAAGCACTGCGATCCGTAGAATTGAGCGATCCTTTAATAAAAGTTTACTCAAATGTCGACGGCAAGACTTACCGGAATACAGAACATATTCGCAAACAGCTTCCCAAGCAGGTTGGTAACTTTATTAAAACAATTCAAAATTATAACTTAATAAAATTTGTTTTAGATTGTAAAACCAGTTAAATGGGAACAAGTCTTACACATGATTTATGGCCGCAAGCAAGGCATAGATTTTCCTAGAACTTTTGAATGTGGACCTGGTCGAGGACTAAATCAAATTTTGAGCAAAGTTAATGCAAAAGCACACAATTCTGCATATAACGTCGAAGCGTAGTATCAAAAAAGTTCAATAAATAATTGTTACAAAAAAGCCAAGAAAAACAGTTGTTTTGTTATTTTGAAGTTCTTTCGATTTCTGTGATCAGTTATTTTTAGGAGTTTAAATAAAACCTTTAGTTCAGTTTTATTAATTAGAAGTACATAAAGGAAAATAATCGAATCGTTATAATATGATTTAGAATAATAAAAAATAAAAATTGTGCTCGGGATTATGGTCATGATTAACAACCTGGACAGACGGAGCTGCAATAGATGCCAAAAATGCTGCAGTAAAAGTTCAAAATTGTTATTCCAGCTCCGTCTCTTTTTCTGACCAGGCAATAATGGTTGAACCTATTACGCTGAACTTTTTTAAAAATGCCCTTCAATTCAATTTGTATACTTAAACACTTAATCGAACCGCGTACAAAAATATTATATTTTAACTTTAAATTTGTGGACAAACCGGGACACGGAAATATCTATTCAAATTATATTTTTAAACCTTTTTTGTTTTTTAATGAAAACTATTTATAACTGAAAACTAACAAATATCAAAAGAATAAAAAATGAAGAATTTTCTAAATTTTATTTAACTCTAAAACTGTTTGGTATAGTTTCCTTAAAATTTAAAATACAAATGTTCTTTCACACCTCCATGAGGAACCTTCTATTAGATGTCCTACTGAGCACATGAAGAAGATTCTTACACTTCAGATGGACGTCACGGAATGTCAGCTTATGGTTCTTGCTATAGACATTAATATAGATTCCAAAAACTACTACTAGTCCCGACCACAAATATCTTGGTAGATAAAAAAATAAATTAAAATCAAAAGAAAATGGAATAAAGCTTTTAAATTAGACATACTGCATGGTAAATGGTTTACTAAAGAACACAAATGAAATAGCAATCGTTACCGCCTTCCGTGCGGTTGTTACAGTTGCGGCAATCGGAGCACCAGTCGATCTCACCAAAGCCAAGACAAATTGTATTCCTAAGTAGCCGGATAAACTGAACAGAAAAGCATAGCCGAATGTTTCTGTAGGAAACTTTAAGATCTTTGTTAAATAGGCTCAAAACAATTCACATAATTATAAATAAACATACCTCTAAACAGAACTGCAGTCCAGGTGTAAAGTTCCCGCTGAGGAGCATTATAACGAACAAATAACAGAATCCCAGTCCATAGGAATAGAGGACGACTTCACTGCTCGGAGCTTTGTGTTCACGCATAGCCTTCTCCTGAACATTGCCAATAGCAGCATCACAAAGCAATGCCATAGAAATCATTGCAACACCAAAGGTGTTAAAATTTGGAGATACCTGTGAATCGGCCAGAGTAAACAAGGCCAATCCAAGACACATAGCTACAGCTGCAAGAAAGTCCAGCGGGCCATATTTCTTGCCTTGTATCAAAATACTTCCAATAAGGACAGGAATCAACTTACAACACTTGAAAATAACCTGAGTAGGGTAGTTTAAGTAGCCTAGACTAGAATTGGATAGACCCATAGTGCCCAATGTGAGGGCCGCCAGAATAATATACGTTTTCATGGGAATACAACGTTTTTGATTACTGTTTTCGATTTTCCGTTCAAATAGGCCAAAAAGGATATAGTAGAAAAATTGTATCAGAGTCAGGAACCAGCCGAATGGCTTGAAACCTTCCAAAGTGAAGATGAGTTCTTGCATATAGCCATAGAGAAGGTAAAGTATAAAAACCCCAGTGCAACAGCAAATAAACTGTGTAGTCTTATTGTAGTAAGTTAATGTGAAACAGAGAATCTTCAATTCTTCTGGACTGGTATTTTTAGCTAGACTGGTGTATGTTCTCTTATCCGCGCCACCGATTCCATTGACCACCATCGTGTCCGGTATATTGCTAGAGCTCATCTTGTTTTTCTAAAGCAAAACACTTAAAACTTTTTGATCACGACATTCTCAGTTAGATAGTGTGCATAAAACGGAAATGATTTAAAGATAGCCAGATAAACGAAGTAGATGTGGCAAAGAAAATTATAAAAATTACTAGAAATTCCAGAGCTGCTATGGCTGTGACGTTAGGTTCATATTTCTTTTTTTTAATTTTTGACATCAAACGCGAAAGGCGAAGACGTGTTCATCGTTTTATGGCCTTTTCGATTGGAAATTCGGAAGAACTCTCCGATCCGGAACACCGATAAAATAAACAGGCACATGCAGTTTAAAGGCTCTCCCAAACCAACGCGAATGGGTTATGACAAATACACAACGCTATACAACAACAAAAATTCGTCGTCGCTGCGAATTCGCGTTGGTTTGGGAGAGCCAATGTATTTGTATTTTGCAGCTTTTTAAAAAACTCTAACATTTTGGATTTCACTCAACCCTTCTTAAGTGGATCTCTAATTATTTGGTCGATAGAAGACAATTAATAAAAATTTTGAACTTCACGTCAAAGGTAATAAATGTTTCATCTGGTGTTCCGCAAGGAAGCCATCTTGGACCTTTGTTGTTTTTAATTTATATAAATGAACTACCTTTATTGCTGCAACTGCAATATACCACTGTGCCTACGTTCTGTAGCTCTCGCATCGATAAAATGGGTCGAGAAACGTTGAAAAATGGAACAAAACTCATACAAATTTGTTTCAACTATCATCGTTTCTCGACTGATTTTGTCGATGCGAGAGTTACAGAACGTAAGCACTGGTTTGTTTTTTACAGACGATTTTTTTTTTTCAATCATAAAAAGTACGAATGATTGTCTTAATATACAAAGTGACATAAATAAAATAGTTGATCGGTGCAAACTAAATTTTTTGTCACTTAACATTAAAAAATGTAATACTTTCTCGTTTTATATGTCAAGAACAGTAGTTTTATGTGATTATAGTATTTCAAACATGGTTTTGGGTAGACTATCAGAAGTGAAAGATCTTGGGGTAGTTTTCGATGAAAAATTAATTCCTCTTTGCATATGGATTTTATAGTTGCGAAGGCAAACTCAATGCTAAATTTCTTAAAACGAAATTGCTCAAAATTTTCTAATCCATATGCAATTAAAGCAGTTTATACTTCACTTGTCCGCCCTCATTTGGAATATGCTTCAATTGTTTGGGATTCATTTTACACAGTTTTAAAAAGTCTTATTGCAAAAGTTTAAAAATCTTTTACGAGGTTTCTGGTTCGACAGTTAAAATGAAATTTGCCAGAAATGCCAAGTTACTTCAACAGATGTGCTCTGGTTGGTATAAGTACTTTAGAAAATCGTCGTCTTGTAAATTGTGTTATGTTCGTTGGACTGCTAGTCGTTTGTTTTTTCCATACAAAAGCTCAATAGAAAAGGGTTCAGCTTCTCCTTACCCTGAAGCCACACGAGCCAGTACTGGCTAGCCAGTCGCAATACACTCATATTTTTTTACTAACACATACAAGCCTGAGCAACTGGCTCGTCAACTGGCTTGCTTTTTTCGTAGCCAGTTGGGAAGCCAGTAGAGCAGCCAGTAACAGGGTTCGGCAGTACTTTTTCGGAGCAGATTTAGAAAATTTGGTCTAAAACTAGAATTGACTTACATTTTATTCCACAAAATATTAATAAAATAAGAATTGGGGAGTTCATATATCCAGTCCTAAAGAACTCAAAGATTTATGTGATTGTGTTTGTGGTAATTAAATTTTAATGTGAGTTTTCATCCTTGAGAAATGAAATGCTAATAGTGACAAAGTGAATAGAATATAATTTCTTTCACATATGATAATAAATATAAAAAGTATCAATAAAAGGCAATAACAGGATGGTTGTTTTCATCTTCTTTTTTTTCATTTCCTATACATGAATAGGCATGAATAGGTGTGATAAAAGTTCTCGAGAAAAAGGACAAATACTTATTCAAAAATGTAAATTTACCAACACATACACCAAGTCATGGCTGAAATATCCGACGACTAATCTGAAATTGCATTTCACTGGCCCCCTTATGCCGGATTTACACAAGTGACAAATTTCCATTCATTCACGTCATTAAAGTGGCAAAATAATAGTTGAATCAAATCATTAATGACTTGAATTTACTCGAACGCAAAATAATTGCGTTTTGATGCTCTTTTATCATAATGGCTAAGAATGAGCAGGTTCATTCTTTATTCTGTATTGTCATTATTTGCAAAATAGTGTCACTGTACATTTACATGGCTTCATTTTAATGGCAATACTTAATGCCAATTAGTTCGTCATTTATTTATGATGAATATTATGGCACATTTTCAATTCATTTACACGATTGTGTCATTAATGGCGTGAAAATGGAAGAATTTATGACAATTTGTCATTTGTGTAAATCCGGCATTACTAATTTTTAGTAGCTAAATCGATTTTCGGCGAAAAGGGACTCATCTCAGTCACTACTTCCAGTTTCGAATTAGCTAAATCTCCGCACAGAACCAACGCAAAATATTCGTAACGCTCTGTTGTTTTGTTAGTTTTTTCGCATAGCAATATAGTGTTTTTAGTACATTTAATTATGAAAAAGCGGAACAGCGTATCAGTTATACTTCTTTCCCTAAAATCGGACTAGATTTATTCCATTTGGATTTACATCCGAACCCTGGCCAGTATAGAAGCCAGTACAGCATGCCGCCTACATGATACAACTAAACAAGATAGCGCATTGCGCATCATTCACATAAAATGACGTCATCGACGCACACAAATATTTTTTCGAAGAATAATAAAACAAAGATTTTTTGACTAAAATCCATTAATTTAATATGAAATATCATTTCCTCGAAACAATGCACTTGTTTTTAGGATCCTGAACACACGTTTTTATTATAAAAAGAACAAAAATATCAGGGAAAATTGTGCGTCGATGACGTAGATGCGCAGAACGGAACGAAAAAAAAACAGGACGGCGTTATCTGTTTAGTTGTATCATGTGCCGCCTACGTCACAGCAAATACACGAATAGGAATTTGACAGTCAATGTATGTAGCCAATTGGCTAGCCAGTACTGGCTCGTGTGGCTGCAGGGAGTGCCCTATTACACGACGACTTTAGAGTCATGACTTTTTTCGAAATTCAATGAGTGTAAAGGTGAGATCAGATTTTTTTTCTCGTTCGCACTTATTGAATTTCGAAAAAAGTCATGACTCTAGAGTCATGACTCTTTTCGAACTTAATGAGTGCGACAGAGAAGAAAAACGAAATGGAAGACCAGCTGCCCTGTGAGTCGTGGGCCAAGTTTCGGTGACTCATTTTTGACGTTTCTCTTTTCGCTCGTTCGTCTTTCAACATTTTTTTACTATTGTCCTGTCATGTCACTTTCATTTGAATTCAAATATTCGTTATTCGAATAAGTTCTGTGTCAATAATATTTAAGTTAATTTAAATAAATTTCTTTCATTTTTGTTGTGGAAAATATATAAAAGGTCTCAAGGCAGTCCTGATCAATTCAATTGGAGCAGAGAACTTACATTAGTTCTAATAAGTGAATACGAATCAAATTTGTATGTGACAACACATGCAAAATATATAAACAGAGTTGCAAAAGCTGATTCCTTTAATTTAATTCAGGAGTCACTGAAGCAGTTGGCTCCAAATATATCAATTGATGCCATAAAGCGCAAAATACACACCATGCGAAATCAGATCATACGCGAACTAAGAGACATTGAAAAAAGCAAAAAAAGTGGAGCTGGCATAGATGACATCCGTGAGCCATCATTGTGGTTCTTTGACCAAATGCAGTTTTTAAAAACGCATTGTAAAACTATTACTCTATTAAAGCGTCTTGCTTGGAAAATGCTCGTATACATTCCTATAATAAAACGAATTTAAATAGTTTGTATCTATTGAATTTGTGAAATTATAAGGAAGAAAAAGATACCCCGAGTTCATAAGTGAATTCATGCTGCAACACTGCCAAAATCCAAAAACAATTGTTAAAAAATGGTACTATTTTTGTACATTTTTAATAAAAATTGTTTTATCCTGTGAAACTTTGAAATAAGAAATTAGAAATACTACACCGAAAATCAATGTAAAAGAAGACTGTCAAATTTAAGTCAAGACTCAAAAGTCATGGTGTAATAGCACATGCCTCACGGGATAAATTTTCAAAGAAGAATTCGAAGAAGAGTCATGACTCTAAAGTCGTCGTGTAATAGCAGACCAACATAAGAGCTTCCGTCGAACATGCGGCGAACAAAACAACTATCATAACGTGATATCGTACTTAAGTCGATTAAAGGCTCTCCCAAATCAATGCGAATGCGGAGCGATTCGCAGCGAATCGTTCACAATAGTACAAAATATGACAAATACACAACGCTAAACAACAACAAAAATTCGTCGTCGCTGCGGATTCACGTTGGGTTGGGAGAGCCTTAATGTTTTAATAAATGGTTTGCAACACTTTTTTAAAAACTTAATTCATTTGTTCGTGGTTATTATTTTTTATTTTTATTTGTTGTTTTATACTGTTGTTTTTCAAAATAAAATAAGAAAAACAAAAGAATAAAATAAAAAACAAAAGAAACACTCAATTCATTTGTCAAAAGTTACACCATGTCTGCCGCTTATTCGACGGCAGCGCTAGTGGCGTATAGTAATAGACTGAACAGAAGCGAAGTTAGCTCCTGGCAGTCCATATATAGTAGGTCAATGGTCCTACTTACTAGCGTTGTGTATTTGTCATATTTTGAGCTTTTGTGAGTGATTAGCGTTGTGTTTTTGTCATATTTTGATCTATTGTTTGGGAGAGGTTTAATGGCCCTCCCAAACCAACGCGAATGCGAAGCAATTCGCAGCGAATCATTCACAATAGTACAAAATGAGATAAATACACAACGCTAAACAACAACAAAAATTCGTCGTCGCTCCGCATTCGCGTTGGTTTGGGGGAGCCTTTAAACGTGTAGAAAATGCACTCAAAACTTTTTGAGAAAAACAAAAAAATCACTACAATTGTTTCTCGATTACTTTAAAAACAGCATTGTGGCTAAACCTTAATATATAAAGGGAAAATCTATCCATCTCTGTCGAGCACCGGCTTGCCAAGTCCAAATTCCCAATTTGTAAAAAATGGCGTTTTCGTTGATTTGAGTTGACAAGTGAAATTTAGCGCAAAAGTTTTTTCTCTTTTCATTAAAATAAAACCTCTAATAAATCAAACTATTTGTTAATATTATAAAATAATCGATTCCATGAATTATGGATGGCCCACAGCCACCAAGAGGTATATCTCCGAAGCAATACGCCACGAATATAAGCAATGCACATTTTTTCACGTTCGAATTTTTTATTTCAGATTCTAGCCTTAGAAATATAATTGATAAGCTCGCAGAGTTTGTGGCTAGAAATGGTCCCGAATTTGAGCAAATAACCAAACAAAAACAAAAAGGCAATCCCAAGTTCGATTTCTTGTACGGCGGGGAATATTGCAATTACTATGAGTGGCGAGTGGCAGCGGAACAAGCCTGTAAGATGTTTCAGTCCATGTCTCATTAAATTTAGTTAAAGTGTAAAAATAACATAGTTAGAGATAAACAAATATCTGGGGCAGTTTGCAGTCCCAGAATTACAAAATCATAGACTTTAGCTTTATATTAATGAAGGAGTTTACTTGCAGTTTTGAAACAACAAGGCTCAATCTCACAGGCAACCCATCATTACCATCAGCAAGGAGGTCAACAGCAGCATAATTTCCATGATAATCAAAATATGTCCTTAAGTGGACAGCAACAGCAACAACAACACCACAACTTTCATGATAACCACAATATGCCACCAGTCGTCAGCCAACAGCAAATGGCTGCAAGCGGTGTGGTTGCGGGTGGTAACTACAAGCAGCAGCAGACAAATCCCGCGAGTCTATGGGGAAACGGGCATGGTGGTGCTGCAAATCAGGCAAACAATTCCAATCCAATGAATATTACTGCTCAGATTGAAGCCATCAACTTACAACAGAACAACCTGCGCAAACAGATCCACCAGTCGGAGCAGAATCTATCCGCTCAGCACTCGGTATGCATTACAAAAACTTAATTTTGGGAAACATCCATTCTATGGAGCATTTTATAAAAATATTTTTTTGCATTACGTTATTTTTAAGTCTAGGAATACTTTTGCTGGTCAATCTCAAAATCGGCAGTCAGCGGAAGAGTTCATTTTCTATGCTGTTGGAGATTTAATTTTTCTCGTCCTTAGATAGAATGTTTACTTCAAAGTAATTTGTCCTAAACTCGAACAATGAACATTTTGTTCTAAAATGTCTCTTATCTCATCTGATTTAAAATCACAACTTTCCCAAACCTTAAAGAAATGGATGAACCTAATAGTTTTTATTTTACCCAGAGGCTTAGAGCTTTATTTAAGTTTCTTTTTCCAATATGAAATTGTAAACTTTTCTTTAATCAATTTAAATTTATTGAACTTCTCGGAACGTCAAGAAGAAGAAGTTATAAATATTTCTTATTAATAAACGCGATAAGTTCCGAGATGTCCAATAAGATTAAAATTCGTATTCCAAGTTTAATATTTTTGGATTTGTAAAAACAATGGGGTCCTGTTGATGACTTCATGATTTCTATAATTGTACGTTTATAAATTTATTTCTGTGTGTTGTTTTATCCAATCTAAAAAAATTATTTCTACTCTAGAAGAGCTGTCAATCAAACTTATTGAAAACACCAGCAAGTTGACTTTTAAACCAATGTTGTACATACACGATCAAAAGAGTCCTTTAATTTCCGATTTCGGCAATCCTTTGTTTGTTGCTTAATTTTGTGTGTTTTAGTACAGACATTTCTGGTACTAAAAAAATAAAGAAGTTTAGAAACTTTATTGGATATAGCTGTGTTTAATGAAGATAAACTAGATCACAACAGCACAAGTGCGTGGAAGCTGTCAGAACAAGAAAGACATAAAAGTGCTTTGTGTTGCGGGATTGACCGTTGCCTATCAAGTGTGAAACGTTTAGATTTAAAAATTTTTGAAATGTTATTTTTGTCCATTAATTTTCAATTCGAGTTTAGTATCAATTCACACTTTTTACATTCTTTTATATTTCTTCTTTATGCTTAGTTCAAAAATATTAATAAAAGTACTTCTGTGATGAATTTTAGCTTATTATTAACCCAAACAAACAAATCAGCTGTTCTTCGACATTTCTCACTCACTTGCTCCATCTCAAAAATTGGTGCAGGAAATATTGTTTTAAACTGTTTTGAAAAACTTCACAAATTGACAGAATTTTAAACAGTTTAGGGAATGGTTCTAACACATAGAACACACAAAACACAATCTTGTACTTTTCGGTACTTTTCTATAGTTTTCTGTTCGGAACAGATTTATTTAACATACCTTATATATATGTGTTTGTTTGTTTTTTTTTTTTAATATACCTGGATCCGTTTTTAAATTTTTTCTAAGGACGAAAATAACTGATGCTACTTCGATGCAATTTTTTTAAACTGTTATTCTCTTTTTATCTTCACTTTAAACCAAAAATGAATATACAGTTTCACCATAATTTTGTTTTAGCGCTGTTTTACTGTAAAAAAACGGTCTCATCCTACTTTTAAATTAGTTTTGTATGTTGATAATCGTAAATGTAAATGTAATTGCATTTATTCCTGTGTATAATATGTATAAATAATTTATCTATGCGAGAAGTAAGGTGCCGTCACACCGTGCAAGTAAAGTAAAATTTCTATTTTGAAATTTTCGTGCAAGTACTTGCAGAGAGCAGTCACACCGGGCAAGTAAATTGCTTGCTGGAACGACTTTTCACTTGCTCGCAAGTGAAATTGCTGCAAGTAGTTTTAAGGACGTCACACCGAGCAAGCAATTAATTGCTGAAATTACTTGCCGCAAGTACTTGCTGAAATTATTTGCTGGAATTAATTGCTGGAAGTAATTGCTGGAAGTAATTTATTAGTTCTTATGTGGAAGGGTGTAGTTTTTGCCATTTTCAGCCCAATTTCGTTCACTTTTCATAAGCGACAGATCTAAAATGAACAATCAAGATTTAGAAGAAGAAGTTATTTCCTAAGAAATTGGTTTTGAACAGGAAGAAAATTTACTTTTGTATTTTTAAAAGATCTGAAATTCCAAGCAAGTGGAACTATTAGGACAATTACGTGCGAAGTGCGATCCAGTCGTTCGTATTATTATTATGAAATTAGCTATACCATCATGCATTGAAACGCAACATAAGATTCTGTTCCATATCGTAACATTTGAAACAATAAAATGCGGCTGATCGATGATAAATGATTTGGGTATGACCGGACCACTTTGGGAATGTGTTGCGGAAAATCCGTTCTTGTACTAGCTATACAACACTGATGAGAGACTTCCAGGCAGATGGAGACGATTATTTCTGTTATTTTGCTTGAAAAACATACGTTCGCTTGCAAGCAAGTAAAAAACTTGCTTGCGCAGATCCCGCAAGTGGCAAGTGATTTACTTGCGTGCAATTACTTGCAGGTACTAGTCACACCTAGCAAGTGTTTCTTGCGCAAGTTCTTGCCACTTATGCTAGACATAAGTTTAAGTTACTATGTGTGTTTTTGTGCACATATCTGCACTTAAAACATATTTGCATGTAACATACAACAACAATAAGTATACATATTCACACCGACGAATGAGCCGCAGAGGAAGTCCAATAACTCAATTTTGACATTTGGCTCATAGTTAAAATGTCAAAATTGGGGCTGATTACCGCCACTTAAAACTTGAACTTTTTCCTTTTGATACTTCTTTACTAGCTTCTTCTTTAAAACTAGCATATAATCTCGTAAGCAAGTGGTTTTTTTTTTGAGCAAATATTTCCAGATTTTTTTATTTTTGTTTTCAATTCGGTCTTAAGCATTTTTTTTTTTTCGATTATTTCTTTTTCTTCGAAGTTAAGGGTGTTTTTTTTTTCCTGCAACTTGCATAAATCGTAAAACATCACATAAAAACTCTGTAAAGCAAGCGCTTTCCTTTTCCTTTCCTTTTCTTGTTCGAAATTTTTAAAATGTGTTTTGCTCCTACATATGTAAATCTCGCTTGTCATTATTTACTGTTACTTTTCTAAATAATGATTAAGTTAATTGCCACTTTTTGCATTCCACCCCTCAAACAATTTTGTACACCAGGAAAAGGCATCGCTTTACGATTCCGCGTAGCTTCGGGCGTAACGTTAATTGTGAAGTTCCTTTTTTTAGCTGCACTACTCGAATGTCTTATACTTTTCCTTAGTTTTGCAATCCCCTTTTAATATCCAAACATTTAAAAGCAACGTGCATCGGTGTCTACTTCACTATACTCTTCTTCCTGAATCCTTGTTCTGTGTTACAAATTGTCAATTTATTGGCAGTCGCGAGTTTCCAGAGGCAACAAATTTCTTGCTATTCCTATGCTTTTTAAAAATTGTTTTTAACACTTTCAGTTGTTATTTTATTCCATTGTAAATTGTAATTTTTACCAACTGGCCATCTTTTGGGATACCTGTAACGTTAAAACCGAAACCCCGTTTTTAAATGGAATAGATTTGAATTTTTGAATTTACATCAATTCTGTGACCAAAATTTAACATTTTTGTATTAAATCATTTATGCAGTACAGCTGGGGGCTTCTTTAAGTTTTTTTTCCAAGAAATACAATTATTCTCAAATCTAAATAAAATGTTTGATAATTTTTTATTTGAATTTTCTTAAGAGAAAAATTTCAAATCTAAAAAACTTTCGTTATCTGACTCATCTCTACGGCCATTTATATAATTTTTCAAATGTCGATTTTTCTTCTTCATATAGAATTTAATTTCTTTAAGGTTATCATATTTTATTTCACCGTTTTTATGCCTTGGATTTATATTTCTTTCGGTTTTTTACATATGTTTTTCTACCTTTAATTATAAACGACAAAACAAAAAAAAAAAAACTTAGGCTTTGATGCAGCAACAGCAAAAACAAATTGACGATGCTATTGAAGATGCACAGAATAATAGCTTAGAAGAACAAGCTGCAGAAAACAATATATCACTGATTGATTTTGATGATGTTCTACAACCGATAATTGATGCATGCACCAAAGACAGTATATCAGCAGGTAAATATGAATTGAATGAAAAATGATATCGAAACAAAATTATAGCGTTTTTAAGGTAGATTCAATAAAAGTAGACTTTTATAACTTACATGAAAGGTAATTGATTTTTACAGTGTCCAATATTCTGTTATAAAATTTTGCTTTGATATTTTTGTCTTATTCAAATCTTGTAAATTTTAACACTTATATACCTAAGGGTCTTCCAAAAATATTTTTGTCACTACATAATTTTGTTATAGGGCGAACCAATTCGTTTGGCCAATCTACTGCGTCTCTTCACATTTCTCTGAGTATCTCTTTGGTGCGTTATTTTTCTAACAATATTCGGCATTTATATCACCCGATTTTTTCACAGACGATCTTTTGTCAAAGCTGATTTTTTCACAGACGATCCTTTGTCCATACGAGAAGGGAGCATAAAATGAGGGGTAAGGACCAAATCGTCTGTTCCTGAAAAACTGACGATTTTTGCGTTCTCTTTCACACCTTTTCCAATTTTTTTTGTTAACCAGCTTTGGCACTAATCGTAAAATTTTCCTAAACAAATAAAAAAAAAAATACTACAGGTAGATAAATTTTTGCAGTAGATATGCATTTTAAAATTTGTATATGTATTTTAGAAAACAATATTAATATAACTGATAAATTAATTGAAAATACATAATTAGTCGCATTATATTTTTGAGATCTCACGATTCCTTACAAACATTCCTCAATTTTCCTCAATTATTTTTTGTCGCAGTAAATAACATAAGAAACGAAAAAAAGAGTTATGACTTGTGTGTGAGAAATCTTGTTTATATTTTATTTTCCTGTTCTGTTAAAGAACGGACGATAATAACTGAGCGCTCAAGAAATATAAACTAGGTAAATAAAACATTACTTACGACCTTGCGAATGAATTCGTGTCAGCAATTTCAAACGCAAATATCAACTAATTCTTGTTTTAACTTTTTTTTTCGCAATCCACAACATCAGGACGCATTCGAAAAACGCTTGAATTGAACCTTTTTTAGCACCCATTTACTGATTTATTTTTGGTGACAGCTTACGTCATTTTGCGACCAAGCAAATAACTCATGTGAAGGAAATGCCAAAATTCAAGACTATTCGCAGTTTGTAGTTTAATCAAAAATATCAATATCAATGATAATCCTGTTAAAATTTTATCACCCGGTTCTGTAATTGGGCTCAGTGAATATATAGATTCAACTACAAAAAAAAAAACAGACTAAATTTCCAATTAAATATAAACGTAACTCCTTTTATTCCTGGTAACGGCATCAGAAATACCACTTTTCTCACTCAAAAATAAATTATTCCAACTCGCTTATTTTTCTTAATAAAAGGTTTTCCAATAAGTAGGGACGGTGTTGACCATGTTGTTTTGGAGGTGTCTGTCAAATCTGTCTATTATTCAGTCACTGATGCAAAATCACAATGGGAAATTGCATGACATACATCGGGCGATTTTATTCGTGCATTATATTTCCGTGGCTGTCGTGAAGAACCAGGCAACTCGAGTTACCTGAAGTAAATTTTTAAAATAATTCTTTAAAAAATAGTCAGCAAATGTTACACGCAATTGTTTAATATTTTCTTTAATACATGTGAGAATACATGACAACACTTTTTTCAACATAAGTTGGATTTTGTGAATGACCCCGACCTTCTAAACTTTTTACGCACTCGACTTATCAGGTTCTTTACGACAGCCATGGATTTATTATCCCCAATTATTTATTATTACAATTAAGTAAGGCCAATTTTTATAAATATACCTAATTTTGTTATAAGTTATAAAAGTCTACTTTCTTAATTCTCGATAAAAGATTACTGAATTCAATCAGTAACTTTATTTGAAACTTAAATAAAACATGATTCAAAGTGCAATTGCAAAAAACTTGAAGCACATTTTATCATTCCTTATGATAAAAGATAAAGATTTTAATAAATCTTAATGAAAATACATTATTTAAAAACAAAAATATTTTTTTTGCTAACTAAATCGATTGTAAATTAAGTTAATTTTTGTAATTGCAATTTTAGGCAAAAACTGGATTTTACAGCATTCATCCGACACCGCTAAAAACAATGTCGTATTGCAATATCTCTTAAAGAAGTACGCGTCAGATAAGGGTTTACTCTTTGTATTTGAAAAATTCTATAACCTATTTTTATTTTTTGAAATTTTGGATTTTATACAAAAATAGTTTGGTAATCTGCTGATAATGGATTTCTTTTCAACACATAAAAAGAGAATGCATATAAAAAATTAACTTATTTGAACTAAAAAAAATAATAATAATTTAATAGTTTCCAAATTAGTCTTTACAAATATTTTTAATTTATTTTATATTAATTTCACTGTTGCCTTCTGTCAAAAGCGTCAATTTTGATTTGCCTATGTTTTGTTGTGAATATTTTGGTTCTACGAAATAATTATTGAGTATTTATACAATGATTAAAGACAATTGTATAATTAGACAAGACGAAAGCAAGAACACGAACAAAACATTTGGCTTAGAGAAGCAAAACCCAAACAAACAATTTCTTTCGTTAATTTATTTTTAGGGCATTGCTTAATGGAGCAACATTTACACAAAAATTACATCTTATATACTTAGTAAATGATATACTGCATCATTGGTAAGTTTATTTCAATATTAAGTTTTATAGGCTTAGCAACATAATGAGTAAGCTTTTGGTGGAAAATAAAGTTTTAAATTATCGTTTCGAAATTAATCTCTAAATTTCCGTCAGAGCACTTCCAATTTTTTTTAGTTTTTAAATAAAAATACGCAAATCGGGGTAAGTTTACCCTTTTCCACACTATAGAATAGCTCAGTTTATGATAAAGTTAGAAAGAAATAAAAAAATGTTATTTCTCACCGAAAGTGAACTACCACTATTTTAAATTAACTTAATGTTGATTTCCACGCTCATTTGACCTTAAAATAATTTCAGTGTGAGGAAAAATGCAAATGATCTGAAAAATAGCTTAGAGAATGTTGTGATACCGATGTTTTGCAGCGCCCAGCTAAGTAAAGAGCACATTATACATTGCGTTTCAAATAAATAAATAAATGTTCAATATATATTCCTTTGTATATAGTTGCGAAAAATGATCAAAAGGGTAAACTAAGTAAGTTGCTATCGTTATGGGAGTCAAAAGCGAAATTCTTTGACGCATGCGTAATTTCAAAATTGGGTTCGCCTGACTCATCAATGCACGAATACAAAACAAATCTAATGAATATGCATCACGATATTGTGAGCAACTTTACCCAATCAACGAAGTCAACATTAGAAGGGTAAAAACTTTTTTACGAGAGTCTTTCAATAAGTAAATGGGCAAATACGCATATAATAACATATTTTCATTGATACATTATCTAGAAAATAGGCCAAATTTGCCATATTGCCGCGGGCTGGTACAGCATAAGAAAATATAAGAGTTCCTATTTTTGTCGATATCAAGCACCCTGTGTTCTCTTTATACATACGTCTTTCAAATGCGACGTGAAACCTAGAATTACACCGCTCTTTTTGTAGTCTTCGCTATCATGTAGTAGTGATTTCGGACTTTACGATCACAAAAACGGTGACGCTGACGGTGCACTGACTATTCGATACACCTTATACTTATATTTCTAAAATTCGTTAGTTACCCTGTCTTTTTTATACATCCTCCAGTAATGTTTGACCGTTTACTTACTGAGCGACTCTCGTGATTAGATAAGTTAAAATTTATTTATGGTTTGTTTTACATAGATATCAACAACAACATCAGATTTTTATTCAGCATGCAACACAACAAATCACTGTACTTGAGCAACAAAAGCAAGCTCTTGAGCAGAAAATAATCGCTGCCGTGTTACCCAGTGCGGCGATTATACAACAACTCATTGATCCCAAACAACTTCAAACATCGGGGAACAATTTGCTGCAAAATAATGACCTAATCAGTAACTCTTCCATCAGAAATCCGTCACCACAGCCACTGATGGCGCAAAAGGTTCAAATGCCAATTGAGCAACCGAGCGCTTACGGTAATCCTCCCAATCCAGGACCTGAAAACAATAATCAACCATTGTTTGGGAACCCGTTCAGCACTCAACCAGTCCATAAAAATCCATTTTCACAGTTCAATAATACAGCGATTGGAAGCAATAACAGTGGAGGAGGTGGCCTTTGTAATAATCCTACTTCTTCTGGAGGCCAAGTACCCATGCAACATCATAATCCCTTCTCTAGCATTGGATCTTCTAACTCAACTGGGAACGACAGCAACGATTTTGTGGCAACAATAGCTAGTTTCTTTATACCAGATTTGTCGAAACCTCCGCCGGGTTTTATGACTCCCGGTTCTTCCCAAGCTCAACTGCCGCAAGAAGCTGCCCTTGAAGTAGCCCCGCTTCCTATTATAGAAGAAGATCCAAAACCAACAGCTCCGTATTATGATTTACCTGCGGGCCTAATGGTTTCGTTGATTCGGTTGGAGGACTATAGCTATAAGCCATTAGACCCAGAAGAGATGCGACTGCCGCCACCGACACCTCAAAGTGATCGGCTGAGAAACGCATTAACAGCTTTTGTTGCTCCGCCAAGTCATGATCGTCCACGAGATAAGTATGTCGTAAGCTTAGAATTATTTTTTTTTTTTTACAAATACATTCATTTGCAGTGATGGGTGGGAAAAACTTGGCTTGTATGAGTATTATAAGGTAAAGAACGCCGCTAAAAAGCAAAAAGAAGAAGAACTTAATGACGGTACACGTGAACCATCTCGTTCACCAAGTCCCATAGTGTTGGAGACAGCAAAAACCAAGAAACAAATTAATAAACGTTGCTATCGGTAATTTCATTTTTTGCATTAATTATGTAACTAGTCTGGATTAAAACAGTATTTTTTTATTTCACATAATATATCTCTACAGATCGAAAAGCAGAAGCCGTACACCAAGATCAAAATCACGATCACCTCGTCGCTCTAGATCACGTTCCCGTTCGCCGTCTATTCAGGAAAAACCCAGAAGTCGATATGCAAATAATTCTAGAAATCGATCGCCACGAAAAGTTTCACCTATCAAAGACAGAGATAGAGAAAGGGACCGCGATCGTGAGCGAGATTCGCGTGAAAATCGAGACAGGGAATCGCGCGACAGAGAAAAAGAAGTGCGTGAGAGAGATTCTCGCGATCGTAATAGTACTCGTCGTGAGAGAGAGCGATCTATAACACCACCAAGTTTTTTGTAAGTTAATTTTCTATTTGCTTTTTGATTAAACGAATCTAAGGATATGAATAATTTTTGTTTTCTTTTAGCAGCGGGGGTAATTATAATAAATCAAATGAATTCATTGAGGAATCCAATAAAGGTCATCAAATGCTCATGAAAATGGGTTGGGCCGGATCAGGAGCTGGCCTTGGTACGAAAAACCAAGGAATTGATGAACCTATATCTGGAGGTGAAGTAAGAGAACGAAGAGACATGTATAAAGTATGACCTATTATTGTAATTTACTTTTGAGTATGAACCTAAATTTAAATTTCATTCAAACACAGGGCGTTGGAAGCAACATGAATGATCCTTTTGAAAATTTTCGCAAAAATAAGGGTGCTGCATTTGTTCATCGTATGCGAACAAGAGACGAAAAAAGCTAAACTCAGATCGAGAAGGACGTAGTGAATAATATTATGTAATTTTAATAATTTTTCCCATTGCCCTGCCACAAATGAAAACAAAATAATACACTTTGCGCCTAAAAATACCTTTTAATTTAAAGAAATTAACAGTGGGACAAGGACAACCTTTGTTGGAATTTATCTTGAAATTATAAATAAATATATGGGTAGATGGGTACCCACTGCGAACAAAATAAACCATAAATTATACGAATTTATTGGAAAAATAATAAGATTAAAATATTTGTTTCAAAGATTGCAAATGAAAAATGGATCCAAAATTTATCTCTAAAAAAGTATTAGAATTTGGCGGTGTAGGAGCTGAAAGAATTTCATATTTCTTCATCGCAAATCATAATCAAATCATCAGTGGTCTTTGAAATTAATCTTCGTGTCTTAGAATAGAGAATAATCTTACTTAAAAAAATAGTTGAAAACAATGTGCAAAGATGTAAGTATATACACAATATGTAATGTTGAACTAATTTGATACAAAAAATGCCCTAACCTCTGCGGTCCTGTATGCCTGCAAAGATGAGTATTTACTTCATATGCAGTACGTGTACTTCATTCATTTATTTTAATGCATCTGCTATGTAGCAACTTATTTCTACTTCGTTAAACTTAAAAACCTTTGGATAAGTTTAACCAGTTTGGTTAATTTTCCTCAGCAAATCCTTGGATAGGTCAATTTTTTACTTGCGATATAGGCAAGTTTTGGATTCGTGCAAAAAAATTTGAGATACAATCAAACATAACATTACGATGATAGAAAACACCAAAAAGTGGGTGGCAAAATTCTGTCTGTCTGTGTGGTTGTATCTGGATCTCCAGTCTAAGCCAATGATGGCATCATCTTCAAATTTTGAACGTAATGCTTTTTTGTGGTTCTCCACACTGGAAATTGAAAATAAATTCATCAAAAACTATTGCATAGTTGCCACTCGACTGGAAAGTCAGGGATAGCCAGGGAATTTGGAAAGTGGTCGGGGAAATTTTTTTTCGTTGATTAGTTCTCCTCCATGAAACAAAACATTTTTTCATCAGAGACAACTACTTTACAATACTTTATGAATTTAACAAAACTGCAAATAGGCCTTTTTTCTTTCTTATAAAAAATTTAAAATTATTCGCTGGAATGTAGAAATATCACTCACGATAGTTTTATTTTTTTAGTAATTGGAGCCGATGCGTTAGTTACAATCCTCAAAATTGCTTGCCCATCACTTGCGGATGTTGTACGATTAGCATTGTTTCAAATTAAAATTGTATCTTTGTTTATTTCTCAGATAAAGAGCATTATTCTGTTTATAAGTCCATAAAGCCATAATAAACTACTGTCAAAACACGTCTGTGTTTTTTTGTCTTGTGTGTGTTTTAAGATTTGTCTGTTGCGTTTGATAGTGTGTGTCACGTTTGACGTTTTTTACACAAAATTGCTACAAAACTGGTTCAACGCATTTGTTTACTTTGTAGCAAGTTTTCTCCACTATGAAAGATTTTTCCCCTTCTTTCAATAATTTGACAGTTTTTAAAATTCGTGCTACAAAAGGAACCAAACACATCTAATATCTCAGCAAATATAATTTTTTCTTTTAAACAAATAATGAATTTATAATATTGCTCGTAAAATTCCACATACAAAAAATTATTGCATTTTTTTCGTGATTAAAGCATAGTTTACAGTTCCCATGCGAAAAAAATCGAAATTTTCAAAACGATTTTCACCTGTTTTATGCACCATATTAAATAATATTCAAGCCGAAAAACGTTTGCCTTGGCCTAAGCCACCCATTAGGTCATTATAGTTTACCCTAAATAAATAAAAAAAATAGGCCTAAAAATATAAAATAATTATTTTTGGATGCAAAAACCATTTGCATGCAAATAATGTCTTAAGGTAAATATATATATTCTTTTTTAAGTGTAAGCCGACCATACAAAAAAAATATTTTATTCACCAAACTTTTTTTCGCATGCAAAACAATTGCCGGTCCATTGTTTTGCATGAAAGCTATGGTTTTTTTTCATGAACCTGTAAACCAATCATGCAAACATTTTTTTTGCGGAAGGGAACTGTAAACTAGACTTAAATAGATAGAATAGTAGGGGTATTCATGCAACAGCGTAAAGTCGTCGTAAGCGTAGTAAAGTTGTAAACTTTGTAAATCTGTCAAATTTTCCATACAAATTGTGACAGAAATTACGAAGTTTAAAACTTTACAACATTTACGATGAGTTTACGCTGTTGTATGAATACCGGCATTAGTGTTTTTTTTTTTTTGTTTATTCTATTGATATTTTTATTTTTCGTGACCTAGAGATGTGTGCCTCGCTTTTCACCACAGTTCACCATTTGTGAAAAGCCAGAATTGAAAAAAAGATCATTTGTTTTGAATTGAGACGACTATATTTTTATATACCTATATATTTTTATGAAAACGTAACTTATATTATATTTTGCTAAATTAATTATTTAGGCTTTCGTTCAAGTTATAAATAACTTTGTATCTTAAATTATATATTTATTTATACTTTTCCAACACTTTTCTGCATTCGATTTTTCACCATCTTCATTTATCTCATCCCTAACCAAATACAAAACCAGTTGAAAGTATGCAATGCTGTACAGAGGCTCTCAAACTTAAGCGAACCAAATAAACGAAATGCGATACAGAATGCCAACTTTCGCTTTCGCACGACTTCATTCGTTTTTGAAAAACGAACCTTCGCTTTCGTTTCGTTTATTGCAGAATCTGACCCCGTGAAATTAATAGCTGTCGTTAATTTTTTTCGCACACGAACGAAGTCTTTCGTTTTTTAAGTTACATGAAGCAAATTGTTCGCACAAACGAAAACGTTTCTTCGTTTTTGCCATACAGAATGTCACCCCGCATGCACATGCGGCACTCACGTCATGCGTCTGTCTAACATGCTGTCATGCCGATTACATAGTATGCGGCGATTGGGAAGCATATCGAATATGACGTAAAAATGATGTCACTGCTCATCAGATAAAAAAAAAAATTGATATTCTCTGCTGCGCATGCATATGTGGCATTTTAAATGCTGTGTACTCGTAGCAAGCAATACAACTTCAGTATTCAGTTAAGTTCAATAAAGAAAAACTTACATGGGATTCCCCTTTTTTATTTCTGCGCTTCTCGAAAAATATTAACAGAAAAACGCAATTTACAAAAGTATGATTGCACTAGTGCTAGTACATCGTACATGCACAAATACTGGTTGTTCTGGTTTTATCTTGGCAGCTAGGCACCGGCGATATCACATACACATAAATATAGACCAAACATTACTCCAGTTCTGCGGGTAGTTTTCGAAGAAATTACCTTCCTAAACCATTCTAAAATTCCCTTTTTATTTCACACATTTAAAAAGAATAAACATTTTTACTGCTTTGTGCCCTATTACACGACGACTTAAGAGTCATGACTTTTCGAAATTAAATGAGTGCGAAAGGGAGATAAGATGTTTTTCTCGTTCGCACTCATTGAATTTCGAAAAAAGTCATGACTTAGTCGTCGTATAACAAGGCACTTTGTTGTTATTAAGGGTATTCATGCAAAAGCGTGAAGTCGTCGTAAACGTAGTAAAGTTGTAAACTTCGTAAATCTTTCAAATTTTCCATACAAATTGTGACAGAATTACGAAGTTTAAAACTTTACAACGTTTACTATGGCTTTACGCTGTTGTATGAATACCCTTATTATTTTTTTAAACTATTTAATACACATAAATTAAAAACATAATGTAGGGAGCTTCAGCCCGGGAGAGAATGGTTAACTAATATTTATTTTGAATAAACTTAATGCAACTAAAAAATAAAATGCTATAAGAAATTAAGGTAAAAATATAATTGTTGGAAGTGCACTAAAAGGCGTTTTTCTTTGGAGGTGGCGAAGTACTTGCAAGTATTTTGTCAGCTTTTTTTCAATGGAATGCATCAAACTGCTTTCCCATGTAAAATGCATCTACTCACAAGTACTTTCCCACTTCTAAAGGAAAATGACTGAAGCTAATGTCAAAAACCAACGAAAAGTACCTTTCCGCATCGTCATACTGTTCTTTATCATATCCAAATGTCCTTCTGTAAGGAAAGTTGAACGAAACGCTCCACTTCGCAATTATAGCCGTAGCATATGATGTTTTTCGTGCATTTGCTTGTTTTCTTTCGGCCACTGAAGTGCCCCTTGGAGGATTATAGTTCTAGCTTTAGTCTGGCTATAGAGCCTAAACGTAGAACTATAAATGTCGGAAGGGCACTGAAGCTACTGAAGTTAATGTCAAAAACCAACAAAAAGTAGCTTTCCGTGTCGTCAAAAGGGGTACACACCCATACCACGCTGTTTAGATTGGGAAGATTGAGACCAGTCTCACGGCAGTTTCTGGACACGAGAAGTATGAGGAGGTCAGGAACCCCTCACTTCCCTTGTCCAGAAAATGACGTAAGATCGGTCTCAATATTACCAATCAAAACAGGGTCATACTGTACTTATCATCTATTTCTTTTTGACATTCCTATTTCACCAAATGTCAGTTTTAGTTAAGTGATGTGCGTTCCGGGGCTCCGTAGTAAGTGTACCTGTTTTTGTTGTTGGTTTTTGGGTAAAAAATTCCGTCTATTTTATTTAATTAATTTTGTGAAGCAAGGGTGATGGTTTTATCCTTCATTTTTTCTCTATCCTTTGTTTGGACGTGTAGAGGTCTCTATTGCGATCTATAGCGAGAATTGTTATTTTTTTTTTTTCTGAGAATTTTTGTAGGTCAGAAAAATAATGAATAAAGGTTTCAAGAAGAATTTTTCTTTCTTTGAAGGAATTCTGTGGCTTTTCACTTTTGAGGCCGGAGAATATATTTTTGTTGCTATAAAGACTGTTTTGAAACCAAGGTAGACTTGGGTGTTCTTTATCTTTTTTTTTTTGTGTGTTTTGGATCTTCTAATAATGGCAAGAATTTTAGTTTTTCTTACTTTCGAGGATTTTTAATTGACATACCAAGATGTATGAAGGTAGGTATGCAGATAGGAAGAAAAATTATACATATAACGTTCTTTGACAGGTGCAGCTAGGTATCTATTGTTACTCTTGAGGGTGGAGAATATACATATATATGTATACCTACCTCTTTTATTGCTTATTAAATAAGTAAAAATAAAATATGTAGTGTATTCATCAATTAACAAAACAAAACATTAACAGAATAATTCATTAGAATCCGCTAAACAGATAAATAGTTATGCATTGCATAAGCATTAATGTAGCCACTATGCAACGTTGCATAAATCCTTATTCATAAACGCATCAGAGTGAGTGCATAGTGCTCTATGCGTTTGTTATAATTCCTCTGAACGTGAAAATCTTATTCATAAAACTGATTCAAATTTACATAGACTTATTATAAGCTTAACGCGTTTGGGGGTTGGATAGTGGCAACATAACGATATTTTAGTATCGACATGTCACTTTCACTCGCACACAAAAGTAAAATGTTAAGATATATAAACATATGTATAGGTAAGTATAGGTAAACGGCACATGAAAGCAAAACAAAAATAATTATAAATACAGAAATTGCAAAGATTCGAGCTGGCAGCTAATTCCTTTTATTGATTATTCACAAGCAGTAAATGGAAGTAAAACGTAATAGATTTCCCCTGTTTGGTACTTTATTTGACATAAGAGTTGCATAACTAAAATGAGTGGAATAAAAGAATAATGGTGCCAGTTCAGGTCTTTTAAATTTCTGTGTTTATAATTGTTATGATTTAGTTCTCCTGTGCCGTTTTTAGTTTATTAATAAAAAGTTTCAAAAAACTCGTGTGTGATATTTCATTTAACCACACCAAACGAATTTTTACAAAAAAAAAAAAAAAACAACCACAATTTTCCTGCTGTCTGACGCGCCGCTTCGCTCCAGTTACCTATATTCTTTTTAGTTTCTTTATTTATTTTTTGTTTGTACTGTACCTGTTTATTATTAATAAATTGATTTTATACAGACTTATGGTATACAACTCTGGGGTTGTACCTGCGATACAAACTTAAATAACTTACAAACTTTTGAAAATAAATTGCTTAGGTCATTTGTAAATGCTCCGTGGTATATAAGAAACGAAATCTTTCACAGGGATCTCGGGATTTCTACGGGTTGGGACAAAATAAAAAGTTTCACGCGAAAACATAGAAATCGAGTATTAGAACATGCTTATTCAACGATTATTGCTACTTTTGACAAGTCGAATTTAGTACGCCGTCTGCGAAGAAAAACAGGTGAACAGAAAACCGCTTTAAAATCGCGAAATAAACAGGAACTTTCACCGGAAAGTAACCTGCAACACTTCAGAGGCATTATAACGAGTGCATAGTGCTATGCACTCATTGATGCGTTTATGAATATGGCTGGTAGTATTTTATCTTCGTTAGGTGATATAAAAAAATTTGGTCATCCAGCCAATACCCTGGTCAGATCGGTTGGCCAGCCAAAAGAAGGGGTGCTACCACCCATTGAGGTAAAGGATAAAACCTAAATCGATTTTAAGGGGCTTTTTTATATTCACAGCGATGGAATTCGCAACGAGAGGCAAGTACCAAATTCTGGAGTGAAATACCAACCGGTTCGATATATATTTTACGAAATGATTTTCATTTCAAAAAATTTTACTGTGGAAAACACTGACATTTGTCAATTATTTTATTTTTATCAATAGCTGCAGTTTGAAAAAAAAAACCATACGACTTTTGTCTGTTGCAAACCAACTTACGTGCTCTAGCGTGAATGGATTTTTAAATGTGCTTCTGGCTACAAAAATAAGCTTTATCAAACTATTTTTATATTTTTTAAGTTATGTAAATAAGCGAAATAAGAAAATAATCATACAAAACCCTAAGCACAAAATTTGTGTTGACCGCGAATAGGGTTTTAAATATCATTTTGTTTATTTTGAATTGTGAATATTAATTATTATCTAGAAAATATATGGCAGTAAATCAGGTCACGTCTCTCTTTCTCTACACATTTAATCAGGGATCGATCTAGCATAAAGTTCAACAACAACCGTGTTTTCGTAAGACTGTCTCAAAGTATATTCAGTTAAAATTTAGCACGATGATTTTTTTACAATTTTCTTTGCGTAAATTTACCCCATATACATGTATAACAACTATATTCCGGATCAGACCATGTCGGCAGTAAAATGCGCCTTGTTAAAATTCCGTTTTTGTAGCCGCTTAAAGCCCTTCCACACTAGCCCACTGAGTATTAATACATGTCAAATTGAAAGTGGGAGAGAATTTCATGCGACTGTCAAATTTGTGGGAAATATGACTTTCAAATTTTCCTTCCGCACTGGCTTGTATTAATACATGCCAAGCTTGTGTTGACACACAGATGAAATGTATTAAAAATTAGAACCAACCCTAAAAATTGTAAAGTATTAATACATGTCAAATCATGTATGGAGAACTGTCAAGCTGTGTAAGGGGGGCTGTCACGTCTTGTATTAATACCTGTCATATTTTGTTTCCACACTATACACATTCCCCCCCCCCCACTTTTTTGACATGTATTGATACTCAGTGGGCTAGTGTGGAAGGGCTATTAGTTCCCTTCAATTATTCTTTCTACTTCTGAGAAATTCCCTCGAACGGGAAATTTGGTACCACCCACTCAGCACTAGTTTACCCTAAAATTTTTGTTACAGCTGATTTTTAGCAGGTGCACGTGTGGAGGTAGTTGCAATTTTGTGTTTTCTTTTTCGATTTGCTATAATAACTAAAAGTAAAATAATCGTTCTATAAAGCATTTTAAAACGGTTGTAGTTGTAGTTGCATTTGTATATATATTCTTCTACTTTAACTTCAAATGTGTATCAGAGTGTTAGATCGAGAGGTGACTTCAATTCAGACGGTCTTTTGTTATGAGAAAATCGTTGTTTTAAATTATATTTCTTTATTTTATTTATAATTGTTTGTTACAATCGCTACACAATAAGGATCACACAAAGCTAAAATGGCAAAAACAGCGTTGAATATTCATGAAAGTTTTGCTGGAAATTTAGCCTATAAAGATACTATCTTGTGGGACGCGTAAGTTTTTTTTTTTAATATTTTACGAAACATTTTATTAGATGTACCCATAGGTACCTATTATTCTTATGAGCTAATCTCGTTTTACCTGGACCGTACCTAACCGTTCGGCGCTTCTCAGCGAAAATAAATATTGGTGAACAAATATAATTGCTACCATTTACAAAAGTATATAACGTAGTTCCCTCTTTCAGTGCGAATGCACTTATGATTGGATGATGATTCAGCGTTTGAATAATTTCTCAATCACAATCTTTATAGTTTAACACCTATACCCACTTAACTATTACTGGGTCAGAATTCGGACGGAATTTGAAATTTGATTAAATCTAATTCAATAATCATTTTTTCAATATGAACATAGGTATCTACATATGTAGTTACATCGTAAAAGGTTTAAATTTTCGCACTTTAATGCGAAATTCAAAAATTGTTCGGACTAAAAACACCTACCCACACATAGGTACATAGTAACTTGGTTCTTAAGATATTTTTTAAAACTTAAACTATTTTGCTTGACACATGAAATACACTTGGGGTCAATCAGTTTTTCCTCAACCAATTAATGAATAATAACTAATATGTTTTGGTTATTTTCAGCTATACTCCACGACAATTTCCGTTGTTTGAGCAAAAGATTAACGAACTATTTCGTGAACCTGTACCGGAACACGAAAGTTCTGTTGTTATCGGGAAACCAAACAGTAGAGATACTGAAGCGATACAACAAAATGAAGCCGGAAGAGGTGAACCCGAACAAAATAGTGGAAATATTGATGCTCAATCTCAACAAAATGAAGGAGAAAGAAGTGTACCTGAAGTATCTGAACAAAGAAGTGGAGATGCTGCAGGAACTCAACAAAATGAAGCGGAACCAACAAATCCTGAAAATTCAGAAAATAGTTCAGCATCTGGTAAAAGTAACAATTCAGAGAAATTTGAACCAAGCAAAGCAATGGTATTTTATTACAACCTTGAATACGTAATTGCCCAAATCAATTAACTTTTTTTTTTTAGAAAAAGATTCGTCAAGTTATATACAATAGTACTATATCACAAAGTAAGCTATGGACATGTTTGTAGTAGTTGTTATATAATTGAAACATTTTTATTTCAGCTAAATACACAAACAAAAATCTACTTGCTACTTTTATTTTGGTAACAGTAGCAGAAGGCACAACTTATCTAGAAGCTCGCGACGCAACGAAATTTTCCGTTCATTTAATAATACGAACGAGAAAATGCATAAGTAAGTGTACCTACCTACTTGTTTTCCAAATTTATTTATTTATTAACATAATAATATCGATCAGAGCCAGTTTGATGAAGTGCGAATACCTAATTAGCCATTATTTGACAAAATCTTTAGCAGCATTGATTTTTTAAGCGAATGTGGAAGCTCGCTATCGATATTATATCGTGATTATGGGGAATTTCGCTAAATCATTTTTTTTTTCATTCATTCCATTCAATTAATTTTTATTTATTTATTTTGTAAATGCTAACGGTAAATGCATAATGAAATTGGTATACAAAACTTAAATCTATATATAACGCTATCAATAGTATTGTATAGAAAATCTATTCTTTAAATTGTTTAATGTTTGATATCAGACATTTTTAGAGTAGAGGAGAGGGGGGCAACCTAGGACATTTTTTATATAAATCAGCCTGAAACACTCATACATCACAAAATTTAATTTATTTTTGAATGACGTCATTCTTTGATATTTATCCTTGCAAATAAATGCCCTCTCGTACTTTAGTTTGTAATTTGTATATGTACATATTTTTAATTATGTTTTATTCTTTAATAAACAATAATAAATATTTTCAAAACAGTAATAGTAAAAGCAAGTCGTAGGAGATTGTTTTTCTCTTATACCTTTACGTACAGGAAAGGAAGATTTCTTGCTTAAAGATAAACCAGGCCATAATTCGTTTTGAAAGAATTTATGAAATATACTTCTAACATCTTCATCCGAGGTGTTGAATACTTGAGCGACAGTATGCTTTTTTTTATTATTTCGAACCGAATGAGGATTATTCAAGACCATGTCCAAATTAAGAATCACATTACATGCACATTATATTAAAATTTTAATTTTTTTAGAAAGGGACGACAGTACAGATTGCTGTATGGTTTTTATTGACGAACAAGGAAACGTTTATAAGAATTGGAAACATTTTATGGAAACAAATTCTTTGCCGGAGGGTGTGGCACTGGCTCCTCCAAAAGGCGTTTATAAATTTGAATATGAAAATGAAAATACAAATGGAAAGGTAACTGAATACATTATTTGCTTTTATACCTTGTACAAGAAACCCAACAAATATACTAAACAATACATTTCATTGTTATTTTGATTAGCTTGTTCTTGATTCTTGGGTAACGCCTTCAAGTAGTGCTGTTTGTAAAGCTGCCGCAACTGCAGATGTTGTTGCCGGAATTGGGGGTCTTGCAGCTGCTGGTGGTACTGTTGCAGCCCTAGCCTTACCCGTTATTGTACCAGCTTTGCCAGTGCTTGGCATTATTTGTGGTGCTACTGGTGCCTATTCAGCGATCCGCTCCGGTTGGAGTTTATGGTCTCGCAACGATCACGAACAAAGCATAGGTTTACAAGATTCATCAGCAAGAGGCGCTTGGCTTGGCGTTGCTTCAGGAGCACTTGCTGTTTCATCTTCTATTGCAAATAAATCACTAGCGAAACTAGCTATGGCTGGGAAAGAAATATCATTGGTATCTTGGTTTTGTAAATTTATTAGTAGGTTAGTTGAAAATTTAATTTTTTTTTACAAAGGTCCGAGAAGTTGTTGTTGATGGAATGAACATTTCAACAATGCTTTTATCTGGGACAGGAGTGGCGAATGGAATTTTAGATTTAATATTTGTGAGTAGTTTTATTTTTTTTTTTGCACAATAGATGTTATTTATATAGCATTTATCCCCAAGTAATTCTTTTATGCAAACAAATAATAACAAAAATCAAAATTGGACACTGATAGGCAGCGGTTCTCTTGTTTTTCTTCATTAAAAACAGCTACTTACTACAGTTAATTTTAATCAAAAAGCAACACGAAATAGTATCGACTTTTGCTATTCATCCATAAACCTTTTCGGAATTATTACATTTTTACATCAGCCATATCATTTTATTGTTTTTTTTTTTTTTTTTTCAAAAGTATTGAATTTGTATTGAAAAAGTAAACAGATCATTGCACTTACAAAAACTGAAAGACCATTAATTTAATTTACTTTTTTGGTAATATGCTAGTAAAGCATAATATGTTAATAGTGAATAGAGATTATAGAAAACATTTCAAGTTATATGGTAGCATTTAAAAAAAAAATATTCTATTTTCTCAATTTTTAGAAATATTCTGATGATGAAAAAATTACCACATTAGATGTAGTACAAATTGCTGCTTCTTTAGCAATATTTACTCATTCTGCTTATAATTTCCGTTTGGCCTCTACCATTGTTGCACAAACTCATGACTCAAAAGTAAATGCCTATCGAACGGAACTGAGTAATAGGCAAAGGTACATTTTTGGTTACTATAATTATTGATTATTAATTTATTTTACTTTTTAGAAAAATGTTTGATAAATTGTATAAGGAAACGATACGCACACAAGGAGCATCAAAGGGTAAAATGGACGTTATTCGTTTAATAAATGAAGTACCTGACAAACAGTATCTTAACGATGTGAACAAAATTAACAAAAATCTAAACAAAAATAAAGTTCGCTTTAGCGCTGGTCAGAATGGCCAAATTTCACTAAACGATGAGATTCAAGTCAAATCTGGAGATTTGCGCAATAGCGTTCAGCACGGTATAGGTGAAAATATTTTAGGAAAAGTCAGTCAACCGATACCAGATTCCCATCAAACAATACCAGATCAAAAAACATTAAATATTTTGACCCAAAATGCTTTTTACGAGAATACCAACACTCTTATCAATTATTGTCAAACAGCTATGCAAATAGCTTCACCGCTCATCTTAAACGGCGAAGCTTTTCAGGATTGTGTACAAAATCTAATAGTTACTGTGGGAGAGGAAATTGCAAGATTTCTTATTCAAAAATCAAACGAATTTATTCAAGTATACGGACGAAGTATTGAATTGATTTTAAAAACCAAACTTCACTTGGAGGTCGTAATATGGGATTTGTATCGTAAGTGTGAGCAAACTTTGTTGACATTTACCATCGAAGTTTTACAAAAGAGCATGCAATCTATTTTCGAACAGCTTTTATCTTCTTACGAAGAAATGTCTTATGAAAATCGTACCACTGAGAGGATTCAGTGTAAGGTTTGCCAAGGATTTTATCAAGTTTGTTCTATTTAGTCAAATGTCTTGTACCAAACCACTCCACTTAATACATATTACAAAAACACAAATTTATTCGCTTTTATCAAACGCTGGTTTTAGTGTAATTCGACTGATATTTAAAACTGACATCAGATGTAAACAAAGTGGTGCCTTATTTTTATGTACATTAATGTAAATACATGACTTAGTTTAGTAATATTGAATAGCTCACAATGAAGATAATGATAAAATCTTTCAGTAGTCATATGTCTCAAAGTTGTAATTTTTTTAAATTCAATATTAATAAAAAGTTAAAATAAATATTGAAAAAAAAATATATTTTAACTTCATTTTTTAGTGATAGGTAACATGTTTAAAAATGAAGTCTTAAGCTACGAGCAGACGATTTGCGATAGTCGCAAATTTTTGCGAGCACTGGCGTCACGAAAAAACTCGCAAATACACTGCAAATGCCTTACGTTTGACAGTGCTCGCAAACCTGCAAATACACATGTTCAGACGATTTGCGAAGGTTGTCCCAAAGTTTTCAAATATATTTGCGATCAAGGTGATCGCAAATGACATGCTCGCAAATAAGATCGCAAATTTTACAGCATATTTGCGAGGTGTTCACACGATTTGCGGCAACTTCTGTAGATATCATATTCTTACTCATTTGCAGATTTGCGAGCCTGACATTTCTCTATTGACAAATTTGTTTATTTGTTGAGTTTTGTCATAGCTATAGTCTCAAAATACTATATAGGTAAACATATATACATGCAAACACACATGGGTATGTATCTTATATGTATATATTTTGGTGATGTTTTATGGGCTGTAGGTCAGTTTAATTTTTTCTAACTACGTAAAGCTTATTTTCATAAAAAAACGAAAAAAAAAATAATTTAAATCATTAAAAATAATAATAAAAATAATGACATATACACACATTCTTAAAATCACAGCCAATTACTTCAAGTACAACAACAAAATTCGTCGCAAATGTCCGCATTTGCAGTGTTCCATTTTCGTGTTTTCGCAAATGGTTGTGACGGTCGCAAATACTAGCAAATTGTCACAAATTATTTTTGTGAGTGTTCACATGATTTGCCAAAATGTCACAAATGCATTTGCGACTTGGGCCTCGCAAATCATACGCAAATGATTTGCGAGCATTTGCAGGCTGTCCCAAAGTTGTGTTCAGACGATCTGCGATCAAAGACCGCAAATTGTGACGTAAAAATGACGTCATCCTCGCAAATATTTGCGACTTTTGCAAATCGTCTGCTCGTAGCTTTACAGCATTTCATACCGTGACATCAAAAACCGAAAACTGAAGTTGAAGCTACTAGAGCCCTCGATTTCAGGAGGGTGATTAATTACACGGTACTCGTGACACGGGGAATTGATATCCGTGTACCCGTGTACTTTTAAATACACTCGTAAATAAAAATACACGTGTATTTAAGAAATCTTTGAACATAACAAGAATTGAAGTTCAGTTCTGGTATGAAGACGACACCGACGACGTCGGATGTTTCTAAAGCAAATTTTAAGGATTTTCATCAGGTTTCAGAAAAATCAAATAAATATATGTATATAGAAATATCAGTGTACACGTGTTGTTTGTTTGTTTTGTTTGAATGTAGAGTAGTAGAGGTTCCTATCATAAAACAATTTTGTAACTATTCAAACGATAACTGTACCTATTTTCAACGTGCTTTGCATTAGAAAACATTGTAAAAACAATTTCAATAATAATTACACGTGTATTGCTAAATATACGGGTAATTATAAATACACGTGTAAATATAAGGACACGGGTTCATGCAAAGAAGCTACCAACAAGTAATCGGCAGAGGTTATCATAAATATTGGAAACCTCGGCTGTCAAACTGATTTTCCTACAAGCTCCGACCGTGGTGAATGTCAGAGTTGCACTAGTAACCTTAACCTTTTGATAATCTCTGATTAAAAATTCAAATTTTCCCCCTTTTTTGCCTGAATTATTATTTTCCGTCTTTCGTAGAATAAAAGTTAATAGGTTTCAAGTTAAAACTACTCTTGGAACCGAGAAAAGTGTTTGATAATGTGGTATCGCGATTACACCTGGCAACAAAGGACTGAAGATCAGAATTTACGACACTATTTTGTAAGTACGAACATTTTGTTAAAAAAATTAATGTACTGTGCAATAGAAGTTACTTTTCGTTACAGTACAAATGGAATGGGCACGAACTTAAAGATTACCATATTCAAAATATGAGAATAAGAATAAAAAACGCAGAAAATGTTTAATTTTTGATTTTGTGGACCATTGAATTTAATTAAAAATTAGTTTTTTGTGACCTTTAGTCCAAATGCGTTTCGCCTAGGTACAACAGTTGGGCTTATCAGTTAGTTGCGGTCGTGACCCTTCTGGCGCAAAATTTTCAATCGATGGATACCTACCTATCGACAACTAATAAAATAGGTATACTGCGCCCAAGCACTATAAATTATATTTTTCTAGGTACGACAATTTATTTAAACTCAGAAACCTAGAATTTATGATGGTAAAGGGCGTCTGTGTCTTTCTAGCGTACAAAAAAACAACTACCTAATTCGCTGCATGCGGCTTTAAGTAAAAGGACCATAGTAGACAGGCACTGAGAGATTGTTTGTTTCTTTTGAGTGTTACTATAGAAATATCGCAAAAACAGCAGCTAATTTCAAAGGCAAACATTCGTTGATTTAGGTATAACGTATGTATATCTTTAGTCCCCGAAAACTATAGAAACAAACTTAAGTTTTAAATTAGACATAATATCATTAATATTTTTTGTATTATAAGACCGATTCCAACTCTGATACCATATGTATGTCCATATACTAATCGAAAAAGGCATGATAAACAGAAACAATAAAAGAATTAGGTGTGCGACGTCACAATCATCTGCTTTTGTTCGGATAATAGCAAACAAAAATGTACTCATTTGATTGGTCTTAGTTTTCCAATTTTTTCAAGTTTTATCCCTCAGAAATAAATCGTTTGATTATTTAATTTTTAATTATAGTTTCACTTTAAACAAAATGGTTAAGATGATTGTGACGTCACGAAATCACCAAGATGGCGTATTGGGTGTATGACGTATGAGTATACCCTTGTTTCTGTATCGCGGAAAAGTTTATGCCCTGTGGAGTGGCAGTCGGGGTGTAAAAGTGCTCGCACGCACAAACATAAAATACTTTTTTTGTTTTCTTGTGTCGTGTCTCCCGTGCCGTGCCGTTGTAGTTGTAGCTGTAGGTGTGGGATTCCCCATTTTCTACAAGATTTGGCATCGAAATCGGCATTTCTTTCTTTAATTTGAGTTAGATTTCCATTTCAGTTCAGTCAGTTTGCCTTTGCATCGCTGATGGTAGTTGTAAGACTTGTAATGTTGTTTGAATTTGAATCAAGAAGTCGTGTATCAAATGAATATCTAATCTTTTTACCTACAAAAGTTTTGAATATTAAAAACTGAATTTCTTTTTCGTCTGCATTAGTGAATTTGTGTTTTTGAAAAAAAGAAAAATAACAAAAATTTGTGGTTTGGATAGGTACCTACCTATATTTTTATTAATTAATAAAACTTCTTAATTAAATAATTGAAAATGCTCCGAAAAGCAATTGATATTCATGAAAACTTTGCCAGTTATTTGGCCTGCGAAAACGGTATACTGTGGGATGCGTAAGTACAGCAATAGTTCTATTTTTTAGTAAATACGTTTAAAAGTACACCACAAGGCGCCCTAGTTGGTTAGTTAAATAAGAATTAAACCTTGATCCATTTCTTAAAATGCCCTTACATTTTACGCAGATGAAATCTGAGGGTCTTAAGTAGCTAACACTGCAATAATCGACTTAGGTAGTTGTATTACAAAATCAAAATAGTACAGGTAAAATATAAAGGCCTTCGAATAAAAAAAAAATTGGTAACACCATGAAACTTGGTGAAAATGTTTCATGTAGGTACCAATGAGATTGAAGAATCAAAAGAGTAAAAAAAAATGTTCACATGGGACGGTTTTGTGTTCACCACAGATACTTTAATGGATTCTTATAACTATTGATTTTTATGACAAATGAGCCATTGATGGCACGTTTCATCAATGTACTATTATTTGAATTGGTATTTGGTACTATTTAACTTTTATACAGAAAACATAGCCGTCCTTACATAAAAATGGTAATAACCGTTGTTGTTGTACCAAGGTATATATTTTTGTCTGATACACCAATAAATAATAAGAAATAATTGCCATCCTACATGAAACGTTTTCACCAAGTTTCATGATCGTACTAATTTTTTGTTTTATTTATCCTATTTTACCTGTACTAAAAATACCCAGTGTTAACATGAGTAGAATAAGAAAATATTTCCTCAAACAAATTTATCACGTCGGTTTTTTAGAATAAAACATATATACTTCGGAGAAAAGTTGTAGAAATAGACAGAAATAGTTGTGCGGTCATTAAAGTAAAAAAAAAAACAACCTTAATTGGATACACTTTTGAGTATTTGTAAAGCTACGAGCAGACGATTTGCAAAAGTCGCAAATATTTGCGAGTATGACGTCATTTTTACGTCACAATTTGCGGTCTTTGATCGCAAATCGTCTGAACACAACTTTGGGACAGCATGCAAATGCTCGCAAATCATTTGCGTATGATTTGCGAGGCCCAAGTCGCAAATGCATTTGTGACGTTTTGGCAAATCATGTGAACACTCACAAAAATAATTTGTGACAATTTGCGAGTATTTGCGACCGTCACAACCATTTGCGAAAACACGAAAATGGAACACTGCAAATGCGGTCATTTGCGATGAATTTTGTTGTTGTACTTGAAGTAATTGGCTGAGGTTTTTAGTATGTATGAAGGTACCTTCATTATTTTTATTATTATTTTGTATGATTTAAATTTGTTTTTTTTTTTCATTTTTTTATGAAAATAAGCTTTACGTAGTTAAAAAAAAATTAAACTGACCTACAGCCCTTAAAACATCACCAAAATATACATATAAGATACATACCCATGTGTGTTTGTATGTACATATGTTTACCTATATAGTATTTTGAGACTATAGCTATGACAAAACTCAACAAATAAACAAATTTGAAATAGAGAAATGTCAGGCTCGCAAATCTGCAAATGAGTAAGAATATGATATTTACAAATGTTGCCGCAAATCGTGTGAACACCTCGCAAATATACTGCAAAATTTGCGATCTTATTTGCGAGCATGTCATTTGCGAGCACCTTGATCGCAAATGTATTTAAAAACTTTGGGACAACTTTCGCAAATCGTCTGAACATGTGTATTTGCAGGTTTGCGAGCACTGTCAAACGTAAGGCATTTGCGGTGTATTTGCGAGTTTTTTTGTGACGTCAGTGCTCGCAAAGATTTGCGACTATCGCAAATCGTCTGCTCGTAGCTTAATTAATTTATAATGGGCACTAGTCTGTTTACTTTTTGCACGAAAGCCACTGTCAAATAGCACTCACACAATCGACCGCGAAAAATTTGATTTTTTGTGTGTTTCTTGCAACCAGAAAATAAAACCGATTTGAAATGATAGTAAAGCTACGAGCAGACGATTTGCGATAGTCGCAAATCTTTGCGAGCACTGACGTCACGAAAAAACTCGCAAATGCCTTATGTTTTACAGTGCTCGTAAACATGCAAATATACATGTTCAGACGATTTGCGAAGGTTGTCCCAAAGTTTGAAAATACATTTGCGATCAAGGTGCTCGCAAATGACATGCTCGCAAACAAGATCGCAAATTTTGCAGCATATTTGCGAGGTGTTCACACGATTTGCGGCAACATTTGTAGATATCATATTCTTACTCATTTGCAGATTTGCGAGCCTGACATTTCTCTATTGTTTATTTGTTGAGTTTTGTCATAGCTATAGTCTCAAAATACTATATAGGTAAACATATGTACATACAAACACACAAGGGTATGTATCTTATATGTATATTTTGGTGATGTTTTATGGGCTGTAGGTCGGTTTAATTTTTTTTTAACTACGTAAAGCTTATTTTCATAAAAAACGAAAAAAAACTAATTTAAATCATAAAAAATAATGAAGGTACCTACATACACACTAAAAACCACAGCCAATTACTTCAAGTACAACAACAAGATTCATCGCAAATGTCCGCATTTGCAGTGTTCCATTTTCGTGTTTTCGCAAATGGTTGTGACGGTCGCAAATACTCGCAAATTGTCACAAATTATTTTTGTGAGTGTTCACATGATTTGCCAAAATATCACAAATGCATTTGCGACTTGGGCCTCGCAAATCATACGCAAATGATTTGCGAGCATTTGCAGGCTGTCCCAAAGTTGTGTTCAGACGATTTGCGACCAAAGACCGCAAATGGTGACGTAAAAATGACGTCACACTCGCAAATATTTGCGACTTTTGCAAATCGTCTGCTCGTAGCTTAAGGAATTTAACATAAGTTTTTTTATATATTTTTTTTAAATTTTATAGAAATTATTTTTTTAACTCTTCACCGTTAGTTTAAAAAAAGGTCTAAAAATCGACTTTTTGTGGTCATTCGGTAAATCTTTTGTAACTTTTCAAATTTTGATTTGAGGTCCTGCATTGGTAGGTACGCAGATTTATAAAAGTTTACATCAATATTCGTGTAAATTTTCAAATTGATTCAACGAACTGTTTTTCTTCACCAAATTGTTTCATACATTTTCCCATAAATCGAGAACCAGAGGTTTTCTCCCTCCCCTCCCCTGGCATGAAGATCGTGAAGAAAGCCGTTTAGGAAGGGAAAATGCAAAGCCAAAAAAAGTTAGCAAATATTTATATTCACCCCTATTACCGATGTCGTATACGACAATAAAATATACGACGCGACACAATCTGCATTCCATTTGTCGTTTTCAACTTTTGTCACTCGTTTTGCTGTCGTTTGTAAACGTCAAATGTCGTTGAACATTTTCATACTGCATTCTGTAAGGCGAAATGAAACGACGACTATGAAAAAAAACGACGGTATCTCTCGTCCAAAAATTTGCTAACGACAAAGAGATGTAAGGCCGCAAAACGGTTAGTATTCTTGTTAAATAATTTATTTTATGGAATTTATTGTAGTTTTATCTGTCATAAGCAAAACAATAAAATACTTGCTAACATTTTCAGTTGAAATTAACAAATCAAAGGCAGTTTCAAGCGCTTGTTGAGCTGGTGGAGAAATATGAGCAATTGGCAAGGGGATTTCTTAAAGGTGTACAGAAAATTGAACTAAAAATGGAAGGCTATAGAAACCTTTTCTCTTATAGCAACAGTGTTGCTCTTTTTTTTGGGCGTGAAAATTCGTATATGTGTACCATCTATACATCCAATGACGCCGGGAAACCCCGTTCCATTGAAAAAGCTATGTTTTGCTTCATGTTTTCCATCGTCTGTCATTCGAAATCGAATCCATTTTAGGCAGACATAAGCTTCAATAACATTAATAATTTCTTTAAAATCTTGCAGATTGTTGGTTGAGCTAATCAAATTGAAGTCGTTGCCAGCGCCGTGTTGGTTACTTCCCTCAGCTAGAATCTTAAGGTGACTGCGAGCATCAATATTACTGGAATCGATGGTGAATGTTGCCGAATAGTTATTTTGTCACTTATTTCATCTTACACATTTTTAAAAGCTTTCTTTGTTAATCAAAAGTATTGCTTGAATTTTTTAAAGGGTACAAAAGTTCCATTTAATAGTTAAAGTTGAATTAAAAATATAAACTTACTTTGAATCAGGCAAATCAAGTGGATTTGAGCGTTGTCTTATGTGGTTTCTTTTATAATTAATTGTGCATTTTCAAAACTGCGCTTCGCACTTCTTCATTCTCGTCACGCAACTTGTGTTGTAAAACATTTCTAAATTGATCATTTTAATTTATTATTTAATTGATAATTATAAAATTGACGGCATTTGTTGTATATTGAGTGTTGACTAATGATTTTTATTTATTTTGTTTTCAATTTCATTTGAGTTTGACAGATATCCATTACTTTTTCATCGTTTGAAAATCTGCTACAAATTTGTAGCGTCGAAAAAGTTATAGAATGCCATTTGAAAAACGACACGACAAAAGAAACGAGAGTCGTCGAAAAAACGAGACGACATCGGTAATAGAGGTGATTATTAAAATTTAAAGATTGGTGTCGAAGCAGAATTTCGCCACCTACTACCTACATTGTATCCACAGTTAATTGAAAAACCTACTTTGTTTGGTTTTATAAAGTGGATTTCAATGTGCTGGGAAGGGGGAATATGAAAGTTTAACAAACTAAAATATTTATCTTGGTACAAACTAAGCATATGACACATGATTTAAGGGTGTTTTTTAGTGCCAAATCTTATAATAAATCAAAATAAACTATACAACCAACTTAAAAAAGTAAGTCTTTTTTATAAAAAAATATAATAAATAATATATATTATAAATGATGACTGAATTTTTAGTGAAATAAGTAGAATATTACACCCTTTGACTACATATATTTTTGTAGACGTTTTTAGTTCTTATTACTCATGAGTTATGATAAATTAATTATGTGGACCAAGTTTCATCTCTATATTGTCAAAATTCAGTCATCATTTATTAAAAAGACTATACATTTTTTTAAATGTGGTTGTATCGAGTTCATTTTGATTTAATGAGATTGGGCTTTAAAAAGTACCCTTGAATCATGTGTCATATGCTTAAACTCTACCAAGGTAAATATTTTAGTTTGTTAAAATTTCATACCCCCTTTCCAGCTCTTTGAAAGTGGCTTTTTATAAAACCAAAGTGGGTTTTTTAGTTAACTTTGAATACAATGTAGTAGATGGTGAAATTCTACTTTGGCACCAATCTTTACATTTTAATAATATAAATTTGGTTCTTACTTTTTTTGGCTTTGCATTTTCCTTTCCCAAACGGCTTTTTTCCACCCTCTTCATGCAAGGAGATCAATCAATCAATAATGTGGTCCTATGGTTACAAAGGTGCTGATTCCTAATTTGAAAATGACAGGTTGGGCTAACTAATGCCGGATTTACACGAGTGACAAATTGCCATTAATTCACTTCACTAAAGTGTCAAAATAATGGTAAAATCAAATCATCAATGACATGCATTTACACGAATGCAAAATAATGGCGTTCTGATGCTCTGTCATTATACTGGCAAAGAATGAGCACGTCCATTCTTTATCGTGTACTGTCATATGTAAAATGGTGTCACTATGCATTTACATGGATTCATTTTAATGACAATATTTAATGCCAGTTAGTTATGTCATTTATTTACTGACTTATTTAATGTATGATACTTAAAATTGAACTTTGTAAAATCATAAACTATCACAACCTTATAAGATTTATCTTACTGTGTTAGTCTTTACCCGAAATAAAATATACTACTACTATATATACTAATATTATGGCAAATTTTTAATTCATTTACACGATTGTGTCATTAATGTAGTAAAAATGGAAGAAATTATGACAAATAGTCACTCGTGTAAATCCGGCATAACAAGCACACTAATTCATATTTTACTATTTTTGATATAAATTGAATTAAATAAAAATATAATAGATGCCACTGTACATACACACCTATAATTATTACTCTTAACTATTTAAAATATTTAATTTATTTTTTGTTAATCCAGGTATACACCAAGTCAGTTCTTTTTGTTCAAACAAAAATTGAATACATTATACCAAAATGTTGGAAACTGTGGTTTGGAACGAAAAAAAGCCATTGTAAGTATGTATATAAACGTACTCATTGTCATTTAAATAAAGAAATTTAACAATATATAAATGTAGATACCTATGTAAAAGAGTGTGATGTAAATTAAAACTGAAATTCAACGAAGCGGAATTTCATTTCGTTTCGACTTATAAAAGTAATTTAAATTGATTGAAATAGTTTAAAAACTTTTTTAAACAAAAACTGTTATATAATGTATACTTTTCCTTTTCAAAAAAAAGTCTCACTGAACTAAAGATAACTACCTAGGTATTTCGTCTCAGTAAACTCTATAGTATACAAAAAAGTAGGGATCAGATGATATTTTGATTATACCTAAATTAAAGTTTTTTTTATTCATAAAGTTCGTTTTAAAGTCTGTTTAACGATTTCAATCAAATTTCTTATAAAAAATATCTGAAATATATACTTATGTACATACATATATGTATGAACATAATTTATGTACATTATGTATTTTAAAATCGAAATCGGGTAAAGTGACTTTTCCAATCAAATCTATAAATAATCAAAACAAATTTGAAAAAAGAAGTGATAAAATATTTAAAATCGGTTAATTAATAAATAACAAAAAATTCATAAACAAAATGGTTTTTTAGCCAAATTCAAAGTTCATCTAGTTATACATGATAATGATTTTTAGAATAACATGCAATTAAAAATAATAACTTTTCATTTAATACATATAACAAAAATAAATAAAAAGGTCCTCCCCGCGCGCGGGTTGGGAAGGGAAACAGGGAGGGCATAATTATAATAGTACAAATCTGCATTAATTTTTACCAAACGGTTTTATACCTAATTGTAGGTATTACACATAGAATATTATTTATCAAGGTCCTCCTCGCTCACGGAAAAGAGGGGGGGGGGGCATAGTAATAATAAAAATCTGCATTAATTTTTACCATACAGTTTCTTATCTATCGAAAAAATTGGCTTTGCTTTAACTTTATATCACATGGATATGGAAGAGATATTGTTTTGATTTTATAATTATTTATTGTATTTTTGTTCGTTTATATATTTTTAGGAAAAAAATCGTGACGCAATTTATAAGAGCTCTATTGTACAAGGTAGGTTGAAAACAAATCGCAAACGATGTTTATTTTGATATAAGCAAGAAGAATAAAGTATACCTACAATAATATGTTCCTAACCATTTTTATTTTACTAATATAGCTAAATATACAAACAAAAATTTGCTGTCGACATTTATATTAGTAACTGTGGCTGAAGGTGACACTTTTTTAAAGGCTCGTGATGCAACTAAATTTTCAGTCCATTTGGTTGTTCGTACGAGAAAATGTACTAGTAAGTTTTCCTAATTTAAGGCATTATTTAAGCAAACATCAAATTGCATATATGTACTTATTTTGTTTGTATTTTGATAAAAGAAAACGATGACAGCAGGAAGTGTTGTATGGTTTTTATTGATGAGCAGGGGCGTGTCTATAAAAACTGGAATTCCTATATTCAGGATAATCTATTGCCAGGCGGTATCGCATTGGCGCCATCAAAGGGTTATTATATATATGAAAACGGAAAAGTACAGTTTGAATTTAAAATTTAACCTTTTATTGTTTTCAAACCTCGTTTTTTTTCTATAGCTTAGCATGGATTCTTGGCCAACACCTGCATCAAAATCGGGAAAAAAAGTCGTGGCAGCAACAGATTTCACCGCTGGTGTCGGTGCGTTTGCATCTGCAGGAATAACTATAGCCGCACTGGCACTGCCAGTTAGCGCACCTTTAATAGCAGCAGCAAGTGTCTTAGGAGTAAGTACTGGAGTATATACAGCTGTGAGATCTGGATTTCAACTTAAGGATCGTAGTGACCATGAACAGAGTATTGGTTTAGCAGATAGTCAGTCCAGGGGGTGTTGGATTGGTGTAACAACTGGAGCGTTGGCTGCATCATCATCTATTGCCAATAAAGTAATACAAAAAGTGGCAGTTGCCGGACGGGAAGTTACACTGGTATAGAAGACAGATTACATGAATCTCAAATCAACATTTACTATTTTATTTTGTTTTTTCAGTTAGAGGAGTCAGTAGTTAAAGGAATGAATGTAGCAACAATGCTTCTTTCAGGAACGGGAGTTGTAAATGGAGTTGTACATATCATAATCGTAAGACTCAACAACAAGATCTTTGTGAATTTTCTCTACCATAGTTTCATTTTTCCAGAAACTAGCAGATAACGAAGAAACAACACCGACTGATTGGTTGGAAATAGCCAGTTTTTTGGCAATTTTTACTCATTCAGTTTATAATTATCGCATGGCATCAAATATAATGTTGCAAAGCCGAAGTTTAAGGGCAAATACATTTAAAAGCAAGATCAGGTACACACAGTCCAAAAATGTTTTGTAACTTTAGTAAACTGTTTTCTTCCAGAGAAATGTCTAAGAAAATTACCACATCAACAACTTCAACTCACGGCAATGTCGATTTCATACGTTTGACGAATATTATACCCGATAAATTTGTAAGATTAGTCGATGGAGTCGATTATGCTTATAGGCTCTACAATTATTTCAAACCGCTAGTTTTAAGTAAAGACAACTTTGATGATTGTATTCAGTCTATATGCAAAGTTGTGGGTCAAAATGTAACTGAGTATTTAGTTAACAAAACGAATGAGTTTTTGAAAACATACCGAGCCATAGTCCAAAAATACATCAGAACAACATTGTTCTTTGAAACTGCCTTATGGGATTTATATCTGAAATCCGAAAAATACTTAAAAACAATAACAATACAAAATTTAGATGCAAGCATACAAACAATTTTTAGATTGCTTTTAGAACATTATAAAGAAATGACATGGGATAAAAGCGATTCCGTTTATAAATGTGACGTATGTGATGGATTTTACAGTGTGACGAAATAACTACAAAAAAACACATTTTGAAAGCACAACGGAATGTGACTTATACATAAAACTTAAATATTAAACAATTTGTGTACTTTTTTCATTATGCGGAGATCAATTTTCTGATTCAGTAATAATATAGAAACCCACTCAAATAATAATAATGATTAATCTCGATTTTATTGTTTGCTTATACATTAATAAACACTAGAAAAGAAAATGTTGTTTTAAATATCGACACTTGATATTTTTGAAGTATGTAGGTAGTAAGGCTAAGGAATGAAGCATGGACTTAGCCAAAATTAAATGGAAACTTATGTGATAGTTCTTCGGGTGGTACCTACTTGACCCGGTATAAACAGCAAAGCGACAAAGGAAGGCCCACATTTAGATATTGGTAAAGTAAGTAAAAGTAAAACAAACTAATCTACTCTGTTGGTTAAAATCTATTCTACTGCTACCTGAGTTGATATGCCCTGTCCATGTAAATGTTGCAAAGAAAATGGATTGTTAAAACAAGGTAGTACTTATTATACCTAATTATACTGTTGGGTACGCGACACAGTATACAAATAGAAGGTATTATATTCCTGAGGTGGTCAAAATTGGAATTATCAGATAAAAAAATGGCTGTGAACGTGAGGACGAAAACACACATTAACACAACAACAAATTGAAATTGTCAGAAATATGGCTGTGACCGTAAGGAAAAAATACACGTAAACACAACAATTGACTGAACAAAAGTCAAAATTCTAATGAACAGCTATGGGGTCTATAACACGATTATCGTTTTCCATTGGACATCCAGAAGGCTTGCGAAGCTTCCGGAAGTCTTCTAAAACCATTCCATTGGCAAAAAATCCTCTTCTTCCTCTTTTTGAGAAGAGAAATTCTCTTCTTGATTTCAAATTAGAATCCACTCGAGAAGCACTAATGCATTCAAACTCAAACATCAAAACAAACTGTGGTTCATTTCAGGATAGTGTTTCTGACTGTAAAACTTTTAAAAATGATGCAGAAACCTTAAATTTTGGTTTAAGAAAAAATTTGTTTATTCTTTTTTGCAAAACAACTGCTCTAGCCCGAAAAAAAATATTTTTACTTTTGTAATTCTGCAAAAAGAGGCCAATATAGTTAAGGCTTTAAGAACAAACCGTGCTTCGTTCGTATATTTACAAAATTTTTTCGTTTAAGAAAGTAAAAACGTTGTATCTTCTTATATGTCAGACAGAGATATTGATAGCATTTAATTACTCCCAGGTGGTTTGCATCCACGATACACATATTGAAGGTAATATCATTAGCGTTTTCATATTTGTTCAGTTCTGCGCATATCTCAAAATCAGTGGAAAATGGTGGATCCCGTGTTATTTGACTGAAAATTATTGTATGTTATGTGTGTGTTGGTGTCCTACTTGATAAGAAAATAAAATTGTTTCGAGATATTTAATGTTTATAATTATTATTTTATTACTTTGACAATTAGAAAATTGGTTTTTAGTTATTCAAATAATTTCTTTGGTGTTTGTTGTTGTTGTAATACGGCAAAAATATCACGAGAACGGCCATCTTTAATTCCTTCTGACAGTTCTCATTTTAGACAACCTGCGCAATATAATACCTTCTATTTGTGTATTGTGGTTTGCATCAATGTGCCTCAACTACCTTCAGGGGACAAATATGAATTAAGATTAAAGCAAACCTTCATAATGGAGCTTTATTATCATAATGAGAAGGACATACACTCACCAAATTCTTTCATACAAAATTGTTGACACAAAATATATTAACCAAAAACCTATCTTTAAGAAAACGACAAAAATTTCTTGCGAACTACATAAAGGCATGTGCCAAAACTATAAAAAAAAAAACAACTGCCAAAAGTAATAGTAAAATAAAACGAGTATCATTTAAAAAAAACGACTATCGTAAAACATAACTGCCCAGGTCATTTATTGACGACTGGAGGCAGTACTCTACCGGGAAAACCTTGCAACTGGATATATACTTATACACATAAGATGTCAATTTTTTTTTTGTAATTTGTTTGTGATACATGAAGTATTTTTCGGAAATTATTTATTAAAAGCAGAAAAACTACTGTAATAAATATTAAAACTATATTTTTATTAAATAATAATAAAGTGAAACTTTAAGTGGAGTTAAACCTTTCGAATTTGGAGCTTAATCCCATGTTCCCCAAGTAAAGTTAACATCGTGGGTCTTTCCCAACTAAGCCACTACTTGGCTCAAAATTTATTTCATTTTGGGAGCTAACCTACTAAAAAACAAAAATTCACTACTTCTTTTAAAAGCGTGGTAAGATTGGATTTATATTGATCAAGATAAAGAATTTATATGATAATCGTCCGTCTTTTTCTTTACAAAGGTGTTTGAAAATCTTTTTCTTTACAAAAGTCTTTGAAAATCATTCAAATCAGAAAAGAGTTTACAAGAACCCACACCAAGGGCCTATTTCTGCGCTACTATATCAATTACATCAACTACATTCTGCAATTGCACCAGTCACATTCAAGTTTTAATAAACTTTTTTATCTTTTATTTCATAACTCCAGTTGTATGTTTAAATCAGACAGATAAAACTGATGTAGTTGCAAGATTTAGGTGTGTGATGTAGCTGTTGTAGTATCGCTGAAATGGCCGCAGCTGGTTTAGGGCGTAGGTGAGCTAATGTCATTCTTGACCGTTTATCGACCCTTAAAGGTCTCGAAGTTCCAAGGCAATTGGGTGATGACGTTGTTTTTGTACCAGCCGATATAAATTCTAAGAAGGATGCACAAGATCGATGCAGATATCAACTAGTGAGTAGGACTATCAGCTGGTACTTACAAATGCTTTATAAGTATGGTTTTTCGTCGTTTTTTGTTTCGGTTCTATTTTCATGTGGGGGTATATTTTTTTAACAGAACTGAAATTTAAATTTGAAATTTTTGAAAATATTATTTGTTAATAAAGCCATTTAATTACGTTTTTTTTAAACAAAATCTGTTATTTTACCTGAATGTAAATACACGTCTTTCTTATGGCGGCCGGTTCGTGATGTGTACTTATAAGCCGTTGCTTTTTTTGACCACTAGGTAAAGCATTTTGACGTTTCTAGTCGACAATTGTATGCTAAAAATGACATTTGTGTTTCTTTCATTACAGCGTGGCTGTCGGTGTTTTTTTTCTGTTTTTTGAAAATATTTGTCAATAAAGCCATTTAATTACGTTTTTTTTAAACAAAATCTGTAATATAATAAATACACGTCCTTCTTATGGCGGCCGGTTCGTGATGTGTACTTATAAGCCGTTGCTTGAATTGGTGTATCTGTTAACGAATATTTTTTTTCGCTGCGTTTTGGGAAGCATTTCGATCTTGTTGGAAACCAACTAAAAATTTCGTTTTGTATCAGCAGCGTACTAGGCTTAAAGAGATTAAATATAATGAATTTTCAATTGAATTTACTGTTGTGGTACGTTCATTTTATTTAACTACTAAAAAAAGACATTCTATTTTATTAGCGTTTAACACTATTTTATTATTTATAGACATTAATGTATTTACAAAAAAGGCTTATCCACTAGCAATCAATAAACTATCGACTAAAACAATATATATTGCGTGTATATGTGTTTCATAGAAGAACCATACAGTCAGCCCTATCAAGAATTCTATAGTAATCTGTAAGTTGCTACCTATCACCAAAAAAAACTATTCATAGAATAAAAATCTCATACAAATTACCATTATAAACGGATTTAGTGATAACTTTTTTTCCGGGAATCGTAAAACTTTCCGATTGCGATTGAATTCATGATAGGTCTGAATATTTTTTAAATATAAGAACAAACTTTACCAGTAACCTAATCTTTTTCTTCAATTCTCTGGTGAAACAATTTCCTCTTTAATGCATACACCTTTCGTTTCCTCTGACGGGCTGAACATTTTTTTCTGCAAATGTCTCCAAAGTGTGCTCTTTGGAACATTAAACACATTGGCCGCATGGTTCTGAGACATTCCGTTTCCCAAACAAGCACTTACTGCCTTGTTAAGTTTAGCTTTGAGTACTTCTTTCGACAATGGCCCTCGTTTCTTGAAAGTGACATAGTCGGGTAGCCTGCCTTCCTGTGCTAGTCTCACTTTGTGTCGATGTAGCGTCGACATTGGTATATCGAGTGCTTGACTGATACTTTTTAGCGAGTCTCCACTCTTGAGGCGTTCACATGCTGCTGTTATTAGAGGATTCTCACGAGTCGTTTTCATATAGAGTGGATGTTTCTTCACTCTTCTCCACAGGACAGTTTTGGATATGTTAAACATTATGGCAGCTTTCTGTAAACTTTTGCCCTCATCTACCACAGCTAAGACTGCATTTTCTAGTGCTTCCACTCGTGCCGATTGCGTTTCGTTGAAGTTTTGTAAGCTAGCTCGTGATATTTCTTTACGTTCTTCTGGACTTAGTCCTTGAAATTCACTAAATTCATCCTTTAATTTTTTGGTGGGTTTAGTGTCTTTCTGATCCGTGCTCGAACAATGACTACTGTCACCTATGGGATCATTTACATATTGTTCCATCAAATGACTTTCTTCGTCTGTCTTTTCAACCAATGCACCCACTTCGGTTGAATCTATTTTCATATTCGGTGTCAGAGTAAATGTGCCAGAACTTTCAGTTAAAATATACTCATTTGGATTGTTTGGAGTTATATTTTCGATGGTGTAACTAATCTTGTCTTGTTCATTGTACACTTCAAGGAATTCTAGTTCACGAACGCTACTATCTCCTGTACATGTTTGCTGGTCCTAAAATTAAATTAGATTGCATTTATTTCTTAAAAATCGTACATAATGTGCTTATAATGGCACTCCAGCTTCAATCAACAAAATTTTGATGGGAAGTTCAGTCATTAATAAAAACAAATATCTGGTTTATCTTGAAAAAGAATATATGTGTGGCATCTAAGATAGTTCAATCACAGATAGTAGAGTTACTCTTACTATAGTATCTGTGGCTCAGTAGTATTTAGGCAGTTATTTCCCCGTGGAATTTGTACCAGCAAAGAATCAAAACTTACCTCTTCTTCATCTTTTTCCTCAACTATTTCATGCTCCGGTTCAGCTTCCATAAGTTCCTCTTCCATATCGGCAATTTCTGTAACATTCTTGATGTTGCTAGAAGAATAACTGGTCGCACATTCAAAACTAATGGCGCTTTTGATGCCCAAAACATTGATAGCCTCGAGAAAGTCCGACAGATTTGTCGACGAAAGACTTGTCTCGCCCATATAAACGAAACTCAATACACTATCGAGCAGTGTACCTTTAATATCGGGTACTATTATGGTGGCTTCCTGTCCAACAGGCACATCATTGAGGATGTCACGCAATAGATCACTGCAGGAGCATAACACAAAACGATTAGCCTTCACCGACTTGCCTCGACAAGTAAGTGTAATGTCACAGGTTGCTGGATCATTTTTGAGTGCCTTTTGTATGTCGAGGATGGTTGCCGTGTGGCCCATCCATTTAAGGTGATTCATGTTTGGTTATTTTGGATTTTTTAATTTTCAATACCACTAGGAATAAATTTAAAGAAAAAAATGTAAACAGGAATCTCGATGAATTTGCAATGTTCCGCGTTTATTTTGTTTTGTTTATTTTGAGACGTTCCTAACACAGGAAATTTTCACTTTGGCCACAGACCACTAAACCAAGCGCAAATTGAATTGAGAAAATTTTTTTGAGAAATGGACGAAAAGAAGGCGGTGATGAAATTTTTCTTCTCGATTCGTTTCGTTGGAAATTCACTGAATGTGCTATGAATGGGCGCATTCCATCACTTTTAACCAGTTCAGCGGATTTATCTTTTCACTGGACATGAACGATGCCCAACATCCAAACCAAAATCCAATCAGCTTCAGCAGAGTTTTTTGTATGAGCCTGTCTACATTCATTGTATATTAATTTTTATAGTACTACATTGTATATATATTTTTATAGCACTATCATGAAGAGGAACGGTCGGCCTGGCATCTATAGAGGCGAGTTGGAACTATAGGTGTGGCGAATTGAAGCTATGAGAATGACAGGATAATTAACGAAATAATAATAATAATAATAAAAAATAAGGTTAAAGAAGTAACAGAAGATAGAGAACATCGTAAACAAAATTTATGGAGGTCCAAGAGAGACAAGAAAAACATTAATTTGTGCGTTTTTTGCTATCAATTTTTTATATAAGGTTGTATTGTTTCAAAATTGAGATTATATTGGCCTTTTGTTTGTTTGGATGTGTGTGTGGGATAAAAGAAATTTATGATAACAATATTTACTATACAGTCACACTAAAACAAATGTTTTAATGAAATTAAAAGCAAATAATGTTTTACATTTTTGTAGGTAGGTATTTTCTTTAAAATTGAAGTAGGTAAATTCTTTATATGTATGAATCATAAATATATATAGTGGGTGATAACAATACTTATAGAGTAAAAGTATGTTATTTCTTCAAACTTATTATTTATTTGAAAACATTTTTGAAAAAGAATGACAAAAAGCTAGAGCGTGTTGGTTGGTCCTAGACAAGAAAAAGTTACATTGGGACTACTCGTTTTAGTGGGAGGGTTAGTAAAAAAAAGACGTATAATCGAAAATAAATTATTAAAAAATAACGTCAGGGCTTACAATGCAGTGCTAAAAATGTTTGTAAGGCCAGAAATTAATTTTTTAATTCTTTTTTAAAAGAAAGTTATTTTTGTGAATAGGGCCATGACCCCAGTAGTCGAACACTTAGTGGCTCGCAATAAAGTAATCGTTTACTGTGAGGGAAACCATTGAAAGAAAATATGTGATATAAAATTATTTAGCAGCTTTAACTCAAATATTTGCTATTATTTTGATGATTTTTGTAGTAACTAGCTACTTTTTTTTATAATCTATAGTCGAACACTAGTGTTCGAACAGGCAACTCTAACGAATTTGGTTTCCTTTGTTTGAAAAGTCAATTTATTAATTAATTATTAAGTTTTAAGTATGGATCAATCCAACTTTTTTTCAAAATTTTACCTTAGTAAGTATTCTTTTTAAAATTTTTAATAGTAGATCAAACAAATTTTAACACCCAAACAAAATTTAATCATAATCATACGAGTAGCTGTAGTTTTTGTGAAAAAAAGGTATTGCTAAACAGTTAAAAAAGTGTATGGTAGCTACCCATGTAAATAATTTTTACTCCGAAATTCTTGCCTAGTGTTGGTCATTTTTTGGTACAAATTTGTTGGATATCTTTAAGATCCGCTAAGAACTTTTCAGGTTGAGGATTTACCAGTGAAAGCATTTTATTGATTTTTTAATGATAAATGATTTCGTAAATGCCATTTTACCTGCCTAGCGTCATTCTGGTTGAACTAATTCTTATACATTGTGAGACATTTTTTTTAGAAGCTGGTTGGAGGAACAAATATGTAGTGTATTATTTTTCTTATCTTGGATTTTTTTCATCAACTCTTGCAATTTGAAAAGTTAAAATCGATTTAAGTGGGGCTTCAAACCAGCATTAATTTTAAAATCTCTCCACTTAACGGAGTTCTAAAAATTTGACATTTTTATCAAATACTAGCATTTATAATAGTTATTGGGGATATTCATGCAACAGCGTTAAGTCGTCGTTAACGTAGTCAAGTTGTAAACTACGTAAATCTGTCAAATTGTCCATATAAATTGTGACAGAAATTACGAAGTTTAAAACTTTACAACATTTACGATGAGTTTACGCTATTGTATGAATACCCTTATTATTTTATAAAATTTTAGGTTTTGATTCATCCCCCAAAAAGTTAAAAATAAGAAACCTCTAAAGACTCAGCCAAAAAAAAACATTGTTTTTAAAAAATTCACCAAGCATGAAACTTTGTCGTGATCAAAAATTCCTTATACACGGGTAACTTTTTTTCTATCTGCTTTCCGTGGATGTACATTTCAGTTTCATCATACGTTCCATTAGCTAACAGCATGTCATTTGTCAAAGAGCTTTCATTCTATTTCCATTTTTTAAAAATACTCATATCTTCTAAATGGGGTTTTGTTAGCATTAAATGATTTTCCTACGACCTTCTTAGAATTTAATTTTCTATCAAAAGCGAAAAAATCAACTTTTTTTCTCTCACCATTTAGAAGATAGATTTTCGACTTCCACTTAGATTTCCCCCTTCCCCCCCCCCCCTTTAAAGATTTTAATTTACAAAAGTAACTTCTTATATAACACCTACATAAATGCATGCATTAGAAAATATTATAAATTTATGCATTTTAATAAATTTTTGTTTCTATATGTCAAAATTCAGTGCATAAAATAATTGTGTGGCACATTAATTCTGGAGCTTGTAGCAGGTTCTTATATTTGTGATATTAACACACAAATATCACAGTATTGTTGGCAATCATCAGGTACTTATTTTATTGCTAAAGCGTAGCTCGCTATAGCATTTTCTTTGTCCTCTTTTGTGTTAATTGTTTTCGTCATTTTTTGTTGAGACTGTAAACCATTGACTTTATTATATATGGAATGCCAGTCGTTTGTTTTTTTCATACAAAAGTTCAACTGAAAAGGGTTCAGCTTCTCCTTAGCAACATAAGAGCTCCCGTCGAACATGCGGCGAACAAAACAACTATCCTAACGTCTCTGTATGTCGATCATTCTATCATACTTGTCGATCAAAGTCAAGATTTATTTTTATTTTTATTGAAAAGTCGTTGTTATTTCATTTAATTAAAAAAAAAAAAATATCTTAAAAACAATCATGGAGCAGTTCGAACATACAGGATAGGTATTTAACCTTCCTACTAATATTAATCACCAATCATCAACATGATACAAGGAATTGCAAAATGGTAAGTCAAAAACGAACTCAAAAATCAAGTGATAGATAAATAAAAAGCTCTTGAAACAATCTTATTCTTCTTCAGAATTCAGAGGGGTGGTGACTGACTGGCAAATCCAATTAAAAAGAAACAAATTTCAGCGGATAAAGGAAGCTCTTCTTAAGTTTTTTTTTCGGCAAAGAAAAGGCGAATTTAAAAAAAAAAAACTATGCAAGTGTCAAGCTGCAATAAATGATTATTCAGAGAAAAATAAGTCGATTTATCTTTTAATAAATGGTTTCAACACTTTTTAAAAACTCAATTCATTTGTTTCTTGTTATTGTATTTCAAAATGAAATAAAAAACAAAAGAAACACTCAATTCATTTGTCAAAAATTACACCATGTCTGCTGCCTATTCGACGGCAGCGGCGTATAGTAATAGACTGAAAAGCAGTGAAGTTGGCTCCTGGCAGTCCATATATAGTAGGTCAATGCTGTAAACCTTCACTTGGCTTGGTTTCGTGAGGTTTTCGTATTCTGGCAGCAACCTCACAAAAACTATCGAAACTGTGATATCCTTCGGAGGAGGTCACAACTAAAAATAAACACCTGTTATTACGCATATATGGACATTAACATGTTTGTTTGTATTTATTTAAATAATATAACTCATTGAAAAAAAAACATGCATGCATGTATTATTTGATTTTAGCTTACCTATTATTAAAAAAAAATCAAACAAATCATATGTTTCTTCTGTCGTACTAAATAGGTGCGTTCAACATAAATCGAGAAAATTATTAAGTTCTTCTATGTTTCTTCCTATGACAGTCAGCCAATCAGAGCCCAAGAAATCAAAAAATCATGAAAATCTTTTTCTTGTGAGGATTTTTCCAGAATACCGAAAAAGTTATCGAATCACAACAAACCACACAAGAGCTTGTGACCTGTGAGATCTCAAAACACCAGAATAGGGTTGTTAAACTGGGTAAATTTTTGCCTCCAAATTTTTCCTGTCTTGTTTTGACGTATAGAAATGAACGAGACAAAAGTACAGCGACAAAAAAAATTCATCACTACCTAGAACCAAAAAATTTTGCACTTGTTTTGACAATTGAATTTAGTTTTAAAAGTTAGGAAATTTCATGTGTTCCTTGCTTAATGTTCTCATTTCACTCCATTTCGTTTTACAGTCGAAAAAAAGCCGCTGTAACGAATTTCATTACATAAAACCTGTCAAAGAAAACCATTCGAAAAAGATTCCTGCAAGTATTGCTTTGTATTTTGTTGAAACTATTTAATGGCATCTTTGCTGAGGAATCTAGGATATAAATTGGCTACTAATCTGGTAGCCAAAAATGGTACCTTTACAATAACTCAAAAAAACTATCTGTACTATCATAACTTTTTTTATTTAGTGTCATCACCAGCTAGTCGTCTGGCTCTTGTGAGATTCGCAAGCGCTGCCACAGGAAAACCCGATGAGCGACGTAACAACTTATATTTTATTGAATTAAATTAGAAATTGAATACAGGTGTTTTAATCTTTTAGCAACTGTCCGTAAATCAGATGAAACGGCTCGTTCTCATTTGACCGATTTCGGAAAGTACGTAGCCGAATGCCTGCCAAAATACGTACAAAAGGTTCAACTTACCGCTGGTGATGAACTCGAAGTTCTAATTTGTCCAGAAGGAGTTGTTCCAGTTTTGCAATTCCTCAAGGATCATCATCAGGCTCAGTTTGCGAATTTGGTTGATATTGGTGGAATGGATGTGCCTAGTCGCAAATACCGCTTCGAAGTGATTTATAACATTTTGTCGTTGCGTTACAATTCTAGAATTCGTGTTAAGACTTACACCGACGAATTGACACCCTTGGACTCGTGCTATGAGGTCTTCAAAGCTGCTAATTGGTATGAACGTGAGATCTGGGATATGTACGGTGTGTTCTTCGCCAATCATCCCGATCTGCGTAGAATTTTGACCGATTATGGCTTCGAGGGTCACCCACAACGTCGCGACTTTCCTCTGTCGGGTTATGTTGAGGTAATATATTTATATTTTTCCGTTTGTGTAACAATTTTCATTTGCATTTTTTTTTGCCATATTCAGCTCCGATATGATGATGAGAAAAAGCGAGTCGTTTGTGAACCATTAGAATTAGCTCAGGAATTCCGTAAATTTGACTTGTCTGCTCCCTGGGAACAGTTTCCTAATTTCCGAAACGCCAATCCTCCAGCTGTGACTGTCGACACAAATGAGCAAAAGAAGTAGAAATAGTCCATTTGTTGTTGAATAAATTAAACTATTTAAAGAAATATTGCCATTAAATCGTTTTATTTTCATAACACCATTCCTTATTTTCAACCCTATTCTGCTATACGATCCAAACTGTTGATTAATTCGCGATCAATTTTATTCAATTTTCTTCAAATTATTTTTTTAAATGTTTTGTCCTTTCAGTCGAAACCCTAATCGATATTTTATTTGGAAATTCTCAAGAGAATTTAATTCGTAAAATTTAGTTTTTTCTGACAACTTTAGATATTTTTCTTTCTCTCCGTCGGATAGCAAAGTACCAACATTCATGCGAACGTTTATAATTGTATTATTTTGAAGGGATAAAAAGGACTTAAAATTTAAATGAATCGTATAAATTAAAAAAAAAAATTATGTGAGAGGAATATTATTAGTACAGTTATTAAGTCAATTTTGTATTCAAATATTTAGAGTTTTTACTCAACTTTCAGTTAAACATTGCAGTAAACTTCAGCATTGCCAGTCAGCCGGTCCGAAGAGAAACATTTTGGAAAGATAAGATGTAGGGCAGGAAATTCTAGTCGCTTTACATTTAACCACTTAATAAATATTAATAGTCTGATATCTTTAGTTAGAAATAGGACACAGAACTAAATTTTTTGCTTAACGTATCATAATAACTTGTGCAATGGCATCGACATAACAGTCACGATTGAACGAATTTAATTTGATTCAATATAGCTTTTAATAACCTTTAGTGAGATCGTTGGTTGAAACGCCAATTTGTAGGACTAAAGGCGATTAAACTTTTGAATCAATGACTAACAAGTCCAATCCTTAAAGCTAAGTCTTGCGATTTATTTCAGTAGTAATTATATACGTAGTCGTGCCATAATTTTTGTTACAAACGTTTCATACTGAATATTTCCGAGTTTGCTTGCAATCGCTTGTTATAAAATTTTTCCTTGGTATATAATGAACAGTAATCTTAAAAATAGGGCCCAATTTTAATTTTGATTCATTGCATTAAACGCAGCGCAGAATGTCAGAGATCAGAGGACTCAGTAAAAAAACTAATCAAGTCAGGAATATCGAAATCGAAAAGCTCTCAAATCTCTATTTTTTTAAGTCGTTTATTCGAGTGGAGTAGTAGTAGATAGGTTCAGGGAAACTTCCTCTAAGACAAAAAAGCCTTGAAAGAAGATCTATTCTATTCTATTCTATTCGAAGAAGGTCCTTGAAGAAAGTGATGGCCAGCGAGATAATAAGGCAAAGATCGATGTTGTGACTCATTAAAAATCACCGTGGGATGAGAGCCTTCCATCGTACAACAGAGTATTAACCAAAGAATGTTCTAAGAAAAATAAGCCTATAAAGATCAAAAACTTGACTTTTTCGTTACGCTAACAAAACACATCGAAAAATTTGTTTGTCTGATGAAACAATTTTCTCGGTTAAGGAAATAAACAACAAATAAAATGATAAAGCACACACAACGGAATCTTAAAAAGCTAAGAATAAGATTGCTAGGGTCCAGAGAAGCCATCATCAGACTTTTTGATGGTTAAGTGAGATACAAACCATGAAATGCCAAACAAAAAATCCATTTTTGGGAGTAAGAGTCACACAAGGGCCAAAGAGTATTTAGAATTCATTCTGGAGAAAGAAGTGAAGCTCCTTAAAAGTACTAGGTACTTCAAACGTACTTAGCTCCAGTCCACAAAGCAAAAGTTCCATCAAAAGTGGTTTAAGCAGCATGCTTTTGGTTAATCAGAGCTGACGAATGGCCATTCGGGAGTCCTGATTTAAGACTGCTGGATTTAATCAAACGGTCCAGATTGGAGCTCATGCACTGCCCAATAATCAAAAAAGTTGAAAATTAAGTCTAGAGAGATCGGTAGCCAATTGTTCAGATTGAAGTGGAATGTAATTATGTACATGATTGACCTTACAGACTTAAGGCCTGTGATCAATTTGGATGAACTTGATAAAATATGATTTCTCCCTTATTAAACAAAATATATTAGAAAAAGAAATACTAGTTATGTTTTTATTGAGTGTTTTCTGTGTAACAGAATTTATGGCACGACTATTTAGAATTTGTATTACATATAAAACATTTTTATTGATTTTATTGTGATTGTTTTTAAAATAAAAAGGTGTGAAAAGAAATGGAAAAACAGTGTCTTCAACTTGTTTGCCCATTTTGGACACTCCTATTTCTTAGTGACTTTCTCTCCTTTAAGCGTACGCTGTTAATGCTGAACAGAACTTTTTGTAGTCTTCAACGAGGCAACGAATTCATTGCGAATAAAATGGAAACTGTTTAATGAGTTTTACATATTGCAAATAACAAAAACAATGATTCCCTCTTGTAAATTCGTTTCTGATCAGAAGCGCACTAGGCTAAAAACAAAAATTAGCAAGAGAGAAAATCTGGTCGTCTGAAAGGATTCTCACTTTATTCATAACTTCTTTATTTTTTTTTTTTAAATAAACCTCGAACTCGAATGGTAATTAATCATTGGTGAAGTTCATTAATCTTTTAAATATTTTCATTTTTATAAATTTCTTCATCGGAATTTTTTCAATCACACGTTTAATTTTATTTTGAACTCTTAAGAATAGATTCAATAAATTGATCTTCTACACGATCATAACCTGAATCTTACAACAAAAAATATATATATTAGATATATTTTGTTTTTGTTTTGTCTCGAACAGTATAAAAATAAAAATAATTTTCTTTATAACAACATATAGATTTACAATATCTATAAAAATACATTCAATTTATATATTAAAATCCATATACATAAATAGAGGTATCTATATGTATATAAAGTAATTAAAATTCAATAAACAACAAAATGTTTAGTTAGTTTATTATTACATTTTGGTATTTTTTATTCTTTAGTTTACAAATTGTCTATATAAAACTTTACTAAAGATTTATTATTTCTTTTGCTAAATTGTTTTATGTGTGTATGTAAAGAATTGTTGACATTAATAACTTACGACAGTTACAAAATATATATTTGTAGTTAACTATTAACTATAAAGTAGAACAAAATGTACATAGTTTAAAGTTTCTTTTTGTATATTTGTTTTGCTTGTAAGTGAAGAGTGTGGTTTAACCATAGGTGGCTTTGTATCTTGTATTAAAGTTAAACATACATTTACACTCATTTGATTTTCTTTAATAATCTACGATTGAAAGTAAACATTTTTTGTGGATTAAGGTACATTTATATTTGTTAATATAATACATTTATATATGTAATTACTATTATATGTAGGTGTTCTTTGATTTAAGTTTTCAGTGTTTTATTAAAACAAATTAAGACTAAACAAAAAAACAAAAATGTTCTCGAAACATTTTCAATTGCGTTAAAACATAACGGTCTAGGCCGCTATTTGAAATATTAACAAATCTGTGATGTTTGGTAGGACCATGATTAGAGTCTAAACGGGTGAATCGAATTCGAATTTGAAACATAATTCTTCAAAAATTATGTTCATAAATACTCCAAATTTGAAAAAAATGCGGTAAACTCGTTTAGGCACTTGCTGGATGTAAAAACGCAAATTTAAAAATGGAGTTAATATCATGTTTCTACCAAACACCATAGAAATATTCTATTTATATTTTTTTGTACTTAACAAAGATAAGAACTTGCATAAACATGACTTTCTTTGTTTTTATGTCTTGCTATGTTTAACTTTAAATAGATTCGGTTTTTGAATAATGCCGCAGATTACTTCCACCACTGCCTCCTCCACCAGACGAAGAAGAGTAATTTTTGTTATTTTCATTGGTGGAAGAAGTATTTTCAGTTGAAAGACGTTCATGATATTCTTGGAAACAGGGAACAATGCAAAGATTTGTTTGACATTCTGGACAATGATATTTTGTTTTGCGGCGTAATATTCTTCCATGGCCGTCAATGGTGTTCCAACAGAAATTACAACCCAATGCTGGCCCTGGTCGTATTACAGGACAATGACTGGATCGAGGGTTTTCCAAATTAATAATTTCACGATTGGTCTGAAATAAAAACAAAATAAATGTATGAGTTTTATTTGCCTGAAAAAGTTGCTTTGAAAGTAAGGTCTCCATCGGAGATCTCAGCAAACTCGCCATGATAAATATGGTAAAATATAATGCAATTACTCATATGCACATATATTTGACAAGTGATTAAATTCTTTACCTGAGGGGAAGACACTGATCGCTGCAGTTCTTCATTTTTAACACGTAAAGTGGGCATATGTTCGAAGGAGCTACTTCCCAAATTTGAAGTTGTTGCTGCCGATGAAGGCACCGGACTTGGTGGCTCTGATATCAAGATAACCGAAGAGGCATGTGTTTGGGTCATGTGTTGCGTACTTTTCGAATGAGAACTATTCTCAGCCTCTTGTTTCATCGTTGATGATGTTGTTGGTTGTTGCGTTATCAAATGAGCAGAATTACTAGACGTCAATGCGCACGTGGCGGTTGCGGATGGTAGGACTTGACTTCCAGTTATAATATAGCCACTACTAGTGGTTACAACATGCGGATATATGGCATCAGAAACTGATATGTGACCAGATAAGGTGGACGAAAGTGGATGGGAGTGTTGGCGGTGCAGCCCTAGTCCAAATGTAGACGAAGTTGATGAAAGCCCCATGTGACTTTGTTGGCTCGGCAAAAGAGGGTGCGAGTGCTGTTTAACCAAAAATGGTGTACTTTGTGGAACAGAAAGTAGGTGAGGTGACGAAGGTACACAACTGGGGGCCGGTTCAGATGCATGACGCTCAATTCGAGGAGGTACCGTCAGTAAAAGTGAAGGTGATGAACTAGTCACTGTACCACTAAAAGGATCGAATTCAAGCGTTGAAGTTTCCGGCGATATTTGATTATTGGCGTCACTGTCCCTTTTCACTCGTGGCTGACGGATAAGAAAACGATTACGCTTGCTGCCCATGACGCTTAACGTTGATAAAGATGTAACTGTGTTTGATGCCGGAGGGGTTTCTATAGAAAAGATACAAAGTTAAACATTAATCAAGTTCCAAGAGCGTTGCATTAAAGAAAAACTTGTAATAATAGTTTAAATAAAACATACAAATCGTGAATTATAAAGTCTCTATTTTAAAAAGATAGATCTCCATGCACATTGGGTTTGAAGTTTAAAAAAGGGAGGACAAACAAACCGGATAACAATTTCTTGCATAGACAAAGAAAACCTAAAAACTTATCCACGTTTTTGACAACTTCGATGGCCATATTCCACAAAAAGTGGTCTTTAATGAACATAACGAAAACTATAAGCGTTCAGTTTGTTCGATGCTGGTACCGTTTTAGGGAAAAATGCAGTTTAAGCACAACGAAAGAAAAGAAATTATAAGTAATTTACTTCGTCCGTCGCGGTCGCAAATTGATACTGTCACATATTTTTGTTTAAAATTCATTTCATGGGCTTTAAAATTGAATAAAAATTAATTAATTTAATTGAAAATCGTAATAGGGGTGATATAAATAATATAATTTACTTAAAAAAAGCGATTTAAAAAACTTTACAAGCTGAAGTGAGATTTGCGTCCACTTTACTCCACACGAGGTACTTTCTCAATACATTTCAAATGGGTGGCCGAACCACCAGCGTCGCTTTTGGTGCAACTCATTGAATGCGGTTCTCCAAATATTAGGCCCTGACGAAAATGTGGGTGTGAATTTTGTTTTTCGAAATTTTGTCCGCAGTGATTCTGGAATAATTTTCCCGCGGATAAAAACTAATACCAATCATGAATTGCAATGAAAGTAATTTTAATATAAGGCCTAGTTTCCATCCATCCAAGCGAAGTGAAATTTTCATGTAAGAAAGGCAAAATTAAATTCAATTATTTTGGCGACAAGGAACAAATTATTTTCAAAACAAGCATAATTTAAAAGCCTAATCGAAACCGAACAAACTACTAAACTCAAATTTTGTGTATATCTTTAAATTAGAGATCATTGCTGTTTTTTGAATTGGAAATCATTTTGCATTGATGTATAAACTAGGCTTGGGTTTCAAAAATTGTAAATTGTGAACGGTGTGGCTTAAAAACGAAATAAACATTCATGCAGATTTAATAACTAAATTAATTATATATGCTTGTATGTGTCGAGATTTTGCTTTAAGAGTAAAGTTTTAACACTTAATTAAAATGACAAAATAAAGGCACAATGAAGGAAATAAAGACACCAAACTTGAATGCACACTTCTCTTATTAAAAGTACTTACTATTCCACAGTTTTGGCTCTTCATTAAGCATGTTATGGAAATGTGTTTCATTGAGCTTGGAAAAAACTTGTTCCATCAAATCGATCAATTACACAATAATTTGATTCAACGATTAAAAATAAGAATACGATTACTTTTTTTTTTATTAATTTTATATATATATATATTTTGTTTTTAAACATTGAAAATTACAATAATTTATTATGCGTTTTCATAAATGTATTCTTTTGCTTTTCATCAAATGTATCTGTTTTTTTTTTTTTAATTTTCATTTGTTTTTTTTTTTAATTTTATTTCACGAGACTTTTTTTTGTAGTAACATTGTGAAACAGCAAAAGAATCTATTTCTAAATCTAGTATTGTTTTTTTGTTGTTTTATTATTTTTTGTTCACATTTATATATAGTTTTTAATTTATTATTTATAGGACATTATAATTAGGATTGTAAAAAGTAGTGTTTTGTTTGTTAAATATTAATTACTTCTTTATTAATTATTATTATTATTTTTTTCATACATATATATAATAATCAACTTAAAACACACAAAAATGTGATTTTATTGTTTTAAAATTTCTTTTTTAATTTATTTTGCACTTTCTTGCATTATTAATAACGTAAAGAATTTTAAGAGTAGGTTGAATCTATATAATAATATTTATATTTATTTTTAATATTTAAAATTTTACCTTAAAATAGCTTAAATAAAAAACTCCTAATAAATACGAATATGCAACTGTTGTGTTTTCATTTTTTGTTTGTTTCAAAAATCATTTATAAAGATTTTCAGAGTAAGATATACATTTTGTAGAAATGAAACTTTAAGTTTAAATTAAGAAAAGTAATAAAACTAAAGGTCGATGGTCTTGAGGAATTTTTGGAATTTGGTTTCTATTTATTTATATAAGCAGAAGTAGCTGCACGATTTTAATTTGTAAAAATTGACTATTTGTGGACTTATCAACAATATGTATTTCGTTTTGTATTGTTCTCCTAACCATTCTGCCAATAAGTGGAAGGGCTTGATTTGGAGACTTTAGTAGATACAAGATATGTGTATATAACCATCAAACAAATTAAATAAAAAATAAACTGAAATACTATTTATGAAAAAACAACAACTAGACTGTACATTGTGTGGACTTGGTTTTTTCATTTATGAATAACCTTTACTTTTTTATATCTGCTATAAAACGGCTCTAGAGTTCTTTTTAGTCATCCTAAATGGAATTAAAGTTAATACTTTGCAGATTCATTGCAGAAGGATTAACGTTTACACCGCTATCAACGTAGCGCTGTCGAGACATTGTGTGTATACTGGTCGGGAAGTCCATGTGCCTGGTATCGAGGAAGCCCATCACGCCCATGGGATGTGTGTGCGGGGTACACATGAGTGGAGTGGGCGTATCCGATGTGGGAGGAACTTGCATGTTAATAGCTGACTGGTTAATATGCTCGTAATTTTCGATCGTAGTTTCCTCGTTGGTGGGCGTCGGCGATGGCGAAAGATTCTCCTGCTTGACTACCCGACTCTTTATGCTCGGCCTACTGATAGGATACCCTCGCTTCTTGTACTCTAACCATAGGGTTCGGTTATTCACACCATACAGACGAGCGGCTTTGCAAAAGCCAATTCCTCCAGATCGCACTGCTTCGAGGGCCCGAATAAAGTTCTCGTCACCTTGAGGATTTACAGAGCGCTTGCGCTTAACTACAATAGTTGTTTGTGTGGTTTGGTTACCCGACTGGACTTGGCTGTTGTTGACTACACCTGTTCCACTGTTACCTGCTGTGTTTACCACAGTAGTGGTCAGCGGCCCACTGTTGCCGGTGTTATTGCCATTGGCACTATTACCTGCACCACTGCCAGACCCGGCGGTACTTGCGGCGCTGGTCGTCGTCAACCCCGAGGGAACTGTGTTCATCTGATGGACTGGCGACTGGGTTGGTGTCGGTCCTTGACTGTACACCGATTGCACCATTGCCGACTCATTTGGCGATGTTGGCGTCGATAGGTTCTGCGAGTAGCTGCCCACTAGACTATTGACGGAAATGATTTGTGGCGAATACGAGGAGTTTGTATAGTGCATTTGAATGTGACCATGCTGCGGTTGTTGTTGGGTGTGGCTGAGTCCGCTAGTTGCACTGGAATTGTTGCCATTTGAATTATTGGCATTTTGCTGCTGCTGTTGTCGTTGCTGTTGTTGCTGTTGCTGCTGCTGCTGTTGCTGTTGCTGTTGCTGTTGTTGTTGCTGTTGTTGTTGTTGCTGCTGTTGCTGCTGCTGATGGTCCGTTGTATTTTGATTTCCAGTATTGCTCGGGTTGTTGTTGTTGTTGTTGTTGGTTGATTGATTACTCAATCCTCCGTTTGGATTGTTTGTGCTGCCATTACCAATTAAATTGGGCTGACAAGACGACAGCGAAAATCGGGAATAATTTGAATCAACGACCGTCCATTGCAGACCTGGGAGTAGAGGAATGAGAGCCATAATTAGTTCTATTTTTTTATTCATTCTTTTTTTGTTTTGATTTTATAAAGATTCGACTAAATACAAACTTTTTTTTTGTTTTTAGTAAAATATTCATTTTTATTTTTATAAATATTTAGAAAAAATTACTAGTGCAAGTCTCTTCATTTTTACTAAACAAAGTTAAATAATCTGTATTTTGCAAAGGTTTGTTTTTCTGTTCTCTTTTTTGAAAAAGAAATATGCATTACAAAAAAAAAAGTTTTAGGTAAAATACTGTATATTGAAATATCCCTACAGGCCGTTTGAACATCTTTACAAAAGTCCAACGCACAATCTTGTATTCGTTTTATTGTTCTGTGTTTAAAGGCAAATCAATAAAAATAATACATAATCGCACGTTAAATGACGTTGATAAGACGAAGTTTTAAACAGTCTTTTTGGTTTAAAAAAAGAATTATTTTTTTTTAAGGCGAGAAAACTCGAAATTTCATTTTTGTTTGTTGTGATTGTAAATAAATAAAAAATAAAACAAATTTTTCTATAGCTCTTTTCTCCTGATCCCAGATAGCAAGGAAGTTATGTTGTTGAAAACAAATTATTTTTTTTTGTCTAATTTTCTTTTCGTTTTGAAAAGTTTTTTTTTTAATAATAATAAGTTGCTTTGGGGGAAGTTGTAGTTGTTTAAGCAAATTTTGTCATACAATTATTGTCAGCGTTAGTTTTTATTTATAATAAGTTAGGAAGTAAGCGAATAGGATTTTTTTAACAAATATCATTTAAAAAAATATAGATTAAAGGAAAAACATCTTAAAATAAATGGTATTCCGATTAAACAAACACAAAATGATTAGAAAAGTACTTTTAATGAACAACTTTTAGAAACTGTGTTACACGCTGGGAGAGAGAATTTTTGTTTTTTGCTTTAAAGTAAAGACTTTCACTCGGATTTGCCAGCTTTTAATATAAATGTCTTATTATTTTACTTGTATGCGTTTAATGAAGTTTTTAATGAGATTCTTTAAATTTGAATGCAGATTTTGTTGAATCAATGCTTAAATGGGTCAGGATAATATAAGTCTTTGTTTGATTAACTACAGATTCCATTTACTACGGGCCATGAAATTTCTTTTGGCAATTTTAAACAAATTTCTTCATAAATGAAATATGTTTTTGTTGAATTATGAAACACTAAAGCATAAAATCGAAAATCTGTTAAAAGAGATCCAGTAACTAATTGCAAAATTTCAAATCATGCTTAGATATGAATCATTATTGGATTGATCATTCTATAAAAAATAACGAACGTCGTGGTTTGATTTGAGATGATCAAAATAATAATGGAATATATTATGTCTAAATGAATAAGTGTATGAAGCTGAGCTTTCAAAATTAAACAAATAAATGTTTAAAAAAAGTATTTTAGCCGAGAGAGTTTAAAAGCATAAATGGATTCATTCCATTATTTTCCTGAAGGGCTTATTCAAAGATATAATTTAAACATTGATAAGGCCGTGTCGTGTATGTCATAAAAATGAGAGAATGAACAGCGAATAACGTTGAAATTAAGGCTCCAATATGCCACAGAATCAAATAAGTCAGCCAAATCAAACTCTCGTTTCTTCCGGGCTAAATATATGTTTAAAACTACATCGTGTTTTTGTCAAACTCGTTCAAAATGAAAATTATTCAGGAAGCATTTTTTAAAGAACCTAAAGTTTCCTCCAAATGGAACCATGATACAGCAACGGGCCATTGAGCTCTGATTCATTCCAAGCTATCACAATAAATAGCAATGGGAACGTTCAAACGACCCAAGGAATTAGAATTGAAGGCAAGTTACGAGTCTCTGATTAGCCAGCTGCCAAAATATTGCTTTCTTATTGGAAACTAGGTCAAAAATAATCTTCCTTAACATCAAGTCAAGTACACTTGAATATCAGCTGATTATATTTTGTCACTAACAGAAAGGTGAACTTTATTGTTTTGTAATTTATTTATGACTTACGTCCTACTTTGTAAGTGATTTTGAAATTGCACGTTCGTTTTTATCATTTTTTCGTATGGTTCTTTATCAAATACGAAAAAGAAAAGAAAAATTGTATGACAAGTAAAAATACAACCTTTCTATGAGATTTGTAGATTTTACATTTGGTTTCCTAAAACCAAAATGACATAGTGTTGAAAAATATTTTATCGAAAAGCTAATTTACGACCAACATGGCCGCTTACCGCTCGAAATCTCAGCACAAACTCAATTTATCTTTCTCGGTAGACTTTCGTCAAAGCTCTTTTCTTTCGTTAAAAAGATTCCATTTAACGAATACATATACAATATTAGAAACATAAAATTATAAAAATGTAGGAAAACATCGACTGCAGAGTTACCAGACTCACGCAGTTCGATACAACATTTAACATTTAAATTTATAAAATAAAATGCAGATATAAATTGGAATGCAGCTTAGCTGCTTTTTTTTATAATTCGAAACAAAGTCATGTTATTAAAATATTTCTGAAGTATAAAAGACATGACATATTAACCAGCTTGAATAAATGCCTGGGTGAAACGCATTCACTAAAGTAAAGGCCGCAGTTACCTTTATCATTGAATTTTATTTATGAAACCACAAAAAGAATATATTAAGAAATTATTATTGATAGTTTTTTTAACTATTAATAATTTGTTTTTTATTTTTCTTTAAAATAATTCTTATAAATTAACTTCGCCTGGCCACGGGTATAACAACAAAGTGCATACATTTTACCAAAGTTCCTTAGACACGTGTATAATTCTCAGTGAGTTCTTTCAGAGAGAGTTATATACACATATCGGTAACCATAGAAAAAAACATTGCGTCTTAGATAGGGTATGGTGGCATCTAACTGACGAGCCTACCACCATGCCTAGGCGAAACGCATTCACTGGAGTAAAGGCCACAATTGCTTTTATTATTGAATTTTATTTATGAAATTCCACAAAAAGAATGCATTTTTAAATTAATATTGATAGTCTTTAACTATGTATTATTATCTTTTCTTTGTTTTCTTTAAAATTTTACAAAAGTCATATTCCAACCCAAACAAAACTCTTGGTCTGAAACGCACAGATAAAGGAAACTTTCTACTACCTCCTAAGCTCTGTTTAAAAAAGAAATACACACATTTTGTTAAGTTGGAAAAAGAATTTGATCGAATTGAGGAAAATCGTAAAACTCTAACTATTATGACTTGCGAATCGACGAGTCGAACGATCGACATTTAAAATTGCGAATCGCAATTCATGCTAAGGACCTAAGATAACAATGCGTGATGAGAAAGTACTTATTATTTTGTAAAACAATTGAGTAGATTATGAGTTATTATAGCCTTTCTATATCATCATAATTGGAATGTGGGTACGTTAATTGGAAACATTTTCCCGGAAAAATTATTTACTTCTTTATAATACTTTTTTAAGGTATATTTTTATTTATGATGCAAAATTTGACAGTTAATTTGCTACATATTTACAGAATTATCAAATATTTTAGTCTGCCAGTTTGCGTTACTTAGACTACAAAAATTTTCAAACCGACGATCAATTATTAGTAAATGTCTTATTGAAATATAATAAGAAAAGGAATGCAATTTTAAATGTGTGAGCATTTTGTGAACAGCCAAACAAATAAATTACTTGTCATAGTCATGATTATTGCGAATATAACACTAAATCTGAATTCTAAGAGTGAGTTTTCATGCTGTTACAAAATATTTTTTTTTCTGTAAGAAATATAAATATTTTATGTCTTTTCTATCATTTATTATTATTTATAAAATTTCATGAAATGACATTTGAAGTCAAAACACAAAATATTTAATTCGAAAATTCAAATGCAAAAAAGATGTCTTAGGTAGGATCAAAAACACAAATAAATGAGCAAAGTTCTTCTGTACTTCGAAAAATGGATTGTGATCATATACAAAATCAAGCTTTTGATTGATACTGTTTATGAAACCATCCTTTGTTATGTTAAAACTTTGAGAAAATATTATAACTATGAAAACATTGTAAGATGTTATGCATTAATTATAAAATATTTTGTATATTAAGATTTTAATTTTTATGAAGTCTATCTTTATTTATAGTTTTATTAATGAATTTTCTAAAAAACATTTACTTGCTTTTAAATAAAAATTATTTTAATGTTTAATTTTGGCTTTTTATTCACCTAACCTTAAAGATGTATTTTATTGCATTTGAACCTTCGACTACGAGGGACCCTTTACAGCCAAGCAAAATTTCTGAGAACTCAGAAACATTAACAGGAATCTCCCAGCAAAATTACTCAGTGTGGCTTTCGATTATTCAAGATTTTGCCTGCTCAATTTTAGACAGAGCAATTAGGGAAATCATAGAAACGTTAATTGATTAATTAAGGGTAAAACATATATATATATATGTATATCAATGATTGCTGCTATCGAAAATAAGATCAAAAGAATTCATAGAGAAACATTGATTGTAATTAGTTTATTATGAACAGAAAAGAACATTCCAAAACTCAAGTACTATTTTGATTAAAATAATCAAAAAATAAACGCTCTTGGAGAAACTTCAGGACTTTACATATTTACACAGAGTAAAAAGAACATGAGACAAGCATCTATCAACAACGAAACGAAACAAAACAACACAACAAAAATACACATGATTAATTCGTTGACTCACCTGAATGCGATGACTGTGAACAACTGGCGTTCGGACCATCATGCTCTGACGGAGTGGTGCCTCCAGAAATATCTAAGGGTAGGGTTTGAGGAACACTCAAATCCGTTTCGGGTTTCTAGAAAAAATAAAAATCATCAGCACTTGCATGGAGGATTTATAAATAAGAAGATATTTACGATTTGCATAGTATGAGGATGGCCATTACCATCGTCTAAGCTATCGGGGGAGGAGTCTTGCTGATGACTATCAACATCAACACTTGTTGACTCTTTTATAATTTTTGTATGTAAAGTATGCCCTAGACCACTTGAATTACCACCAAATGACATCTGACCCATTTGGGATAGGTTGATATTACCTCCGGCATCTACTCCACTGTGATCTTCCGTGATTCGATCACCTGAACCTTTGAATTATGAAACATAAAAACCTGATAATAGCTTATTTTTTTTTCAAAATTAGTCAATCTTACCATTATTTGAAGACTTTCTTAGTCGTTTCCTTCGTGTGGCTGGTGAGGTACCAGTACCAAGCGGCGAAGGTGATCTCCTAAGCTGGTGCATTTGCTGCGTTTGACTCTGCTGATGATGGTGGTGATGATGTTGTGGTTGCGGTTGTTGTTGTTGTTGTTGTTGAAATTGTGACTCCGAACTACCCCACAAAGAATCTGTCCCACTGCTCTGCAGTTGATCGGGTTGATCGGACGACGATTTGCTATCGGACTTTGTAAGAGTCGCCGCATCGGTGGGCATCTCGGCTAAGCCTTTGATTTTAAGCATCTCAGCCGTTTTAAGGATGTGCGGCAATTGTTCCTGAGACACATTCACCTCACCGTAGTACATAAAATCTACCATTGTCTTGAGATCGTCGTATTGGACGTCTTTCAGAATGACAATTGGATGTTGACATGGATTCGTTGTAAAAAGAGTCTAAAAGAAAAGTAAAAGCTAATTAAGATCAAACAATCTAAGTTCTTAGTATAATTTATTGTAGCAAATGCAATTTCTGCACAGCAAAAGTTTTCGTAAAATATAGTAATATAGATAAAGGCTAAATTTTGCCTTTCACAAAAAGAGCATATTGCATGTATAATGGGACTCACTCAGTCGATCTCGATCTGTGGAAGTGTGCGCACGTTATCGGCTTTCACAGTGTTATTTACTTAAAATCGGAGTGACTTTTCAAAGTTTTAATTTAACCCAGCTATTTTCATTAGTGCAATAGCACAGAGGTAGAGGTGGCCGACCGAGAACCGGAGGATCACGAGTTCGAGTCCCAGTCGGGCAAAAAATATTTAGCTGCTTTTTTCCACAATCGAGAAGTCGAAAACTTCATTGAGTGGGAAAAGCAGCAAATGTCATCCAACAACACAGCGGGGACATCGAAAGGTGTCCCAGCAACAACAATAAAGCCAGCTATGGCACCACCAACCAAAGCTACTGTCAGTGCCGTAGAAACAACAACAACAACAACCAAGCAAGCGATGGCACCACCAGCCATACCATCAACCAGTGCCGTAGCAACAACGGCACACCCACCAACGGCAACAACAGCCGATACTAAAAATAAGAGGAGAAAGAGGATAAGCTGTGCATCGAACTTGGTTAAGCGCCGCTCCACCACCACCTCAGCCCAGCTGCCAGCCGGGGTGAAGGAGACGGCGCGCACAGCCAAAACAACAGCAGCAGCAAAAATACACCAACAACTGGATACCTCGCCATCCGATGACGACATAGAATACATGTCCGAAGGTGGCGAGGGACTATATACAACGGGTGACTCCAACAGCAACTTGCTTGTGGATGTAACCACACCAGAGGCGTCCTCCGAAGAGGAAAATGAGGCGCAAGAAGCACTAGATGAAAAAGCCATCAGTCAAAAAATAGATGCCATTCGGGGGGAGATGGAACGTCTCAATTCCATTGTGACCCCGCTTATAGAAGCTCTGAAAAGAAAGCAAGAAGCTCGAAGAGAAAAAGAGAGGCAGGAGCGCGAGCTTAAAAAAAGCAACACAGGTGCCACAAAAAGCAGCGCCAATAGTCATGCAAATAAAAACAGCGCAGACAGAGCAAAGGCAAGCTCAGCAACAACAACAGCAACTGAAACAGCAGAACCGACAAGAGCAGCAACAACAGCATCTGCCAACTGAACAGCAGCAACCGAAGGTGCAACGCACGAAAACACAACAACAGCAGCAGCAACAAAAACCACAGGAGCAGAGCCAGGAGCAGCAGCAGGGAGTACACCAGCAGCAGCCACAGCCGCCCCAAAATAAAAATAAAAAAGAGAAGGTGCCACCAATTAATGCATACAAAATGGAACTTCAGGAAACCATAGACCTATGTAAGTCGGCCATAGGCCAAAACTTTTTTATTAAAAGATTAAGTAAAGATAGACATGCTATCCACTGCTCCACAGTGGAACAGCACAAAATAATAAAAGAATTATTAAAGAAATCCACGACTGAGTTCTTCAGTTTTACCCCCAAAGTGGATAAATATCAGACGGTCCTCTTGAAGGGCATAGATTCCTGCACGGAACCACAGGTGCTCTTAAATGAGCTCCGTCAAAAAGCGAGCGACGATCTCGACTTTATCGGGGTCAAGCCGTTCGTTACAGTCAGAGCCAGACGGGAGAAGCGGTCTTTGCCGTTCTTCCTAGTCCAGCTATCGCCCAGCAGCAAACTGGATAGGTTGAGAAGTATCTCCGTTCTCAACTACCAGGTTGTAACTTGGGATAAATTAAAGAGAGGCGGCGACATGCTTCAATGCAAGCGCTGCCAAAGGTTTGGCCACGCTGCAGCAAACTGCGAAATGCAGTCACGCTGCGTTAAGTGTGGTGAGGACCACATTAAGGGGGAGTGCAAGCTCGGTGAAGAACGGGTCGAAGACATGACCCAGCTTAAATGTGCACTTTGCGGAAAAGAGGGGCACCCTGCTAATTATCGGGGTTGCTCAGCTTTTCAGCAAATAAGAAACAACAAAGCGGCTAAGCAGACAGCGGTAGAGATACGCCCATCAACGCGTGCTCCTACAGCAACGCCCATTAATCCCCAAATTTCCTACGCCCAAATGGCGGCAGGAAGGGGAAAAACGGTACAGCCTGCAGCTAAGGCAGCCCAACCGGCCCTAGTGCCAAAGGCGCCGGACGCTCAGGCCGAAATAAGAAGCATGTTGCTGGCAATTCAAGGCCAGTTAACAGGACTTCAGACCCAGATAAAGGAGCAGGCGACTAGGGTAGACTATCTCTACTCTGTTTTGCCTAGCCTAACGCAAATTAGAGGTTAAAGGCGCGCTGTCGGAGAGGCCTCTTAGGATCCTTGCTGTGAATGTAAATTCACTGATTAGGACCGAACGTAGAGCTAATCTTTTCCAATTGTTGAAAGACCAAAGTCCAGATGTGTTTATGGCCAGCGAAACTAAGCTGAACCAAAAACATAAGTTGACTAACAACAATTACAATATCGTTAGAAGAGATCGACCCAACTCCACTCAAGGGGGGGGCGTCGCAATCTTCATACGAAAAGGCATTAATCATAAAGTTATATACAATAGTGATCTGCGCAGATTTCGGCTGTTAGAAGCGTGCATCGTATGCATTCCTCTCCAACAGGGGAAGAGAATGTATGTGATCGCGACTTATGCACCGGCATCACCTCAGCCAACTGATTTTATGACAGAGCTTGAAAAACTTTTTGAGTGTCTACGCTTGAGCTTGGAAGAAAATTACTTTCTCATGGCCGGTGATTTGAATGCCAAACACCAAGATTGGGGAAATCAAATTCAAAATCAAAGAGGTATTCATCTTTTCAATTGGATGAGTCGAAACAACACTGAGTATGGTGTCGACCTGCTGGCTACGGATCGGCCATCGTTTCCAAGAAGCGGTGCCTATCTGGATCTATTGCTAATAGACGCAAGACTGACAATTACTGACACTGTGGGTCAAAGACCAAGAAACTGTTTACGAACGATCGAGTACGACAGTGATCACTGCGGACTCGCCGCCGTAATACAGCTTCCGAACGAGCTCGTGGAGTTGGATGAGTATGTACCTGTGCATACTTACAATTACAGTAAGGTGCGCTGGCCACGCTTTACCAACGCCTTATCGAGCGAAATCAGTTCGAATAACATATCCCCACCAAATGACAGGAATTTGACAAATAACGAAATAGACCAATACTTAGAACAAATGGACGAAACAATCAAACGAACAATGAACAGAACAATACCGAAATACAAACAACGGGACGCAACCGACATGTATCGAAACGTGACCATTGACGCACTACACAGACAAAAAAGTGGACTGCTGACAAGACTAAAACTCTTGTACCGACGGTTTACTGACCCTCACCATCTGGAGATTGGGACACTGAAGTCGTCGATCAAAAACATCAACCAACTAATTAAAGAGAACTATCGGTTGTCAATTAATTTGTATTGGGACAACAAAATTCGGGCCGTTAATGCTAGCGACCCGAGCATGTTTCCTCAAATTAACAAGATATTTAGAAGGAATGATCAGAACGATCTTCCGTGTCTCAAGCTTCAGAGAACGACAGACAACAGAGACGTACTTCTGACAGCAGGAATTAATCCAGAGGACGCCGTCTTGGACGATGACCTCTTTATTGTCGAAGATCCGCAGGAGAAAGTGGAGGCTGTGGGGGCTGCTTTCCAGCAAGTGTACAAGGTGAATGCGTGCATTCGCCCCAATCATGACCTGGAAAACAGAGCCTTGCTCCATCACTTCTACCTTCGGAATGACATCACGCAATGGCGATCAGAGAACCTTGGTTTCACCGGGTTCAATGAAGATCATTTGGCAAACGCCATAATCGCCGAGCGAAATGGGCCCAGTTCCCTGTTAATTACGAAGGTGGAGCTCCAGCTCATCTTCGATTCATTAAAGAAGAAGAAGTCAGCAGGAGTCGATGGCATATCCAACGTTGTACTTCGACATTTACCTCAAGAAGCAGTAGACATTTATACCACTCTGTTTAACAACGCTCTGAATAATGCATATTATCCAGTGCGTTGGAAGACAGCTGTGGTGCATCCTCTCCCGAAAAAGGGAAAGGACAACTCCAATCCGGCGAATCTCCGGTCGATAAGTCTTCTTCCGAGTATCAGCAAGGTATTCGAAAAAGTTATCAATAGAGCTCTGTCTAAGTGGGCAGAGGACAATAATATCATACCGGACAATCAGTTCGGTTTTAAGGCGGGACATGACACCATTCATGCCGCGTCGAAACTCGTTTCTGATGTCCAATGGAACAAATCTAAGAAGCAGTGTACGGGTGCCTGTCTGGTTGATTTGGAGAAGGCCTTCGACACCGTATGGTTAGAGGGTCTTTATCTAAAGCTGACCAGACTTGGCATTAGTAAACCACTATTGTATATGCTTTATGATATGCTCAATGGCAGAAAGTTTGTTGTCAAAAGTGGCAATGTAACTTCTGCCACAACCTTTAATATTAAAAATGGTCTTCAGCAGGGAGCGGTCAACTCGCCGATTCTATTCAGCATTTACACCAGCGATCTGATAAGTAGTCTAACTCAGGCAATTGCGTATGCCGACGATCTAATTGCGTACAGAACAGCTCCAAAAGTCGAGGTCATCAGGATTCTTTTGCAGCGTGACTTCGAGAAGATTCAGCGATATTGCGATGACTGGAAGTTGAAAATCAACTTTCAGAAATCAGAAACTATCTTGTTTAGGACTCCGTTGCTTAGAGCCACAAGGGATACGAGAAAGAACTGGCGCAAGCTGGTGATCGTAGGGCCAAATGGACATCCACTGGCGAGTAAAAGTGTAGTAAAGTACCTTGGCATCTGGATGGATCAGTATTTGTATTTCGACAGACATATAAATGCTGCTCTGGCCAGGGCTAGGGGAGCTTTTGCCCTGACAAAACGGTTGTTTTATAGCAGCCGGCTTGACAGCAGGGTGAAGGTGATTTGCTACATGGCCCTTATCCGGCCGATGATTGCCTATGGATGCCCGGTTTGGTTCAACGTTGCCCCATCTCAAATGGAAAAGATTCGGGTGTTTGAGAGGAAGTGTCTTCGACGCTGCCTTGGATTGCACAGAACACCAGAGTCGGAGTACAAACACTACTATTCCAACCTGGCTCTATACAACGGGGCCAACATAAACAGGATAGATAATTTCTTGCTGAAGCTTATTCGAGGTCACATTGCAAGAGCGATGTCCTCGTCTAACAGCTTAATTTTCGGGGCTTATTACCCCAACAACGAGTACTACGAGAGTGTGCGTCTAAGCGGCTTTATTCCGCCCGATGCATTCCTCCACCTAGACAGTCGAGGGCTGATCCAGGATAGAGCGGCGGTTCCGCTAATCTACCACGTCGGCCGTAGAACTGTAGATCGGCGGCTCCTTTACAGTCGAGACGTCCTCGCACAAGACGGAGTTGAGCACCTTCGGTTCAGTAGGACTGTGTCCGAACGGGACCGAAGAGATAGGGTAAAGCAGGAGAACCAGTTCTGGTGGTTGAAAAACGAAGATGAAGTTCCTTCAGACATTTTATAGTTGACCTTGCTGTTTTCTTTTGTATGGCCGACTTACATAGGTTTAGGTAGTTAGTTTTAAGTAGGGACAGTCAGGGTGGCACCAAAAAAAAAAAAAAAAAAAAAATCCACAAAAAAAAAATCATTAAACCGGAAAATGCCTGCTGTGGCTGTTCTAGTTTGTAAGTAGTCTGTAAGTAGTCTGTAAGTAGCTTATAAGTAGGTTGTAATTAGTTTATAATTAGTTGTAAATAGTTTTAAGTAGCTTTAATTAGTTTTAGTTAGTTTTAATTAGTTTTAATTAGCTTTAATTTAGTAGCTTGTAAGTTTTATATAAAACCAAAAAAATAAAGACAATGATACCGAGTTTTTTGTAAATTCTTCTCGGTAAAAAATAAAACCGACCTGGATTTAGTATTAAGATAGTTCTTAGGCCGAAAGGCATTAGCATTAAGTTATTATAGTTTAACTTAGAGCGCCCGACTGGGGCCAGTAAGTTAGTTTTAAAATATTGATAAGTAGGCTAGTTTTTATGAATTTTTGTCTAGCTTTAAGATAGTTTTAAGAAAATGGAAAATAAAAATGAATTTAAAAAAAAAAAAAAAAAAATGGGACTCACTCAGGTGCGGACGCAAGAAAAACATTTCGGGGGTTTTTGAAAAAAAAAAAAAATTCCAATAATATCTTATTTTATAACATATCAGGCCCTCTGCTCAGGCCTATGTGCCATTCTGCCCAAACTGCACTTTTTAAGTAAATTGAATTCCTTTGCCTGTCTCTGTATTCAAATCTTTTGAAATGTACATCCATACACGAAAACCAATGCATTTTGTTTAATGTTTTTGTAATAATCAAAAAAAAATGTATCCGAGACTAGGTTTTGCTAAAACTAAAGGATGCATTACAAATATTCCACAATGATTTATGTAATTATGTAATACCTTCAAAATAGCGTTTTGTATTTCCTATTAAGATAGTAAAAATCTATAATGTATACTTTCAATGGGAGACAAATTTCTTCTTGCACCTTCGAAGAAAAACATTTCGCAGCATTTTTCATGGTCGCCAATTGACGTCAACTCAACTAAAGAAATGCTCGAAAAAGCCAGGTACTATATTGGACGACCATCGCGTCAAGTTGATATAGCTAGGTTAGGTTAGGTTGAAGTGGCTGGCAGTCTTACAAATTGACGTACTGATATCATAAGTTGGTCCATTAGGCCTTTTTTATTTTTTAGCTCTGCGCAGAGCATGGAGTAGAGCCCGACCTTTAGGAGTTAGCTGTGAGCAGAGTATGACCCAAGTTCTCCGATTGCGATGTGTTCTACGACATATAAATAGAAGTTTTTGATGCTTATTATTTGTTTACGGTTGGTAAGTACCTACTTTTATTGCGCAGTATTATTATTGAGTCAATGAAATGTATTTTTTATATTAATAGATAATTTTAATTAACTTATTTGATTTTTTTACAATTGAGATATGTTTTTACATTTCAATAAAAATATAACTTAAATAATGGCAACACAAAATTCAAACCTGAAAGAGTTCCTATTCTAAAAGCCCTTTAAAGATTTTATGGAGAAAAAGGTAAAAAATATCCCTTTGTTTCACCGTTTGTAAAAACAACTACAGCAAAATGCAAAACGGTTCAATAAATAAACTTCAAAACTAACAGGAATGTTAAGGGTATTTAATCTGAATACCAACACTAATATCATCCAATTAATATTTGTAAAGAGACAAAAGATTAACAAAAATATCATAAAAAAGTTCTTTTTTTTTAACCAACGACGGGTAAGGTTAAACAAAATTATCCCCACCAAATCTTTAAAGTGTCTTTCAGAATACATACTCAAGTTTTCAAAATTGTCATCATTTACAAAGATCTCTTTAAAAAACACAAAACAAAATAATTTTAAAAATCTTGTTCTTTTTATTTTTTGATTCGTGTATTTCGCCTTTTAAACGACTTGCCATTTTAAAAAGCTTTTTTTTTTTCGTTTGCGCGTCACCAAATCAGTTTTAATCATGTCACTACCAAAATTATTTGGAATTAAAACTTTTCTTGAAGCTTGAGTTTTTTTTATTATAACGATTCTTTTATGAAATAAAACTTAAAATTAGATACCTTAGCTTAAAATGTTTTTATATTTTGTAACAAATTCAACTTAAAAAAAATGAACATTAGAAAACACTTAAAAGCTTATCTTATTTCATTCATAAAGAAATCGTCACAAAAAAAAACTTGCTTAAAAATAAAGTTTGTATTCTGACTGTACATACAGAATCTCCATGCTTCGTTACACTGGTAAGTTAGAACTCCTAAGCATAAATGTATTAAGATAAACCTACAAAGTTTAAACCCCTAACTTTCATTTGCGCTATTAGAAAAAATTCTGTTTCTTCTTCTTCTACTTAATGCATAGAAATTACAATCACAACTATTTAAGATAAAGAGCTTTGAGATCTATCTTACATTCCTCGATTCAGAGCTGTTGAGAGCGAACTCAGTTTTTTGCATACGAAACCGAGTCCGAGTTCGACTCTGCTCGACCGTTCTCACATGTGAGTTCAAGCTCGTTAGCTCGGACTTTGAGATAACGATTTACGATCGTGGACGTTAAGACACAAGTTTTAAAATGGAATTATCATGTTTCTCCCAAACACCACCTTTACATAAATGTAACTTTACATAAATGTAAAGTACTATAGGGTAAGTAATAATAAATAACTTAATATTATAATTGTGAAAATGTGTTTGTTTGTTTGTTACGCTTTCACAATTAAACCACTGAATCAATTGTGATGAATTTTGATTTTTGAACTCCAGAAACGGTAATAGGATATACTTTTTTTACCATATGAAACAAAAAAATGAAAAAAAATATTTGGTAGCAAAACAACGTTATTTAATATAATAAATCAGTCAATTTTGATATTTCGTTTGAGGTGCTAGTTTGTTTTTTTTATTATTTTAAGTCTTAATAGCGAATACTTACAATCTGGCAGGAAATTGGGTTGAAAATAGCGATTTTTCAATTTTTGAGTTATAGATATGCAGAATCACTTCAATTCTTTTTTTACTTGCGATATACTATGTACATTAGGGTGGTCCTTATATTGTTTTTTTTTTTTAAATTTCGAGTTGGAAATGCATCAAATGGCTTTACATGGAAAACATTTTTTCCTAATTTTTTTTCAGATTTTTATTTCATCCCCCAGGTATCTCTATTTTCACTTCAAGGTACTTATTATGGGGTTAGGGTGATTCTTATAAAGAGCGAAAAACAATCTGAGGGTATAGATTAGATTTCCCACCGTTTAGATGGGAGGGGTAGTTTTCTTAAAATTTGGTCCAACACCGAAAAAAATATTTTAAGAAAATGGGAACACTTACAATGCCACGCCTTAGCTTTTTTTTAAAGCTACGATTCCATTCTATAATATGCTTCCTAAATAAATATTTTACTGTAAACAGTTTTTTTTTTTGAAAATTATTTTTTCCAAAGCTATTTAGGTACAATAAAAATGCCTGTCTGTTTGTATGTGGGCCTACAGGCCTAACCAATGACCTAGGCTAGGACGACTTAAATCGGCAGCAAACAGGAGGATCTGCTTATACATAGTAACGTTAAGAAAACGAAATAGGTGAAGAAGGGCAACCTACATGTAACAAATAGAACTTGGTGTAAGTCGGAGTATTTGATAGTGGACAAACCCTTTTTTCGACAACAAAACAAGCTGAAAGGTTTAGAATAACGCATACCGCATAAAGACTAAAGATGAAGATTAAGTTCTATGTAGCGATGAATCCAAGTTAAAGATATTTGGCCCAAAATGGAGGATTTTTCATTCCACCCACACGTTCAATACTTTGCCGGGTGTACCTCAAACTACAATGCCTAAATGCGTTTTTTTTTGTTAGGTTCGCCCACTTCCACTTTCACCTTTTTATACTCCTATTTGAGTTGTATGCATGTAAGTAAGTAGATATAGGCTTTTTAGTATAGGTTTCGCACTGGTAGAGGTTTAATGCCCCATCTGGCGCGATTTGGAACAGTAGGCTTTTGCACTGGTAGGTCAGCAAGTGGATATAGATCGGCAGGGATTGTGGGCAGTTGAGTTTTATTCTCTCTAACCAAATTGAAAATTTTTATTGGAGATCGTGACTTAAATAAAAAAGAGGCAGAGTGCGACCCACACCTTTAATTTACCATTGGTGTCCTCGGAAACGAAGCTTTATGTTATTTTATTATTAAAAAAAAAAACCGAAAACTTAAGATCTTCGAAAACGTTTTCAGGAGTTCAATATGCAATCAAGTTAAAACCAAAGACAGAGACCAAAAGATTGTTTAATTAGTGAGTAGAATAAAGATATTTGGGAAGAAAATTTTTGTTTTACATTTTTAATAAAATTTCTCGTTTTTTTTTCGCTTTAAGAAAACACTTTTCGTTGAATTACTGTACAAAGCCTATCAAACATCAATTATTATAAACTAGTGTATAGAACATAATTACCCCGAATTTACATATGAGTTTTCAAGATATTTGCGACAAAAAAATTTCAACAATTTTTGTTAAAGTTTCTTATTAGTTTTTCGGTTAAAAAAAAGCTGCATGTTGAATTATATTTACAAATCCTTTCAATTATTAGCTAGTGTATAGAATAAAATTACCCCGAAGCCAATATCAGTGTTTTTTCTCAAGACATTTGGGACCCAAAAAAAGTTCGACAATTTTTCTTGTAGTTTTTTCAGTCAAAAAAAAAAGGTTATTATATATTTTTACAAATTTTATCAATTATTTTTTATAAACTATTGTAGGTATACAGTAAAATTACCCCCAAGTCAATATCATTGTTTGATCTTAAGATATTTGAGCTTAAAATCTTTTTTCAACAATTTTTAACAGTTTGTTTTTGTTATTTAAAAAAATTGGAGGTTGATATGTTTTTATATTTTTACCACTTCTTTATTGCGTCAAGATGCGTACAAAAAAATTAACCCGTAGTCGATGTACATCATTCTTTGTCGAGATATACAAGTTTTTTATTTTAAATTGCTAAAGTAGGTACCTAGTCCTGCCATAAATTCTGATCAGTGGCGTAGCTAGGATATTTGACGCCCGGTGCAAAACAAAAATTTGTCGCCCCTTCGGTCTAACCATAATCAAAAATTATGTTTGCAAACTAGTTTTTTTTAGTTATATTGTTAAGTGATGGTTACCTTCATATCTTTGGTCTTACAGTAGAAGAAAAATTTTTTTATTAAAATATTTTTTATCAATGCAAAGAATTAATTTTCCGATATACTTATTGATAAACTCCACTTTATCTCAATATCAGCAGAAAAAAATTTGTTTTTGTTCCTGACACACTGAATTTTAACTTAAAACTGACGATAAAGGCAAATGAGATTAAAATATTTTGTATTCCTATTTGCCATCGTTCCAAAATAGCGAAGTTCATAAAAAGGTTATAAAAACATATGCAAATAACAATATCAGGCATAAAAACAAAACCATTCATGCAAGCGAATTCTTTTTGTTTCATCAGTACTCGACACTAAAACTCAAAAATTTCTTTTCAGATCAAATGGACTTGGCTTTGAATTATTGAATAGCCTTTACTAAAGCTTTCGACGCCTATACTTCTTTTTATGCTATCAATCACACCAAAATCTGCTGGGGTCTCTTAGTCTATATTTAAATGGAGTTCATTAAATCTTAAACCAAATGAACTTAACTTTTCCAAAGATCTATTAACTTTAAGGTATAAATAACCGATTGCTTGAATTGAAAAATTACAACTGCACCAAATAAGAAAATTAACAAAAGTGAGGACTATGCAGCTTTATTCATTGTAATGATTAAATAAAATGCGTTTAAATCATAATTGTTTGAGATACAATTTTTTTTTTTTTTTAAAGAAATCACAATAATTTGAAACATTTCATCTATGTAAATTAAATGTTCATCAGAAAAAAGTTAAAAAGGAGTTACCTAATTTGAAACGGAAAAATTTCGTGACCGATTCGAAGGAATTCCCTGACTTTTCCTGACCAAAATTGTGTTTCCTGACTTTCTAGTTTAGTGGACACCATGAACGTATACTAAAAGCGTTTTAAATGTGGTAAAATTAGAAAGTTTAAGCATTTGTATTGGAAAGCTTTTCCTTTTTGATGTTTACTATAATAACGTTGTATAACACCCTTAATATGATAATAAATAATAATCAAACCTCTTAGTAAATAACGTTAATAAATTATACAAATGTAATAGGTACCTACCTACTTAAGAATATGTAAACGAGTACGATAATTGATAACGGAGGGGTCAAATACAAAATGGGAAGGGGTCTATCAGGCCCCGTTTAGGAGGTAGGGTCGGTTTTTGAAAAAAAAAAAACAATTAAATGGAAAAATAAATATTAAAAAACAACTGTTCTTTAATCCTACATTTAAATTATATTATTTGTGTCAATAGTTTTCCATTCAAACTCAAAATTTTGATTTAAAAACGCAAAAAAAGTTTTGCTCAATTTTTCTGAAATTGAAAATGAAAAACAAAATTTTCTTTTAAACAGAAAAAAAAACTGAAGCATTTTATGCCAAGAACACTGTACACCTATTTCATTATACTGTTAATTATACTACTTGTTGTTATAAATACATGTATTATTAATACATTTAGAAAAAGTGTCTCTTGGAAGCTCTTGGGTCTACAGAAACTAGTCCTTTAAGGATAAAATTGAAGATTACAAAACAAAAAGCCACAAAATTTCAGTTTTTTGAATTTTGAAACATGATGTGTTCGGGGTCGAAAACTTAGATTATTTACTAGACCCCCTGCTTGGGCTCACTATAGGATTTGGGGTATGTGCGAGGTTTGTTATAGGTATACAAAATTTGATGTTTAAATAAAGTACCAGTACCTCCAATACGACGGTGTTTTCAAAGTGAGGTTTGTAGGGGTCATGCTGCCCCCTGCAAACCCCCTGCTTGAGCAAACTATATGATTTGGGGTATGTGCGAGGTTCGGTATACCTACCTATGCCGTTTGCATTTAAAGAACTTTGAATGTATTTTATGTTTCCAATGTCAATTGCTGTTCTTTATAAAACTAAAAAAGATAAACTTAACAACCTCTTCATCAAAAAAAGATCACATTAAATATCAAAAACGAAAGATATCATAAAAAAGTAGTTCTAATAATTTTAAATTTTTTCAAAAAATAGAAGACATAAAGCTTTGGTTTTTTTTGTGTTCGACTCAGAATTGGCGAGCATTGACCACAAACAAATTTAGTAGGGTGATGGTGATGTCTATAGTAGTCAGCCCTTTAACTTTATTTTTGTGTTAAACTGAGATTCAGAAACTCTATATTCAAATTGTTGAATAGTGGTTGGAATGTGTAAGTTACTAAATTGTAAATTATAAATAAGTTATTAACAAAAATTGAGCTGTAAGTGCGATTCTTATGAGGTCGGCCACCTTAGCTTCAGAACTCGGCCACCTAAGTTCTCCAGTAGTTCAACAAAATGGAAAATGAGGGCCGACTTTATACGTGTCTTATGTAGTCAGCCCCCACAATATCATTTTGTAAACAGGCAGCTGACTAAAGCAAATAGGAATTTTAAACAAATAATTTTTACAGAAATCAATAGAGAATAAAAAGTCAATTAAATGTTCATACTCAGCTTATTAAAAAAAATGTAATCTTCAATAGTCAGCCAGGGGCGGCCAACCCCTGTTTAAAATTATTATTTATTGAAAAAAATGATATTTGTTGCAAAAACAATGGACTTTAAATAACACAAAAACAAAACATAACCTTTACAAAAGGCACTTCCACTAACTTTTTTTTTTGTAAAAACTGTCACACTCAAACATTTTGTAAACTTGAAGCAAATTTCAATTTTTAAACAGAAAACCATCACCGCATTTAACCAACATTTTTACAATATATAGAAGAATAGTAAGGCTTAAACAAGAATTTTACTATTTATGCTCTTTTTAATAAAGAGGTGGCTGACTACTAGAGAAGGCTGACAAGACATCACCTTTTAACATTTCACAATTTAGAGACAAACCGTCCAAATCAAATATTTTTGTTTGCTTTTACAATCAAGTTTTGAATTAGAATGCAAATTTTTTGAAAACTATTGACACAAATAATTTAGTTTGAATGTCGGATTAATAAAACAGACTTTTGACTTTTAAAACCGTTATTGTTTTGCATTTTAAGTGGGTATAGTGTCGTTTTTATTTAATATTTGTTTTTCCATTTAAGTCGTTTTTTCTTACAGGTTCTTCACGACCAATACGGATACATACATATATTACAGCTGTATTTACTTAATTTTTTGAAGCAATTTTCATTCGCCTGGCTGTAATAAGCCAGTAGTGCGCCAAAGAGTAATATCGGTAGAAACATTTTCCAAAAAAAATTATAAAAATTATAGCTATGCTATTTAAGAAGTTCACATTTAAAACTTAGGCTTGACTAAAAAAATAACAAATGTACAGATAAGCCGTCGAAGAACTACACATACTTTAATGTTGTCTAAAATAAATGCGTTTGGTCAAATAATCTAAAGCGAACATAAAAGCTTATCTCTCGCCAGAAATTTCGACTTATACAGCAATAATCTTTCGATTGATTTGTTTGACAGACAGTAAAAATAATATCAAGCTGATTTACACCAATGGGGATGGGTAGTTTTATAATTGGTCTTACTTGAGACGATACCACACATAAAACCAGTTTTCTGTATACTAATTGCCGCAACGACGGACTCCCAACAATACTCTTAAGTCGTTGTCACAGACGACGCGACATGCGAATTCTAACACTTTTCGTCTTGTTAAAAAAAAATCAATGAACTTCCCTGAAAATATCCACAAAAAAAGACAAACAAAAATGTATATCCCAAAAATCAAAACGACTAAATGAGAAAAAAATCAATTTTATCTATACGTCTTCATTCTTGCTCGACCGACCATCCTAAACGACTTGCAGTCGAGTCCATCCATACCTGGAAGTACGAGCTGCATGCTGACAAGACAATTTTGTGCGCCTGTAACTGACGTCCTTCAGCCGCTAGGGTTACATCCACCAAAGTCCCATTATGCAGCAGCGACGAACACACCGAAATAAAATTCGGCTGGTGATTGTTCCACCGCAAGCAGAATTGCTGCACGGACATGGTCGGTGCTGCTACTGCTGCTGCCCACTATGGTTGTGGTGGCGGCGGCGACGATGACGATGACTGCGCTCTCGCCTATTGGATTCGAGTGGTCCTTCTTCTTCTGCTTTGACTCTTCAAAGTGATGCGTGGTTTTCAAAGTTCAGAACAGAATTCTTCTGCCTTCCTGCTGCCTGCGCCGATCCGATCTACACCACTTCCACTGACGACATTTGTTTGTGTTTCGATTTTCGAGTTATTTGCACACACCACACTTTTTTCACACTCTTCTCACCCACTCAATGGGGATGGAGTGCAGGGGTAGGTATAGGGGGAGTGATTCGCGCGATATAAATTAAATATTTCCAATAGAAATCCGATTAAGGAACTTCTTAAAGACCTTGAATTCCTTTCAATGACGTCATTCATTTACAACTCACTGCACACACGAGAAAAAGAAACAAAGGCAGCCAGTAGAAAATAAAAATAATAAATATGTAAGGACAAAAAATAATAAAAACGTTATTAGTTGCGTAGGACAAAGAGGGAAAGACTGATTTGGTTATGTGCGCCGTTTTCTCGAAGGGGACACCATCCACAAACTGGGGATTTTTTTTTCTAATTCACTTTTTTCTTATTATTTCACAATAATTTTTGCATAGAAAAACACTTCAGCTTTTGCAATATGATTATTTGTAGAATTTTAATCGAAAATGTATCGCATCACAAATTTAAATATAAATTAATTAAGATTCGCCGTAGCAAAATTTAAAAGAACAACACTGAATCGACTATTTGCCGCGGATAGTTGTGTTCTTCGTTCGTTCGTCCAAAATACAAAATGGCGCGCGTCCATCTATTGTTGCTTTGTTTCTTTTTTTCGTTCACACTCGCATGAAATGAAGAGACGACGATGAGATATTCGTTTTGCAATCTGAAGAAAAAAATCCCAAATGGCGTCAAGATTTTTATTTTCTTATAATCACGCTGTTCAATTCAATTGAGCCGGTAATTAAGTAAAAATAATTGGTAGATGCTTTTAAATACACGAAAAACATAATGTTGATGTTTTTATATACTTCGATTCGAGAAAAAGGGTTAAAATTACACTTTTGTCACTTGATTAGAATTTTTCGTTTCACTTGGGTATTTTTTTTATGTAATGGTAATGGAAAACTTCCAAAAGCAAGAGTTGATGCGCTCACAGATTTTTTTGACAGCAATACTGTTGTGAAGCTGCAGGTGGCGCTACTGGTTCATTAAAGAAAGTGATGCCAATCTATTTTATGGTTGTGACGCATTCGGCAACGTATCTTTTGCGATCCGGATTTGTTTGTGTTGTTGTAATCCCTTGTTAAAAAACAGCTGATGCAAAAACAATTCTACGTATCTGAAATTTTTTTTGATTATGGATACCCTATCGCTTTACCAGCCGAACGCGACCACACCTTTGTGTATTTTTAACCCCGATGATACATGGGCAAGTACTCGCAAGCAAGTTGTAATACATACACATTTTTGTTCACTTAGCCAGTTTATATTTCTGAGATCTCAGAGGACTCAGAGCGCTCAGAAATATAAACAGGATTCCTCCCAAAAATTTCTCACTTTTCCCCTTAAAAACTGAGACTGAAATTTTTTGTCGCAGTAAATTACATAAGAAGAAAAGGAAAAGAGAGTTGTTTTGACTTCTATGTGAGGAATAGTGTTTATATTTTATTCTCCTGCTCTGTCTAAAAATTGAGGAAAAATACTGAGCGCTCAAGAAATATAAACTGGCCAACTATTAAATATAAACCCAAGCCACTTGATCATCAATTGGCATGGAATTTTTGAAGCCAGTTGTGAAGTAAGTTGGGAAACAAGCAGCTGGAATGTAATTTAAAAGTATGCCTATCCGCAGATAGGCTATCCCAGATACCTGAGTAGCCGATACTTTTGTGAACGACCAGAACCTGATAGGTTAGCTGAAATAGCTGACAAATAAATTGAATTAAAAATTTTATTTATATGCACAAAATTTTTTCACTTTTTTAACAAAGTTTTATTCTATTTTTATTTACGTATTGCGTAGAGTCTAAGGTGATGCAAGAAACCATGTCTTAGTTGCATCTAACTTATTAATTTTCCTTTCAAAAAACCCGACATGGCAAAACTCAACATGAACAACTCCAACTTCTTGTCAAATGTCAGCTGTTTTGAAATTTCTCCTCGGATTGCTTTTTTGGGATAGCTTCAGATTTGTTTGTTGAGAACAGATGATTTGTCAACAGCTGTTTTTAAACAAGGGATTACAACAACACAAAGCTATCCGGATAACTGTGTACTAATTTCGGAACGCGGCCAATGTGCAAAGCAATAAAGGTAAGACTGCACTCGACGGAACTGCACTCCACAGCGCGGCACTTTACGGTAATTTTTTGATACACCGCACTATGCTACAGTACATATTGGCCTCCCTGGTAAATAAATGTAGTAGTGCCTATAAGTGAATCCATTAGTAGTGCCATTGTGATGGTATTACTAATACGTTCGACCAAGCAACAAAATGATTATTTGATCTCCTGACCGATATGATTTCTCCTTTTTTATTTTCAGCACGCAAGTAGGATCTACTCCCACGTGGCACATAAAAAAACAAAGCGCACAGCCAAAACACAACGCTTCGTGATGCTTGCTATACCGCACTTGCGGCAACGGAACGGAACGGAAGTTCCTTGAAGATGTAAGTGCAAAGCAATTATTGAACAAACGTGAAAAAACCGAAATTTTTTCTTAAATTAAATTTGGTATTGAATGAAAATACAAACTCTATTATCAACCGAATCTTAATCAACAAATAAAATAAAAAAAATAACAAAAACAGATGTTTTTGACAGCCAAAGAGATTATAGCATATTATAGTAATTAAAATAGAGTTACCATCCTTGTACTCTTTCACACGTTCATATTTTGTCATTATATCTGACCCACTCTACTTTTCTTGAAGATCAAGATACATGTAAATCCACCATTAAGCAAAAAACATTATGAATTTTGGTTAAGAAGCCTGGCTGAATTCATTCAAACACGGAAAAAGAGTTCAACGACTATTATCGATGCCATTGACATCTATAAATCAGCTTTCTGACTGTTTATTGAAATGTAGCTGTGCTTCACTTTTCTACAAAAGTAAAAGCTAGGAACTTTCTAACATTAACTTTTATAAAACTTGAGATAAAAGATAGGATTGAGTAGTTTATTGAACAAAGACAAAACATTTGTTCACTTTTGTAAAAAAAAAGAATTGAATGTAGTTAGGCCCTTATACTCATTTAAATTTCGAAAAAAGTCATGACTCAAAAGTCGTCGTTTAATAGACCGTGTTTAGATTAGACTATCACGATAAGGAGCGATAGGCCTGGCATCTGCAGTGGCCAACAAAATAAATTTTTTGGAATTATCCATTGTTGTTTTCATTCAAAATTCCAACTTTTTTGTAGAAATATTTTTATTTTCAATACTCTGAATTCACTATTTCCCATGAAAATAACAATTCCTGTTTGACTTCTCAAATGGAATTAGCTGCAGTTCTAATGTCAAAAAAGTCATATGCTTTTTGCTTTTGAGAAGTCATATGAGAACTATGAGTGTGTTTAGACGGTTTGGTATTATTTTTTTGACAGCTCATTTGAGAAATCATATGACTTCTATAATCGTGTAAAGTGGCCTTTAGGAATAATAATGAAGTGATAAAGAATTTTGTCAAAATCACTTTTCTGCAATATTGTTTTTGATTTTGATTGAGAAACTGAACATAAATATTGTTGCAAAGGAAAATTGGTTTTTGTTTTGAAAGCCTTTTTTTTTTTCTGAATAGAGCAAATGTGAATGTAGGTATAGAAATATAAACATATAGATGTATAGTTATTAACATGATTGCCACTCAAAAAATGAAATAATTTTCAATTAATGCATTTTCTAAAAGGAAATATTTTTAATATTTGTAGGGTAGGTACTTTTGTTGTAAGGTGAGTCTCAAAAACGGCTTAAAGGCTCTCCCAAACCAACGCAAATTCGCAGCGACGGCGAATTTTTGTTGTTGTTTAGCGTTGTGTATTTGTCATATATTTTACTATTGTGAATAATTCGCTGCGAATCGCTCCGCTTTCGCGTTGGTTTGGGAGAGCCTTAACCAATGTCATTAAAATTTAGCTAAAAATTAAAATAGGCATATTGCATACCAACATTAAATTATTTTATGAAATTTTCAATTTCGAAAAATGTAAATTGCGCTTTTGGGCAAGAAGCGAAAATTGTTTAATTTTGAAAATACTTAAGTTTACAAAGAAATTTAAGAATTTCTCGCGCACCTTATTTAGTTAGCGAAGTCTTGAATTTTTTTGGTAAAAAGGTTTGATGTTAAACTGTTTAAAATTTCACGTGATTATTAATAATAATTTTTTAACTATTTTACAAATCATTTGAAATGTTCACGTAGATTGTGCAATGTGAAATTTCGAGAAAAGGATCAAATTTGGTTTTTCAATATAACTGTTCAACACTACGAAGCAATTGAAAATTTCACGCGACTTATGTATACTAAAATTTTGAACTGTTTAAATATGAAATTTCTTTTATTCTTAAATTGAAAATTTTACTCGAATTATCCAAAGTGAAATTTGTTTTTTTTCCTAGATTACTTTTGAGCACTTCACGGGGAAATTGAAACTTTACGTGAATTACGCAAAGTGAATTTTTGAAATAATCAAAAATGAAATTTGATTTTTTCTGGTCTACTCTTGAGCACTTCACGAGAAAATCAAAATTTTCACGCAAATTATGCAAAGTGAAATTTTGAATAGTTTAAATATGAAATTTGATTTTTCTAATCACTTTTGAACATTTTGATGAGAAATCGAAATTTTCACGTGAATTACTCCAAGCGAAATATTGAATTGTTTAAATATGAAATTTGGTGTTTTCTAAATTAATTTTAAACACTTCAATAGGAAATTGAAAATTTCACGCGAATTATTCAAAGTAAAATTTTGAAATGTTCAAATATGTAATTTGTGTTTTCAAAATCACTTTTCAACACTTCAATATGAAATTGAAAATTTCACGCGAATTATTCAAAAAGAAATTTTGAAATGTTCCAATATGTAATTTATACTTTCTAAATTACTTTTGAACACTTCAATAGGAAATTGAAAATTTCACGTGAATTATTCAAAGTGAAATTTTGAAATGTTTGGAAATGATTTCACCCAAATTCAAATAGATCTAACCCAAACGCAAAGAATTTAGCCACAGGCAGAACAAAATTATATTGTTTGTGGGTTAGTTCTATTTCCGTTTGGGTTAAAATTATTTCATTTTGGTGACATTATTTGTTAATTTAATTTGCGAATGCTATAAATAAAATTAAAAAAAAAATTAAAAATGTGGCAATCATGCCTAATTTTTTTTTTGTAGCGACTTGTTTTACTGAAATTTTTTTGAATTCAATTTCATTACCAGTGCCAGTGTGAGTGATATTGGTGTTATTATACTTTTTGTCGTTGTAACAATTTCAAAATAAATATAAATATTGTTTTTGATTCAATAAAATTGTGTGTTTGATAAGTTTTCTTCAAAACTATCAAATATCTTTTATTTTCCCATATTTGTTGGTTATTGTGTTGTGAAAAAGCGGGTTTGTTGGCTGTTTTTTTAAATATCCAAAATTCTTTAAATTATTGGTTTTGTTATTTGTTTTAATAATTAGTGCAGTGCTTTTAGTTTTGTTTGAAGTTAGTCAAGTTTAATTTGTTTAAAACTAAAAAGCTTTTGAATAGTTTTTTCATTATTTCTTTAATAGCTTGTTTTTTTTGCAAACATTCATACATCGTACATTCAGTGTGGCTTTTTTTTAAATTTAAATTCATAGGGTGTTAGTAAAGATGTTAGTTAATTTTTGATTTTTACGAAAAGTTTTCCTTTTTTGCAGTGAACTTACCTTTTTTGTGTTTTGCTATTTATCTTTTACATAAAGCTAAAAAAAATTTAAAACTAGTTAAAATATTAAAATTTTAGTTCAGTTTTGCAATTTTTTAATAACGTTAATTTCATTTAAATTTCTTAATTTTTCTAAAGCGCAGCTTTTTTTTAAAGATTTTAGTTTTTTGTTAAGACATATACCTAGCTTTTGATTTTTAAATTGTATTTTATGAACGAATCCTTTGGATTTGCTTATACTTTTATTAATAATTATATATTAATTTATTTATTATATAACTTTTATTTATTTCAGCTTTTTAAGCCATTGATTTAATAATTTATTTCAGCATATTTTTCATCCATATCTACTTTTAAATATTACTTTCTATTTTTAAATAAAAAAATCGTTTTTTGTTGCTACGCAAAGTGTGGGGAGCAGAAGAAAGATCTGGGTTCTGTTTCTTTTTTTAAGGTTCCAACAGGTCACAGAAGGGAAGCTTGGATAAATCATATGGAAATGTTCAATGCATCAAGGATGCAGCGAAGGGATCCTTTATGTGTGAAAAACATTTTCATGTCTGTCCAAATACTCCTTGCCAATATCTGATCCTTCTATTTGTAAATGCTCTGAGTTTGCTAATGTTTCGGAATGTGTTCTTATGATGGACGTATGGAGGCTCCGTAAGCAGCCAACCTCCACGGTTACCTCTGCACCTCAGGTTTTCAAATTTAAGCCTCAACTTCCCCTAGTACCTCCACCTCCACCCCCATCTCCATTCTCATCTTCAACCGTACCTTGCAGCCCATATTTACCATTGATAAACATGGCTGCAATGGCTTCACGTACCTACGTCAAAGATTTTTCATTGTCAGATGTGTCTTCGTCTTCGCGAATTTCCCCATCTCAATTTTCGTCCCCGAAATTGCGTTCCTATAAAGCTGTGCGAAAAATAAATCGGGCGAGCGTTATTCCCCCATATATTTTTCGCACACCTAAAAAATTGAGGCAAAACCGCGAATATAGGTTGAGAGAAGACATCGAGACACACATGGGGAATTTTTCTGAAGAATTGCAGACTTTTATCTTAGCGCAATTATTTCACAAGCCGAACAGACCCTGGGTACCCAAAGAAAAGGATTTACTTTTGAAATTTTTGTTGTTGTTTAGCGTTGTGTATTTGTCATATTTTGTTCTATTGTGAATGATTCGCTGCGAATCACTCCGCATTCGCGTTGGTTTGGGAGATCCTTAAAGGATGACCTTATCTACGGATATACGGACTTTTTCGAATTTGGGAGGGAAAAAACTATAGCCTCTAAGGTAATAGCTTTTACACTTAGAGGCTTGAATAGAAATTGGAAAAAACCGTGGCATACAACGTTGGATCACCAGGTACGGAAATACTCTCCAAAATGTTAGTCACTATAATTAAAGGAGTAATTGATTGTGGACTTAGCATTGTTGCAACAAGCTGCAACCAAGAGAGCATTAACATTGCAGCATATAAAAAGTTAGGACCAACTAACTGTATGGAAAAGAACCCCTATGTGGATATCGAAAATCATAGAGTATTTTTACTCTATGACTATCCACATATGTTTAAGAGCGTGCGTAACATCTTGCTGAAACATCATTGGAGATGATGTCGTTGATTGGCGCATCCTGGGAAACGATATTTGAAGAAGATTCAAAAGGCCGCTTTCAAGTCTTTTTCAAACTTACTAGGGCCCATATTCGACCAGCTCCATTTGAAAAATTATCTGTTAAGCTGGCCACTCAAGTTTTCAGTGCCATGTGGTATTCAGGGATTATGTATGCATTGAGCACAAACTTTTTCAAGACAGTCGAGGAGAGGAAAGTTGCAGAGTCAACAGCCCGATTCATCAAAGGAATGAACGATCCTCTCGATAACATGAACACAGGTCAACTATACTCACGAAACCTCAGAAACAAGTACTTTCAGACTCTACTGAAACACTGAAAGCATTAAAAAGTGCAAGAAATTGAATTTCAACGTGGAAATCCAGCAGTATCATCAAAATCCCACCTTGCTTTAAAGGATTATTGCAAACGCTCCTTGGGATAGAACAGATGTGGGAACATCATAAAAGTGAAGAGCAGAGTTATTTTCTGCTCTCGCATTTAAATACAGACGTCGCCGAAAATTTATTTACAATGGTGCGCTGTAATAGAGGGTCCTATGAAAAGAATTTATCCGCGTGGAGATTTATTAGGAATTTAAAACAAATAATTTTTCAGCATTTTAGCTCCCTAGAACATTCAGGATATGAAGACGCTTGAGCTAAACCACTTTTGCTGTCGAAAAATAGTTTTTTTTTTTTACAATTTTTAAAAACTTTGTTGACTAAAAAACTCATTTTTGTCAAAAATTTTTTTATGATTTTGTTGGCAAATTAAATCTTTTGAAATTATTTTGTTTTTTTTTTGGTTGCAATATGATTAGTTTATATTTTTAAATTTAAATCTATAATTTGCATACCTAGATACTTACTCATAACATTTTTTTCCAATCTAACAATGTTCAGATTACCTACCTCCATTCCTAATCTTTTTTTTTTATTTTAAGAGAAATTGTATCTACCTATTTACCTACCTTAAAGCAACAAAAAAATATTAGTGCCTACCTACCTATCACCATTTATTTTTTTAGTCAAAATAATGGTTTTAAATAACAAAATATATACCTAACTAGACACACTCAAAAATTATTATTTTCAACGAGAAAAAAAGACAAACAGAAATATAGCTACACTTCTATACGATTTCCGTTTCAAAATAATGAAAACTACAACCATAAATAAACAATGTAAAGATGGGAAACTTTCGTACGTTTCACCCTCCAAAACCCATTTGTTTACATTGTTGTTTTTGTAATCCGACTCCGTGTCGATGAATAGATGTGAATTGCAACAACAACTTAACGCGGTGAATTTAATTTGTTTTGACAGTCCAATTTTTTTCCAAACTTGATATCATGTTTTTTTTATTTTAGTGCGTCTGCCATTCTGCATCGTTATTTTATTTATCTTTTTATATTTGTTATTAATTTTTTCGTTTTTTGTTAAATAATAACAACAAATATTTAGTTGTGCCAGAAATTTTAAGTAATATTTTTAATTTTATCAAAAATTTCCGGCAACCAACTTTCCATTGAATTTTAAGAATTCATAAACTTAGTGACATTTCTGAATTCACCTCAGGGGATGTGTTCTAAAAATTCTTGTTTTGAGGGTGCAAACACACTTTTTTTAATGGAATATTATTGAAAGGTACGACTGCACCATCAATATGTTTACCTAAATATAATGTTGATTATAGAAATCGCTAATTGGCCAATATTGGTAGGTTAGATGCATTTAACCAGATTCTGTGACTTACTTACTTCAAATTTAATCTAATGTGAACAAACTGGCCCTGATTCTCCAATATCACTTACTTGGCCTTAACCATCATTTAACCTTAGTTAATCGGATTTTAATTCACCGATTTGGTGAATTAAATTTAATGAACCATTGATTAAAATTTGAACATACATATTTTGATAAAATGTGCAATTCTTTTTACCTAGTTACATAATTAAGGCTCTCCCAAACCAACGCGAATGGGGAGCAACGACGAATTTTTGTTGTTGTTTAGCGTTATGTATTTGTCATATTTTTTGCTGTTGTGAATGATTCGCTGCGAATCACTCCGCATTCGCGTTGGTTTGGGAGAACCTTTAAGCAAAAAGAAAATTCAATACATATTATAGTATTAGTTGTGTTTTTTGTAACTCAAAATAATTCTGTCTAAAAAAACGACAACAAAACAAAGCAATTTACTAGTCAAATACAACAATAACAATATTAATTCAGAATTAAGTCTCTCCCAAACCAACGCGAATGTGGAGCGATTCGCAGCAAATCATTCACAATAGTAAAAAATATGACAAATACACAACGCTAAACAACAACAAAAATTCGCCGTCGCCGTGAATTCGCGTTTGTTTGGGAGAGCCTTTAAGGTAGAACTAGAATAGCCAACGTAGTGGTCGTAGGAAACCGGGTGAAAACAAGTAATCCATATGACGCACACATAATTGCGAAGTGGTACTCTTCGTTTAGTTTTCGTTAACTTCTCCCGTCAGACGGGAGAGTCCTCACCTTGGTGGAAGCGAACTAAAAGAATTTGGTGCTTGGTGCATAGTTTTCCAGTCTTTTTTTTTTTGTTCAATGTATGAGTGAAACAAAATCTTAAATCACTGTGCTGTAAATAAGTAAAAACAAATTACATTGAACAAATAATAATTAAATGTTAAATGTTTGCTGGTTATATAAAATGGCAGACCAAGGCAAATGTTTAAATGTCCCGATGTCATTTTTTTTCCCAAATTCCATGGACATGTATAAAACGTAGCTATTATTATCCAGACTAATTTTGATAGTTCGTTTCTGTGGAGATCATAAATCTGTGGAAGTATTCCAGTAAGAAATACAAATTTAAGGAATAATAGGATTTTCACAACAAACCCCAAAACCAGACTTCGGCAAAAACTTTTCAAAAACCATTCACACCAAACATTACACTATACGTTTTCGTTTAACATTAAAGTTTTTCTTTCACCAACCACTTACAATTATCTTTTCATTTTGTTGTTTTCTTCACTTTTATGGATGTAAAATGGTGATTATTTATATAACTGTGCATCCAATCAGTTTTTTTTTTTTGAAATTTTACTAGGCACTGAACTTTTTAAAAGGTACGTTTGTTTTGTTCATCTCTGAATTCCAACAAGTTTTTGACTGGTTTTATATTAAACTTGTGTTTTACGAAAACCTGAAGCTCAAAAGAATGTATGTGAAGCCTTGTGTTTTCGATTAGGTTTTTCTCCAAAGCCAATATTTTCGCGAAAACCTCGTTTTGAGTTTGGTGTTAAAAGGCTAACATATTTACTATGAAATTTCATATTTCACAAACAAATTTCCTCCCACTATGGTTCAATTAACATACATTTATTTATTCAATTATTTATTACTACCAATATGTCTTTTATTATCTTAGAACGCTTTGAATTTAGGTAGCCAATGCAATTTTAAAATAAAATTATATAAGGGGAAGTGAGCACTTAAAAATTCACTTCACCTGCTTTTTTTTTGGGTTTTTAAAATAACTGACAAATTAAAAAAAAAACCGACGATTTGTGGTGAAAATCATTAAGTTGCATTAGTGTTAGTGTGGTAAAGGTTACTAGTGCAACTTTATGACATTCACCACGGTCTGAGCTTGTAGGCAAATCAGTTTGACAGCCGAGGATTCCCATCTTTATATTATTTATTTATGACTACAACGTTGCTTTCTAAATCGTATTTCCCAGCAAAATTGAAAATCAAATAGTTTTGCTTCCAAATAAAACGAATCTATAGCTATAGATAAACATATGCCTATGTGTATTTTATAGCTATAGTCATACATCACCATGACTCCCATAGAGCATAGAAAACAAAAATTAAAAAAAACAACAAACCGTTGTATACGTCCATAGGACAACACTTTTTTATATTTTCTTCTATTTCTTCTTCTCGTTGCCATGACACAAAAAGCTGACGCAACTATTTCCTTTACTCCCTTTCTTAATGTCAGAATAAAAATAATATATTCTTGTTTTTCTTCCAGTTGTTATTATTTGTGGATTATGGTGGATAGTTTTCAGTATGGAATTAACTTATAAGAGCAAACAAAAATGGATAAAAGAAATTTGGAATAAATACAATATAGCCAGTTTTCTTCCAAAATTTTGAGTTTTAAATTATTTATTTTTTCAAAAAAAAATTTGTAAGATTTTCTTGATTTGAAAACAAGGTAAAAGAAGATATTTTTAGCTAAAAAAAACGTGTAGGTAATAGGTACTTAATTGTGACTATAAGCGTAATTTTTAATTATTTTAAGTGTTCATTTTTAGAAAATTGACCCTGTTGCAAAATTGGGGGGATATAAACCCCCCTCTGATAGTAAAAAACGCTTGTATCTAGAGGTTCTATAAGACTCCGTTATAATTTCTTGTTTCCTCAATCCCGAATGATAGTAAGCATGCCATTTTTCAACACCTTTGCCCTGACTGACCAGACCAGCCCTGTTCTAACGATGGACTGACAGACCGGCCGGCGCGGCGGTACCTAATGTTATTTATATTAAATATATAATCTGTATAACAATTTTCAGCATTAATAAATTCATTGCTTTTTGGTGATTCAACAGAAAGGAAACAGAATTTTTTAAATTATAAACTAACGGTACCTTCCGGTACTTACAACTGTTAAGGAAAATCTTATATATTTCAAAAATGGCTCCATCGAATTTGATAAAAAATAAGTGTATTATTGTAGGTAAGAAAATTCACCAAAAACTATTATTAAGAATACCTACAATAAAAGGTTTTTTATGTTCAATTTTCTCATTAATGGCTAACCCGATTTCAATAAAAATTTGCATGAAGGAGCTCCTTTAAAATGTGGATGTCTGTGGAAAATGGTGGATCCCGTGGTGTGTTACTGAAATTTTTTGTGTTATGTGTGTGTTCCTTTGTTACTAGCTTTAGTAAATAAGATTGTTTCCAGCTATTTACTGTTGTATTTATAAACTCTGTCTAACTTACCAAACCGTTAACTAACTAACCGTCCAACTCCAAAAAATTATAAATTAACTTTGTTTACTGTTGTCTTACTTGGACAACGTCATCTGTTGTCTAAAATTTGTCTAACTTGACATTTTCTTTCATTAAATAAGGCATATTTTCAACTATTAAGGACTTTTAAAAAACTTTCTAACTAGTCAACCGCTAAAAAAATCTAATAAATAAGGCTGTTAGTGTTTATAAATAAATTCTATTATTTTGAGAATAGAGAAATTGATTTGTATTGTTATTTGTTATTTGTATATATGGAGAAGGCATTACTAAAACGGCCATCTTGAATTCCTTCTGACAGTTCTCATTTTTGACAGCCTGCGCAAGATCATTAGTAGTTTGTTTGGTAACTGCAATAACTTGCTACGTTTCACAAACTGTGAAAAATTCCTATTGAATTTGACAGCAATTTGTGCGACGCCATACGAATTCGTACGATATGGTAGTAAGTTCACAAACAGACATAATACCTTCTATATTTTTAGTGTACTGACTTTGACTTACCCATGCATCTGTATTCTTCTCCAGAAGAAAAAACATAAAAAAAACACTGTGTAGGAATTTATTCAATGAAAAATCAACAAAATGAGTTTCTTTTAAACATTTATTTGTAAACAATTAAATCCAGAATGCCGCCCGCATCGCCCCGGGACCCAAGTGGTTGCTTAATGATTTTTCCAGAGAATTTCAATTCTCTGGATTTTTCAAAAAAAGCTGAGTACTTTTCTTGAGTTGTGTAAGTACAATGTAATAGATTTCCTATTCAGGTCCAGTTTGTGTCAAAACACAAACTGAAAAGTTTCTCGAATCGACGACTGAATAGTTTTGCATGTGCGTGAAGTCTCATATGAGTCCATAGGACTCATTTTTGCAACCAAACAGTTCCGAAACTAAAAAGTTGCACGTGCGTGACTAAAACTTTAAGCCTAGTACGCAGATCGAGCTAAAATTTCGCTCCCATACAAAATTCTCTCCAAAATTAAGCCAAGTTAAAATTCAGCCAAGCATTTTAGCCGAGAGGTACGCAGCACCAGCTAAAAATCAAATTTTTGTTTCTTACTGGTTTCTTACTGTACGGCACCTATCTGTCAAAATTTAGCGCGTGAAAAATTTGTTCGGCACATTAATTCTCGACCTAAATTGCTGCGGGTTCTTTATCTGTGAGATTTACGTGACCTTTACATTTTGAAAATGAAGAAAAAAGTCTATTCTAGTTGATTATTTTCACTTGAAATATAAAAATAAAATTCTTTGAAATTGTTGAATAAAATTTCTTTTCAGAGAACATATTTTTTTGTGATGTATTCTCCACAACAATTGTGTGTCAAAATTTAGCTAGGATTTTAGCTGGTGTTTGTAGAGAAAAGTGAAAGCGAAATCTTAGCTCGATCTGCCTACTAGGCTTTAGTTGGTGGTTGCGAGTGCTAAATGTATGTTTTTCGAAAAGCTGGGAACTATATGCATCTTAACTTAATTTTTAAGAAAAAAAAATTTCTTCAAATTTTGAACTTAAGTTTTATGTAATCTCCAGGTCCAGAGGAGAAATAAAAATTTTATTAACTCCAAAAATAACGGTGCCTACATGCCATACAACCGTTGCCAAACGTGGTTATGACAGAATGTTTGATATTATGGTAAAAATATTGCACAAAATTCAATCATAAAGAGTCAAGAAAAATAAGCACGGTTATTTTTTCATTTGTCGTGTTGGTAAAAAAACTGTTAGATCATGAATCAATTTTGTTCTTCCGTACAAAAAAATCTTCACTTTAGACACAAGAAAAAATTATAATAATGTTGTATTTATTTGATCTTTTATTTTGTCATGTCATGTTATACAAATCGGGGTTCGTTTCGGTAGTGTAAGTTTTCTCAAAGAACTTATTTATAATTGACAAATTTTAAATACCATTTTTTTACATTAATTTTAGTTTACTTGATGTTGGTAAGTTAAATATAAACAAAATTCGATCGCACCTATATTTTTGTTTGTCTCCCTAAAAATGCTTAAAATTTGTCAAATTTGAACAGATCTCCAGGCATTCATAAATGTATACATATGCACAAATATATGCCTGTTCCTTACATTACCGATTTTACAATTTAGAATTCTCTTTCAGTAAAATTTATCACAGTTTACAAAAAGAATTAAAAAAAAAATTGTTTTTGTTTTAAAGAGAAATCGTTAGTTGCGATCACTCTCAAACATTTTGCAGGATTTTTAACTGACATTTCAAAATATATCTAGTTTTTTTTAATTATATCTTCGCTCGCACGTTATTATAATATTTTTTGAAATGCCATTAAAATCCTCTAGTATGTTCAAAAATGGCAACTTTTGCTTTTCATTTGATATATAAACGTTTGATAAGTTAAAATTATTAATAAAATTATTATAATATATATGAAATCAATAAATATCTTAATTAAATATATATAATTAACTTAGAACTAAATAATCAATATGAGTTGTATAATTTTTATTATTTATAATTCGAGACTAGCTGCGTTGTTTTTATTTGAACAACTTGCCAGCATTGCAAAATATTCGGAAGAAATATTCATCCTTACGTAGTAGCTTAGCGCGGGCATACGAGTGAATGTCCGCATCCATGTTATGATCACGTAACCAGGACGAAGTATTATCCGTACTCATACCAGTCATTTCAGTTCGTGGCTCATCGGGCAACATCTCGTGACCTGATAAAATGAAATTATGTCATGAGAATATAAAATTATCGAAACAAACATTTTTAATAAATCAAATTAAATTTGTATTTAAAGTTGAACCATTAAGGGTAAAAGAAAAATATTCTGGGCTTCCACGACCAAAAACTAACACAGTTTGTTTCACAGAAAAATGCTGGATACAGTAAATTATTCATATGCAAGGCATAGTTTCAAAACTCTTCTATTCCAGTTTTTTTTTTCTAAAAATGAATGAAATGAGAGGAAGTGTTCTGTAGAAGGTTCTCTTTTTCGACCCAATTAGCTTACATTTATACAAAAATTATTATTTCCTATACAAGTACATTAAAAGTGGTCTGTTTTTTTTTCAAAACTACTGTATTCCACTCAGTCGTTCAATTCAAAACTCATCTATTCCCATACAAATGAAATTCCGCACAAAAACTCTTCTTTTTCTTTGCAAAACAAAATAGTTGCTGTAATACAATTTCCGTGTTTTTCAATTTCCAATGACAAAAATGTGGACGAATGTGTTATTTTCCGTTTTATTATTATTTTTTTTTTAATAATTAAAATGAATTTCTTTGATCCAAAACTTTTCCATTCTTATACTTTTGAATCAAAACTCATCTATTCCTTTTCTTCTTTTCCAAATTAAATTGTTTATTTTTTATAATTTGTAGGTTCAACTACTAGGTTCATAACCATAAGAAATGGATTAAGGTCACCCTTAACTTTTGTTAAAGACTAATCGCAGTTTTTTCGCTTTACTCAATAATCTCAATAGTGGAAAAGAATAGTTTTGATGAAACTATACCTCCCATATGAAGGTATATGTATATGACATATGTACATTTTAGACGGTGTTCACATCAGCTTCACGTGAGGCGACTTATTTTGACGTCTCTTTTTTTTATCACATTCCTATATTTCTTGAAAAGAAATATAGACGAGATGAGGCAGACATTTTAAAAAAAAATATGAAAACTTCTGCCTCACTTTCTTTCCAGCAGATGAAAGTGAAATACAAATAAGAGACGTCAAAATGAGTCGCCTCACGTGAAGCTGGTATGAACATCGTCATGGGCTCCGCTCGATTTACACGATTGACAAAAGTCGACTGTGAAAATTCGCTATAACAACGTGACAATCTACAAGAATATGATGAAGATGTTTATTTTTTCTTGTGGCTTGTCAAAATCGACAAAATAAAGTCAGTGCAATTACGATATACACGTTAGTTGCATTTGTCAATTTTCTTTTGACATCAAATGTAAAATGACTGTCAAAAATGAAAGATTTTCTTTTTTTATTTGTCAATAGAGTAAGCCCAGAACTCGGCGTTTTAGCTTTTGGGATGGCAATAACTACTTAACAAAGTTCCCTGTGATTCATTTGATCAATTCGATCTGTGTATACAGAAATGTGATCAATAATTTGAAATGTTGCTCCCGAAACTTACCCGTTGTTATGACCTTGTATGGTTCTTCAGACTCTAGCGGTTCACTTAAACCAATTTCATTTCTTGCAAAAATACGAATCATATATTCATGATTTTCTTGCAGATCCTTAATTTGGAATCTCTGTATATCTGGTGGTACACGTCCAACTTCAATCCACATAGTCTTGCGTAAATCACGAATGGCAATATTATAGCCGAGCAGAGGCGCACCTCCATCTGACTCGGGAATACCCCATTCGAAGATATGCGCATTGGCTGCAATAACTCTTGCCTCCAATGGACCAGTTGGTGGTGATGGAACGGCTAAAATTTGTCAAAGATAAAAAATATATAAAAAAATAATTTATTATTATTGCTTTGTACAATTCCTTTCGGTTACTTTAAAAAAAATGCCTATGGAATATGAGAAATTACGTACTTGCGTGTGTTTTAAGTGAAATGCTATCGGTGGTTGTTGGGATACTGAGACCCACTGAATTTTCAGAAAATACCCTAAAAGTGTATTCGCATTTTTCTTTCAAATTTTCAATAGTGTATTGTAGACAATGGGCATCTAATGTCACGACCTTTGTCCATTTTGTTGATGTCGATGAACGTTTTTCAATAACGTAACCTGAAAAATAAAACAAAATAAATATTTATTGAATATAAAAACATCTTTCCGAATCTGGACAGCCTTTTGTAGAGTTCGGAGTGGAAAGAAGTGCTTAAAATGGCCAAATAAAAATGATATTTGAATGAAATTGAACGTTACATTTCACAATATTTTTCACGAAGGTTTGGAGAGTTGGTCGGCATTCACCTGACCCGATACTTCAATGAAGATTTGTTGTCGTTGTTGTAATACGTTGACTTTCCTTTCATTTTAAATTCCTTCAACCCCCCCCCCCCCAAAAAAAAACATACTGGAAAAATAGGGTCATGTAAATAACGACCTACATATTCCTAGACTTTATGATAACATCATTTTAATTCGTTATTAGATTTGTTCGTTGAGCCCTGAAGTAACCCTTCGGTCGCCTAAAGCGTTTTTTGAAAACCCTGAATTCACCTTCGCTAACAAATTCTGTGTTTTTTTTTAACCTAGGTACTCGTATCTGAGTTCCTTTCAACCATTTCAGGTCAAATTTTTTTGGTTAGATAATAATAAGGGCATTCAAGCAACGATGTACACTTTTTCGACGTACATACCTAGTAATTTTTTTTAGTTTACGATGCACGTTTTATGAACACCCTTTTGAAACGGCTTACGTAAACATCGTAAACTAATCCGCTGTTTGTTTAACGTTAAATAAAAAGATACTTTCGTCCAAGTTTGTTTTCCATTTTTATTATTTTTCTTTTAATTGTATCTTTCCTCGGACATTTTGATCAAAATGTTTCTCGTTTTGATATTTTAATTTTTTTTGTTTTTGATTCTTTTTCTTTCAGAATTAGTTTAAAAGTTTACCACGCTTATACGATTTTTATTTACGATACAAATCCATGTAAGATTTGTTGGAATAGATTTCTCATACAAACGTTGACAGTTCGTTTACGATGTAGTAAACCTTCCGACGTTTACGATATTTACAATAGTTTTCCGACGTTTCATGAATACCCTTAATGTATTTTTTTGGTTGAAAGGAATTCAACATTAATCACAAATGACATTGGAAAAATGTGAGATTCTGCTACACATGTAATTATTCTTAAATTTTTTTAAATATTAAAATTCATCTATTAAAATCATATTCAGATGTATGTATTTACACGCGAAAGATCCCATGGAATAACGATATTGACGTTTCTGAATAAACGGAAGTGTGATATATTGCTATTTGCTTAGAAGCTAAATTATGTATGACAACGGATTTTGGCGCAGTACCCCAAACGATATAATAATTTTGGTTTAATAATTGGCAAACTTACCAGTGATTTCTGATCCGCCATTGCTGATTGGTACTTCCCAATCCAAAGTAACGCTTCTGCTTGTTACATCTGGCGCTCTTAGATTTTGTGGTGGTGATGGAGGGGCTATGAAATTAATAACATATGTTATTATAGTATAAGCAAACTGATTTGAAATTGATTAAAATATGAATAAAAAAGTAAGGATAGCATAAGCACCAGCAAGCTTCATACATACCAACTTTTTCCCATGGACGAACTAAAGCAAATAAGCCAAAAAGCATTAAGCATTTCAAGAAGAAAAATTTCAATGGTTAAAAAAAGAAATAGCTTTAGACAATATTCTTGGCTTCTGTTAAATTTCTAATACTTTTACTTACTTATTCTCCTGCCAACAATAATCTTATCTTCAGTCTCTAATGCTTGACTAATGCCAACTTCGTTCTTGGCATATATTCTGAAGTTATAGGCTTTGTCTTTCACAACATTGCTAACGAAAATATTCGTTACATTTCCATTCGAACAACCCAAGAGTCTAAATTCATTCTCGTTGATTTCTTTGATTTCAACAATGTATTCAATTATCTTGCTGCCACCATCCGATTCGGATGCTTCCCAAGAGAGTGTAAACGAAGTTTCAGTCATACCGCACACGTCTAGCGGTTCTCTTGGTGGCGTTGGTTTGTCTGGAAGTATTTGCAAAAATGTTAATAACTGAGGGTCGGCAAAGCAAAGAAGAAAAAAACAAGATCCACAGAAGCGTAGCTAGATAAATTCGAAATTTTATCTTACCGAAGTCATATTCTTAAGCTAAGACAAGATCGTATACCAGTACAAAAACCATACGAAGTCTAAAAATGACATTTCGGCACACAGTCTTATCTAAGCTTAAAAAAAAAAACGCATTTAGCTTACCCATTTTCTTGGCAATCGTAACAGGTTCACTTTCTATTGGTTCCGATACACCAATGGGGTTGCTGGCATAGACCCTAAACATGTACTGACTATTCATTGCAAGCTTTTGCACTGAATAAGAGCATATGCTTTTGTCCATCTCAGCAACCTTCATCCAGACATTATTTTGTATGTCGCATTTCTCTAGAATGTATTTTGTAACTTCCAGGCCACCATCATCAATAGGTGGTGTCCATTCCAGTTTAATGGAATCTTTTTTCATTTCTTTGATTTCCAAGGAATTTGGACGTTTTGGCTTATCGATTACTTGTACAGTAACATCAACACTTGTTGTACCAGCAGTATTTGTAGCAGTTATCTTATAACGTCCCGAATCTTCACGTGTCAATCTGGTTATAGTGACAGTTGATGACGTTTCGATTGTTTCGATAACAGTGCGTTTGGTTGTTGTTATTTCCGTTGTCTCCTTGCACCATGTTATTTGTGGTTGCGGAAAACCTCGGATTCTCGCTGGAATGGTTAGTGTGCTGTCTGTCTTTAATTTCTGTACAATATATTTCTCATCAATTTCGATTGTGGGCTTCTCGCAAATGATTATTTTGCATGAAGTTTCCACTGCACCGACTTCATTCTCTGCCACGCATGTATACGTTGCTTCAGTCTCAATTGTTGTCTTTTCGATTGTGTACTTCGATACACGATTCTCATAGCGAATACTTGTTGATTCGATAGTTTTGCCGTTCTTCTTCCATGTTATTTTTGGTTCTGGAATACCACCGAAGATGCAAGATAACGTTACCTCTTTGTCGAGCTCACTGGTAATATCTTGAAGTGGTTGTTGAACTGTTGGCTTTTCGGTTTTCTTCTCAGCAACCAAACGAATGGTTGGTGAAAGTGGTGATGGTGGACTAGGACCAACTTCATTTACAGCTATCGCTCGGAATATATATTCGGAGTCCACTTGCAGTTTGGTCAGAGTATAAGTTGTGTCCTTGATCTTTCGGATTTCAGTCCATCTATAAATAGGGATAAGGGCAATTGATAAGCTATTAACAGGTAGGCTAGTTTTTGAGAATTTGTTTTGTCTTTTGAAAAATTAAAATGAATTAATAAAAGAGAGTCGTGTATTAACTCTTGAGTCGTTTCATGTTTATTCAAATCCGAGTGAAGCAAAATATTTGTTTTCAATTAAAATGAACACACCAAAAACCCATCGCTTAAGATTTCTGAAGTATTTGCTGTCACTCAAACCCGTAAACTTTTGTGTTAGATGTTTTTTGTTAGTTTGTAACCTTCCACCATACTCACTTTTGTTTTTTAACATCCTGGTATTCGAGGATGTATTCAAAGACCTCCGATTTGCCATCATCTTCTGGTGCTTTCCAGTAGAGAGTAATAGAATCGTGCATAACTTCCAGAGGCTGTGGTGAGCCTGGGGCCTTTGGTGGCCCTAAAAAAATTGAGAAAAACAGGATTTGAGAAAAGTGTTTGAAGTTGTACAATATAGATTCTCCTTACTCATAATCACCAAATTAATACTAGCTTCTGCATCGCCAACTGGATTAACCAACTTAATGGTATACTCATCTTCATCTTCTTCAACAACTTTGCGAATTGTTAACGAAGCTGAAGCCTCATCTATTGTTGGTGTTATTCTATTGTTTTTCTTAACAATAGTCTTTGATGTTGACCAAGTAGCCTCTGGTTGTGGTTTCCCGCTGAATTTAATTGTCATTGTTACATCGTCGTTCTCCTTTACCTTGATTGTTTGATCCTTATCAGAAATGATGATTGGAGCAGTTTTTATTTCTGAAAATGTAAGTAATTTTATAAAAACCTCTTCAGCGAACATCAGCCTGTAAGCTTACCTTCAACACACAGTCTACTAGTTGTTGTAACATTAATAGCTGTGCAACTAATCTCCCCAACATCATCTTCATCGGCATTATGTATAACCAAACGACGAATAGTGCCTTCTTCATACACTTCGTGTTTCTTATCCGGTGTGATTTTCTTGCCCTTTTTATACCATGTAACTTCAACATCCGGCTGTGAAAGTTCACAAACAAATTCAGCATCCATTGATTTAGTTGCCAAAGTTACATCTGGTAGTTTCATTGTAAAGTCAACCATCGGTTCTTCAACAACTAATTTAGCCTTTGAAGTTTGATCTCCAACTTGGCATGAATATTCCGAAGCATCGTCAAATTGGGACTTGTGAATCTTCAACATTTGACGTTTACCATCGATACTGAGTTGGACATGCTCAGAGAATTGTAGCTCTTTGCCATTCTTGAACCACTTGACTAAAGCATCACCCTTAGTCAGTTCAATTTCAAATGTAGCTGATTCACCTTTAGTAACGGTGACATCTTCCATTTTACGAATAATTTGGGGTGGCAATTCTATAACAATAAGTTCGGCTGTGCATTCTTGATCTTCTAACACACATGTGAATTCACCCTCATCATGAATAGAACACTCACGGATGATTAATTTACGGACTTTTCCCTCTTTCACAACTTCGAACTTCTTGTTTTCAGGTGTGATTTTCTCACCTTCCCTTATCCATGTTACTTCCGCTGCGTCGGATGAAATTTCTACTTCAAAGTATGCATCTTCTTTCTCTGTGACTTCGAAGTCTTGAAGTGAGCGAATGAATTCTGGTTTACGCTGCAATACCTCGACTGTTGCTTGCGTTTCTTTGTTCTTAACTTTGCACACATAATTACCGGCATCGCGGAGATTTGTTGTCTTAATAAAGAGCTTATGCACTTTGCCATCTTCAACGACAACTCTATGATCCATTCCACTGAGTTCTTTGTTATTGAAGAACCATTTTGTCGAAACAACGTGTGATGTCTCACACTCAAGTGTCAATGACTGAGTTTCTTCAATACTGATGTTCTTTTTGAGTTTCTTGGTGAATGTGACCTCGTCAACTTCAACAATGACACGAGCTCCATGTGATGTGTTACCCACTGGATTAGTGGCAATGCATTTATAATCACCAGAGTCAGTTTCTGGGTTTGCATTAGTAATGGTAAGCTCAATCATTTCACCATCATAACTCAATTGCACACGTTTCGATGGCTCCAATGGATTGTTATTAAAGAGCCAACTAACTTCGGGTACTGGATTACCTGTAACCTTTGCTGTAAGACTGATTGTTCCTTTTTGGGGTACTGATTGTTCTTGGAAGCGTTCAACAAAAAGCGGTGGTTCTGCGTTTCCACTTGCTGCTTCTGTGGAGAAAAAGGAAGTAAATGAATGAAAAGTGAAAAACAAAAAGGAAAACCTTCAAAAATCAAAGGAAAATTATAAAGCCACGCTTTTGACAGTTCTAAAATCTTAACCGTTCAATATGGCATTTTCCATTGGTCATAAAGAAGCCTTTGAGAGGTTCAAAAAGCTTCTGGATGATCAATCGAAAACACGAGTAGGAAGTAGTTTCTCTTAATCTGTTTTTAAAACAGTGCGAATAGTCAAAAGAATGTCCCAATTTTTGATGAAGCTAACAACGCAAAAGAGTGAGCGGAATAAATGTCATACAGCGATAAAATTCGCTGGCAGATGTAAAATTACGAATAATAATATAAAAATAACAAAATAAAGGGTAACACATAAAAAACTTGTATTCACATACATGTGTATGCCATGTAAGCAATAAAGAAAACCTACCTTCGATTGTTAAATATGCGGTAGTCTCCACAGTTCCTAGTGGATTCACCGCTTTAACAGTGTATTCACCCTTTTCTGGCAATTTTGGTGAAATCAATGTCAGAGTATGTGTATCCTTCTCGGACTTTGTGTTTGCCTTAACTGGCTTACCGTCCTTATGCCATGTGATCTTTGGTGGTGGATTACCAACAATTTGTGTTGTAAGCACTGCACTTTCACCCTCACGAATGATCATATTTCGCAATGGTTCCAAAATTTGTGGTGGTTCTTTTTCTTCGGTTTTCACCTTAAGCACAATTGGTAATCTTGATTCACCTTCTCGGTTTGTGGCGACCACTTCATAAACACCTTCTTGTGATTTTTTAACTTTAGTAATGTGTATGATGCTGCAATACATGTGCATGTCGGATTCGGTCGCGACCTTAACATTCTTCTCGGTAATGACTTCTTCGCCATTAAAGGTCCACACAATATCTGGTTCAGGAACGGCTACCAAACGGCACTCCAAAATAACATTCTGACCCTCGTCCACATATTGTGCACGTGGCTTACGTGAGAATGTTGGTGGTATACCTTCGAGAATGTCGGCGAGAGATGATTCACGAGACAAGCTCTTGCGTGACATTCCGGTAGCATCGGATCCATGATCGGATAATGGTGTTTCCACTACAAGTTCTGTAGTAGTCGATGCAAAACCAGCGGAATTCTTTGCAACACATGTGAACATGCCAGCGTCTTCAGGGAAGACTTCCCGGATAATCAGTGTCGCTACATTGTCATCATCATAGTACATTTGGAAGTCTTGCGATGGCTTAATTACAGCCGTTTGACGGAACCATGCAATTTGTGGGCGGGGTACACCCTCAACTTTGCCTTCAAACTGTACAGTATATCCATCTGGCGTGTGAATTGGTTGGAGTTTTTCGATGAAACGTGGTGCCATGGGCTTTTCATCGGGACCGGGTCCTTTTTTTGTTTGCAGTGAAAGATGACAAAATAGAGTACGTGTATGTGTTGGAGTGTGTTGGTGGTTAAACACAACGACGGACGAAACATAAAAAACACAAAAACGTAAGACAAGGTTTACTTTGAAGTTTGTATTTATTTGTGACTTACGTTCAAACACTGGAAGCTTATCGATCTTCTCGTGGAGTTTCTTTTGCACGTAAAGTGTGTACGCTGCAGGTTCCATAAGATACTGGGCAGGTACCCAACCTTCTTCAGCCGTTAGGTTCTTTCGTATGAACCACCATTCAGAGCTGTGACGTCCCACTACATATACTTTCTCGCCTTCAACTAAATTTATCGCTTCGTCGTTGTCAGCGATATAATTGCAAATGGAGTACATGACATTCTCTTCACCATCAGTTTCTGAAGATTAAACAAAATTCTCTGTTAGTTTTGAGAATATGACAGAAGCTTGAAGAAATCTTACCTGCAATATGTGCTTCACGGGTAATGTTCAAAGATGCTCCTTCTAAGATTTGAAAAATTAAAACCGTTAGATGAGTTTCACAAAAAAAAAATTACGAATAACATTTACACGAAGCGACGATTATGACGTTCAAGTGTCAGTTTTGAAAGCTGGTTGATCTGACTTTTTCTAGATACTTCAATATATTTTCTATGAATATAATTCAATAAATATTTTCACCACCGTTTACATCAACATAACATATTATATACTTCGTTTAGTTATCAATAATTCAAAAGTCAGATATTACAAACTTTCAAAAGTGGCATTATAAATGGTCATAGAACTACATAGGTAAGAACAATATTTGTTAGAGCTGAACTAAACAGTGAATCTTTAGTATTAGTTATGAACATTTACAACTTTACCTCGCAACAGTACTCTGTTATCATATAAGCATTATATTTGTATCCTAATATTAAAATTAAAAGCATCAATGTGGGCTTAAAATATAATAGTTTAAAATATGTGTGTGCGAATGAGATTTTTTTTTATAAAAATATTAAATGATAAAGCGCATTTAGATTAAAAATATAAATATTGAAATCAAATAATAAAGACCTTCATTGAATATTTGTTGAGTTATCTTGCGCTTCTTGTGGAACGTCAATGAGTCTTCATCGTATTGCACCGAGTCTTCATGACGTTTTGGCTTGAGTGCCAGTAGAATCTCTTCACCATCTTCATGTTGCACAGAGTATCTTGGTTTTGGTTTGGATTTCGGCTTAAGTTTGATCTCGACTTCATCGGGTGGAAGTTCTTCAGCCTGGAATTCTTCTGGCTCTTCAACATCATACATAGTATTATCTTCACCTTCACTACTATCCATGATTTCTTCAATAATTTGTTCTTCCCCGTCGTCATAGTCTTGAATGATCTTTATTTGAGCTTCGTCTGCAGCTTCGGAATAGGCCATCTTGATGGGACGCTTGACTTTCACCTTAGATGACATTGAAATCTCTTCTTCGGCATATGAGTCTAAATCGATGTTAAATTCTTGGTCAACATCTTCCTTAGTTTTCGTAGACTTAGCACGGAAGGTTACATTTTCAACATCTGTGAATTCTGGAATGTCGATACTGCTCTTCTTGCGTCTCTTTAGCTTTTTGATTGTGTATTCCTGATCTTGTATGTCAGTTATTTGCTTTGGTTTAGGCTTAGGCTTCCTACCAACAACGAATTCTTCAACATCTTCCGTTTCTTCATAATCCTCAAGTTTTCTTATTAAAAGTTCTGCACTTTCTTCTTCAGCATCTTGTGCAGGTTTAACTGGGCGTTTTTTGGTCACTGTAGCTTCACTTTCGACACCTTCGGTTACTTCACGAGGTTTCTTCAGGGACATACTAACTTCTTCTTCGTCAAGGTCCTCGACAGTTGGCTTCATTTTTGGTTTTCTGCGTTTGAAAACAGCTTCTTCTACAATTTCCTCTTCCTCAACTTCTACCGGGCGATCTATTATAACTTCTTTTGTGATTTCAAGTACATCTGCAGCTTCTTCGATGCGCTTTGGCTTTTTCTTTTTTTTCAAAGTGAGAGCTTCTTCAGGTGCATCTTCGGTCTTCTGTTTGGGAAGCTTCATTTCAACGCTTACTTCTTCATCCTGGACTTGTTTTGGTTTCTTTGGTTTCAGCGTAACTTCTGCTATTTGTTCTTCCTCGGGTTCAACAGGTTGAATAAGCTTAATGCTAGCCTCTTCAAATGTCTCTTCCACTGGCTTTTTTGTTTTCTTAGGCTTCTTCATAACAATCTTTTCTTCGACTTGTTCTTCTTCAACCTTCTTTTTTGCAACCTTTAGCTTCACTTCCGCAACTTCTTCTTCTTCTTCGATCACCTTCTTAGGTTTCACCTCAAACTGCGCCTCTTCTGGGACTTCTTCAGGCTCAATTTCATGAAGTTTGAATTCATATTGCTTAGGGATTTCTTCGGGTTTCTTTGGTTCTTCTTTTGGTTGTTCAATGACTTCCTTTATTTCAACAACTTCTTCAATTTGTGGAGCTTCTGGAACTTCTTCAACAATTGTAACTTTGAAATCAGCTGCTGCTTCTTCTTTCTTAGGTTTCTTTGGTTTCTTAACCTTGATATCAGCATCTTCTGTAGCTTGTTCAACTGGTTTCTTTTTAGGAAGAGTAATTTCAGCTTCTGGCTCTTCAATTGATTCAACTATTGGCTTCTTTTTCTTTGGAAGTTTCAATTTTTCCTCTTCAATTTTATCTTCAGGAGCTGACTCTTTTGGTTCTTCAATAATTTCTTCAATGATATCCTGGGGTATTTCTTCTATTACCCGAATCTTATGTTCTTTTACTTCTTCTTCTTCAGGTTCTTCAACAACATAAGGTGCCTCTTTTTCTTCTTGAATAATGATTTCTTCAGCTGGTCCTTCATAGGGTTGTTCTTCCACAACTTTAACCTTAAGTTCAGCAGCAGCTTCATCCTTTACTTTCTTCTTTGGTTTTTTCATCTTAATTTGTGCATCCTCCGTAACTTCTTCAACTGTTTTAGTGACAGGTAGTTTGAATTCAGCCTCGACATCTTCAGGTTCATCCTGAACGATTGGCTTCCTTTTGGGTTTAATTGTAAATTGTTGTTCTAAAACCTCTTCTTCTTCCTTATCCTTTGTGAGTTTAACTTTGAACTCTTGAGGTGCTTCTTCTACTTCCTCAACTGTAGGCTTCTTTGGCTTTTTCTTCACAATTTTGACCTCTTCTACTACCTCTTCCACAGCTTCTGGCTCAATATCAATCACCTTAACTTCAAGAATTGCTGCTTCTTCTTCTACAGGCTTTGTCTTCTTCGGCTTCTTCTGCTTGATTTCTACTTCAACATCTTCAACTTCTTGAGGCTTGGGTGAAGAAAGAACAACTTCAGCCTGAACTTCTTCTTGTTCCTCTGGTTCTTTTTTGCTAACAGAAAACTCAACTTCAGGTACTTCCTCTACTTTTTGTGCAGGTTTCTTTGGTTTCTTTTTGACCACTTTTACTTCTTGAATTTCTTCGACTTGTACTTCACGAACGTCCTCTTCAATAACCTTTACTTCCTGTATTGGAGCTTCTTCTTCAGGAACCTTAGGTGCTTCTTCTTCAATGACTGCAACCTCGTAGGATGGGGCAACTTTAGGAGTTGGCTCAGTTTCAACAACAGTGACCTCGGCAATTTTCTCAATCGTTTTTTTGGGTTCTTCTGGAATAGCTTCGACAACTTCAACCACACTTTCTTTTTCTTCTGGTTTTTCAGGGGCTTGAATTTCAGTTACTTTAACTTCAAGTGTTGCTGCTTCTTCTTCGACTTTGGGTTTCTTTAATTTTTTCTGTTTGATTTTGACTTCAGCTACAGGTTGTTCCTGTTCCTTGGGGGTTGTTAACACCACTTCTGCTTCAAACTCTTCTGGGACTTGCTTTGGAATCTTTTTCTTTACCTGGAATACAGCTTCTTCGGGCTCAGTTTCTTCTTCTTTTACCACGTCTTCAGGTATGTCCTCAATAACTTTCACTTCTTGAACCTCTTCAATCAGATGCTTAACCTTCTCCTTCTTTGGTTTCTTAGCCTTTACCTCAGGTACCTCTTCAGGCTCCTGTGGCTTTTCCTCTGGAGCAAACTCCTGGGTTGTGATTTCATATGTTTTATGGTCTTCTTGAACTTCTTCAGCCACTGGTTTGGAAATAGGTGCAACTTCTTCTATTTCCTCAACAACAGGCTTTGGTAACTTTTCTGGTTCTATTTCAGTCAATTTAAATTTGTAACTCTCTGGCTGTACCTCAGGAATCTCTTCCTCTTGAATTTGTATTTCTTCAACTTGTTCAACAGGAGCTTCGATCGTTTCCACCACCTTAACCTCCAGCTTAGCCTCTTCCAATTCTACTGGCTTCTTTTTGGGTTTCTTCTTCTTAACAACAACCTCAACTTCACTTTCTTCTTTAGGCTTTGGAGCTGTAAGCTTGACTTCCACTTCTGCTTCATCAGGTACATCTTCAGCAGGTTTCTTTATCTTGAAAGTTGCTTCTTGAGTTGGCTCCTCAATTTCTTCTACTTCTTGAGTTGGTTCCTTCAGTTTGATTTGGAACTCTTCTGGTTTTTCTTCAGGCTTGGGCTTCTTACGCCTTGTGACAACCTTCTCTTCAACAACCTCCTCAAAAGTAACTTCCTTTTCTTGGCTTTCAGTTACTTTAACCTTAAATTCTTCTTGAATTTCTGGTGCTTCTGTTTCAGTAACAGAAATTTCATATGAATCATAAACAGGTTCTTCCTTTTGCTTCTCGGGTTCTTCAGTTATAACTTCAATCTTAGCCACAGGCTGTTCTTCAGGCTTTGATTCTTTAACTTTCACCTTCTTTGGCTTCACATCATCAGCAGGAGTTTCTTGAACCAATTCTTCTTCAGCAACAGAAATCTCGAAAGTCTTTTCCTCATCTTCTTTGGGTTTTACTTCTTTAACCTTTTCTTTCTTTGGTTTCTTCTTGGGTTTCTCTTCTTTTACTTCAGATTCTGTTTGAGCCAATTCCTTAAGAGTGCCTTCTTCTTCTTCTTTTGGAATCACCACAGCTTCTTCTTGTGGCTTTTCTTCTTTGATCTTTTTGATAGGCTTCAATTTGACTTCATCAGTAGGTTCTTCTGGTGCTTCACTTTCAGGTATTCTAAATTTGACAGTTTCCTCCGGTTGTTCTTCCACATCCTTTGGAGTGCCTGGTACAATTTGTACCTGCTCAGTTTCTTGCTCGGGCTTTTGCTTCTCCTTGCGTTTGTGTTTGGGTTTTTCTTGTTTCTTTTCTTTCTTTGAAATATCTGGTTTTTCAAGCTCTTCAAGCTCTTCCTTAGGATGTTCTGGATGTTCAAAGTCAACTGCTTCAAATGGCTCCATCTTGTATTGTGGCTGCTCAGCTTCTTCAACAATATCCTTCACAGTGACATCTTCTTTCTTCTTGATGACTTTTTCCACTAGGATCTCTTCTTCTTGAGGCTTCGTGGGTATTTTCTTCAATGTAACCCTTTCTGGTTCCTCTTCAACAAGAGGTTTCTTTTTACCCTTGCCGAGTTTAATTTGCACAACCTCCTCTGGTTCTTGTGGTGCTTTTACTTTTTCAGGTTTCTCATAAGGCTTAACTTCAGTTTCCTCTTCGGAACTGCTAACATATTTCTCATACTTTTCTAGTTCAACTTTCTCGCGATCGTCTTTGATCTTTTTAATCTTCTTGAATTTCTTTGGTTTTGTCTTAAGTAATTCTTCAGCCTCTTCAATATTGCGTGAGAGATCACCTGTACCACGAATGGCGTTGATGTCTGTAAACTTAGGTATCAATAGCTCAGGAGGAAATTCAACAAGTACCATACGACTCTTTAGTTTGAACTTAGGCAACACACTTGTATCTTCTTCTACTGGTCGCTCCTTGCGTTTAATTTGCTTCAATTTTACCATTTGAGGAACTTCAGCTGCCTCAACAACCACCATTTTTTGGGTTTTATGTTCCACACGTTCGATTTTAGTTGGAACTAATTCCCCTAATTGTGCTTTTTCTTTCTTGGGCTTTTCAATATCGACTTTCTCGTATTTTTCCAAAACTGTCTTTTCGACTTCTTGCTCAAGCAAGGCCTTGATAATATCATCATGATCGCTTTCTTGTTTCTTCACTGTCTTCTTCTTTTTCTTTGGTTTCACTGGTTCAGTTGTATCTGGCTTGACTTCTGGAGTTTCTTCTACTACTTCAATTGGTATTGATTCTGGTTCTTTAGGGGTTTCCTCAAATACTTTCACATCAACAACATATTCAGGATATTCTTCATCGATTATCTTGACTGGTGCTTCTTCTTCAATAACGCTTATTTCGAAGCCCTTTTGCACTTCAACTGGAATACCTTTCAGAGAGGAGGATTGTAAAAAACACGTACATTTATTAGTAAAAAATATTAAAAATATTTACGCTCTTTAGTTCAAACCTTTTACGTATAGCCCTTTCATGCGTTACGTTTTTAGTAATGACTGCAATCGCGCAAGCATCATAATTGAATCAACAACATTATAAATACGTAACATATGAATGGGCTACCAGAACAAAACTATAGCATATTATGCAGGATTTTATTATATATTTAGCTACTGTTGACTTTTTCAAAACTTAGATTTATTAGGATCACAAGCTATGCTTCGATTAAATGCAACAGCGGGACTTGAGGGTAGCTATTTTTTGAAAAGATTATCATAAAAAGTCATTAAGCAAAAATCTCCTAAAAATAAAAAAAGCTAAGGTGGTTCATAAGCAGTTAGCTTTATTAAACCTTTATATTTACAAGGATATACATTTAGAATGTTTGAAGTTTATAATAGAATCACTTGCATCGAACTCATTTTACAGCAGTAATCAATCACCAGTGATAACTGATGTTAAAATAGTTGTACAGGAACCCTCAGTTTCTAGTTCCTATTTCCCCAAAAAAAAAAAAAAAAAATAACACAGAATTCGGTATATGAGAAAAATTGCGGAATGTCATGTGTATAAAAAGATGAGCTGCAACATATCGAGAATTTAAAACAATATTTGAAAAAATGTTGCATTTGCACGTTTATTATTGCAATTGAGAATATGCAACGAGTTTTTGATGGAATGTTAGTTCAAAGAGGAACTATCACAGTTTATCACAGTACAGTTTCTATATTGGAATAAAACAAAAGGAGTGAAAAAAGAGTGCTGGAAGTGGCCAACTGTAAAACGATTTAAGTATACGAAGCTATTTAAATTTATTCAAATTTTGGAAGTTCAAAAAAATTCTTTAATTCTTTTAAAGTACGTAGGTGTACTCGCATATTTAAAAAAAAATGTTCTGGAAAACGTGTTTGTCAGTTACACAGTGATGTGTACATAACTAGCTGACCAGAATAGAGTGCTGCAACTGGAGCTGCAGATGCAACTGGAATAGCTGTCAAAAAATGTCGTACGTGATTTTTTTTACTCGCTCACAATGTGCTGTACATCTTACTGACATATTTCTTATTTGAAGTCAACTGTGCGAATTTAATTCAATACAAAAATAAAAATTAAAACAGAAATAAAAATAGAAGATGATGAAATGGAAGCTAAAATGTCAGAGATTAAATCGTAAATTAAAATTAATTTACGTCTTTGTCAGGTTGAAAATCCAACCCCCATGTAAACATACTTTTACGTTCACAATTTTGAAACGTCAAAAAAGCTGTATGCTTAATTAAAAGCTGGCCAACTTGTCCAGATTTGTGTGTATTCAACATTTTGACAGCTATTCCAGTTGCAGCTCAGTGTCCATTCTGTTCAGGTAGTAAGACTTTGGCACACGGAAATAAGAAAGCAAGAAAAAATTGTCGAGTTTATATTTCTGAGCACTCAAAGAATTTCCTCACTTTGGCCGTCAGCTCAGTGAGCGCAAAACAGCACTATTTTCCTTCGACTCTCTTGTAAATCCTTGCATATGGAAAAATGCAGTTTATTTGCGTCAATTGAATTAGCACATATACATATGTATATTGATATTGGTAATAAAATTAATTGCAAGGTAGTAAAATATGTAAGTTTTTCTTGAAACAATTTTGGGTTTGTTAATTCACAAAGTAAAGTCTTATGTACTCGTAGTCGAGCAAAAATTCCATCTAGGCTCAAACTGCATTTTTCCATATGAAAAGTTTAGCAAGAGATCCGGAGAGAACTATGTCTGGGCCTTTGCAATTGACGTGGAGTGCATTTACCTACAAAACGATCTAAACAAAAGTTTGACATGCATCTGCCATATTTTTAGTGGTTCAGAGTGAACTCACCAAATTTGTTTTGACTCACGATGCAAATTGGCACCGAAAAAATTCAACAAACTTAGTTCTGATCCCACGTTGATAATTTTACTTAAAATTTCTTTACTATTAAATTAAATCCTAAGGAAATCGTATATACAAGTAGTGTAATTTAAAGTGTTGTTTTATGTTTAGTGAAAATTGAAAATGTTTGTTAGTGAAATTTATTGTTAAACAAAAAAAAAAAAAAATAAAAACAAACAAAAATATTTTCTGTCAAACCTTAGTGTTAATTACATTTTTGTATTATTAATTTAAAACTTGTAGTAGATAAAATAAAAACAACTTAATTTTCGTTATTTTAAAAATTTATAAATCGAAATATTTCTCAAAAACACTCAAAATCGCATTAAAACTTGCTTTGTCAGACAGTTTTGGTGTTGCAAGAATTTTTTGTCAAATGCAGTTTTTTTCAAGGGCTTGTTGTGTATGTCAATGCCAGGATGTTTCATGTTGTTTTATGTTTTTGTTTATTGTTTTGTTAAGTATATTTTGTTGGTTGAAAATGTTATGTTAAAAAAATAATTAAGTGTTGGAGCACAGTGCAGCCCAGTACCCACGAAAATTCAGTGGCAATCTCTCATAAAATATTTTTCATATTTTTACGAATTAAATTTTCTTTTTTCAAGGAGCACATCTTAACGAAAATCTACTGCAAACAACAAGAACTCTACTGTGATATGTGACTACGTTCTGCAACTGTCACATTGATTAATTTGGTCAAGAAACGATGGAAATTGAAACTAAGTAAATGAGTTTTGTTACATTTTTCAACGTTTCTCGACTGATTTTTGGATGCGAGAGTAACGTTGTTTTCGATTGGGGTTTGGAATTGTTCCATTCCTATCGAATATGGAAAATTTGGGGTAGAAGGTTTTCCATATCCCTTAGGAGTGCAACAATTCATAAATCCAATCGAAAAGGACAATGCAAAACGTAGACACCGTTACCGAAGAGTAGTTTATGAATTGCGCATATACTTTCTCATAAAATGTGAACTTTCACCAGGGTCTGTTCGATTTTATCCTTTATTTTTACCAAAAATGATAAATATATTTTTAACTTAATAATTGCTCGTTAATGGTGACTTCCCACTAAATTTACTGAATTTAGTTGTATCTATTTACACGGGTGTATGTGTGTGTACTGTGTATTTATAATTTTCAAGGAAAAAAAAAGGAATAAACCGTGCGGCTGGGATAATGCCATAATTTTGACAATTTATATAGAAATAGATCGTGAACTTTTTTTAATTTTTTCTAGCCACTAAAAGTGCGTACTGGCCTTAATACTATGTTCTTAATTTCTATAAAGAAAGTGTATTTTGAATATTGTATTTTTTTTCTGTATAAGATAGTTTAAATTTGATGTGTCAAAAAGGGTCCTCAATTTTGAAATTCTCGTCGATACTTAGTCTTTCGAAAATTCTAAAATAAAGCAAGTCTTAAGCATTTTTCAACACAGATTAGATAAAAAGTAGTATTAAGTTACAGGATTTTGTTTTGGACATTAAATGGAGTTATTAACTTCAAATAACAGTTAAAAACGCCTACATAAATGCAACCCGTAAGGTTACAGAAGAAGAGAAGATTTGTTAGCATTGATTTTTTTAAAAGAAAATTATACAAAAGAAAGAAGAAAACAAAAAAAATTTAAGTTTTTGCTGCCTATATAAAATATAAGGCCAATGTTATTTTTTTAAGGAATTTGGGGGCGTTTTTTTGAGGCGAGACTGGCTCTTGTTGCAAAAACTTACTTGTCTCTGATTGTGTTTTATCTTTTGGTTTTTTGCTAGGTTTCTGTTTAGTTGTTGTGGTTTTATGATCGGTAGTATCCGGTTTGGATTCTTCTTGTAATGGTGTTGTCTGTTCTGTGTCAGTTGGTTCCTCGGTTAGTGTTTCGGGTAATGTTAGAGTTTCTGTTATTTCACTAGGTTTTTCGTCGATAACCGCAGGCTCTTCGGTGAGCTCAGTTATTTTAGCTTCTTCAACTTGGGGCTTTTGTGGTTTTTTCTTCTTTTTGGGTTTTTCTTCAAGTTTTTCTTCATCTTCTTCTATTGGTTTTTCAATAATTGGTATATCGAATTTTTCGTATTGTTCCAATTCGGTTTTGGGTATTTCTTGTTCGATGAGTTTTTGTATATATTCATCAATATCGTTGGCCTTGACTGTTTTTGTGGTCTTTTTAGGTTTCTTGGGTTTGGTTGGAGCTGGTTTTGATGGTTGTTCTTCAAGAACTTGAACTTCTTCAGGGACAGGTTCTTCACCTTGTTCTTCGATGATTGAAATTACAGCATCAGGTTTATCTTCCTCCTGTACGGTAACAATGTAAAAAGTACTCTCTTTTTCGCCCACCTTCTTTTTAACTGTTCGTTTGGTGGTGACTTGTTGTTTCGGTTGACCTTCTTCGTTGATTATTTCTTCTACTTTCACCTCTGCTGGTTTATCTTCGAATATTTCAACAATTGGTTGCTCAGGTTCCTCTTCAGTTACTGTTATTTCAGCTGTAGTATATTCTTCTGGAACCTTAGGTTTCTTAACTGTTTTTGGCTTTTTCTTTGACGGTTTCTCTTCTTCTTTGATTGGAATTTCTTCCTTTACAACAACAGGTTGTACTTCTTCCGTCTTGTCCCTAGAAGCAGTTTCGAATTCGATCTTTTCGTACTTTTCCAGTTCGGTTTTTGGAATTTCTTGCTCGATAAGCCTCTGAATATAATCATCCAAATCATCTTTTTTAACCTTTTTGGTCTTTTTCTTTGGTTCTTTGGGTTTTTCAGTTATTTGTTCATCTGGCTTCGGTGTTTCTTGAGAAATAATAGTGACTTCTGCCTCTGGTTGATCGTCAGTCTGTACTTCAATAATTTCAATGATTTCCTCTTTAGGCCCCTGCTGACGTTTGATTTTGCGCCTGGTAGTAGTTTCTTTGTGCGTTTTACCATCTGCATCTTGAACCTCCTTAACTTCGGATTTAGTTTCAATTTCTTGTACATCAATTGGAGTATCATCAACTGGAGCTAGTTCCTCAGGCTCTGTTACAGACTCATGGACTCTAATTTCAAAGCTTTCGATAGTTTCAACCTCTTTGAGTTTCGGTTTTTTTGGTTTCTTTTCCTTAGGCTTTGGTGTTTCTCCTTCTTTTATAGAAAATTCAAAAGTAGTATCTTCAATAGGTTGTTCTTCTTCAACCACTTTAAAGTCAAAAGCTGGTTTTTCTTCAAGTGGTTCTTCTCTTACGTCATCTTCTTTTACCGTAACCTTTTCTTCAGGTGTCTGTTCAGTTGGCTTATCTTCCTCGACGATTTTAATTTTGTCCTTACGAATCTTCTTGGGTGTTTTTGGTTCCTTTTCTTCTACTTCTGTCACCTCAAACTCTTCAATCTCTTCAACTGGTTTTTCTTCAGTTAACTTAATCTCAATTTCCTCCGGTACTTCTTCAGGTGCCGGTCGAGGTTCTTCTGTCGTAACCTTGATTTCTGACTTAGGTTTCTTCTTTGGTTTTTTCGGTTTTTCTTCAATTTCTACTTTCTCATAAGTTTCTAATTCAGTTTTTGGAATTTCTTCTTCTATAAGTTTCTTAATGTAGTCATCCAAGTCATCTTTTTTAACTTTCTTTGTTTTCTTCTTTTTAACTGTTTCTACCTCGGGTTTGATTTCTTCCTCAATTGGTGCTTCACTTGTTGTAACTGTTATTTCAGCATCTCCTGTATCTTTATCTTGTACTTCAACAATTTCTAAAATAACTTCTTTAGGACCTATTTGCTGTTTGACTTTGCGTTTGGTGATTTTCTTTTCTTTCACCTCTCCAGCTTCATCTGTAACCTGTGTTGTTTCAACTTCTTCTTGAATATCTTTAACTGTTACTTCAAATGGTTCTTCAGGAAGGTCTTGTTGAATCTCTTCAATAACTCTTATTTCATGAATATGTTTCTTTGTTTTTTTAGGCTTTTTAGGAGATTCTTCAACAACTTCAACTTCCTCTTCAACTAAGGCTTCCTCTTGGACAGCAGGTTGAGATTCATCAACTTTCACCTTATCTTCAATAAGTGATTTCTTTCTTGGTTTCTTTGGAGCTTCTTCAATCTCAACCTTTTCATATTTCTCAAGTTCAGTTTTCGGAATCTCCTGTTCAATCAACTTTTGAATATAATCATCGATATCTGCTTTCTTTACTTTCTTCATAGTCTTCTTCTTCTTTTTCTCTTCTTGAGGTTTGTCTTCATCTTCAATAGCAGCTATTTCAGTTGTTATTACTGTGATTTCTGCTGAAGGTACTCCTTCATCTTGAACCTCAATGATTTCTATGATTTCCTCTTTGGGACCAGTGTGTTTCTTAATCTTTTTCTTTGAAATAGTTTGGGTCTTTGTTTTGCCCTCATCATCTACAATCTGCTTAATCTCTTGAGTAGCTTCAATTTCTTCTACCCTAATCTTATACTCTTGAAGCTGTTCAATAACTATGGGAGTTTCCTCCCCCTCTTTAGGTTCTTCGATAACCTGAGTCACTTCTTCAATTGGAAGATCCTCAATTGATTTAATTTTGATTTTATAATCTTCAAATGTTTTTGTTTCTTCTTCAGTTGGTTTAGGTTGTTTTTGTTTCTTAGACTTTTTAAGTTTTTCTTTGATTTCTTCAGGCGTTTCAGAAATAACCTTGATTGAGAAGTCATCTTCTTCAATAATTTCCTCTGGTTGACTTTGTTCAGGAATTTCTTCTATTTGGAAATCATCAGGTTGATCTTCTTTCTTCTCAACAGTAGTTTCTGTCACTTTTACCTTTGATTTCTTTAGTTTCAAAGGTTTTTCCACAGGTTTTCCATCTTCTACCTGTACTTGATCTTCAGGGACTGTTTCAACTACTGACATAATATACTCTTGAATGTCTTCCTTTTTCACCTTTTTCGTTTTCTTTGTTGGTTTAACAGTAACCTCTGTTTCCTGTGATGTGGACTCCTCTGGCTCTAAAATTACAATTGATACCTCTGCCATTGGTTGTCCTTCTTCCGTAGTCTCAGAAATTTCAAATATTTCTTCTTTCGGACCTTGTTTCTTTTTGATTTTACGTTTTGTGACTGTTGTTTCTTTGATAACTCCATCGTCATCCTCAACTTTGACAATATTCGTTTGTTCATCTATCACGACAACTTCGAACGGTTGTTGCTCATCAATTGGTGCCTCAGATTCTATAACAGTGATTTTTTCAGCTTCAGGTTTCTTTGCCTTCTTGGTTTTCTTCTTTGGCTTTGGTTCTTCTTCAATTTCTTCTATGACGGGTTCAGTTGCTTCTTCTTCAGTAACTTCTTCTGGATATTCAGAAATTTCCTCAGGTTTTTGTTCCAATTCAGTTTTCTTAATTTTCTTTGGTTTTTTCATTGGTTTAGATTCTTCCGATTCTTTAACACCAACTTCTTCTTTTCCAAAAACTGTGGGCTCAACTTGTTCCTCTGTCATAGAGAAAACAAACTCCTTGGGCTTTTCTGGCTTAACCTCTTGAATAGTTTCATGAATGGTAACTGCAAGCTCTTCGGCACTTTCTTCAATATCTTCCTTTTCTACCTCATACTCAGTTATTTTTACTGGAAGTCCATCTATGATGTCTTCCTTTACGATGGGTTTCTTCTTCAGTTTCTTGGCTTTTTTAGGTGTTTCATCGATTTCAACCTTTTCATATTTTTCAAGTTCAGTCCTCGGAATTTCTTGTTCGATAAGTTGCTGAATATAATCATGCAGATCATCCTTCTTAACCTTTTTCTTTTTAGGTTTTTCGACAACCTTGATTTTCAATGGTTCCTCTGGTGATTGCTCTTCTAGAGCAGGTGTTATCTCCGTAGTTGTCATTGTGACATCAGCTTCAGTTTGACCTTCTTCCTGTGTTTCCACAATTTCGATAACATATTCCTTCGGACCTTCTTGCTTCTTGATCTTTCGTTTCTTGATTGTTTGTGTTTTAGTTTCTCCTTCTTCATCTATAACTTCCTTGATTTCAATTTCAGGAGCAAGCTCAGTAATACGAATCTTATAGTCTTCAAAAACTTCAACCTCCTCATGTTGTTTTGGCTTTTTGGTTTTCTTTGGTTTTTTAGGCTCCTCTTCCGCAACTTTAATTGAGAATTCTTCTACAGACTCTATCACTGCTGGTCTTACTTCAACTGTTTCCTCAACTTGAATTTCAGCTTCAGTATCTGGTTTTTTCTCGGCTTCGGTTTTAATTACCTTCACCTTTTTCGGTTTCTTTGGCTTATTTTTCTCGATTTGTTTTTCTTCCTCTTGGGTAGTTTCGGGAACATGCTCTTCTTTACGCGTTTTTTCAACCGTTTCTTCTACTTCAGCTGTCTCGAATTCTGGTAGCTTTTCTGAGATATCATCGATTTCTTTTACAGTTACTTCCTCATTTTCTTCGAAAGTGACTGGTTTTGTCGGCTGTTCTTCAATCACAGAAATGATGTATTGCTCAACTTGTTCCTTTTTGATTTTTTTGAAAGTCTTTTTCTTTTTCGGAGTTTCTTCAATGGTAACCACCTTTTCTTCTGGTTTATGTTCTTCGGACTCGATAATAGTGATTTCTGATTCAGGTTGTCCTTCCACTTGACTTTCAATTATTTCAATTGTGTATTCCTTGTGGCCCTTCTTCTTTTTAATCTTACGTTTTGTAATAATTTGTTGTTGCGATTCACCTTCTTCATTTTCTTTAACTACAACCTTGACGTCCTTTGAAATTTCTTCAACTGTGACTGGAAGCTCCTCAATCATGTCAACCCGCTCTTCTTCCTCTGGAATTTCCTTGGGCTTTTCTTCGGATGCCTGAATTTCTTCTGAAGGTTCGATATCGGTTGTTTTGACTGTAAATTTTTCAAAATCATCCTTAGGTACTTCTTCAGATGCTACAATTTCTTCAACAACTGGCTTCTTTTTCTTTTTCTTTTCCTTTGGCTTTTCAGGAGCTTCTTCTTCAGTAACAATTATATCCAAAGCATCAGGCACTTCATGTTCTTCTTCCTGTTTCTTTGGTTTTGTCTTTTTGGCCTTTTTGGGCTTACTGTCGATATCGATCTTTTCATATTTTTCAAGCTCGGTTTTCGGAATTTCCATTTCAATCAATTTCTGAATATAATCATGTAAATCGTCTTTTTTAACCTTCTTCTTTTTTACCTTTTCAACAACTTTAACCTTTTCTTCTTCAGGTGCTCCAACCTCTTCTACTGGAGTAACCTCTGTTGTTGTCATTGTTACATCAGCCTCAGGTTGGCCATCTTCTTGTGTTTCTATGATTTCAATGATGTATTCCTTTTCACCTTCTTGCTTCTTGATCTTTCGCTTTTTAATGGTCTGTTGCTTAGTTTCACCTGTTTCCATGGTGACTTCCTTTACTTCAATCTCTGGTTCCATTTCTGTAATCCGAATTTGGTATTCCTCAAGAGCATCTTCTTCTACTAGAAGCTTAGATTTTTTCAGTTTCTTTGGTTTTTTAGGTTCGTCTTCAAAAATCTTAACTGTCATATCTATTGGTTGATCTTTATAATCAGGTTTTTCTTCCTCAACAATATCTATGATTTCTTCGACCAAAGGCTTTGGTTCTTCATCTAATTCAGACTCTATGATTTGTACTTTCTTTAGTTTTCTCGGCTTTTTCTTTTCCGTAGGTTTTTCGTCGATTTCCTTCTCCAAGGGTAATTTCTGTTCTTCTTCAATATCAGTGACATGTTCAACCAGCGTTGTTATTTCGAAAATAGGTTGTTGATTTTCTGGTATTTCTTCAATAATTTCGATAGGAGATATTTTATCTTCATCTGGAGTTACTTTTTCAGGGACATCTTCTTCAATTACATTGATTATATATTGTTCTACTTGCTCTTTCTTAATTTTTCTGGTTGTTCTTTTCTTTTTTGGTGCTTCTTCAACAATAGTTGTAGTTTCTTCGGGTTGCTGTTCTTCAGATTCGATTATTGTGATTTCTGATTCAGGTTGTCCTTCAACTTGAGTCTCAATTATTTCAATAGTGTATTCTTTCGGACCCTTCTTCTTTTTAATCTTGCGTGTAGTAACAACATGTTCTTCAACTTTGCCTTCTTCATCTTCTTTGACAATAATCTTAACATCCTTGGATACCTCTTCAAGTAACACAGGAACTTCTTCAATCTTTTTGGGTTTTAACTTCTTTTTAGGTTTCTCCTTAGTAGCTTCTTCAATTACTTGCTCCTCTTCAACATGCTCTGATTCCGTTATCTTGACAGCCAAATCTTCTGGGTGCTCTTCTGGAAGTTCTTCAGTAATTTCTACTTTTTTAGTAGTAGGTTTCTTCTTTATTTTCTTCTCCTGTATTTTTTCGGGAGCTTCTTCTTCCAGCACAGAAACATCCAATAAATCACCTAGTTGTTCTTCGGGTAGATCTTTCTTAGACTTTGATTTCTTTGCCTTTTTAGGCTTTTCATCAATCTCAACCTTCTCGTATTTTTCGAGTTCTGTCTTTGGAATTTCTTGTTCGATAAGTTTTTGAATGTAATCGTGAAGATCATCCTTCTTTACCTTCTTCTTTTTAATTTTTTCAGCAACCTTGATTACTTTTGGCTCATCAGGATTCTCTTCTTCAGGAACAGTCAATTCAGTTGTTGTCATAGTAACATCAGCTTCAGGTTGACCTTCCACTTGAGTTTCAACAATTTCAATAAGGTATTCCTTATCACCCTCTTGCTTTCTTATCTTACGCTTTTTCGTGATACGTTGTTTCTTTTCACCAGTTTCATCAGCGATTTCTTTAACTTCGATTTCTGGAGCCAATTCTTCAACTTGAATTTGGTATTCTTCTTCAACAGCTTCTGACTCTTTTACCTTCGGTTTTTTAATTTTCTTCGGCTTTTTGGGTTCTTCTTCAGTTAGTTTGATAGTGAAATCATCAATAACCTGTATTTCCTCTTGGTTTTCTTCAAGAAGATCCTCTGGAATCTCTTCAGTTGGTTTTTCAGATTCCATTTCAGTTTCTGATTCGACAACTTTAATCTTTTTGGGCTTTTTGAGTTTTTTCTTTTCCGTTTTAGTTTCTTCACTTTCTTGTGATGTTTCAGTAACTTTGACATCTTGAGTTTCTTCCTCGATGGCTTTTTCAACTATTTTGGTTTCAAACTCAGGTTGCTCTTCAAAAGACTGCTTGATTTCATCAAACTCCTTGGGTTGATCTTCATCAAAAGTTATTGGTTTTAAGCCATGCTCTTCAACAACAGAAACAATATATTGTTCAACTTGTTCTTTCTTAACTTTCTTAACTGTTTTCTTCTTCCTCGGAATTTCTTCAATAAATTGAATCTCCTGATCAGGTTCTTTTACTTCAGATTCAATAATAGTTATTTCAGACTCAGGCTGTCCTTCAATCTGAGTTTCGATTATTTCGATTGTATATTCCTTTGGACCCTTCTTCTTTTTAATCTTACGCTTGGTAATGGTTTGTTCTTCAATTTTGCCTTCCTCATCTTCCCTTTTGATAATTTCAACGTCCTTTGAAACTTCTTCGACTGTGACTAGAAGTTGTTCAACCATTTTTGATTTCACCTTCTTTTTAGGTTTTTGCTTAAGAGTTTCTTCCTCAACAACATGTTCTTTTTCAGAAGGTTCTGATTCCTTTACAGTAAATGTGAAATCTTCTGGAGATTCTTTTGGAACATCTTCACTTATTTCTTCCTTTTCAACAGTTGTCTTTTTCTTCTTTTTCTTTTCTAGTGGTTTTTCTGGAGCCTCTTCTTCAACTACCGACACATCTAATAAATCTTTTTGCGCTTCTTCAGGAGTTTCCTTCTTTGGTTTCGATTTCTTTGCTTTTTTAGGCTTTTCATCAACATCAATCTTCTCGTACTTTTCAAGTTCCGTTTTAGGAATTTCTTGCTCGATTAGTTTTTGAATATATTCCTGAAGTTCATCCTTCTTTACTTTCTTCTTTTTCACTTTTTCAACAACTTTAACCGTAGCAGGTTCCTGCTGATTTTCTTCTTTATTTTCTGGGCTTAGTTCCGTTTTAGTCATTGTTATATCGGCTTCAGGCTGACCTTCCACTTGACTTTCAATTATTTCAATGAGGTATTCCTTATCACCTTCTTGTTTTTTAATCTTACGCTTTTTAGTTGTACGTTGTGTGATTTCCCCGACTTCATTTTGCTCTTCCTTAACTTCAATTTCTGGAGCTAGTTCCTCAACTCTTATTTGATATTCTTCTTCAACAATTTCAGATTCTTGCACCTTTGGTTTTTTAGGTTTCTTTACTTTCTTTAACTCTTCTTCCGTTACCTTTATAGGGAAGTCTTCAATAATCTGTATTTCTTCTGGCTTTTCCTCTAGAACATCCTCTGGAATTTCTTCGACTAATGTTTCTGGTTCATCCTTATCCTCCGTTTCTACAACCTTGATTTTTTTAGGCTTCTTGATCTTTTTCTTTTCCGTTGGTTTTTCAGTCTCTTCTTCCCTCTTTTCAGGAGCAAACACGTCAGGAATCTCTTCCTCAACATTATCTTCAGTTGAAATTTCCTTGATATCAAACTGTTCTTCAGGAGTATTTTCAATTTTCTGAGCTGGAATTTCTTGTTCCTCTGTAAAAAGAATAGGCTTTAAGCCTTCCTCTTCAATCACCGAAATAATATATTGATCGATTTCTTCTTTCTTTACTTTCTTTGTTGTTTTCTTCTTTTTGGGAGTTTTCACTTCCGAAGAAATAAATTCTTCAGGTTGTTGTTCTTCTGATTCGATGATAGTTATTTCCGATTCAGGTTGTCCTTCAACTTGAGTTTCTATAACCTCAATTGTGTATTCCTTATGACCCTTCTTCTTTTTGATCTTTCTCTTAGTTATCGTTTGTTCTTCTATCTTTCCTACTTCGTCTTCCTTAACAATAACTTCCACAACCTTTGAAATTTCTTCCATTGTAACTGGAGTTTCTTCGACCTGCTTCTGTTTTAATTTCTTCTTAGGTTTCAGCTTAGCAGGTTCTTCTGGAATAATTTCTTCATCTAAACGCTCTGATTCTGTAACCGAAAAAGTGTACCCCTCTGGTGTTTCTTCAGGAAGTTCTTCATGAATATCTTCTTTTGGAACGTATTGTTTCGGCTTCTTCTTCTTTGGTTTATGTTTTTCAACCACATCTTCTTCAGTAACCTTAACATCCAACAAATCATGCTCTTCTTCCTGTGGTTTCTCTTGCTTAGGTTTAGACTTTTTAGCCTTCTTTGGTCTATCCAATTCTGTCTTTTCATATATTTCAAGCTCTGTTTTTGGAATCTCCTGTTCGATAAGGTACTGTATATATGCATCTAAATCATCCTTTTTAACCTTTTTGGTCTTCTTTTTCTTTAAAGGTTCTACAACACCGTCAGTTACTGTTTTTTCTGGAGCCTCGAACATCACAACAGATACTTCAAACTCAGGTTTTCCATCGACCACAGTTTCAAGAATCTCTATGATATCCTCTTGTTTTTCCTCCGGCAAATCTTTTTTCTGACGGCAAATCTTTCGCCTTTTGACAACTTCCTTTTTCACTGTTCCCTCTACATCAACTACCTCACGTTCAACAACTTCTGGTTCTGTTTCAACAATTTCAAACTTATGAAAACTAACATCGTATTCATCAATTTCCACCTTATCAGCCTTTAGTGGTTTATAATTTGAACCACGACGCCCTCTTTCAGGCATTTGCATTTCAACCCTTTCGTACTTTTGAAGTACTGTTTTTGGAATTTCCTGCTCAATCAACATTTGAATATATTCATCAAGGTCGTTCTTTTTAACCCTTTTGACAGGTTTCTTCTTTTTCTTTTTAGGTTTTTCATCTTCTTGTTTTTGTAGCTCTTCAACCACCATAGTAACCTCTTCAGGCTGTTCATCTTCCTCACGAATTGGTTCTTCATCCTCATCGAGAAGCACAACAGTGCTTTCTTCATCTTTACCCTCTTCTTTTGTCGTTACCACTTCAATTATTTGCTCTTGATCACCAACAGTCTTCTTTATCTTACGTTTTTTAATTGTTTTTGTCTTAACACCACCTTCCTCAGTTGGTTCTTGAATCTCGCGTACTTCCTCTGGGAGGAACTCAACAAAAACTTCTTCCGGTGTTTCGTCGATTTGATCGAACCTTGGTTTCTTCTTTTTAGGTTTTTGTTTTTTAATTGTATCTGGTGTGTGTTTTGTGTCTTCGTTACCGTCATCTGGTTCTGAAATTGTGTATTCTTTGTTGTCCTCTTCTGTGCGATAGAAAAGTTTTTTTTTTCGTGTTAACAGTGTTTTTTTCTCAACGAAGTGTATATTTTACGATGTTCCCTAATAACACAACTAACTTCAAAGCCGACTTCAATGCAATTTAGATATTGAATGGGTGAACATTATGTTAAGGCTTTTGATTGGCTTGCTGTCGATAACGGAGACCGAGTTAAATTTAACTAGAATTTCCTTACAAAAAGCCAATAAGCGGCCCCCTTAAAAGTCATTACACTGAATATCTTACTTGCATTGAACACGCCTAGTAAATTTAATTGTACCTACTAATCTAACTGCAACTGCACACTATATTTTGGGGGTTCGAAGATACCTATTTTACCCAGCGTAACATAATTTAAAGAACTTACATACACTTTTTTATGTTTTCCTTAGTACCTTATTAAATTTTTTTTTTTCAAAATACACTTTTAAACATATTTTAATTTTTTTTCTTAACTCATAGATGCATTTACTTAATTTTAAACAAATACATACGAGTTATACGTAATTTTTTTAGCAAAACTTATAATAATTTATTTATTCGAAGTAGGAATTATTGTTAGTTAATTTTTTTGTTGGTGTGTATTTACTTAAATATTGTGCATTGTTTTGCATTTTTGAAGTAAAAAAATAATCATTCTGTTTTAAAATAAACTTGCATGGTTTTAATTTAATCAATTTGTTTTTTTTTTTTAAATTCACTTTACTTTTTTCTGTTTTATAAAGTTGATTTTGATTAATTTCTTTTGTTTAAGTAGAAATTTGATAGTTTATTGTTAATCAAAGTAGAGATATTTGATCATTTTATGGTTTTAATTAAGAATATCTTGTATATTAAAGGATTTCATTTCTTAATATTTTTATTTTCAGTTCACCAATTAATATCATGGTTGAAATTAATGAGGCACTATACTTTAAATGGGTAAGTTTAAAATGGATTAGCATTAAAATTGTATGTTGGTTTCGTTTGGAACTTCGTTAGAGTAGTTTTATTAGAATTAAAAGTATACTCGTACATAAATTGCAATTTGTTATTTTAAAAAGTTTCAAAGTAGTAGTTAAACTTAAGTTCAGCTGAACCTGATCTTAAATTTGAAGTTAAACTCGTTCGTTTTGACAGTGCAGAATGAACTTCAATGATTGAAAACTCATTTTGATTCATGTATCATGCCATACAGAATTGAGAATGATTTTGTTTCATGTTTCACGTTTAAACCATTTTTGTAGTTATAACTGATCTTATCTGTCTGCTGATTTCAAGCACGATGTTCACATTGAACTGAAAAAAACTAGATTTTTCTGAGTTTTCAGTATTCATCGGGGTTGCCATGTCTTGAATAAGTTCGAAAGCCCAAATTAGAAATTTATGTAGCCCTAAATCGGAGCCGAAAAAGTAGCCCAAATAGTAGCACAAAAATAATAAAAAAAAATGTTCTCACAACTTTAATCACAAAATATTTTTATTTTAAAAAACAACGAACAATGACATACATTTTTCTTCATAAAAGAAAGGAGAATTTAAATAGAAATTCTGGCAACAACAGAGAAACTGAATGATTTTAAAGTAAAGCTTGTTGCGGTTGATTTGAAATGTCAAATGAAATGAGTATAATACCCCCTCTATAACGCGACTACTCTTTGCAAAGGATCATCGTGTAATAGTGGACTATTCAGTGAATAATAAAGTGGTGCCAAATTGTGAAATTTATGATTTATTAATAAAAACAAAAAAATATAGCCCAAGATTGACGGTGTTCACATTGAATTGAAAAACTGGATTTTTTTGACGTTTCAGTATTCACATCTCGCTCCCACTTCTTGAGTAAAGGAAGATGTAAATACTGAAACGTCAAACAAAAAAATCCAGTTTTTCAGTCCAATGTGAGACACCGTCATTGGATTTGGGATATTAGTAGCCCAATTATGATTGGGCTGTCATACTGAAATTGTTGGCGGCAGTTTCGGAAAAAGATAGCCCAATTCCCGATAAATAGCGATAAAAATCATCTCACTTCACCGAAGGAGTGGCTGTGGGATTAGAATACTAAAACGTCAAAAAAGTACAGTTTTCAGTCCAATGTGAATGATTTGAAGATGTCAACACTCACAAATCGTCAATATGAACAAATTATTCAGTTGGGTTAAAAGGCTTTGAAAATATTGAGAGCCAACAGCAACATCAGTTGAATCGTAAAGATTAAAGAGGAACAACTCTATTAGCTTGTCAACATAATCACAAAGGCTTCATATAAATGTCAAAACTAGTTTTCGGATATCCGGATTCGTATAAACTAGACAATTGAGATTTGAGACGATTCGGATAGTTCGTACATCTGATCCTAGATCCGGATATGTTCTGGATATTACCGGATATCCAAAATATCCGAATACTTCGAAGCACTTGTCAAACCCGAACTTTCATATTTATGCAATACATAGAAAACATTGGACTTTTGTTGATACTACATTGCGCCATTGGTCCCATCAATCTTGTATTTTCAAAGTATCTTCTCTACTATCAAATTTCTACTTTCAAATTGAATATTCAATCAAAATAAAATCCAGGTGCTTTAGAAAACCCAATGGCATTCAAATAAAAAAACTAAATGTTAGAAGGAAAATATAGCAGTATAAAAACTTACCATTGACATCGTTGACCTCAACTATTTCGACATTTGTTTTTTGTGCTTCGACAGCACTCTCAGTATCACTGAGTACCTCTTCAACGGTGAAGCCTTCTTCAGTGGTGAGTTTTTTATTTTCTGTTTGAATGATTGGTTTGCCATCTTCACCTTGCACTGATTTGAATGTTGTAATGTAAACTGGCTTTTCAGTGTCTGCAGGCTTTGGAGTTTCTTCTGTTTTTTTTTTTTAGGGAATATAAAATGTAGTAAAGTATACTGAATTTAATTGTTCTTTTATTATTAAGTTTTGTGTTGTATCGTTATGTTTAAGAAAAATGTATTAATGTTTATGAAAAGCACAATAAATCTCTTACCATCTTTTGGTTGTGTTTTGTGTTTTGAGTGTTTAGGTGTTTTCGGTTTTTGTGTTTTATCGTCGTCCAATGAGCGAATATCGATTATATCAACAATAGTGTCATCGCTTACAACACGAACAAGTGAAATAGGTTCTTTGCCTTCTTCTTCGATGGTTTGAATTTGATAGACTTCAGGTAGCTGAGGTGATTGGTCCTTTTTGAAGGTACGTGTTTTAACAGTTTTCTTTTTTGGTTTCTTGTTATCGTCGGTGGTTATTTCGGATATTGCAATTTCTTCAGGGAGTTCTTCAATTGTAACAGGTTTGTCAAAGATTTCATCTTCTGGATTAACTTCTTCAATGTGAACTGAAGTGTATGGTGTTTCCTGATCATCCTCTTCGATAAACTGAATTTTTGTGATTTCATCCTTGTCACCAACACGTTTTTTAATCGATCTTGTTTTAATAGTAGTCTTCTTAGGCTTTCCTTCTGGTGTCTTGCCCTGGATGACGGTCACCTCTTCAGGTAGCTCAAATGACTCTATAACATTTGGCTGCAAAATATCTTCGTCTGTTTTTTGTTCTTCAGTTACTGTAATAGTGAACTCAGGCTCTACGCCTTCTTGTTCGACAGTTTTTATTTCTGTTTGTTCGACTTGTTCACCCTTTGGTTTCTTTATGATACGTTTTTTGGTGGTAACTTTCTTCTCGTCCCCTGTAATGTCATCAATAACAACAGTTGTAGATTCTTCTTGGGGCAATTCAACAACGGGTATTTCTGTCTTATCGGGAACTTCTGGGAATGGCTTGCTAAATTCTTCCACAGTAACGGTCGTAACTGGAATTTTCTCAAATTCTTCAACAGTTTGTATTTTCGTAATTTCTTGCTTATCCCCTAACGTTTTTTTGATAATTTTAGTTTTAATGACGGTTTTTGTTGGAGTGCCCTCTTCAGTTTTAGAAAATATAAATGATTTTCTTTCCGGTAACTCTTGTACAAGCACTTCATCAGAAGGTTTTTGCAAACGAATTCTTTTCTTAAGTCGTTCTTGAGTTATTACTTCTTTATGAGTATCTATTGGTTTCTCTTCCTCAGTTAGTGGAATTTCTTCTATTGTAGCCGTTGTTTCAGGCTCCTTACGAGGAGTGAGAAGCTTGCTCAATTCTTCAGGTTTTTCGTCGATTGGTACTTCTTTAACCGTGACTGTTGTTTCAGGTTGTTTATCATCTTCCTCAACAGATTCGATCTTAGTGACTTCTTGCTTGCCTCCTTTGACCTTTTTGATAGTACGTGTGCGTACTGTCCTCTTGGTTGGTTTGCCTTCATCAGATATCGTTTCGAGAATCCTTACTTCTTCTGGAAGTTCACTCATCTCCTCAGATTTTTCATCAAGTGGTGCTTCTTCAACTGTGACTGTAGTTTCAGGTTGTTTGTCATCTTCCTCAACAGTTTCAATCTTGGTGACTTCTTGTTTGCCTCCCTTGACCTTCTTGATAGTACGAGTGCGTATTCTCTTTTTGGTTGGTTTGCCTTCTTCAGATATCGATTCGACAACTCTCACTTCTTCTGGAAGTTCCCTCACTTCATCAGGTTTGTCATCAAGTGGTCCTTCTTCAACCGTGACTGTTGTCTCAGGCTGTTTATCATCCTCCTCAATAGTTTCAATCTTGGTGACTTCTTGTTTGCCTCCCTTGACCTTCTTGATAGTACGAGTGCGTATTCTCTTTTTGGTTGGTTTGCCTTCTTCAGATATCGTTTCGACAATTCTCACTTCTTCTGGAAGTTCAGAAACTTCTTCACTTGTCTCATCAAGTGGTGTTTCTTCAACCGTGACAGTTGTTTCCGGCTGTTTGTCATCTTCCTCAACAGTTTCAATTTTGGTGACTTCTTGTTTGCCTCCCTTGACCTTCTTGATAGTACGAGTGCGTATCCTCTTTTTGGTTGGTTTGCCTTCTTCAGATATTGATTCGACAACTCTCACTTCTTCTGGAAGTTCAGAAACTTCGCCAGGCTTCTCGTCAAGTGGTCCTTCTTCAACCGTGACTATTGTCTCAGGCTGTTTATCATCCTCCTCAACAGTTTCAATCTTGGTGACTTCTTGTTTGCCTCCCTTGACCTTCTTGATAGTACGAGTGCGTATTCTCTTTTTGGTTGGTATGCCTTCTTCAGATATCGATTCGACAACTCTCACATCTTCTGGAAGTTCAGAAACTTCGTCAGGTTTTTCGTCAAGTGGTCCTTCTTCAACCGTGACTGTTGTCTCAGGCTGTTTGTCATCTTCCTCAACAGTTTCGATCTTGGTGACTTCTTGTTTGCCTCCTTTGACCTTCTTGATAGTACGAGTGTGTATTCTCTTTTTGGTTGGTTTGCCCTCTTCAGATATCGTTTCGACAACTTTCACTTCTTCTGGAAGTTCAGAAACTTCTTCACGTGTCTCATCAAGTGGTGTTTCTGCAACCGTGACAGTTGTTTCCGGCTGTTTGTCATCTTCCTCAACAGTTTCGATCTTGGTGACTTCTTGTTTGCCTCCCTTGACCTTCTTGATAGTACGTGTACGTATTCTTCTCTTGGTTGGTTTGCCTTCTTCAGATATCGATTCGACAACTCTCACTTCTTCTGGAAGTTCAGAAACTTCGTCAGGCTTCTCGTCAAGTGGTCCTTCTTCAACCGTGACTATTGTCTCAGGCTGTTTATCATCCTCCTCAACAGTTTCAATCTTGGTGACTTCTTGTTTGCCTCCCTTGACCTTCTTGATAGTACGAGTGCGTATTCTCTTTTTGGTTGGTATGCCCTCTTCAGATATCGATTCGACAACTCTCACATCTTCTGGAAGTTCAGAAACTTCGTCAGGTTTCTCGTCAAGTGGTCCTTCTTCAACCGTGACTGTTGTCTCAGGCTGTTTGTCATCTTCCTCGACAGTTTCGATCTTGGTGACTTCTTGTTTGCCTCCCTTGACCTTCTTGATAGTACGAGTGCGTATTCTCTTTTTGGTTGGTTTGCCCTCTTCAGATATCGTTTCGACAACTCTCACTTCTTCTGGAAGTTCAGAAACTTCTTCACGTGTCTCATCAAGTGGTGTTTCTGCAACCGTGACAGTTGTTTCCGGCTGTTTGTCATCTTCCTCAACAGTTTCAATCTTGGTGACTTCTTGTTTGCCGCCCTTGACCTTCTTGATAGTACGAGTGCGTATTCTCTTTTTGGTTGGTTTGCCCTCTTCAGATATCGTTTCGAAAACTCTCACTTCTTCTGGAAGTTCAGAAACTTCTTCACGTGTCTCATCAAGTGGTGTTTCTGCAACCGTGACAGTTGTTTCCGGCTGTTTGTCATCTTCCTCAACAGTTTCAATCTTGGTGACTTCTTGTTTGCCTCCCTTGACCTTCTTGATAGTACGAGTGCGTATTCTCTTTTTGGTTGGTTTGCCCTCTTCAGATATCGTTTCGACAACTCTCACTTCTTCTGGAAGTTCAGAAACTTCTTCACGTGTCTCATCAAGTGGTGTTTCTGCAACCGTGACAGTTGTTTCCGGCTGTTTGTCATCTTCCTCAACAGTTTCAATCTTGGTGACTTCTTGTTTGCCTCCCTTGACCTTCTTGATAGTACGAGTGCGTATTCTCTTTTTGGTTGGTTTGCCCTCTTCAGATATCGTTTCGACAACTCTCACTTCTTCTGGAAGTTCAGAAACTTCTTCACGTGTCTCATCAAGTGGTGTTTCTGCAACCGTGACAGTTGTTTCCGGCTGTTTGTCATCTTCCTCAACAGTTTCAATCTTAGTGACTTCTTGTTTGCCGCCCTTGACCTTCTTGATAGTACGAGTGCGTATTCTCTTTTTGGTTGGTTTGCCTTCTTCAGATATCGTTTCGACAACTCTCACTTCTTCTGGAAGTTCCCTTACTTCATCAGGTTTGTCATCAAGTGGTCCTTCTTCAACCGTTACTGTTGTCTCAGGCTGTTTGTCATCTTCCTCAACAGTTTCAATTTTGGTGATTTCTTGCTTGCCTCCCTTGACCTTCTTGATAGTACGAGTGCGTATTCTCTTTTTGGTTGGTTTGCCTTCTTCAGATATCGTTTCGACAACCCTTACTTCTTCTGGAAGTTCAGAAACTTCGTCAGGTTTCTCGTCAAGTGGTTCTTCATTAACCGTGACTATCGTTTTAGGCTGTTTGTCTTCTTCCTCAACAGTTTCGATCTTGGTGACTTCTTGTTTGCCTCCCTTAACCTTCTTGATAGTACGAGTGCGTATTCTCTTTTTGGTTGGTTTGCCTTCTTCAGATATCGTTTCGACAACTCTCACTTCTTCTGGAAGTTCCCTTACTTCATCAGGTTTGTCATCAAGTGGTCCTTCTTCAACCGTTACTGTTGTCTCAGGCTGTTTGTCATCTTCCTCAACAGTTTCAATCTTGGTGACTTCTTGTTTGCCTCCCTTGACCTTCTTGATAGTACGAGTGCGTATTCTCTTTTTGGTTGGTTTGCCCTCTTCAGATATCGTTTCGACAACTCTCACTTCTTCTGGAAGTTCAGAAACTTCTTCACGTGTCTCATCAAGTGGTGTTTCTGCAACCGTGACAGTTGTTTCCGGCTGTTTGTCATCTTCCTCAACAGTTTCAATCTTAGTGACTTCTTGTTTGCCGCCCTTGACCTTCTTGATAGTACGAGTGCGTATTCTCTTTTTGGTTGGTTTGCCTTCTTCAGATATCGTTTCGACAACTCTCACTTCTTCTGGAAGTTCCCTTACTTCATCAGGTTTGTCATCAAGTGGTCCTTCTTCAACCGTTACTGTTGTCTCAGGCTGTTTGTCATCTTCCTCAACAGTTTCAATTTTGGTGATTTCTTGCTTGCCTCCCTTGACCTTCTTGATAGTACGAGTGCGTATTCTCTTTTTGGTTGGTTTGCCTTCTTCAGATATCGTTTCGACAACCCTTACTTCTTCTGGAAGTTCAGAAACTTCGTCAGGTTTCTCGTCAAGTGGTTCTTCATTAACCGTGACTATCGTTTTAGGCTGTTTGTCTTCTTCCTCAACAGTTTCGATCTTGGTGACTTCTTGTTTGCCTCCCTTAACCTTCTTGATAGCACGAGTGCGTATTCTCTTTTTGGTTGGTTTGCCTTCTTCAGATATCGTTTCGACAACTCTCACTTCTTCTGGAAGTTCAGAAACTTCATCAGGTTTGTCATCAAGTGGTCCTTCTTCAACCGTGACTGTTGTCTCAGGCTGTTTGTCATCTTCCTCAACAGTTTCAATTTTGGTGACTTCTTGCTTGCCTCCCTTGACCTTCTTTATAGTACGAGTGCGTATTCTCTTTTTGGTTGGTTTGCCTTCTTCAGATATCGTTTCGACAACTCTCACTTCTTCTGGAAGTTCCCTAACTTCATCACGTTTGTCATCAAGTGGTCCTTCTTCAACCGTTACTGTTGTCTCAGGCTGTTTGTCATCTTCCTCAACAGTTTCAATTTTGGTGACTTCTTGCTTGCCTCCCTTGACCTTCTTGATAGTACGAGTGCGTATTCTCTTTTTGGTTGGTTTGCCTTCTTCAGATATTGTTTCGACAATTCTTACTTCTTCTGGAAGCTCACTAATTTCATCAGGTTTCTCGTCAAGTGGCTCTTCTTTAACTGTGACTGTAGTTTCAGGCTGTTTGTCATCTTCCTCAACAGTTTCAATCTTGGTGACTTCTTGTTTGCCTCCCTTGACCTTCTTGATAGTACGAGTGCGTATTCTCTTTTTGGTTGGTATGCCTTCTTCAGATATCGATTCGACAACTCTCACATCTTCTGGAAGTTCAGAAACTTCGTCAGGTTTCTCGTCAAGTGGTCCTTCTTCAACCGTGACTGTTGTCTCAGGCTGTTTGTCATCTTCCTCGACAGTTTCGATCTTGGTGACTTCTTGTTTGCCTCCTTTGACCTTCTTGATAGTACGAGTGCGTATTCTCTTTTTGGTTGGTTTGCCCTCTTCAGATATCGTTTCGACAACTCTCACTTCTTCTGGAAGTTCCCTCACCTCATCAGGTTTGTCATCAAGAGGACCTTCTTCAACCGTGACTGTTGTCTCAGGCTGTTTGTCATCTTCTTCAACAGTTTCAATTTTGGTGACTTCTTGTTTGCCTCCCTTAACCTTCTTGATAGTACGAGTTCGTATTCTCCTTTTGGTTGGTTTGCCTTCTTCAGATATTGTTTCGACAACTCTCACTTTTTCTGGAAGTTCAGAAACTTCGTCAGGTATCTCGTCAAGTGGTCCTTCTTCAACCGTGACTGTTGTCTCAGGCTGTTTGTCATCTTCCTCAACAGTTTCAATTTTGGTGACTTCTTGTTTACCTCCCTTAACCTTCTTGATAGTACGAGTGCGTATTCTCTTTTTGGTTGGTTTGCCCTCTTCAGATATCGTTTCGACAACTCTCACTTCTTCTGGAAGTTCCCTCACTTCATCAGGTTTGTCATCAAGTGGTCCTTCTTCAACCGTTACTGTTGTCTCAGGCTGTTTGTCATCTTCCTCAACAGTTTCAATTTTGGTGACTTCTTGTTTACCTCCCTTAACCTTCTTGATAGTACGAGTGCGTATTCTCTTTTTGGTTGGTTTGCCTTCTTCAGATATCGTTTCGACAACTCTCACTTCTTCTGGAAGTTCAGAAACTTCGTCAGGTTTCTCGTCAAGTGGTCCTTCTTCAACCGTGACTGTTGTCTCAGGCTGTTTGTCATCTTCCTCAACAGTTTCAATCTTGGTGACTTCTTGTTTGCCTCCCTTGAGCTTCTTAATAGTACGAGTGCGTATTCTCTTTTTGGTTGGTTTGCCTTCTTCAGATATCGTTTCGACAACTCTCACTTCTTCTGGAAGTTCCCTCACTTCATCAGGTTTGTCATCAAGTGGTCCTTCTTCAACCGTGACTGTCGTTTCAGGCTGTTTGTCATCTTCCTCAACAGTTTCAATCTTGGTGACTTCTTGTTTGCCTCCCTTAACCCTTGTGATAGTACGAGTGCGTATTCTCTTTTTGGTTGGTTTGCATTCTTCAGATATCGTTTCGATAACTTTCACTTCTTCTGGAAGTTCAGAAACTTCGTCAGGTTTCTCGTCAAGTGGTCCTTCTTCAACCGTGACTGTTGTCTCAGGCTGTTTGTTATCTTCTTCAACAGTTTCAATTTTGGTGATTTCTTGTTTGCCTCCCTTGACCTTCTTGATAGTACGAGTGCGTATTCTCCTTTTGGTTGGTTTGCCTTCTTCAGATATCGTTTCGACAACTCTCACTTCTTCTGGAAGTTCCTTCACTTCATCAGGTTTGTGATCAAGTGGTCCTTCTTCAACCGTGACTGTTGTCTCAGGCTGTTTGTTATCTTCCTCCACAGTTTCGATCTTGGTGACTTCTTGTTTGCCTCCCTTAACCTTTGTGATAGTACGAGTGCGTATTCTCTTTTTGGTTGGTTTGCCTTCTTCAGATATCGTTTCGACAACTCTCACTTCTTCTGGAAGTTCCCTAACTTCTTCAGGTTTATCATCAAGTGGTCCTTCTTCAACCGTGACTGTTGTCTCAGGCTGTTTGTCATCTTCCTCAACAGTTTCAATTTTGGTGACTTCTTGTTTACCTCCCTTAACCTTCTTGATAGTACGAGTGCGTATTCTCCTTTTGGTTGGTTTGCCTTCTTCAGATATTGTTTCGACAACTCTCACTTCTTCTGGAAGTTCAGAAACTTCATCAGGCTTTTCATCAAGTGGTCTTTCTTCAACCGTGACTGTTGTCTCAGGCTGTTTGTCATCTTCCTCAACAGTTTCAATCTTGGTGACTTCTTGTTTGCCTCCCTTAACCCTTGTGATAGTACGAGTGCGTATTCTCTTTTTAGTTGGTTTGCCTTCTTCAGATATTGTTTCGACAACTCTCACTTCTTCTGGAAGTTCCCTAACTTCTTCAGGTTTATCATCAAGTGGTCCTTCTTCAACCGTGACTGTTGTCTCAGGCTGTTTGTCATCTTCCTCAACAGTTTCAATTTTGGTGACTTCTTGTTTACCTCCCTTGACCTTCTTGATAGTACGAGTGCGTATTCTCTTTTTGGTTGGTTTGCCTTCTCCAGATATCGTTTCGACAACTCTCACTTCTTCTGGAAGTTCAGAAACTTCGTCAGGTTTCTCGTCAAGTGGTCCTTCTTCAACCGTGACTGTTGTCTCAGGCTGTTTGTCATCTTCCTCAACAGTTTCAATTTTGGTGACTTCTTGTTTACCTCCCTTAACCTTCTTGATAGTACGAGTGCGAATTCTCTTTTTGGTTGGTTTGCCTTCTTCAGATATCGTTTCGACAACTCTCACTTCTTCTGGAAGTTCAGAAACTTCGTCAGGTTTCTCGTCAAGTGGTCCTTCTTCAACCGTGACTGTTGTCTCAGGCTGTTTGTCATCTTCCTCAACAGTTTCAATTTTGGTGACTTCTTGTTTACCTCCCTTAACCTTCTTGATAGTACGAGTGCGAATTCTCTTTTTGGTTGGTTTGCCTTCTTCAGATATCGTTTCGACAACTCTCACTTCTTCTGGAAGTTCCCTAACTTCATCAGGTTTATCATCAAATGGTCCTTCTTCAACCGTGACTGTTGTCTCAGGCTGTTTGTCATCTTCCTCAACAGTTTCGATTTTGGTAATTTCTTGTTTGCCTCCCTTGACCTTCTTGATAGTACAGATGCGTATTTTCCTTTTGGTTGGTTTACCTTCTTCAGATATTGTTTCGACAACTCTTACTTCTTCTGGAAGTTCAGAAACTTCATCAGGTTTCTCATCAAGTGGTTCTTCTTCAACCGTGACTGTTGTCTCAGGCTGTTTGTCATCTTCCTCAACAGTTTCAATTTTGGTGACTTCTTGTTTACCTCCCTTAACCTTCTTGATAGTACGAGTGCGTATTCTCTTTTTGGTTGGTTTGCCTTCTTCAGATATCGTTTCGACAACTCTCACTTCTTCTGGAAGTTCCCTAACTTCTTCAGGTTTATCATCAAGTGGTCCTTCTTCAACCGTGACTGTTGTCTCAGGCTGTTTGTCATCTTCCTCAACAGTTTCAATTTTGGTGACTTCTTGTTTACCTCCCTTAACCTTCTTGATAGTACGAGTGCGAATTCTCTTTTTGGTTGGTTTGCCTTCTTCAGATATCGTTTCGACAACTCTCACTTCTTCTGGAAGTTCAGAAACTTCATCAGGTTTGTCATCAAGTGGTCCTTCTTCAACCGTGACTGTTGTCTCAGGCTGTTTGTCATCTTCCTCAACAGTTTCAATCTTGGTGACTTCTTGTTTGCCTCCCTTAACCCTTGTGATAGTACGAGTGCGTATTCTCTTTTTGGTTGGTTTGCCTTCTTCAGATATCGATTCGACAACTCTCACTTCTTCTGGAAGTTCAGAAACTTTGTCAGGTTTCTCGTCAAGTGGTCCTTCTTCAACCGTGACTGTTATTTCAGGCTGTTTGTCATCTTCCTCAACAGTTTCAATTTTGGTGACTTCTTGTTTACCTCCCTTAACCTTCTTGATAGTACGAGTGCGAATTCTCTTTTTGGTTGGTTTGCCTTCTTCAGATATCGTTTCGACAACTCTCACTTCTTCTGGAAGTTCCCTAACTTCATCAGGTTTATCATCAAGTGGTCCCTCTTCAACTATTACTGTTGTCTCAGGCTGTTTGTCATCTTCCTCAACAGTTTCGATTTTGGTAATTTCTTGTTTGCCTCCCTTGACCTTCTTGATAGTGCGAGTGCGTATTCTCCTTTTGGTTGGTTTGCCTTCTTCAGATATTGTTTCGACAACTCTTACTTCTTCTGGTAGTTCAGAAACTTCATCAGGTTTCTCATCAAGTGGTTCTTCTTTGACCGTGACTGTCGTTTCAGGCTGTTTGTCATCTTCCTCAACAGTTTCGATCTTGGTGACTTCTTGTTTGCCTCCCTTGACCTTCTTGATAGTACGAGTGCGTATTCTCCTTTTGGTTGGTTTACCTTCTTCAGATATTGTTTCGACAACTCTCACTTCTTCTGGAAGTTCAGAAACTTCGTCAGGTATCTCGTCAAGTGGTCCTTCTTCAACCGTGACTGTTGTCTCAGGCTGTTTGTTATCTTCCTCCACAGTTTCGATCTTGGTGACTTCTTGTTTGCCTCCCTTAACCTTTGTGATAGTACGAGTGCGTATTCTCTTTTTGGTTGGTTTGCCTTCTTCAGATATCGTTTCGACAACTCTCACTTCTTCTGGAAGTTCCCTAACTTCTTCAGGTTTATCATCAAGTGGTCCTTCTTCAACCGTGACTGTTGTCTCAGGCTGTTTGTCATCTTCCTCAACAGTTTCAATTTTGGTGACTTCTTGTTTACCTCCCTTAACCTTCTTGATAGTGCGAGTGCGTATTCTCCTTTTGGTTGGTTTGCCTTCTTCAGATATTGTTTCGACAACTCTCACTTCTTCTGGAAGTTCAGAAACTTCATCAGGCTTTTCATCAAGTGGTCTTTCTTCAACCGTGACTGTTGTCTCAGGCTGTTTGTCATCTTCCTCAACAGTTTCAATCTTGGTGACTTCTTGTTTGCCTCCCTTAACCCTTGTGATAGTACGAGTGCGTATTCTCTTTTTAGTTGGTTTGCCTTCTTCAGATATTGTTTCGACAACTCTCACTTCTTCTGGAAGTTCCCTAACTTCGTCGTGTTTGTCATCAAGTGGTCCTTCTTCAACCGTGACTGTTGTCTCAGGCTGTTTGTCATCTTCCTCAACAGTTTCAATTTTGGTGACTTCTTGTTTACCTCCCTTAACCTTCTTGATAGTACGAGTGCGTATTCTCTTTTTGGTTGGTTTGCCTTCTCCAGATATCGTTTCGACAACTCTCACTTCTTCTGGAAGTTCAGAAACTTCGTCAGGTTTGTCATCAAGTGGTCCTTCTTCAACCGTGACTGTTGTCTCAGGCTGTTTGTCATCTTCCTCAACAGTTTCAATTTTGGTGACTTCTTGTTTACCTCCCTTAACCTTCTTGATAGTACGAGTGCGAATTCTCTTTTTGGTTGGTTTGCCTTCTTCAGATATCGTTTCGACAACTCTCACTTCTTCTGGAAGTTCAGAAACTTCGTCAGGTTTCTCGTCAAGTGGTCCTTCTTCAACCGTGACTGTTGTCTCAGGCTGTTTGTCATCTTCCTCAACAGTTTCAATTTTGGTGACTTCTTGTTTACCTCCCTTAACCTTCTTGATAGTACGAGTGCGAATTCTCTTTTTGGTTGGTTTGCCTTCTTCAGATATCGTTTCGACAACTCTCACTTCTTCTGGAAGTTCCCTAACTTCATCAGGTTTATCATCAAATGGTCCCTCTTCAACTATTACTGTTGTCTCAGGCTGTTTGTCATCTTCCTCAACAGTTTCGATTTTGGTAATTTCTTGTTTGCCTCCCTTGACCTTCTTGATAGTACGAGTGCGTATTCTCTTTTTGGTTGGTTTGCCTTCTTCAGATATTGTTTCGACAACTCTTACTTCTTCTGGAAGTTCAGAAACTTCATCAGGTTTCTCATCAAGTGGTTCTTCTTTGACCGTGACTGTCGTTTCAGGCTGTTTGTCATCTTCCTCAACAGTTTCGATCTTGGTGACTTCTTGTCTGCCTCCCTTGACCTTCTTGATAGTACGAGTGCGTATTTTCCTTTTGGTTGGTTTACCTTCTTCAGATATTGTTTCGACAACTCTTACTTCTTCTGGAAGTTCAGAAACTTCATCAGGTTTCTCATCAAGTGGTTCTTCTTCAACCGTGACTGTTGTCTCAGGCTGTTTGTCATCTTCCTCAACAGTTTCAATTTTGGTGACTTCTTGTTTACCTCCCTTAACCTTCTTGATAGTACGAGTGCGTATTCTCTTTTTTGTTGGTTTGCCTTCTTCAGATATCGTTTCGACAACTCTCACTTCTTCTGGAAGTTCAGAAACTTCGTCAGGTTTCTCGTCAAGTGGTCCTTCTTCAACCGTGACTGTTGTCTCAGGCTGTTTGTCATCTTCCTCAACAGTTTCAATTTTGGTGACTTCTTGTTTACCTCCCTTAACCTTCTTGATAGTACGAGTGCGAATTCTCTTTTTGGTTGGTTTGCCTTCTTCAGATATCGTTTCGACAACTCTCACTTCTTCTGGAAGTTCAGAAACTTCATCAGGTTTGTCATCAAGTGGTCCTTCTTCAACCGTGACTGTTGTCTCAGGCTGTTTGTCATCTTCCTCAACAGTTTCAATCTTGGTGACTTCTTGTTTGCCTCCCTTAACCCTTGTGATAGTACGAGTGCGTATTCTCTTTTTGGTTGGTTTGCCTTCTTCAGATATCGATTCGACAACTCTCACTTCTTCTGGAAGTTCAGAAACTTTGTCAGGTTTCTCGTCAAGTGGTCCTTCTTCAACCGTGACTGTTATTTCAGGCTGTTTGTCATCTTCCTCAACAGTTTCAATTTTGGTGACTTCTTGTTTACCTCCCTTAACCTTCTTGATAGTACGAGTGCGAATTCTCTTTTTGGTTGGTTTGCCTTCTTCAGATATCGTTTCGACAACTCTCACTTCTTCTGGAAGTTCCCTAACTTCATCAGGTTTATCATCAAGTGGTCCCTCTTCAACTATTACTGTTGTCTCAGGCTGTTTGTCATCTTCCTCAACAGTTTCGATTTTGGTAATTTCTTGTTTGCCTCCCTTGACCTTCTTGATAGTGCGAGTGCGTATTCTCCTTTTGGTTGGTTTGCCTTCTTCAGATATTGTTTCGACAACTCTTACTTCTTCTGGTAGTTCAGAAACTTCATCAGGTTTCTCATCAAGTGGTTCTTCTTTGACCGTGACTGTCGTTTCAGGCTGTTTGTCATCTTCCTCAACAGTTTCGATCTTGGTGACTTCTTGTCTGCCTCCCTTGACCTTTTTGATAGTACGAGTGCGTATTCTCCTTTTGGTTGGTTTACCTTCTTCAGATATTGTTTCGACAACTCTCACTTCTTCTGGAAGTTCAGAAACTTCGTCAGGTATCTCGTCAAGTGGTCCTTCTTCAACCGTGACTGTTGTCTCAGGCTGTTTGTCATCTTCCTCAACAGTTTCAATTTTGGTGACTTCTTGTTTACCTCCCTTAACCTTCTTGATAGTACGAGTGCGTATTCTCTTTTTGGTTGGTTTGCCTTCTTCAGATATCGTTTCGACAACTCTCACTTCTTCTGGAAGTTCCCTCACTTCATCAGGTTTGTCATCAAGTGGTCCTTCTTCAACCGTGACTGTTGTCTCCGGCTGTTTGTCATCTTCCTCAACAGTTTCAATTTTGGTGACTTCTTGCTTGCCCCCCTTGACCTTTTTGATAGTACGAGTGCGTATTCTCTTTTTGGTTGGTTTGCCTTCTTCAGATATCGTTTCGACAACTCTCACTTCTTCTGGAAGTTCAGAAACTTCGTCGTGTTTCTCGTCAAGTGGTTCTTCTTTAACTGTGACTATTGTTTCAGGCTGTTTGTCATCTTCCTCAACAGTTTCGATCTTTGTGACTTCTTGTTTGCCTCCCTTGACCTTCTTGATAGTACGAGTGCGTATTCTCTTTTTGGTTGGTTTGCCTTCTTCAGATATCGTTTCGACAACTCTCACTTCTTCTGGAAGTTCCCTTACTTCATCAGGTTTTTCATCAAGTGGTCCTTCTTCAACTGTGACTGTTGTCTCAGGCTGTTTGTCATCTTCCTCAACAGTTTCAATTTTGGTGACTTCTTGCTTGCCTCCCTTGACCTTCTTTATAGTACGAGTGCGTATTCTCTTTTTGGTTGGTTTGCCTTCTTCAGATATCGTTTCGACAACTCTCACTTCTTCTGGAAGTTCAGAAACTTCATCAGGTTTTTCATCAAGTGGTCCTTCTTCAACTGTGACAGTGGTCTCAGGCTGTTTGTCATCTTCTTCAACAGTTTCAATTTTGGTGACTTCTTGCTTGCCTCCCTTGACCTTCTTTATAGTACGAGTGCGAATTCTCTTTTTGGTTGGTTTGCCTTCTTCAGATATCGTTTCGACAACTCTCACTTCTTCTGGAAGTTCAGAAACTTCGTCGTGTTTGTCATCAAGTGGTCCTTCTTCAACCGTGACTGTTGTCTCAGGCTGTTTGTCATCTTCCTCAACAGTTTCAATTTTGGTGACTTCTTGCTTACCTCCCTTGACCTTCTTTATAGTACGAGTGCGTATTCTCTTTTTGGTTGGTTTGCCTTCTTCAGATATCGTTTCGACAACTCTCACTTCTTCTGGAAGTTCCCTTACTTCATCAGGTTTTTCATCAAGTGGTCCTTCTTCAACTGTGACTGTTGTCTCAGGCTGTTTGTCATCTTCTTCAACAGTTTCAATTTTGGTGACTTCTTGTTTGCCTCCCTTGACCTTTTTGATAGTACGAGTGCGTATTCTCTTTTTGGTTGGTTTGCCTTCTTCAGATATCGTTTCGACAACTCTCACTTCTTCTGGAAGTTCCCTTACTTCATCAGGTTTTTCATCAAGTGGTCCTTCTTCAACTGTTACTGTTGTCTCAGGCTGTTTGTCATCTTCCTCAACAGTTTCGATTTTGGTAATTTCTTGTTTGCCTCCCTTGACCTTCTTGATAGTACGAGTGCGTATTCTCTTTTTGGTTGGTTTGCCTTCTTCAGATATCGTTTCGACAACTCTCACTTCTTCTGGAAGTTCCCTCACTTCATCAGGTTTGTCATCAAGTGGTCCTTCTTCAACCGTGACTGTTGTCTCAGGCTGTTTGTCATCTTCCTCAACAGTTTCGATCTTGGTGACTTCTTGTTTGCCTCCCTTGACCTTCTTAATAGTACGAGTGCGTATTCTCTTTTTGGTTGGTTTGCCTTCTTCAGATATTGTTTCGACAACTCTCACTTCTTCTGGAAGTTCCCTCACGTCATCAGGTTTGTCATCAAGTGGTCCTTCTTCAACCGTGACTGTTGTCTCAGGCTGTTTGTCATCTTCCTCAACAGTTTCAATTTTGGTGATTTCTTGTTTGCCTCCCTTGACCTTTTTGATAGTACGAGTGCGTATTCTCTTTTTGGTTGGTTTGCCTTCTTCAGATATCGTTTCGACAACTCTCACTTCTTCTGGAAGTTCCCTCACTTTATCAGGTTTGTCATCAAGTGGTCCTTCTTCAACCGTGACTGTTGTCTCAGGCTGTTTGTCATCTTCCTCAACAGTTTCAATTTTGGTGACTTCTTGTTTGCCTCCCTTGACCTTTTTGATAGTACGAGTGCGTATTCTCTTTTTGGTTGGTTTGCCTTCTTCAGATATCATTTCGACAACTGTCACTTCTTCTGGAAGTTCAGAAACTTCATCTGGTTTCTCGTCAAGTGGTTCTTCTTTGACCGTGACTGTCGTTTCAGGCTGTTTGTCATCTTCCTCAACAGTTTCAATTTTGGTGACTTCTTGTTTGCCTCCCTTAACCTTCTTGATAGTACGTGTACGTATTCTTCTCTTGGTTGGTATGCCTTCCTCAGATATCGTCTCAACAATCTTTACTTCTTCTGGAAGTTCGCTCACTTCCTCAGGTTTCTCTTCAAGTGGTGCTTCTTCAACTGTGACTGTTGTTTCGGGCTGTTTGTCATCTTGTGTGACAGTCTTGATCTTAGTGACTTCTTGTTTTCCTTTCTTAATTTTGGTAATAGTTCGAGTACGAATCCTCTTCTTGGTTGGTTTTCCTTCTTCGGAAGTTGTTTCAATAATTTTGAACTCCTCTGGAAGTTCTTTTACGTCTTCAAGTGGTGCTTCTTCAACCGTGACTGTTGTCTCAGGGTGTTTGTCATCTTCCTCAACCGTTTCAATTTTGGTGATTTCTTGTTTGCCTCCCTTAACCTTCTTGATAGTACGTGTACGTATTCTTCTCTTGGTTGGTATGCCTTCCTCAGATATCGTCTCAACAATCTTTTCTTCTTCTGGAAGTTCGCTCACTTTCTCAGGTTTCTCTTCAAGTGGTGCTTCTTCAACCGTGACCGTTGTCTCAGGCTGTTTGTCATCTTCCTCAACAGTTTCGATCTTAGTGACTTCTTGTTTGCCTCCCTTTACTTTCTTGATAGTACGTGTACGTATTCTTCTCTTGGTTGGTATGCCTTCCTCAGATATCGTCTCAACAATCTTTACTTCTTCTGGAAGTTCGCTCACTTCCTCAGGTTTCTCTTCAAGTGGTGCTTCTTCAATTGTGACTGTTGTTTCGGGCTGTTTGTCATCTTGTGTGACAGTCTTGATCTTAGTAAGTTCTTGTTTTCCTTTCTTAATTTTGGTGATAGTACGAGTACGAATCCTCTTCTTGGTTGGTTTACCTTCTTCGGAAGTTGTTTCAATAATTTTGAACTCCTCTGGAAGTTCTCTTACTTCTTCAAGTGGTGCTCTTTCAACTGTGACTGTTGTTATGGGCTGTTTGTGATCTTCCTCAACAGTCTCAATCTTGGTGACTTCTTGCTTAGTTCCCTTGACCTTCGTGATAGTTCGTGTACGTATTCTTCTCTTGGTTGGTTTGCCTTCTTCAGATATCGTCTCAACAACCCTCACATCTTCTGGAAGTTCACTCACTTCCCCAGCCTTTTCATCAAGTGGTGCTTCTTTAACCGTAACTGTTGTTTTAGGCTCCCTGTCATCTTGTTCAACTGTCTCGATCTTGGTGACTTCCTGTTTACCTCCCTTTACCTTCTTGATAGTACGGGTGCGTATTCTCTTTTTGGTTGGTTTGCCTTCTTCAGATATCGTTTCGACAACTCTCACTTCTTCTGGAAGTTCAAATACGTCTTCAGGTTTTTCTTCTAGTGGTTCTTCTTCAACGGTAACTTTTGTTGTAGGCTGTTTGTCATCCTCTTGAATAGTTTCAATTTTGGTGACTTCTTGCTTGCCCCCCTTGACCTTCTTGATGGTGCGTATCCGAATTCTCTTTTTAGTTGGCTTACCTTCTTGGGAAATTGTCTCAACAATCTTGACTTCCTCTGGAAGTTCTTTTAATTTTTCTAATGGCATTATTTCCACCGTGACTGTTGATTCGGGTTTCCTGTCATCTTCTTCAATAGTTTCGATCCTGGTGACTTCTTGTTTGCCGTCTTTGACCTTCTTGATAGTGCGCGTGCGTATCCTTTTCTTTGTTGGTTTACCTTCTTTAGATATCGTTTCTACAACCCTTACTTCCTCTGGAAGTTCACCCACTTCCTCAGGTTTTTCGTCAAGCGGTGCTTCTTTAACCGTCACTGTTGTTATTGGCTCCTTGTCATCTTCCTCAACGGTTTCGATCTTGGTGACTTCTTGCTTGCCTCCTTTGACCTTTTTGATTGTACGTATGCGTATTCTCTTCTTAGTTGGTTTGCCTTCCTCGGATATGGTCTCTATAACCCTTACTTTTTCGGGTAGTTCGTTGATTTCTTCAGTTTTGTCTTCTAGTGGTTCTTCTTCCACGGTTACTGTTGTTTCAAGCTGTTTGTCATCTTCCTCAACAGTTTCGATCTTGGTCAGTTCTTGTTTGTCTCCCTTAACCTTCTTGATAGTACGTGTTCGTATTTTCTTCTTGGTGGGTTTTCCATCTTCAGATATCGTCTCTACAACCTTTATTACTTCAGGAAGTTCACTCACTTCTTCAGGTTTTTCATCACGTGGTACTTCTTCGATCCTTACTGTTGTTTTTGGCTTTTTGTCATCTTCCTCAACAGTTTCAATCTTAGTTATTTCTTGTTTGGCTCCCTTTAGCTTCTTGATTGTTCGTATGCATATTCTCTTTTTGGTTGGTTTACCTTCTTTAGAAATGGTTTCAATAACTTTGATTTCCTCTGGAAGTTCGTTTATTTCTTCAAGCGGTTCTTCTTTCACCGTGACAATTGTTTCAGGTTGCTTGTCATCTTCTTCAACAGTCTCAATCTTTGTGATTTCTTGTTTGTCTCCCTTAACCTTCTTGATAGTACGTATGCGTATCCTTTTCTTAGTTGGTTTACCTTCTTGGGATACAGTCTCAATAAGTTTTACTTCTTCGGGAAGTTCGCTCACTTCTTCAATTTTTTCATCAAGGGGTGCATCTTCAACCGTGACTGTTGTTTCAGGCTGTTTGTTATCTTCCTCAACAGTTTCGATCGTGGTTATTTCTTGCTTGCTCCCCTTGACTTTCTTAATCGTACGTGTGCGTATTTTTTTCTTTGTTGGTTTTCCATCTTCAGTTATAGACTCGACAACCTTAACTTCTTCAGGTAGTTCCCTTATTTCGTCAGGTTCCTTGTCAAGCGGTGCCTCCTCAACCGTGACTGTTGTTTCAGGCTGTTGGCTATCTTCCTGAACAGTTTTGATCTTGGTGACTTCTTGTTTTCCTCTTTTTATCTTCGTGATAGTGCGTGTTTTTATTTTCTTTTTTATTGGTTTGCCTTCCTCAGATACTGACTCAACAACCTTGACTTCCGCTGGGAGCTCTAATACTTCTTCAAGTGGTGCTTCTTTCACCGTGACTGTTGTTTCAGGCTGTTTGTTATCTTCTTCAATGGTCTGTATTTTGATGATCTCTTGTTTGGCTCCCTTGATCTTCGTGATGGTACGTATACGTATTCTTTTCTTGGTTGGTTTGCCTTCTTTGGACAAAGTTTCGACAACCCTCACTTCTTCTGGAAGTTCACTAACTTCTTCAGTTTTCTCTTCAAGTGGTGTTTCTTCAACCGTCACTGTCGTTTCAGGATTTTTGTCATCTTCTTCAACAGTCTCGATTTTGGTGATTTCTTGTTTATCTCCCTTCACTTTCTTGATAGTTCGTGTGCGTATTTTCTTCTTTGTTGGTTTCCCGTCTTCTGTTATCGTCTCAACTACCTTGAATTCCTCAGGAAGTTCAATTATTCCTTCAATTACATCCAATACATCTTCTTGTTCATGTTTTTTCTCTTCGATGCTTGTTCCTTTCTTTGGTTTCTTTGTTTTGTGTTTACGAATTTCTTGCGGTTCTTCCGTTGTTGTTGTGTCTTGTTCTTGTGTGATGTGTTCTGGTATGTGGGCTGTTGTATCTTGTGTATCTGTGTGAAAGAATGTATGAATGAGAAATTTGTTTCAAGTTTACCTTCTATAAAGTATTTTGTTGGGTGTAGTAAATATGTGTCTTTGTGTTTTTTAGGGCAAGTGTCTTTTTTTTTTAATTTTAAGTACTAGCATATAAGTATAACGCCATTTTTTTAAGCTTACTTTATTAACCTGTCTATACTTACTCTTTTGCTTAAATTTCTTACCAGTGTCAACTTGAACACTAGCTACTGTTACATGAACTTGTTCAGTGTGTTCATCAGATTGGTCTGAATGGGAAGCGGTTTTTTGTGAGATTAATTCCGTGTCGTATGGTACTGCAGCCTCGGATTCAAGTGCTTGAGCGCTTTCACTCAAGGCCACTGGTCTGATTTTTTCTTGTGTTACAACAGTATGTTGTTCTTTGGGGGATGTCGTGTAAAGTGGTTCGTCTGTTTCATTTCCATATACAACTAATTGTTCAATCGTGTTAAAAACTGGCAAACCTTCTTTGGCTACATGTTGCTCGTATTTTTGTGGGAGTTCAAGTGTAGGGGCATGTTCACCTGAGATTTCTTCACTTGAAATGGGTGCAAGTAGTTCAATGATCTGAACTTTTTGTTGCGGGTGCTGTGTGATTTGTGATTTTGTGTCATGGGGTGATGTGTTTTCCAAAACTGTTACCTGCTCGGAAATTATGCTAGGCATATGATCAATGTTAACCTGAGCAAAGGTTTTCTTGGTTTCTGTTTTTTGTGACTGTATTTGGTCTGTAAAGTCAGCTACGACTACTTGTTGGTTTATGTACGTACTGTGTGTGTTGAAAGCTAAATCGGCTAAGGCAACATTGACTGTGGGCGTTTCAAGTTCTTCTTCTTTAAATTCTGGATGAACTTGGTCCACGATGGTAATCTGTTTGGCTTCTTCATATGTTAACTGTGCTGAACGTTTATCGGTCTTCAATTGATCTTTAAGTTGAGTTGTGCTTTCAAAAGCAATAATATCTTCTACTGAAACTTCTTGTTTTTGTGTGGGTGTCAGAAGAATAGCCTTTTCGTCATGTGGTGCTGGTGCGGAAAGTTTTTCTAAGCCCGGAATGGGATAAACTTCTTCTATCGTTGTTGCCTTGCGTTCATTGGTGACAAGTGTTGATTGAATTTTGTCATGTGGTGTGGTCTTAATCGAGAGGTTACCGGTAGCTTCTAAGACATTAACCGTTGATGTATCAATCGGTTTGAGTTCTACATGCGTCTTTCCTGCGTCAGCTAATGATAGTTTTCTTTGATATATTTCAGCTGTGTCTTCAAAAACTGTTATATCTTCAATGTGTTTAGCCTTGTGTGATATTTCAGTAATGCTTGCTTTAGCTTTTGGGCGATCGAGCAGGTCGTATGTCTCAGTTATTTCACTGACGGGCGTTATTTCTTCCGTGATCAATGGTTTGTGCTCACCTTGAACTGATGGCTGTGCATGTTCGGAAATTGGTGCTATAGGATTGACATCGGTTTCTTTGTGGAAAGCAATATCACTAGAAATCTCAGCCGAGAAGTTTTCAGTTGTAGATATTTTGGCAGAACGGCTTAGAAGCGTCTGTTTATCTTCTAACGTGCTAGATGAATCGAAAGCTGTTACCAAAGTGACAATAGTTTCCCGACTTGATCCCTCTATAAAAGGCTTAGCCTGAGCTTCTTTAATTTTGAGTTCACATAGATTATCAAGAGAGTCTACTGGAGCGTTTTCAGTTGTAATTCCAGTTGGTAATATTTCGCTGCGGGTCTCAATTGCCCGCACAGAGGTATCCGGCTCAGAACTGAATATTCCTTCACGTTCGTTGGGCGTTTCTTCATGTTGAGCATAACTACGTTTCAGCTCATGATCAATAATGACTTTCTGTGGCTGGGGTTGCATTACTTCATCCTCTGGCTTAACACTTTCGAATGTGATTGGTTCATCAGCAATGTTTCGAGATAGCATTGCCGTTACAGATGGAGTAGCCAAATCTGCAGTCGGTTTCTTGTCTGACAGTTGTGCTGTGTTGTCGATTAAATTCTGCTCTTCAACAATAGGAGCAAATTGTGTTTCTGTAAACTTGATGTCAGCGCTTCTTAATTTATGATCCGATATTTTTGCGAATTCCTCCTCCTGTTCGATAATCAAGTTTTTACCTTCCGTTGCGAAAAATTGATTTGTCACAATACTTTGTTCTGATGTCACTTCTAGCTTAATTAAGTCAAATTTATCATCAATAGGTTTCTCGAATGCTAAGGTTTCAGTAATTTCAGTCTCATTGGCTTTATCAAATCCCTCGCTTGCGGTGGCTTCTTGTACTTTCTCCTGTAGAACTTCACCAACGTTTTGGCTGGGAACAACTTGTTCAGTTATAGCAGTTTTTAAATTGTCAGATTGTCCTAATTGTACTTGTGTTTGAGGTGTTATTGTTTTCAAGAAATCACTTGGGGTCTCATAAGGGCTATCCGATGAAACGATGATAGCATTAACAGAATTCAAAATCATTTCGGCAACATGTTCCTTTGCTTTTTCACCAGGTTGTAAATCTACCTCCTTTTCAAAGATTACAGCTTGATCAACTGTAATCTCATCATAATTTGAGGTTAAAGGCTTGCTGGAAGATTCTTTTGGTTGCACTTGCACTAGCTCACTAATGCTTTCAACAGCACTGGTTTCACTTACAAGTGCTGATTTTTGGGTTTCCGAAAGGTGAACTTCAGCTGACTCCGATACCGATTGAGCTGGCGTTGTGAAAGATTTTTCCTTATAGGATGTGTCCATAGTTGTAACCTCAATTTGTGTCGTGTTTGGAATAATATTGACTCTTGAAATATTGGTTGAAACTGCCAGCTGTTGATGGTATTCTTCAGTGCCTTCTAAAGTACCGGTTTGAGACTGTAATGCTGTTGATAATGTGCTTACTAAGACTTGTGCATTTTGTAAATCACTGGGCTGTTTCTCAATAACATCAGACAGGGCTTCGTTTGATTCTGCTATGTCAGTGCGAGCAACTGTTAAACCGGACACCTGAACTAATTTTGCTTCTCTTGCTTCCAATGATATTGGTACACTTAGTTCTTCTTCTTTTTCATGAAGCAGAGATGAACTAATTTCAACTGGTTGCAGTAAGTCAATCAAACCTTCTGCAACATGATTCTTTGGTTTGGGCTCTAGTTGAAGATCAATAATTTGATCCAAAGTTTCTTGCTGACTGATATTCTGTCCAACGAGTTCAGACACTGAGAGGTGGGCTTTCGTTAAATCAGGTTTCAAATCATCCACAAAATCTACTGCTTGATAAATTTGTAAGTGAGATACTTCAAGTGGTCTGTTGTTATCTGATATTGATGGAGCTACGTTTTGTTCTAGCGGCGTGTCTGCAAGGGTCATTTCACTTTCAGTTTCATTTAACATTACTTCTGTAACCTTCAATGACTCACTGATATCGATAACAGCTTGAGAAGTCATTGATTTTGGCAGTTTACTGACTTCGAGATTGTCAGTATTATCAAATATGTTTTGTTGATAAGTTTCACTTACAGTCACACCTTCGTATAAGCCTTTAGCTTCCGCTTGGTTTGGTTCTTCATGGGGCAGCGAATCAGTTTTGAACTCTGGTTGAACTTCTTCGGTTAAAGCAGCCCTAAAGTCTGAGTAAATTTTTGATTGGTTTGCTGTATGCTCTTCAGGCTTCTCCAGACTAGGTAAATCTGTTTCCAAATCGCCTGTAACAATGTGTTCTACATTAAGTGGGGATTGAAGCTCGAAATGCGCAGAAGCCTTTTCAGGTACTGGTTTAGTTGGTTGCTTCCATTCTTTTTCCTTTTCATGGTAGTCCACCTCACTTACTTCTGGTGCATCACGTGTATCAACTTCTTGCCTTCCCTTTTCCTCCTTTGGTTTTGAATATTCAACATCTGTGGTTGTGCTTAATGGTGCTTCTTCAGATATCACAATTGCTTCATGTGGCGATACGGTTTTCTTAGCCTTTAGAGAATTTTCTATGGAGCTTTCAAAAGTATCAGGTTCTTCGGCAATAAATTGTTCTTGAACTTCACTAGTTGGTAATCCATTGAATTTCTCAGTTGCATTCAAGAGTGTTATCTTTTTATCATCAACAATTAAGTCACCTGACGTTTCCTGAGCGATAACAGTTTGCGAATCAAGATGTAACTGTTCAACGACTTGAAGTGATGCTTCTTTATAATCATCCAAAGTTATTATCTTCTCATCTGTTGGACTTTGAGTATCTGCTATTTCAGATGATAAGACATTTTCTTGCAGCACAATTACATCCTTAGCTTGGAATGTAAGAGTTTTCTTATCTTCTTGCAGCACGTCTTCAGAATCTCTAAGAATTGTTTCACTTATTTCAAGAGGAATATTCTCTATTATTTTAATATTGGCTATAGATTTTGTTGCCACTTTCTCCACTGGTAATTCAGATTCCCTATCAGCTACGGTTGTTTCCTCAGAAACATATGTTTTGTTCTCAACCAGGTTTTTAGTTGCAGACTCAGTTGGTACAATGACTTCTGGATAATATTTCGATGGTTTATCTTCAGCAATAGTTTCTGAGATTTCTAAAGGTTCATTGAGTAAAATGCTCGAATCGAGCTGATGAGGATATTCACTGGGCTTTTCTATGGGTTCCCCAATTGACTCATTCTGATCGATGTTGACAACTTGAACACTTTTGTGCGTCATAAATACTTCTTCTGCCTTAACTGTTTGTCTAGGTTTTGGTTGACCTTCGAAAGATGTTTCAGAAAATCCAGTTGTGACTTCAAAGTTATCTTGAGATTGTAACGGTAGTATGTCAAAGTTTGCTTTTTGTGCTGTAGTGATATCTTCAGGTAGTTCTCTTACAGAATCTTCAATTAAAGCCTTTTCCACTATAACCGATTGTTGCATGTCACTGCGAGTTATAGCACTTGCCTCTGCAGCTACTTCTTTAGCAACCTTATCCCCCAAGCTTTCTTCTGTTTCAACTTCTGTGACCTCTGCAGCTCGAAGTGCCTCTTTCAGAATGTTTGTCTCAACAACTTCTTGCACTTGTTGCCGTGCAATACGAACTCCTTCATCCTCCCGTTCATTTGGTATGAGCTCTTCCTGAACAGTCAATATTTTTTGTGGAACAATTTTTCTTTCGGCTTGAACCGATGACGGAGTGTCTGTTGAAAGCTGAGCAAATTGAACATCTTCCCCGATGACAGGTGTCTCAATAGGTATTGTGCTTGGTAATGTTTGAACTGGTTGTGGTCGTTCAAAGTCAATTAGACCTTGAACAGTTTGATCTGTTACGGGTTCGAGAACATGAATCTCTTCTTGTTGAACGGTTGTTTGTTCTGTTAATTGTTGTTGTATTTGTGTATCTGAAATAATTGATTTTTGTTGTTCTTGAACAATTTCTTGTTGTTGCTGTTGTTGTATTTTAGTTATTTTCGTTTTCCTTGTTTTGTCCTTTTTAGTGAATTGAATATCCTTTTGTTCCTGTTGTTGTAGTGCATGTTCTTCAACAATTGTTGTTGATGTTGTTGTTGTTTCTGCGAATGTAATGTAAGTATCAGAATGTATAGTTGTGTGTTAGATTTTTCATTTGTCAAAAAATATGGAAAGGAATTTTAGGTTTTTTTTTTTTTTAATTTTTTAGTTGGCATTTTTACACGGCATTTTTGTTTCATTTGTTTTGTTGATACAACACACGGTAGACAGTTGACAGATGATCAGTACAATGCTGTTTTCTTTTTATATACGTTTTATAAAATAAAACACTCATAATGATAGCACAAACAAACATAACTTGTACGAAAAAGCATAAAAGATATTACAATAGATCTTGCTAAATAGCGCAAGTTTATTTAATTTCTTACCTTCAGTTGTGATCAGCTAAATTGGATTTTGTAGTCTTAAAAATATTATTGTAAATTATGAAACGTTAAATTCCTTCAAATTGGTCAAACACTTAAAGCAGTCTAGCGGTAGTTACCTCCCGGCTCAAAAGTAGATTCCGTTTACAACGAATCGTTTACGAACAGAATAGATTAGACATACCAAAATTTACATCTCTCTTTCTGTCTCTACTCTCTTCCTTTAAACTGTGCTACATTCTCTTGAGACAAATTTTCTTTACATCAGCAGCACATTTACTTTTATAGTTTCGTAAACGAATCGTGTAGCCAGGAGGATACTTTGGCAGTTTGTTGGATTAGTGCTGTTTGTTTTGAGGTTTTTGTGTTGGATATAAATATTAGGTTTATTCATAGGAACAGAGAGGGTTTATTATTTGTACGTTTAAATAATGTTATATTATGTTTTTTTTTTTAGATTATTTTAAAGCTTGCTTATATGACAACAGAACACTGCAGGCGATAAGCGTTGGCCAAGTTGCACATCTTTGGAATAGTTTTTGTATTTTTTTAATTTTGTGGTTTTGGCATTTTTTATTGGTCGTTTGGATCTATTTCTAAATATTGTTCTGTGCTCACACCTTCGACAGCTACAATTGTCCGTTCTTCAATGTAAGTTTGCTCTGTTTTGAAGAAGTTTTGATTGGACATAGTTATTATTTTGTTTAAACCAGCATTGGTATTGTTAGTTTTGTGTGCAGAAAGCATTTCAAAAAGCGTGAAAGTAAACAATATTTTACAAATTTATTTATTATTGATTTTAAAAAGCTAAAATTTAAATCTATACATACCGACTTTGATGTGAGTTAAGGCTTGATGAGAGTCAATTACTTGTGATGTTTCTACCACTCGCTACAATTCCAAAAAGATATTTTTGAAATAAACATACATAGATGCAGTTTATGCAATAAGATGCTTGAATGTATTTTTAAGGAGTATAGCTTGATCCCGTAATTTCCAAATTTTTATTGTAAATATTTTTGTTTTCATTTTCTTTGCAGATGAAGCCGATTGAATAATGGGAGGCTAAACTGTTTAAAGAAGTAAAATTCCTTAAGGATATTAGGTGAGTCATTATGATTTTAAGAGTTTTCTTTGCATAAAGAGTTTTTAGGAACTAAGATGATTTGTAAGCTTAAAACCTTTAATTACAAGAACACTAACTGATATAATAGAGCTTCATGAACCGAAGCTTAAGGAATGAACAATGTAATAAGAGTGCGAGTAGTGATGTGTCAACTCGGTTTGCTCACCCGAGTCAACTTTAGTTAAGCACAATTTGAGGTGAGTCGGTTTGAATTTTTTCTAACTTCAGTTGGATTTTACCTGAGTCGCAAGACAACTCGGTTTGAATTGACCGAGTCGACTCGGTTTGAATTTTTTTTTTAACTCGAATTAGATTCTACCTGAAGTGAAAGACAACTCGGTTCAGATAGTAAAAAAACTAATAGCATTCGGTTTAATGCATTCAGTTGTGTTTTGGAATCGACTTAGGCTGAACGTTTACCATAATTGGCACCTAATTGAAATGAGATAGAAATTGAATTTTGAATACAAACTTAAACCGATTTGGGATAAGTTAATGGAATGGTGAACCAAAAATATGATAAGAAAACAGAAATTTTATTTTTTTTTAATAATGCTCTGGAAAAAGATGATTCAAGAGCAATTAGTTATCATTTGGAACGAAATACACTATTTGCCCTAAAATATAATGCGTCCACCATCGGTCACACTATAAACTCTAAAATTCCATTGAAGGATGGCTATGATGATGACGGATTAAAAAACCTCAATCAAAAGTGATTTGAGGCCAAATGGATGACATTTATAACAAAATACGCTTTTTGCCTAAAAATAAAGTTCTTCCACCATCTGTCAAACTATGAACTATGAAGTTCCATTAAAGGATTGCTACGGTGAAGATGGATTAAAAAACCTCTAAAAAAAAAACAAACAAATTGCTTTTTTTAATAAATAAATAAATAATTTGGTGGCGCAACAGCTCGTGGAGAACTAGGGCCTAGTGACTTACAACTCTCAACAATTCCTGTGTGTGTGTTATTGGCAGGAATGGAGGGGACCTACAATTTTTTGCCGAGTCCGAACGGCTAGATGAGAAGCACTTATTCATGACAAGTATACTCTTGGAGGATTTGTCAGTTCCTCGCAAGAGGCAATACCTCGGGAAAAAACATTTGTTTTTAGGTGGCAGCGGCTGGGAATCGAACCTAGACCTTGGACATGACAGTCCAACGCACTAACCATCATGCCACGAGGTACTTTTTTTAATGCTCCAGAAAAAAATTGATTTGAGGACATATGGAACGAAACACACTTTTTGACTTAAATTGTAGTTCGTCCACCATATTTCAATTTACAAACTGTTAAATTCCATTAAAAGATGGCTACGATGACGGTGGATTAAAAAAACTTCTAAGAAATCAGAAAAGAATTTGAAAAATCATGAAAATTTCGCAGTTTTTTTGTATGCTACAGAAAAATCTAATTCAATGTGGTTTTCTATTCAATCACTTCACATTTAAAAAAGTTCATCTGATGTGACCTCACCAAATTTGACTTCAAACCGAGTTGGACAACTCGATTTGCGAAAGCAATGCATGAAAAGTGCTTTAAGTGCGAAAACAACGAATGAAAAGTTTTCACATAGCAGCTTCAACTCGACTCGCAAATCGAGTTAATAAAATTTCAACTCGAGTTAACTCAGTTTGATACATCACTAAGTGAGAGTTTAAGAAATAGTCCATTTATGAGTTAACTATTTAGTAAATTTAGTTTGGTTTACAAAAATTAGTAAATCTAATAAGCTTTTAAATTGTTTTTTGTGATTAAATAGACATTCGATTGAAAATGAAGTGATTTAAAAATAGTTTTAATTATAATTACTGTATATTTTCCAATAAATGAACCTCATATTTTTTGGACTTCTGAAAAACGAATGGACTTTTTTGGTTGTGTGTAATCACGAAGGTGCTTATCTGTCAAAAAGACGAAAAACGAAACGAACGAAAACACGAATCGTGTAATCAAGCTCCTTGTCTCGTTTATCACTTTGTTCGAGAATGTTATTCGGGAGAATGTGAAAATGAACCATAGATAAATAATATAACGATGGTAATCCTCGGCTGTAAATTTGATTTGCCTACAAGCTGAAGCGAACAGCTGATATATTAGATTTGCAAAGTATTAGTGAAAAACGCACACATAGAATCAACTCGTGTATTTAGCACATCATTCGGCACAGAGGTCTTGTTGTTGTTGAAATTCACATCTATTCATCGACACGAAGTGAAATTACAAATAAAACAATGTAAACAAATGGGTTTTAGAGGGTGAATATTGATACTCTCTGATATAAACATGAAGAATACTAACTGATAGCAACACAAATAGTTAGGGATATCATTGAATTTATTTAGACCTTTCACCCTTTTTCAAAAATGGCTATACTCCTTAAAATAAATAAATCAAGCAACTTAGTTAATTTCCAAACCTCCTTAGCTGATATCTTCCAATCTTGTACGATAAAGTCTTCACGGACAAATTTCCTAATAACTTCTTCAATAGTAATTTCACATGTTTCAATCATACGAATGAATGCCTTAAATCCCACAGTAGCAGCTAATATTGATTCATCTTCCGTTGAACTTTCGCTCAAAATTAAAGTTATCAACCTATCGTGACCTTCTCTTTCGACAAGTGTTACCAATGCCGATTGTGATTCGGGCTTCTTAAGCGACACAAATATATTTTCTTCATACATATAAGTGATTTCACTTATCGAACAACCATATCTCAGTAAAAGTCCAATTGTTGCCAAATCACGAAGTGCTGCTTCACCAGCACCAAATGTTTCTGCTTCGATAGAAGTTAAAATCCAATTGACTTCTTCGTGCTTCTTCAAAGTCAAAACATCTTCTTGTTTAATTGATTTTTGGGAGATTTTTTCACGAATTATTCGAACTGTTTCGGTAATTTCAATTGATTCAATTTTTTTAACTGTTGTCGTTGTTGTAGTTGTTGTGGTTGAAGTTATTTGTTGTGTTTCTTCCTTTTCGACCTTGACTTCTATTTTTAAATCACTTTTAGACTCTTGTTCTTGTTCAATTTTGATTTCTTCTTTCAATTCTAGTTCGGCATCAGCTTCTTTACGATCTTTTACAACTTGTACTGCAGAAACTTCTGATTTTTCAACAAGCACCGAAACAGGTTGTTTAACTTTAAACATCTCAACTGTCACTACAGGTTCAACAGGTGTCGCTGGAGTCACTGGTGTTTCAGGTGTCTCTGGTGTTGTTGATACTGTAGCTCTTTGGGTCATTTGTTTCTTAAAACCACCGCTCTTTTTGATGAGTTTTTTCTTCGTAACGAATTTCTTTGTTTTTTCACTTTCTATAATCGTCTTTTGTGAAACTGAACATATGTCGAATTTAGCACGAGTTAGGTTAACTGCTATTTCGTTGATAATTTTACAAATATAATATCCTTTATCTTCATCTGTGACAGAGAGAATCGTTAGCGAAGATGTGAACTCCTCGATGACAATACGATATTTATCAGAGTCACGAAGTTGTACGTCATTGAAATACCATTGAACATCTATATATATAATAAATAATTTCGTTCTACTATTTTCATTGAATCTAACATTACTTCGAAAGATTTTCTCAAAAGGTCTCTACACATAATAATCACAGTGGCAAATTACATGGAACTTATTTGAATGTTTTAGTTCTGTCTTTCTGTGGCAAAACCTTTTTGGCTTTGGCTGTTCTAGTGTCATGATAGAACCAAAAAATGAAAATGTTAATTAACCATTTATATTAAGATTATAACAAAACAATGCTAAAAAAGCATTGGTCTTTATTTTGGCACCATTTTAAAGCAACTAGGTTACACCTTTTATAACTGAACTTTTGTGTGTTGTTTTGAACGAATAAGGCGAAAAGACGGTGATGTGAAATAAAGCCCAACGAAATAAGACCAAATCTCAAATTTGGCTTAATTTCAGTTTGAAAATGGAAATGAGGCCAAATTGGCTTTGTTTGTATTTCAAAACGGAAATAAGGCCGAATTTCGTTTAGAAATAAAGCCAAATGGTTTCCTTACAATATTTCCATAAGGCTTTGCATACACCCAGCCTCGCACATACCCCAAATCCTATAGCGAGCCCAAGCAGGGGGGTTGCATACACACACCTCACTGATTATGCGCCATTATTGTAAAGCATGGCAAGTGTAAATAAGATCTCGAAAAAATCAGTTTCTTTTGAGGCTATGGTAACATTTTTTTTACTCAACAGGACCATCGGACTGCAAATAAAACATGAAAAAGAAATAAAAGCAAACTGCTCTTATTTCGTTTTCAAAAGCGAAATAAAGCCGAATCGAAAATTTGGCTTATTTCAATAATTGAAAACGAAATAAGGTCGAATTTTGTATTTTTGGCTATATTTCGTGACTTTTTTTTTTTACAATTTGTGGCCGTATATCGGCAATAACGCGGCGAATGTTGTCCTCCAAGTGGTTTATCTTTTCGGGCTTATCGTGTAGACTAGCGACTTCACATATCCTTACAAAAAATTGTAAAGTGGCATTAAATCGCATGATCTTGCAGGCTGTAACGTGAAATTATGCGGTTGTCAAACGTTTCTTTCAATAAATCAACTGTGGCATGAGCTGTGTGACGTGTTGCGCTTGTGCCTCAGCTCCTGCGCATCATGGTTGTCCAATTAATGAACGAAAAAGTCAGTAATCACGGCTCTATAATATAGAGCTAATCAAATTTAGTGAAGACTTAAATATTTCATTGAAATGAACCTAAATGAAATGGACTCTAAATAATAAACCGTGAAAAATATAAAGAACATAAGCATGGTATGATCTTAGTATTTAATTTGGCTCTACATAATGAACCATTATGGTATGAACTCCAAAAATATGAACTTTCCATGTATGGTTTATTATTTGGGATCAATAACATTATGGCTTAGTTCACTGATATGTTTAACTCGTTGATAAATTTGATAATTAGTAAGGCCCATTGACTGTAACGTTGTAGTCAGCATCGTTTTTAAAGAAGTACGGACCAATTATTCCACCAACCCAGAAGGCACACCAAACAGTTAGCTTTTATGTGGATGTAACGGTGTCACAACAGACACTTGAGGATTATCATCACTCCAAATTCATTCAACCAAAAGTAAGCTTCATGGCTAAACAAAATTCGCGCGATACTTATTTCGAACCGAACTATAATTTTAAAAATGATAAAATGGCCGCCAGTTAAAATAGTATTGCCAGCTTAAAGTTTATACCTCTAAAAAACACCCCTACAAATTGAAGAATGATAAATAATTTTCTTGATTTTTATTTGGGCGCCATTTTGAAATAAACAATTTTGCATTTTTTATAAATGAACTTTTGTTTGTTGTTTTGAAAAGTAGGAAAAGACCGTCAGTCAATATTATAAAATGGGAGAGATTATGGCAACTTCTTTGACGAAATAAACCAACAAATTTTATTTTGTAAGTCATATTTGTAGTAGAAGATACTTTATTTGTCTTTAATTGGGCGCCATTTAAAAGAAACTATTTATAATCTTTTATAACTGAATCCTTGTTTGCAGATTTAAAGAAATAGGGCACAAATCTGACAGTAGGAATAGATTGTCATTTAAAATGTGCTTTCATAATGAAAATAATATCAAATTGCAGACCATTAATACGGTTAATTTGTAATTAAATTGGGCAAATTACGATAACTTGAATCCTTTATAGAACGAATAGTCATTTATGATTTAAAAGACAAGAGCACTCATTTGTAAGACAACTGAGAATTTTTCTTGGTCTTTGCTTGGGTGCCATTTTTAACGATTTGTTTTCAAATTTTTAATGAATTATGACTGAGTTTTTGTTTGTTGTTTAGAAATTGTAAATGGAAAAGACTATCAGTCAAACTAAATATTCGAAATTTCCATGTAACTTGCACCTTTATTTTGATTGTTTTCCTTTAAATCTTTCTTCGAATTACAACGATGAAATATCTTTTACATTACCTGGAATTGGATTTCCTGAAAATTGTACTTCAAATGTAGCAGATTCGCCAAGAGCAGCGCGACAATCTCTCATTTCTGATACAAAAGTTGGTGAGCATTTATGAGCTGCAAATTATAAATAGCATTTAAGCATTAGATTGTGTTAGCTGCGCTTGTGCACTTGTTTTTTTTTTTTTAAACAGAATCGTGTATTAGTTTTGTTTTAGTTGAAGAAAAAAACATTTACTTACATTGTGTGTGTTTTTTGGTTGTTGTTGAGAATAGGTGTGTTTGTTTTCTTTTAAGTTTATCCATTTGTTTTTAAAGAAGAGAGGGCAGAGTATATAATATAAAATATTAGTTATAGAGACAGCATCACAGAAGCATATAAGATTTTTGTTATGATACAATATTAGGAACTTCTTTCTCAATGTCCAAGCATGAAGTTCTGATTTGTTTTATGACAAATTCATAAAGAACGCTATGTATTGTACAAAGAGTCCGAGGTCAAAAGCTCCCTATGAGTGGGGTAATAATTCACTTTTGGTGATTAAATCACTTATATTCTTTGGACTTTGGACCCTATGCCAAAACGTACTCGTATGTGTTTATCAGAACTTTGCTTAGACATCATTCAAAAACGATTATATGTAGCATACTTTTAGGAAAATAAATATAAGGAATAAATGTTAGTTAAATTAAAGCAAAAGTTTAATTAAAAAATAAATTAAATTATAAATTTAAAATTTTGACTGAAATAAAATAAAAATTCTGTAATAAAGAAAATTTATAAAAAATTATAAATTTTGAAAAATAAATTTAAATAAAATAAAAAAAAATAATAATGGCGTATACTTTGTTGGTTTTTTTGTTTAAATAGCTCTAGACTTAAAGGGAAAAGTAGCGAGCTTAATTTTTTTTTGTTTATTTACATTAGAACACAAATAATATCCTAAAAGAGAGACAATTTACATGAAATATTTAACAGGTTTGAATAAACATTTATCATGTAAAACGACAAGTTTAAAAGACATTTTTGTTGGTAAGACAGATTAAAACACATATTGACACATAAGAAACATTGAGACAGAGACAGACATACGAGTAGAGTTATATCCAGGAGAGTTAGGACATTTTACACAAGTACAATGTACATTGTATTATTTTCATTGAACTTACCTTTAAGGAGTTTTTGCATTTCCTCCATATGACTGACCCATTCTGGTTTTCTATAATCCCTTGTTCCTACGATTCCTAGAATTTGGAATTTGAAAACAAACAAAATTATTAAAGTTTTGAAATTTTTTTATTTGGAATTTCGTATCTGTAAAATAAAATTAATTTTGTGTTTAAAATAAAAAATTGTTTTGTGTTTGTTTGTGAAAAGAGGAAAAACACTGGGAAAGTAGGGAAAGGTTTTAATTTTTTTGCTGTAAAATTAGAAAATCGAAATTTTTTGAAATAAATTTGAAATGAAAATTTATATAAATCAAAATTTAAATTTACAAATAATTCTATAATGAAAATACCTTCAACAGCAAATTCAGCCGTTGTTACAGCAACACCTAATGGATTGTAGGCTTCGAAACTAATCGTACCAACATCATCAGGATAAACATGATTTATAACCAGCACCGAGGTGCCATCTTCGAAATTCTCAATTTGATATTCTTCTGATGCGAATATCTCTTCGTTGTCGCGCAGCCATTTTATTTTTGGCTTCGGTTTTCCAATAACTTTTACTTCAAGTTTCGCAAGTTCACCCTCCTTGGGTTGAACTAATTCGGGTAGTTTTTTAATTATTTTCGGTGCAGTTTCGTCAAGCGAAATTGTCTTTTAGGATAAAAAGAAGATATATTCGAAAAATAAATTATAAAATAGGGATTTAAGTTGTATATTATATATACATACCTTATCGAGAAGATCTTCTTCGGAAGCAGTTTGGCCTGTGATTTCAGAATCGGGGTAATATTCAAATGCTGAAAATAGATTTTCCAAAAAATTTGTTTATTATTTTAGCTTGGAATATTTGTTCTAACCATAATTGCTTAATATTCTTTAAGAAAAACAGTACCAAGATGGAGAACATAAACAGTAATTAAACCTATAAGTTTTTGTTCATACGAGTTACGAATGTACAGGCAAAATAATATTTGTTTATAGTTAAGTATGGCATGCAAAATTTATAGAAATTGCAAATAAATAGCTAGCCCTAGACGGTTAAGGCTCGTTTTAAACCTCTTTGGCTTTTTTTGGCACTGCTTGTATTTAATTCATTTTGGGTTAGCTGTATTGTGGCCATAAGCCCTCTTCACAAACATGTGGATCATATCAGATTTGTTTTTGTAGATCTGAAACTCGAATAGAGAAGTTAAACTAGAACCGCAAATGAGTGAATAGGTTCACAAATCTTAAAACCTCATAGAAACGGTTCGTCTTGAGAGACAGTTCTATGCTAAATAGTGTCCATAACCCTGAGGCCACACGAGCAAGTACTGGCAAGCTAGTTGGCTACATTCTAAGACCCCACAAGATCTAGACCGAAAACGAATTAAAAAAGGGCTGTAAACCAAATAAGGCTAGGAACGCACTAGCGATTTTTGTTGTCGCACGCAAAAAATAGAACACATGACTTGAAATGTGAACGAACTCACAAGACAGCAAACAATCCTACTAAACTATGATCAGGTTTTTAATCGCTGCAATAGTAAATCGCAAGTGCATTCCTAAATTAAGTGTGAACCAAGCCCAACGAATGTTATTACTTTCGTTGATAAAAGTGCTTTGCCCGCAAAAGTGTAGAGCCACTTAGGTGTAATTCACTTTTCATATGGCAGAACTAAGAAAGGGTGAAGCCAAGTTAAGGCTAGAACTACACTTTCGATTTTTTATCATCGCGGCTTAAAATATTGATCGCAAAGCCGTATGATTTCTTGGTATCACGTTCGTTCATTCACAATCAAACTCATAATTTCTACTTTGTGTGGCTAAACAATCGCGTGACAGAAAAGTTAATTGTTTGTAAAAGACTTTGTGCAGGTTAGTGTTTTGAAGAGGAAGAAGAAATTAAAAAAAAAAGAAACGAAAATTCAGCGAATGGATAACGTCGTAATTAAAAAAAAAAAACCGTTGAAAAACGTTTAATAATTCTAACGCAGCATGCAAACCTATCACCTTATTTTTTTTATCTGAGAACTGGACCATCGGAATTAATGAACATTTATTGGATTGCTTGTTTTCGGAAGCTCGAAGTCACTCACACTGAAGAAATTATACAGCGAGTACAGAAAAGTGTGGAAGAAATTTAGAAATTTCTCGGGTTTCAATCAAAATATTTTCATATTCCATTGATTTGCATGTATCCAGTTTGCAATTTATTTAGTTTAATTGAATTTTAATTTTGTATTGTCGCAATTATAAATTTTTATTATTTTCCGTTGGGCGCCATTTAAAAAAAAAGAGGAAAATTATGCTCAAATATGTCTATTAGTTGTGGGTTCTTAACAAAAAAAAAGCCAAATATTGCGGAATCAAAAGCTCGTTTAGTTCTCTGAAGACTGTTGTGATTATTGTGTACATATATGCGCATGCGCAAACTTTATAAAATTTGTAAATAAATTTTCCAATTTTAGCATTTTTATTTTTGAATTTAAAACTTTTAAATGAGATTTCATTTTTGTAAGTGCATTAAAAAAAATAAATTTCCGAAATTGACGTAACTTTTATTTGCAAGGCTTTATAAACGATTTTAATGACTTGCTAAGGAAAATTTGGATTAAATAATGCGAATATTAAAGGGAACACATGCATTATATTTTGCTAATATGGCAAAATTTCAAAATTATTGCAATTTTTCACAATGCGAGACGGCCTTAAGGTTTTTCCCAGTTTCTCTGCGCTACTAGTGGACATTTTTTGAATTTTTTTCGTACGATGGGCTGTTTTCTTGTTTTATAATCGATGTCTTACAATATTGACAGTTTGTCTATTTTCATCTATTTTTTTAAATTTTCATAAATAACGCGTTTTTGAGTAAGGTTTGAAAATAAAGAAAGAAATACAAGTACTAGACACATCTGACAAGCACATCCGAACATACAAAACTAACATTCAACATATAACAAGAATATATATACATAACTAAATCAAAAACTTGTGTATATACATTCATCACAAATAAAAAAAAAAAAAAATAGTTAAAAGTGCTGTATATTGGTAAAGTTGTTTTATAAGGAAGGTGTTTTTGCATATACCTTGAATGTTAACAGTTGTTTTCGTAATAGCTTCTCCAATTTTGTTCGTTGCCACACACGCATATTGACCATCATCTTCGGGGAATACCTCTGCAATAGACAGAGTGCAAACACCGCGAATGTCTTGCGTGATAATTGTTTCCTTAGTTTCAACAATCTTCTCGTCGTTGTGGAACCATTCGACGCGTGGTATGGGCTGACCATGTACCTCACATATTAAATGCAATTTCTCACCATCCATCACCTGGATGGGTTGCAGGGTTTCAACAAAGCGTGGTGATATAAATTCTGTCACTTGTTCAAATGGTGAATCTTCAAGGATGTCAACGGTAGCTGAAGATGTCACCGAGCCACCTACATTCTCCGCTCGACATGTATATGGGCCGGCGAATTTTCTGCTGAAATTCTCAATTAATAGTACCGATTTGTTGCCGTCAGTCATGATGCGACACTCAGTTGAGCTCTTAATCTGTTCCGTGTGAACAAACCATGTGAATGAAGAAACCGGTTCAGATTCGACTACTGCCTCTAGAATGGCCACTTCGTTTTCGGCTATGAATTTTGGTTGCAGAGGTTCGATGAAACGTGGTGGTTGGATTTCTTTGCTCTGTGGCTGATCAGAAACCACAACAGACCCGGAAGACTTGGCCTCGCCAACTGTATTTTTTGCACAAATTTCATACTTTCCGGTTCGTTTACGGGTCATATTTGTGACAGTTATAGTGGTTGTGGTTTCTGTTGTGATAATAGTTACGTCTTCATTGACTTGAACTTCTCGGCCATTGCGCATCCACTTGATTTCAGGCTTTGGTACACCGTCATAGACGGATTCAAATACAAGTGTGCCACCAGTTGGTACAATTTTAACTGTCAATGGAGTGACAGTGGGTGCTTTGAGTATTTCTTTCGGTTCTTCGGATGGTTCGGCTTCACGAAGAATGTTGGCGTTTCCAACTGCTCGACCGAATGTGTTCTCAGCTTGAACTGAATACTTAACAGCTTCATTGGTTGGTGGATTTATAACTTCTAAGGCTACTTCACCGGTTTCTTCATTATAGAACATTTGAACCGTTTCACTTGGTATCAGTTCTTCTACACCGCGATACCATTTCACCGATGGCTTGGGTATTCCTTCAACTTGACAAGTTACAGTAACTGTGCATCTTTCTGGTTTTTGTTCAGTGAATTCAATCTTGAGTGGCTTGACAAACTGTGGAGCTAGTCCTGTTTCTTTTTCTACATGTTTTTTTTATTTGGAACAGAAAGAGAGTAAAATTGTGTATGTGTGTTAAGATTGAGTTGACTTGTGTAATTTGGACTAAAAATAAAACTAATTGGGGAAAAGGTTCTACTTCTACTGGGATGACAGAACAGTAGTACAAACAAAAAATTAAAAAAATTAAAAAGAACTTACCAAGTAAAACATTTGCTGTTGAAGTAGCAACGCCACCCTCGTTCGTTGCTTGGCATGTGTAAACTCCAACGTCTTGTGGTGTAACCTTGACAATCTTCAGCTTTGCAACACTCTCCACAACGGACATCTCATACTTCTCCGAAGCGAACAAAAGAGTGTCATTAAAGTACCAGTTGATCTCTGGGAATGGAATACCCTCGACTTTGCATTCAAGTACTGCTGGCTTATCGGGAACACATTCTCGAGGTATAAGTTTTTCGGTGATTCTTGGAGGACGAACTTCACGTTTCTTCTTACGAACTATCTTACGTTCCTGCTCCATGACCTCTGACATAGTTTGCTCAGAGGTTTCCTGGATGGGTTGATCTTCGATGAGTTCCTCATCGGCAAGCTTATCAAGACCTTCTTGAATACGTTTTTGTGTAATAAGTTCCAGTTCGGGAAGCGGCTGACTGTCGTCGATGTGAATGCGTCTTCTTTCCTTCTTGACAATGTTCGAAGTGAGTTTCATTTCAATCTCACGATGAACCTCATCGACATCGACCTCAATCAGCTGCTCCGTCGTTATGTACTGTGGTCTTGGTTCTTCCTTCTTCTTTTGGAGAGTAACTGTCTTTTGAGAAACTTCATGCTCTTTTTGTTGCTCTATTATTTCCTCTTCCTTGATTTCTTCAGCGTCCAACAGTTGGGGCTGTTCGTCGAAGGAGACTTCCTTGAGACGCTTTGTACGTTTCTTGTGTGCACGTTGTTTGACGATTTCCTCGGTGAGGATTTCTTCCGCCGTGTGTGGAACGACTTCTTCTGTAATAGCAATTTTGCCTGTCACATCCACCGGCAAAGCATCGACTTGATCTTCTTCAGCAATTGGTTCTGAGAAAGGCAGTACTTGCTCCTCGCTTACTTCATCCACTGACCGAGTGGCTTTGTGAAGCTTTGGCTTCTTCTTTTTCTGCTTTTCCTTGCGTGGTTCTTCCTCCACTGTTGGCTCGTAAACAATTTCTTCTTCTTCTGGTTCTGAAACTTGGGGTTCCTCAGGCTTAAGAACTGGTGCTTCAAGAGGAGCAGGCAATGGTTCTTCCACTTCGGGCATCTTTCTCGGAATTGGCTTCAGTTGAACCTGTTCAGGTGCCTCTTCTTCTCTTGGCTTCCTTTTGCCTGAAGGCCATTGTTTCTCTTCGATTGGTTCCTGAACGGGCTTCTTTTTTTCTCCGCGTTTCCATGGTACCTTTGGTTGTTCAACTGGCACTTCTGGAATCTTTTCTATTTCAAATGGCTCAACCTTCTCCAACTCAACTGGTTCAGCATCGGGAATTTCTGGAAGTTTTTCATGTTTTGGTTTTGGAGTCTTCTTTGGCTTTTGCTCTGGTTCTACAACTTCTTCAATCGGTTTTCTTGGAATTGGCTTCAAATGGACTTCCTCCATTGGCTCTGGTTCTTGGGGACGAATCTTACCCTTTGGCCATTTCTTTTCTTCAATTGGTTGTTCTTCTGGTTTTTTCTTTTCTCCTCTCTTCCATGGAAGTTTAACTTCCTCGGGAACTTTTTCTATTTCTTCTGGTGCAATTTGCTCAACCTTTTCCAAACTAATTGGTTCTTGATCAGGAATTACAGGAATAACTTCCTTGGTTTTGTGTGTGATTTTTGGTTTTTCATCTTCCTTAGGTTCTTCAGGAGCTGTTTTTCGTGGTATCGGTTTAAGTTGAACCTCTTCTTTTGGTTCCGGTTCTAATGGACGACGTTTACCCTTTGGCCATTGAGTTTCCTCAACAGGAGTGGGTTCTTCTTTTGGCTTTTTCTTAATAGCAATTGGTTTTTCAGGCTGTTGCTCTTCCAAAACTTCTGGCTTTGGAACAGGTGCCAAAGTTACTTGTTGCTCTTCTTCTGGCTCTGGCTTTGGCTTTTGTTTTGAAACTGGCTTAAGTACGACTTCTTCGATTGCCTCCTTTTGAGGTTTGGCTGTGGGACGCTTCACCGGCTTAAGGGAAACCTCTTCCATTGGTTCCTCCTTAGGCGCTTGTTTTGGAATTGGTTTTAGAGAAACCGGTTCTTCAGGCTCCTTTTCTAAAGGTTTCCTCTTACCAGTGGGCCATGATTTTTCTTCAACTTCTTCTGGCTGTGGCTTTTGTTTCTTACCTCGTTGCCATGGAACACCCTCTTGTGGTTGTGGTTGAATTTGTTCCTCAACCACAGATTTTTCTGGTTGCGGGATCGGTTCAAGCTCAACTGGCTGCTCTGGAGCTTGAACAATTGATGGCCGTTTGAATGGTTTCAACTGTACTTCTTCAGGTTTTTCAGGTTCTGGTTTTGGAATTTGTTTTCTTGGAGTAGGTTTCAAGGTAACCTGTTCTACCTTTTCTGGTTCTTGAGGACGGATTTCGGTTTTCTTGCCTCGTTTCCATGGCACGGTAGTTTCTTGTAAAGTCTGCTGTTCAGGTTTCTGATCGGGCTGAGTAAGTTCCTCAACCTCTTCTTGAGCAGGTTTGATTTCTTCAATAGCTTTCTCAGGCACCTTCTCCTCTTGAGGAATCAGATCTGGTTTTACAATTGGTTTTGGTTTTGAGATTGGTTTCAATTGCACTTCTTCAGCGACATCTTCTTCTGGTTTTTGTTTTTGCTTAGGGGTTGGCTTCAATGCAACTTCATCAACCCTCTCAGGTTCTTGAAGGCGTTTTTCGGCCTTCTTACCCCGAACCCATGGAACAGCAACTTCTTGAACTTGAGGCTGCTCCTCTGGTTTTTCTTCAATATATTCTTCAGTTTCTTCTTGGACTTTCTTAATTTGTTTGGTTATTTCTTCTGATACCTTTTCTTCCTGAGTAATCTTTTCAGGTGTTTCTGTAGTCTTTGGTCGTAAAATAGGCTTCAATTGAACTTCCTCTGCTACAGCTTCCTGTGGTTTTGGCTTTTGTCTTGGAGTTGGCTTAAGTGCAACTTGTTCAACCTTCTCAGGTTCTTGAAGGCGTTTTTCGGCCTTCTTACCTCGAACCCATGGAACAGCAACTTCTTGAACTTGTGGTTGCTCCTCTGGTTTTTCTTCAATATATTCTTCAGTTTCTTCTTGGACTTTCTTTATTTGTTTGGTTATTTCTTCTGATACCTTTTCTTCCTGAGCAATCTTTTCAGGTATTTCTGTAGTCTTTGGTCGTAAAATAGGCTTCAATTGAACTTCCTCGGCTACAGCTTCCTGTGGTTTTGGTTTTTGTCTTGGAGTTGGCTTAAGTGCAACTTGTTCAACCTTCTCAGGTTCTTGAAGGTGTTTTTCGGCCTTCTTGCCTCGAACCCATGGAACAGCAACTTCTTGAACTTGAGGTTGCTCTTCTGGTTTTTCTTCAATGTATTCTTCTGTTTCTTCTTGGACTTTCTTTATTTGTTTGGTTATTTCTTCTGATACCTTTTCTTCCTGAGCAATCTTTTCAGGTGTTTCTGTAGTCTTTGGTCGTAAAATAGGCTTCAACTGAACTTCTTCGGCTACAGCTTCCTGTGGTTTTGGCTTTTGTCTTGGAGTGGGCTTAAGGGAAACTTGTTCCACCATTTCAGGTTGTTGTGGCTCCTTCTTCTTGCCTCTCAGCCATGGTACAGAAGTTTCTTCGGGTTGAATTTTGTCAGGCTGTTCTTTAGGTATAACATCCTCCTCAACCCTTTCTAAAACAGGTTCGACAACTTCTTCTATTTCTTCAATTTCTTGTGGTCTTTGTTCTTCAACAACTAGTTGAGATTGTTTAGGTTTAGAAATAGGCTTGAGCTCTGGCTCCTCTTCTGCAACTTGTTGCTGTGGTTTCTGACGAGGAATTGGCTTAAGAACAACCTTTTCAACTGTTTCTTGTTGCTGTGGAATAATTCGTTTCGTTGGTTTCGGTTGGACTTTTTCCTCTGTCTGTTCAACAGGAGCCACTTCTTCAGTTGCTATTTCTTCTTTTGGCTTACGTTTGCCTCTTTCCCACATTACTGGGACCTCTTGTGGTTTCTTTGTTTCCTCTTCAATTTCTTCTGGTTTCAATTCCAGCAATGAAGTATCTTCAACTTGTTGGAATTCACTACTCTTACCACGACGCCAATGTTTCGGCTGTAGTGTCACCGAATCTTCTCTTTTCACTTCTTCAGTCTCTTGATCTTGGCGTTCGAGGAATGTTGAATCTTCAACGTGTGAAAGTTGACTCTCTTCTGTCTGTGCAGCAGGCTTACCACGTCGCCAATGAACAGGAGCTTCTTGTTTTTTAATCAACGCACTGTCTTCCCATTCGCTCTTCTGAAGACGCATAATATTTGTGTCTTCGATACTAGTGAACTCTTGCCGATGTGACTCTTGTGTCATTTCAGTCTTACTCATTCGTTGGTAAACAGCGATATTATCGATGGCCTGCTGTTGAAGAACTTTCCTGGTATCTTCTTCAACTTCCATTGTACTTGTGTCTTCCAACATAGCACTGTCCTGTTTTTGATAGTCAGTTCTTGACTTTCGCCAGTTGGTTGCCTGTTGGTGGCTTATCAAACGTTGAGCTTCCAACCTCTCTCGTTCTTCAACCGTTAGAATATTGACATCCTCAGTTGTGATGAATTGCTGTTTCTGTGCTTCACTCATCTGTTCGTATCTTTCGATATCTTCTCTAGTCATGACTTTCTCAATGGATCCCTTCGAAGATTCATCTACTGTCATTGTTACCATTTCTGAAGTTGCAGTTTGTACCTTGACCGCCTTTAATTCAACCTCTTCGATCTTGAACTTTTCAATTTGCTTATGTACCTTCTGCACGGATTTCAGTTGCTTGCGCATTTCCTTCCATGGAATTGCATCGGTTTTCGGTTGAGTCGAAATGAGTTTTTCCACTTCTTCAGTGAAGTCCATAATGGCTCCATCTTCAAAGCTCTTCAGTCTTTCAATCTCTCGTTCTTTCATGATTTGTTGTTGTGCCTGTTGGGGTTGTTGTGGTGTTATCGGCTCCTTTGCATGTTGCAACGGAGAAAGATAAACATCTTCAATATCAAAGCTCTCCAATTGTTTCTGGACTCTCTCAACGGCACGTAGTTTCTCACGCATTGTCACCCATGGAATTGCCTCCTTTTCAGTCTTGCCCTCAATAATCTTCTCCAATTGATAGCCGATACTGAGCAAACCTTGATCACGCTCATCTTTGATTGACTTAAGGAAGACCTTAGCAACTTCATACTTTGGTACAACCTTCTTCTCAATTGTAGCAGGCTTCAACTGAATTGGCTCTTCTGTCCATGATTTAACTGGCTCTGGTTTGAAACCGGGAAGGAATGGTTGCTTCTCAAGTGAGCGACCACGACGTGGTCTTGAACTCTTTCGCCATGGTACGAGATTCGACTGTGGCTGTAAACTCTTGCTACGTGGCTTCTTCGATCTTGGCTTACGGCCACTGTGACCGTTCACTTGCATGCTCGGAGTATACTGTGGTGGATACGGCTGTTGTTGTTGTGGAGACTCTGGTGAGCTATCCTCCTTACCAGAGGACGACTCATCTTCCACGGAGTCAATAGTTTGCAATTGATAAGCAGAAATGCGACGTTCTGTAAATTAAAATAAAGCAACATTTTTAATTTTCTCTTCATTGAATGTTTTTTGTAAATATGCGTTCTCTTTCATAATATTGAAAACAAAGTATCTTCCCTAAACTTTGACGTGTGGAATTTTGAACACAAGCCAATAATTGAAAATATATCCGCACAAGCATTTTAAGTAAAACAAAATAAATAATAACATTTTATAGAAATGTCCACAAAAATACATAAAATAAAGACCCAGACACATCTTGTGGGGTTGCACGAGGAGGACAGAAAGCTGAAAAAATATTATTAAATAGACAAAAAAAAAAATTAGGCAAAAACGTGACAAATTTGTTGAAATTATTTCAGAGATGCAATTAATTAAGATTGTGGATCTATGGCTTGTTTTTTTTCAGATACATGGTCAAATTGACAATGCCAAGTATTGAGCAGTGCAAGTGTTTTTCAAAATGTTCTGCAAGAGTGCCACTTGGATGGAATAAATCTGAGAAATGTTCAACACGACTAAATAGTGTTTGTCATTTTTAATAGCCGTGGGATGTAATTATTATTATTATCAAAGGAATGCTGATGAGATTCTTGTATGACTAGGTATAAGGGCTTAGTCAGGATTATTGTTGTTTTTAGTTAAAATTATTTTTAATTGCAATGAGGACTGAGTGTGTTAAATTTCTCATCAAATAATAGATGAAGAGATGTGTCTAAGAAAGACATGAAAATGTTTTTGAAACCTAAAAACCTTTCAGACCCATTCAAAATATTTGCGAAGCTCTCTTAAGGATAGACGAAGAATGCTTACATTGCTTTATATAAAAAGTTTGCAAGAAGCATTTCAAGGAATTTTTACCGTGACTTGCAGATATTTGGCCTCAAGAAAAACTTCTTTAACCTGTTGTGGTTCTAATTTTCAAAAGTGGCAAACGAAAATTAAGTTAACGATTGTGTTTTTTTTTAACCTTTCTCACAAACAACTCTAACGATATTGATTTAATTTTGTACCTGTGGTGTTCTATGATGATCTGTCAAGATCTTGAGCATTAAATTTATTTTTAGATTCTCATGTTTCTGTAAAGCCCCGAACTGGGACAAATGACGAATAAACTACAGATTTCCGCTATTAAAAATGACGATTGATTAAAATATTCTATGGATGGAAGCCCACAGAAACAGAGTTCTCCATTACTCACGATGGAGAGCCTTTTTTCTACAAAAAAGTTCCTAGCCTAGACTTCATGCATATATATAATACGTTTTTATTTACATCTAAATTATACTTAAACTGATTTTGTTTTTATAAAAACCATTTAATTATGCTTTCCCGTATGATTGTATGGTACTTATTTTTAGATTTAAAAACAAATCACTTGATAGCCATAGACTTTGTGTCGGGTCTGTGTGACCTTCCCTGGCATGAGCGATCTCCAAATATTATCTTACTAAATAAATTATAATAAATAATATTTTTATTTTGTTTTTAAAAGAAGCAAAGAATACAAAATTTTATCTTTTTGAATTTATTTCAGCAAATTATTCGAAGATGTCGTCGTATTGAATATACTGTGTTAGAACTTCTTTTTATATAAATGACATGATGGATACACAGTTCATTCAACTCTAGCTAATTGAATTCCGAAAAATGATACTGGCTCACGAAATAGATCAAGTGAATTAACAACAATGCTTTAGCAAAGAGATTCTTCAAATCAAAACACCCAGGTTCGAAGAGAATATGAAGACCAAGTCTCAGCTCTAAATTAAGGGGCCAGGCCAGTGCGCACATTTTGTAACTCTTGCATCGATAATACCAGTTGAGAAACGTTGAAAAATTTAACAAAACTTATATATTAGGTATTTTTTTTTGTAAGTCTAGGGGAATCGGACCAAAAGAATGACATCGGGGCTTAGCGACGCCATGACAGAAGAAGAATAGAGTTTCCATACAAACTATCGATAACAAGTATGAATATCGTGCCGGTAGCACAGTTTTTATCTGGGCTAAGGCTAAGCCCCGAAAATTCTCTGGGCCTGTTGTTGCATTTATAATGTACACTGCTTAGCCCCGACGTCGTTTTATACATCCAAGACTATTCGGGCAAGGAAAAAAACACACCTAATATTTTGTTTCAATTTTCATTGTTTCTCGACCAATGCGGGAGTTGGAGAACATAGTCACAGGGTAGTTAGTGGAAAGTTGAGCCAGTTTTCCTGGAAAGCAGTCGAACCAAACCAAGGTCATCAACATCAATGTAAGTTTGAATAATGCTCGAAGCGAGTTTCAAGCCCTCTTCATAAAAAAAATATAACTTCACTTGTTATAATAGAGAGCTATTCAGATGCATTTTTATAGTTATTCCAGCTAAAGCCCCAGTTCCAGTTGTAGCACTATATTAGGTTTGTTTGGTTACTGAAAATTTGTACAAATTCGTACGATGTCGCACTACATTTCACAAATTCCTGTTTGTTAACTCAAAAAAGTTGCATTGAGAGAGCGCAAATAATTTCCCCTCCGTTGGAAAACCTGCGATTTCCCGTTACACAAATTTCTGTGAACACGAAGTTTTACAACTACAATCAAAAATTGTGGTGGTCATTTTGTATCACAGCGTTGCCACTAAACGGAACATTTTCTGAAGTAGGTTTTCAAAAAAAATGCAGTATGTATATTCAATTTTCTTACAGAAGATCAGCATATTCTAATTTTGACTTTATTTTCAAAATAGAAGAGCTAAAGAATTTAAAAATAGTGTAATATGATTAAGTATGCTATCATGATTGTTATAAAAGCAAGCCAAAAGTCGGAGGCCGTAAGAATAGAATTGAGAAGTTAGTGGACTGAATTTTTATGAAGGTAATTTTCTTTTTCGAAGTGCAGTTCATGGTTCAATGCGTTTGTTTACTTTTTAACACAAAATTTGGTATCTTTTTCGAACAAAAATGTGTAAAACCTGCCAAATTTTGAAAAGAGGGAACAGTTCGATAAAAGCTGTGGTAGTTTTAAAAAAGCTAACAAACGCATTGAACCATAAATTGAATAACTTTTTATTAGAAATGTCATTTTTGTATACAAAAGGCGTTGCCGCGTTGCCACTTTGCCATGATTTCATTTGATCCTAAAGCACTTTTTTCGTAAAACAAATCTACTGCTTTTGGATTGAGTCTACTGCACTTTTTTTTTTAGGAAAAAATTATCATTCACCATAATTCAGTCCACTAATTTTTCAATTCTATTCTTGCGGCTATTGGTTTGCTTTGATAACAATTGTGACAGCATAATTAATTATAGTATGCTATTTTTAATTTCTATTGTTCTTCTAATTTAAAAATAAAAGTTAAAATTGGATATGATCTTTCGTGATAAAATTGGATATACTACATTTTCTTCTGAAAACTTACTTCGGAAAAAATTCCGATTAGTGGCAACGCTGTGACAAAAACTATCACCTTGATTTTTGACAGTAGTTGCAACACTTCGTGTTCGTTGAAATTTGTATAGCAGAATTTCGTAAGTTTTCTAACGGAGGGGAAATAATTTGTTCTCTCATTGCGATCTCTCGATGCAACTTTTTTGAGTTAACAAACACGAATTTGTGACAATTCGTGAGAATCTGTGAAATTTGTAAGAAATTTAACGGTTACAAACAGACCTTGTCCTACAAAAGTAAACAAACACGGCTATTGCGTTCAGGTAGTGAGGTAGTAGTGGAATGTGTAGGAAGCCGGTAAGGTAAGTATGAAAATTGTGTGACATTTTGAAAAATTAATTATGACCCCTATCTTGAGATTTTTTTCGTGGGAAATTAAAATTACTTCTTTTTCATGATATTTTATTATATTTTCAGTTTTTACCTTTTAACTTCTTTAACTTTAACGTCAAGTGTCAAAAAATGTTTTTGTACGATGAGCTGTTTTGGGATGTATGTAAGTATAAAGGTATATATAAAGGTTTTTTTTTTAATATGGTAACCCTATGACACAGAGTTACCATATTAAAAAAATATGAGTAACCATATTAAAAAAAATATGGTAACCCTATGCTACAGAGTTACCATATTAAAAAAAAGGAAAAAGGGGATTTTGTGTACTTTTAGGGGGAACAAAGTCTTTTCAGGGGGGATAGAATTTTGTATACCGAAAGTAACTTTTGGTTATGAAATTCTTTGTTTTTCTTGATTTGTTTAGCTATTTTTCATATTTAATGAATATGAATATGAATTCATGGAATATGAATAATATGCGATAAGATCAATCACACAAAAAACGGAAAACGAAGTTACAGACAAAATCTTTTTGTTGTTGTGAAAATGTAAATAGCATTAACCATCGGAAGAATTTCCGATGTTGTACACCAAGCTATAAACGTTCAAAAAGACAAAAATAAATCTTTTGACTTGGGTAACTATCGAAAGATAGTAGGTTTTAAAATAAAGCTTTAAACGAGAATGTCAGTTGCACTACTTTTTCTTTTTAAATAAAAATTTGGGCAGCTCTTTTTTGAAAATTGTGAAAATTTTAAAGATTTTATAGTGATTTTTAGTTAGTTTTCTTGAGCACAAGGTAAGTGATATTTTATTTTCTATTAACGGAATTTAATGGCTGTCATATTCAAGTGTTATAGTTATTAACACAAATGAAAGATTGCTTTATCTCATTATAAAATTATGTTCATGAGTTTTAAAAAAAAAACTATCTTTTATAAAAATAATGCATGGCGCATGGGTTTGAGTTATTAAAAATAATATCTTTTATTTACAGATATAAGACTAATTTATTTGACTTAATTAAGCAGTTTTCTGTAATACAAAATTAACTACAGTGGCTCACAAACACAATGGCCCACTTCTAGGTAACCGAATTCTATTTCTTTGAAAAACTGTAGGAAATCAAGTAAAATAAAATTAAATGTACGGCTGGACCGCACGATTACTTGAAAAATTTTTAAAATAAACAAAAAAAAATTAAATCGTCGGAGCGTTTTTTTTTTAAACTAACTCTTTATTTGTTAAATATTGGTAACATTTAAAAAAAAAAGCTGGTAAGTCAATTTTAAGCATTCATTAATAATAATTAATTCATTAAATTGGTTTCAAAAAAAATCATCAACACATTTCTGAAATTTTCCAAAAAAATTTGCATTTAAAAAAACTTAAATTTTTTTTTTTGTTCATAATTTGTACCTATTTATATGCAAAACACCAAAAAAGTGGGTGGCACAATTCTGTCTGTCTGTCTGTTCGTCTACAGCCTAAACGGCCCGATGTGGTGATTATGTCCACAAGTTTTTATTTTTTTAGAATCGAAAATAACGGTACCTGCCATACAATTTTTTCAGCAATTTTACATAATCGTGTTTTTCTCAAAAACGACTTGACAACTTTTCCAAAAAAAAAATTCAATAAATTACTTTAAGTAAAGGCTTCTGTTGAGGAGAAAAAAAGGTATTTTTTGGATTTTTAAGAAATGTTTAATTTTTTTTTTGAAAATCAAATATTTCGAAAACGATATCGATTTTTTTGAAACTCTATACTCAAGAGTTTTTTGGTAACATCTAAAATATTTTTAGAAAAATTTTTATATATATGTATGAAAAAATAACGGTAGCTTCCATACAAAAGTTAAAAATCAGAAAGGAAAGGAATTTTTTTTTCTCAAAAACAACTCTTAAACTTTTCCCATATGCTAACATTAATACAATCAACTACAAAAAATTATACAATTTTGCACTCAGCCACTATTAATAGAACCTGTCATAGAACTTTTTTTTTGTTTTTTGAATTTCTCACTATCGGCTGAACGGATTTTGATAAATTTTTTTATAAACAAATTTTATATACAATTTAATAATATTGCATAAACTAGGTAACTCAATTTTAAAAATTTTGGAGATAGCAAGGTTCATAGATACCTAGCTACCAGAGAACGAGTGAAAGTTTAATTTTTATGTTTCTCACACTTCATAAATATCTTATATTACACTCAAATAGTCCCGGATTCCGTGATATTTGATCCGAGGAGCTTATCTAGGCACGGGTGTAACCCTTTTTTGGCTAACATGATTACCCTCGAAGTTGCATTCATATTTTTTTGATGCACTGTTTAATCACAAAAGGCATTAAGGCTATTCGATTTTTTGAATAGCTCTTAATAAAGCTTTCGACGTCCTTACTTCTTTTTTGCCTTTAATTCACACCCAAAATTTCTGTCGGCTCTAAGTCTATATCGTTCGACTTGTAACTGTTGCCTTTAAATCATTTTTCAAGTCTTTTGAAAAAAAAATGAATTTTTTGTACAGAGTCTCACTAAAAACTTGTCAAAACGAGCCGATATTTTTCTTTTTCTTCGTCTGGTTTCCGATTTGGAACATGTAAAGACTTTTTTTTGAACACTTTAAAACCTGAGCAATCTCGTCTTTGGTTGTATAGCTTTCTCATGAGTCTAATCAAATATAGGAACGATTCAAATACAGGAGTTATAACGGAAAAACTTTTGAATATATGGAGTTATTAATATTTAAGTTCTTTGTAAACCTTTGTTTTTTTTTATTATTTTTGCCATCACTGAAAAAGATTTAACCTTATACTAGGTATACCGTACCATCTTGTACCTTAACAAAAAAAAACTAAACAAAAACTAAAAAAAAATCTTAAACAGACAAATATAAATTCTGGACTGAAAAATAACATTCTGTTTGTTGAATTAATTTAAAACAAATAAATTTAAAAAAAAGGTATTCTTAACTAATTCAAATCTAAATTTTTAGCCAGAGCTTAAATGATTCGATTTTTCTTTTTAATAATTTCTTAAAAGAACCGTTTCAATTTAAAAGGATATTCCTTTTTTTATTATAAACTTAATAGAGAACCAATTTAAGAATACAAGTTTGCGATAGAGATTTTTTGCTCAGGTTATTTGAAACTTTGAAAAATCTTTATGAATTATCGACCTACAGTTTTCGGATTCCTTAGAAGATCTATCTGTCAAGAATTAATGTTTACCAAAATGTAGGCAAAACAAAGTAGTATACCTTCCCGGCGGACACCCTGTACCTTAATTAATTTTATAGTTCCATCTAACAACTAAAATAAAAATAAAGTAAAACTTTATCAGGATAAAATGAAACTGACGTTTAAGGAAAAAGAGAGTGTAAAAAAGATCGAAGCACGTGTTCTCTTTTAAAAAGATGTGATGGAAACCCTACCCCATACCAAAGAGTACCTATATTATCTAGAAAACCGACTTCAGGGCTTTTTCTCTTTCACCCTACAAACTGCACTTAGAGGATTTCCTCCACATGGCTGAGCATGTGGTAGCTGCCCAATGCATTTTAAATGGAATCACACCAATACAATGATAATTCAATGGATTTTGGATCATTAGACTGAAAACAACAAAAAATTGAATAGAAAAATTGAAAACGTCACGTTTAGAGCTATCACACGTATTCACGGACAGGAAATTTAAGAGAGTTTTCTCTTAATGTGCTCAAATAAAATTTGCGGGTGTTTTAGGCAAGAGGGGTACGAGTCGCGACTCTAGATAATATAGGTACTCTATGTCCACAAGGCTGAGCATGTGGTAGCTGTCCAATGCATTTTAAATGGAACCACACCAATTTATGAAAATTTTATGGAGTTGGACTCAGTTTTGCTCAAATAAATTGGATAGGTCGTTAGGATATTCAAAAAATGAATCCTGTGAAGTCTTTTACCACAAAAAATATATTGAATATAGTAAGTTATTTCGTTTGGCATTAAAATAAAGAAATATTTATTGTGATTTATGATAAAAGTAAAGAAAATCAATTAAAAAAGTACAAGGTCACCCTAGGAATTCAATGCATACGAGCCCAACCTTTGCCACGAACTGTAGCCCAATTAGCTCAAATATTTTGACAGATATAAGAAATACGAATTTTTTTTCATGAATTGTGAATTTTTGATTATTTGTTTCTTTGTTTGTCATTATAAATATTTATTAAATAATTTGTGGCTGATTGAATTACAAAAATAGTTAACAATTAGTGTGATAAATAATTGTGCTTAATAAAACAAACAAAAAATGACGGGAACTGCACAATTCATGTAAGTTTCTAATATATATGTACATTAAATTTGTTTCAACAAGAGAGTTTTCTCTTAATGTGCTCAACAAAAATTTGCGGGTGTTTAGGGCAAGGAGAGTACCAGTCGGTTCTCTAGATACTCGTAATATAGGTAGCCCTTTACTTTAACGTGTCAAACCGAATGGAATGCTGCTTGCTAAAGATAAAAACTGAACTGGCTGAATGATACGCTTATTGATTGAGGTCCAGTTCCAGGTTTATCAGGACTGTCATAATTGTTTTTTATCCAACTGTTAGGTACTATAAAAGACAAAGTCTTACTGTACATTCGTATTTTAATAAATTGAATTGAATTGAATTGACTGTAATGTCACCTCAAGTAAGTAATTATTTTGTATGATGCATAAGTACACATTTTCAATTCGATGAAATTGGAGTTTTTTAAATCTTAAGTCCTGATTTTCAAACAATTAAAAAAAAAACTTGATAGGACAAACAGCTGAACGTTTCTAAGCAAAACTGCAGCGAAATTTATTATGGTAAAGTATTTTTGACAAAAAACTAAAATTCGAATTCTTTTTTAAATTTATTTATATAAATAAAGTAATCTACATATTTTCATCATTTTGACAGTAAAAAGCTTGTGGATTCAAAATATTTTCATCTCTTTTAGATTTTATAATGTTTTTATTTAAACCTATTTCCAGTTTTTCATCTAAAATGACAAATTATTCGTGACTCCCTCTAGGTGGACATTAATTATTAAAAGATAAAAGATAAAAAAAAGAAAAAATACTTTTTCAAAAAAAATTTCTGACGTGTTGAAATGATTTCGCTTTAAAAAATTAATTAGACAAACTTGCAATTTTTTTATGCTTGCAATGACCTTCAAGAATGATTTTTCTTTTTAATAAAAAAAAAAAATACATAGTTTTTTATGTTTAATAAATCTTGTTGAAATTTATTGTTTTTGACTAATATAACATTTAAAAAACAATATGACGTTCGGCACAAATTCATTAATCACTTTGCTAATATTTTTTTAAATTTTATTTAAAGATTTTAAGTACTATCACAATTTATGTTTAAAATTAAATTTTGATAATTAAATATCTTGGATCAGAGTCCATGAAAAAAATAAAATAAAATGAGAAAGTGGAGGGCGGTGAATTGATAGTCTTGCTGTGCATAAATGAAGGGGCTCTTTCTTCACACTAGCGGCACTTCATATTCAATCTATTTTAAGATAGAGAGGGTGTGTGATAAATTATGGTACGCTGTGAATTTTTCATGATACGTCTTTAAAATATTTATATGTACCTATATATTTTTTTTTGTCGGTTTATTTTTGAATCGGCTGACTTAGACATGGTATGACGGTATATGTGTTCAAGCGTACATACACACATAACTTTAGCTAATTTTTTTGACTTATGTAGCGTAACTTATGTTAAGGTCAAAAGCGTCGTTATATTATAGAATAGAATGTGTTAAATTAGACAGACGACTCAAAATGAAATTGAAATGAATCCAAGGTAGGCCATCAATGCAGGTGTTCATATGTACATATGTATATGTATAAGTCCATATAGACGCATACCTACACATGTAGCTATTTCAGATTTTTTTTTTTTTAATATAAAATTTGATTCAAGGATACACAGCAAAAAATTAACATAGATTTGATGTCAAATTCGATATAAAGAGATCTTTATAAAAATTAATATTTTCATGAGTTGATATGTTTATTTGATTGACTGACGCATAGGTTGAATCATATTTTAATATGAATTACTTGAGTGATTCTTTCTATTTTTACCTATGTGAATTTTAGAAGATGTGCTGAATTTAAGAGCCACTTTCAAATGCAAATAATCTAAACATATTAATCATTTTGTTATAAAATTGTGTGGTGATATACTGACAACACTTTGGATGACTTGATGATTATTTTTGGAGGAAAAAAAATGAGTTGACAACACTCAATTTGCTTACCTGGTGGGATTAAAATAAATACAAATTTAAAGATGACGCGTGGTTTTTAAATTACAGCAACAAATTTTTCAGCATCAAATTCGTAATTTATATGTTCTAAAAGCTTCTACCGTTTATTGAAACAAAACAAGTTAAAAAGCTCGACTCATAATCAATGCTTTTGGATAAATAAATGGCTAGTTTAAAGTCAAAATTGGTCTCTTCACTTACTGGGCCTCTATATTTCCGTAGAAGATCGAGCTATAGAGTCTAAAAGGGTGGATCGATTCGTATCAACTTTGGTAAATAGCATTTTATCATAATCATATTACGGGTAGCTCTCCTATACGACAATTTTATTTCATTTTCTTTCAAATTTTTTCAAGGACTGCTTAACCAAGTTTTGTTAAATTTTGTCCTAAATTATTGTAGTAAAACTGTATTTTGGATTATGCCGCCCCATAGAAGTTACCTATCCCTATGTATAGGGAGCTAAAGAATAAAACAGTTGATTTTTAAATCGTAGACTTACCATTCATTATTGGTGGCTGAACCGGTATTTTGAAAAACAATGCAGTACTAAGTTGATGCTAAGACCCTCCTTTCCAAACATTTGGGAAAGGAGGAAAGGGTTTTTATTATTATTCATCTTTTTAAATATTCGAGGAAGGCCAAAACAAAATTTTGAACCATTGCTTTGCCTACCATATTTTCGCATATTTTATGTCAGACACCACGGTCTTTTTATTGAATTTTGGTCACACAAATGAAATTTGGTACACTTAAATGGTTTTAAAGTACTGATTATTGTATTTTTTTGCCACAAGAAACTTTCAAATTTTGATAATAATTGTTTACATTAATTAGATATATTTTTGTCTTGACATTTTCAAGACGCTTACAATTAATTTTTAAATCGAAATTGATCAAAGTATAAAAAAGAAGAAAAATAAAAAAAAATGAAACAAAACAAATTAGGTAAATTCAGAATTTTGTTCAAATTTTCAAAATAAAAATATCAGCAGCTTAGGCAAAGTTAGATTATGAATGTTTGTCTGAAATATCTTAAAAAATGTTCTTAAATGAGTCTTTTCAATGCTGATAATGTAGGTATGTACCAAATTTAAAAAAAAAAAGTCCAAATGTCACGAAATACTCCCGAAGATTAGAACTCATGCTTGCGTTTTTGCTTGTATATGGTTTGTATTACAAATTAACTTTAGGTGAAATTTGTTTAAACTTGATAGAAATTTGAACAGTTTTGACAGTTCAAAATTTTCAACTAAATTCTTCGATCAACGACTCAGAAATGTATGCACGCAGATTTTAAAAATAATTATATTTGTTGTTGTTGTTGTATTGACAATTCTGAACCTAACTCAATCATCTTGAAGATTTTAATACTTTAACAAAACATTATATTATTGTTTATGTCAGTTTTTGAGTAATTTACCTTAATTTTGATTCTAAATTTTGAACTGTCAGCTATCAGAATTTTTAATTTTACGTCAAACTAATTTACAACAATGCGAAAAATCTAAATAAAACAAATTTTTCTTAAAGTTTAAATTGGTAAGATTTTGACCTTATAACGTTATAACTTTGTCGAATTTCAATCAGTTTTGATCAGATTTGGTCCTTAAATCATCATTTTGCTTTAACAAAATTTTAACATTTCTATATAGGCGTCACATTCATATGAAATAATGAATTAAAGTACATATTTTGTGCTTAAAATTATTCAATACATACATTTGGGTAAATTTCTGACTAAAGCAATTTTGTACCACATTGGGTATAAAACCAAATTTTGAACAGAAAAACAAAATACCAGTATTGGTATTAGATTAAACTTAGGTACTTAAATCATTTGGTGTACCAAATTTCATTCATGTCCCTCAAGAATTGATCTGTGGCCGCCTCTCCCCCTCAAGATTATTTGAGCATCGAAGAATTTTTGGTTAAGCTTTTATAAAACGATTAATAAAATATCCCAAAACATTCAAAACATCAATTACATGAGTACTCGGAAGCTAAAGAAAAGTCCCAGAGGCAGAACAAATGAGTAGAACCGAAATTTAACCAATTTATTAAAAATTGAAAAAAAGTTTACCTATTTTACGAACATATTTTATTACAAAAATTAGTAGCAATATTTTTTTTTTGAATTTTGAGGTTTGCGTGATCTTTAAGGGGTAACTGGGCCAATTAGCTAAAAGCTATAGCTAAAAGCTCTGTTTAGGTGGTTTACAAAATGAAATATGAAAAAAATAGTAAGAGGTTTGAGTTTTTCAAATTACTAGACCTAGTTCACACGGCAACGCAACGTACGTTTATCTGCAGTATAAATCCGTGCGAATGAGCAGTGGCGTATGCATTTTACAACATCACATAGATCGTCATGAATTTATCTTTTTGGTACTTTATTTGACACAAGGCCATTTTGACTAAAATGATTTGAAAAATGTTTTATGAATAATGATTTATGCAATGTGAAATAGGGGCTTAATAAGGGCTTCTACACAGCGTAACTATTCAATATAAATTAATTTGGTGCCGCAACAGCTAATGGAGAACCTGGGCCTAGTGACTTACAACTCTCAACCATTCCTGTGTGCGTGTTGTTGTCAGAAATGGAAGGGACCTACAATTTTTGCCGAGTCCGAACGGCTAGATGAGAAGCGCTTATTCATGACAAGTAATCTCTTGGCGGATTTCTCAGTTCTTCGCAAGCAAAAGGCAGTACCTCGGGAAATACATTTCTGTTTTTAGGTGGCAGCGGCTGGGAATCGAACCCAGACCTTCGGCATGACAGCCCAACGCACTAACCATCAAGCCATTCAATACGGCAATTAATTTATTTAAGGACATAGACCTTTTCTAATAGTGAAAATAAGAAGATGCATGTTAGGTTGAAGGCGGCTGTGACTGTTCGGTGGCAAATATCTCAACCAGAATAATTATTATTAAGACAAAATAATAAACAATCTATTCTTAATTAGGTCGCAATGAATCCCTGGCATCTGGCCCGCACCAATCTTTTTCTTCATCTACATACATAAATATATAAAATGCATTCCATCTAAAAGTGATTCCTATATCAAAAGAATGATATTCTAATTGTTCAACCACCCAGTCATCACATCCATTAACTTAATGTCTATACAACTCAGCGGATATTTCTGGTAAAATAAAAATGTTGAACCATACATGGTAAAAATAAATTAAAGACCAACACCTAGACGAATAAAATAAAAAAGCAAAAAAAAAAAAAAAACAAACATCAAAGATGAGTTTGAATCCTACTAAAATAAAATCAATTTCATGGAGCTGAAAATAGACTATGACTACACTACGTCACCATCATCTCATCTCTATAGAATAATTGGCCTGACTCTTCCAACAAAAACAAAAAATAGATCATTTTGTATAAACAATTTGCCACATACAATCCCACAACTTTTGTATAGATCCAAAAGTATTTTTTCCCTCGTAAGGTAGATCGCAGTGGTCGGAATTTTCAGTTTTTTACCTGTTCTTGAACGGTTCGGTTCGGTTTTGACTTTTGAGTGCTTAAAATGGGACATAAAGAAATTTGTTTCTTCTGGGAGTGTTGTTTCAAAAACCCAAAAAAAAACTAAACAAAAATTCATTTGTGATGGAAACAAAACAAAGGGATTAACTAAAAAAAACATAACCTAAATCAAGTTAAGTGGAAAAAAATAACATAAAACAATAATTTATTTTTTGTGTATTTATATATTTTTTTTTTCGTAAAATTAAAAATATTATTAAAATAAAACAACAAGAAAAAATTAAAAATTAATTCAGCTCACAAAGTAAACACTTAACAAATAAAACATTAAACATAATTCAAAGAATATTTTGATTAAAATTAAAAATAAAATTACTACATATAAAAAAAAAACAAATTAAAAACAACATTAAATTATTTTTTTGTTTTATGTTTGCAAAATCAATACAAGGGATAAATATTAATTAAATAAACTTATAAATGCCTAGTCGCATGAGTATTTTTATTTTTTTAATTAAGCGTTTTTACTTAAAAATATTAAATATATTTTTGATATTGGCGCGTAAAAAGCAAGCGTCGTCGGCAAGATTTTGTTTTCAACTTTAATCTCAAATCAAGCAAAAATGAAAGAAAGAAAATAAATAAAATTAAAGGCAAGATGTGTCCCTTATTTTGTTTTTATATATATTTTGAAAATTCAATATTAATATAAAATGAAATAAAAAAAAACATAGATAAAAATAAAATATTAGTAGTAAAAGCGATAATGAAAAAAATAAAACAAAACTCATGCAACATCACTTAAAAATTAAAACAAAAGAAAATTTTAATTAAATTTGTTTAAATATTTTTTGTTTTGTAATTATTATAGTTTGCAAAAAAAAGAGAATAGAGTTGAAGAACACAAAACAACACATTTGTTGCAACATTATTGTCTTTGAAGAAAATATAATGTAAATTTGTATATAAAATAAATGCCTATTTGAATATTTAATTATAAAATTAAAACAAAAGTACAAAGTTGCACTAAATTTAATTGTTTTTTTTTTTTGTAAAAGATTGAAAAAAATATTTAATTTGGTATTCTTTTTAATTATTTGTTTGTTTTCCTTTGCATAATGAATCTAATTTTTGTGTTTTAAATTTGTTTATTTAAAGGTACGCCATGACTGATTGGGATATTTTCGAGAAGCTTTAAGGCTGGGCGACAATAAATCAGCCAACAAATAAAACAGATGATTCATTGTCCGTGACGAATGTCTTTCAACCGATGACCATGCAATTAGCATAAATGCCAAGAATATTTTACATTTTTGCACTTGGCTGGCTTTGTGATTCATCCATAATCACCACCAACAACATCATTGTGATTCAATGCGGCAAGGATGATAATTTGAAACACATGTGCCGTTACGTGATGAGATTTTGATGAAATCTATCAATTTTGAATGACAGCTTGTTTTATTTTTTTGTTTAAACTTTACATTAAAATCCAAAAATAAAAAGCGTTTTTTTTTTCAAAACAACAGAAAATGATTTTATTTTTCCTACTAAATGCTCATGTCATCACTTCTGTGGAAACAATAATTATTCTTATTCTTTGAAACAGAAATAGCTTTGCCATTCTGTGTGTCTGTATAGGGGTTTCCATTAGTTTTTTTTTTTTTATTTATTTCTCCACGAGCCAGAAGACAATGTAGAAATTGATATTTTTTATTTTAAAATTTGGAGCAAGTTGCTGCTGCCTGTCTTCAATAGAAATTAAACAAAAGTTAATGATAATGCCGCCGCATTGTATTTTTTTAAAATAATTTTATCTTCGTTGAAAACAAGAAGATTGAAAACGCCAGGTGGAAAAAATAATGGCAATTGGATTTATTAGCTAGGGGATATAATTTTGTTTGTTTCAAATACGAAATTCGATTTTATTTTTCCCAAAACCAAAAGAAATAATAATCTCTTTAGATTTTTGATGGGGTTTTATTTATGCGTGTGCACACGGAACCACTGAAAAATCAAATTAATTTTTCGTGCGGTGCTGGCATATAAATTTAGAATAAGAAGAATATATATTGAAACATTTTTTTGTTGTTGTTTAAAATTAAAAATGTGTCTTTTGCCTTCTGTGTTTTTGCCTTATGAATCATGTACCTGGACTTAGTTTTATACTTTTTTCCTTTCTTTCAACGAAAAACAAAAAAATCTTTTCCTTATGCAATGAATAAAATAAAAGTATTTAAATAGATACAAATTGATGGATAATTCTTTTATTTGGTACAACAAAACAAGTTTAAATTAATAAAATATTAATGTTAATTAAATTAAATAATAATAAAATTATACAAAATAAATAAATTAATTAATTGATTACAAAATACTTTAAGTTAAAATTAATATTTTTTTTTGTTTAAAGACTTTTTTTTCAATCTTTTACGACTAGTAGACGAAGTTACTTTTTTTTAAGTTTTTTTTTATTATTATTATTTTTGCTTGAGCGGATTCATTTTCACTATATAGTTTTATGATAATTTATTTTTTTTTGTGTATAGTGATTGTTTGAGTTTATTATTTTTTTTTTTTGTAATTAATTCTTACTTTTAACGGTCAGTTTAGCTGATGACTCAACTTGTCCAGTTGATGATGTTACACGAGCTGTAAAGATACCTGAATCTTCTTCGTAAGTTGTTCCGATAAGAAGAACGGCACTGTTGCCATCGAAAATCATCTAGAATGACATAAATATACAAAATAATTTTTGGAATTAGTTCAGAGGATACAAAACTTGTTTTAAGAATACTGAAAGTTTTTATTTTTTTTTACAAAAACTAAAGGATTTATTTTTGCGAAAAAGTCACTTCTATGAGAAATTACATGTACTTAGGTAGATTTTTTTTCGTTGAGGAACTGTAAGTATACTTTGCGTAAGTCAAAAATATCGACACAAAAAATAAAAACAATACCAATCCACAGGCCCAGCAGGAATTTTTTAGTAGTGAGGGGTGGGGGCAAAAAGTTTACCAATAGCATGTGGGAGGTAAATTCCATTGGAGCCGATTCCCCCCGAAAAATAATAGGCTTCGATAGAAAAACACATGGAAATGCTTGTACTTTCCCAAGTAAAATGACACAAAAGTACTGCTAGAGTGGTATAGCTCACAAGATACCAGGCAAGTACCTCTTTTGCCCCTACTTGTGGGACGCCTATGCTTAAGGTGAACAGAATTAAATTAACTTGCAGTTATATGTTATACCATAGCTTTTTGCGAAGGTGAAAAATGTTTGAGTTATTTACAAAAAAAATCTTTCTGTAAATCCAAGATGGCGGCTTAAGTTACGCTCCTAATAAAACTCACAAATGAATAGTAAACGAAAAGTTTACAATGTTTATTGCGTTCATTGTTTCTGGGCTAGATAATTTTTTTCCGAATTGTGTACTCACAATAACGGGAATTTGTAGCCATTAAAAATTTCTCGGTGAAAATCACAAGAGACGAAAAGTGAAATGTCATTTTTTCGGGGGGAATATTCCCACTCCGCAATTATAGTCGCGTCATATGTTTACCGTGTAGGTATTGTTTTCTTCCGACAACTTAAAAGCCCCTCAGAGCATTATAGTTCTAGTTCTACCTTAAAGAGCGTTCATCAACCGCTCATACGTAAAAAGACTGACAGCTGGCTGCAAAGATCAAAATGGTGACATCTGAAAAAATTTGGTGGTTGATGCAAGTTTTTCAATTTTTTTTCTATTTGCTTTTTTTCGATTGGAAGTTCGGCATACTCCTTTTCCAGTTCTTTTTGACTCCCACTACTCCAAAAGCCTTTGATTGGCTGTTCTGAGCAGTGGTTTCGGAGTCTTTTTCTGTTCCCGATTTCAGGATTACAGTTTTTCATCGGATTACTTGTCAAAAGTGATAAATGCTGAAGCAATTTTGTAAAATGGCGTCATTCAGTAGTGTGTGTGTGTCAATTTGACAACACGATGTTTTCATATTCGATTGGAATCAAAAACGAGTAGAACAGTCCGAAAATCCAATCGAAAACGGCATTAGTTTATAGTTTAGTTTGGGTAGTTCCATGAAAAAGTGGACATGAATGTAGAAAAACGAAAAATTTATTTCGCCCCTGTCTATTATTCGCTAATTTAAAAATAAGAATTGCAAAATATCCTACAAGAAACAAACATTTGGCTGAGTATAATATGAAATTTAATAAAAATTTAATATTTAAATTGAAAACGTGAAACAACGTGAGTTACCGACTTTTTGTCACGTGAGTTACCATGTATTTTATTAAATTTGTATAAAATATTTTCAGTAATTTAAAGTTTCTGTGTAGTTTTAAATAGGCTGATATATTCTTGTATCTAATTCAATACTCTAGTTAAGCTTTATTGGTTTGTTCAATTTTGAAAAAAATGTGCAATGTACTGCCACAAAACCCGTGTCCGAAACGGGTAACGTGAGTTACCAACATGTTTTCGTATTTTTTATTAAGAAAAAATTTTTTGCCCACCAAAATTTGTTTTTTTTTCCTATTAGTCGAAGTCATTACCATGTTTAGATTTTATATTTTGTTTCAGTTATATTTACATAAGTGGGAACATTTTAAAAAAGAATCTCGTAAAACTCTCCCAAATGTAACGTGATTACAGCGGAATTGCCCTTTTGCGATAGTAAAGTAAAACTTATCACGCATTTCCAAAATTAGATAAGTGATTGGTTTATCTTTTTGGTACCTAAAATTAAATTTTTACGAATAATATGTCAACTGTCAGTTTTTCTAGTAAAATGGGCAGTAGATCAAAACAGGGGCAAATCTGCCGAAAAAAAAGAAACGTGAAATTAATTTTTTGATCATTGGAGAGCTTTCATTGTTGAAATCGGTGTTTTGACAGATATGAAAAAAAAACGCCGTTGATTTGTTACCAAAAAAAAAAACTTCATAAGAGAAACAAAATAATTCACTTTTGGACGTTTAAAATATGCACGTGTGCACTTGCTACTGGTTTTGATTCTTTCCTCAAATTCAAGATCGATTTTGTTTCCAGAATTTGAAATGTTTTCGAGTTCCAAACGAATGTAGTTTCTACTTACATCTCGTCTGGAAAAACAATAAAATTTGGCATTGATACTAACAAGGGCCTAGCAAAGAGAGCTGTCGAAATTCTCAAAGGCCCCACGAGTTTTGCCTCGAGCAGCAAAACAAACATAGCAAAGCTGTGCTACTTCCAATTCGATCCTTGGACTTTCTGCTCGTTAGTCCATCCAATACGTTACATCATATAAATCTTTCATACCATTATTATGATGGGTATAAGGTTTTTTTTTCATTAGGGAGTACATATTGCTGATGGTATATTGAAATAAATCCAAGATATTTTTTCTAGCAAGGGACTCACGAGCTTTTGACAAGTTTTTCTCGATGTGATTTTGCTTACGGAAAACTTTCCAAGGCCTTGACTAAGCTTGGCAAAAGGTTTTTAAACACAAAAATATTTGTTTCTCATTGAGCCTGAAATGGGATAATTTCAAGAATTAAATTCAAAAAAGCCGGAGTGCGCTCTGAGACACAATTTTCGAACCCACTTTTTGAGTTGAAATGTGGAATGAAATTTTTCCTCAGCAACGATAGTTCAAGTATGTTCATAAGTGAAAATAGCCAATTTCATGCTTAATTCATAGTTGCAACTTAGCTATATCGCCGAAATCAGTGATTTGAAATTGCTGAACCACAGATCATAATTTGAACTATGTTTGTAGAACTGACCTCTAAACAGATACTATCGCAGTGTTTGTGAATTTAATTTCAGAGCGTTTATAAATTTATTCCAGAATATTAAAAATAGTAGGCATAAATAAAAACTCACCTGAAAATCGGGTGTTTCAGGAATCAGTTGTCCCTCGCGCAGCCATTGAACTCCTGTTGCCTTCACCTTGCCAGTAATAGTCGTCTTGAATTGCGCTGGTAGACCTTCGGTTACAGTGACATCTTTCAATGCAGTAATTGTTGGTGGAGCATCCAAATTCTCAAGTGGACGTACTTTCAATGTAGCACTTGTTTGTACTGTGCCCATTTTACTATCCAAAACACACTTGTAAATACCCTCATCTTCAGGGAACGCCTCCGAAATTACCAATTGATAGTATTCACCTTGCCTGGTCATTTGGAAGTAGCGTGAAGGTTTGATCATATTATCACCACGATACCATCTTGCTGTTGGTGTTGGCTTACCAACCACACGGCACTTGAAAATGACCTTACTGGTTTCCTCAACGGATTGATTTTTCAATGGTTCAACAAGAACTGGAGCCTTTTCAATGCCAGGTGTGGTTGGCTTATCGGTCTTGGTTGGTGATTGTACGAAGCAATCAGCATCGCAACGAGCTTCACCAGCTGCATTTACAGCAACACATTCGTAACGACCTGAGTCCTCAGGTGTTGGTTCAATGACTAGCAAAGTGTATACGTTGTCCTCCTCGAGCATCTTATGCTTGATGTTTGGTTGGATCTTTGTGCTGTTCTTTAGCCAGTAAACATCAAAAGGCTTAGTACCGGTGACCTTGGCATCAAAGCGGGCTAACTGTCCAGTTGCAACGTTGGTACTTTGAATGGTCTGAACGAAGCTAGGTGGTGAAATTCCACCCTTGCCAGCACGACGTCTCTCTTCTACAACCAAATTTGCACTGCACTTGGCAGTTCCACCACGGTTCGAAGCAATGCAAGAGAACACAGCTGAGTCCTCAACAAAGACTTGACGAATAATCAGAACTGACTTAGATCCGAAAGTGTGAATCTGCAAGTCTTTCGAGTTCTGAATGGGGAAGTTTTCACGATACCATTTGATGGTTGGCATCGGCTCACCATCAAATTCAACTTCGAACTTAGCCTGCTCATTTTCAAAAGCACGGCATGGCTGAATCTTTTTGGTGAAAACTGGAGGCTTTGCTGGTTGGACGGGTCCTTCAACGACACGTTCTTGAATTGTGCCCTTGTGTTCGACTTCAGTAGTTTCGGTGGCAGTTATCTTTCGGGTGATCTCAAGATCTCCCACAACTTGCTTCTGAACTTGTTTCTGCTTATTCATGTGCACTTCACGACCATGTACTGATGACTCGGATGGCTCTACAGGTCCCTTCTTTTTCATCTTTTGAACAGTAGAGGTCTTTTGTTGATCCGAACTTTCAGATTTTTCTCTGAAAATAAGAAGGAATTGTTCACAAAAAAATTTCGGAAAACTGCGAGAAGCTATCGAATACTTACAAACTATCTTCATAGTTCTGTGCCATTCCCTTGGCAGCTGAAGTGGCAACAATTTTTTGCCCAGGAATTGCAAATTGATGATGATCCTCACGTAATTTGGTCTCCTTAAGCAATTGTTCGGTTTCGAGTTCTTGTATTTTGCTGTAGTAATCTTCGTTCTTCTTGGACTTGACAGTCTTTTGCCATGCTGGTACTTCGGGTTTGATAACCTTTTGCTTAAGGTGTTCAACACCCTTCAGATTGCTTCCACTCTGATCAGCCAAATATTGTTTACGTTCATCGAACATCTTTTCTAGCTCGTTTTCTTGGCGTTCTTTTTGGTAAATTGATAGTTCGTGATCATACCATGCTAAAGAGATGGAAGTTGGTTTGTGAGTTTTCGTAAATTGAAAATTTAAAAAAAATCTATTTTTTGAAGGTGGTACAAATTTTTTTTTTTGAAACAGTTAAATCAACACTATAAAGCATTTATTTTTGTTAATATTAAAATGAAAACTAAATAATATGGTTAGCAACAAATGCAATCTTTTAAATTAATTATTATTTAAGCAAGAATTGATAGGGGAGCTTTTAAAGCAGTTTTAATTGGCTAAGATCATCCGAAACACACACAAAAATAAGAAGAGAATTGGAAATGTCTTTTTACTAGATTCTTACTACTGGCAGAAGATTCGATTAAGCTGAACTCGCCCTTAAACAGTTTAATTTTGTGTCCTTAAGCTTTGATTTCTTAATTCTGCTACTTTCAATTCAAAAATGGACACTTTAAATCAAACTCAAAATGTGTGTAGTAAAATCAGCTTGAAGCAACTACCGTTTTTTTTTTCATCGATCTTCATATATGATTTGATTGCAAAAGCTCAAAAGCTCCGAGAAATTTGAATAGTTTTCCTATAGAAAAGTTTTAGGCTGAGGTTTGTTGGTTCAGGGTCGACTCTTCTTGTGTTTAACCCAATTTTGGAAGCCAAAAATCTTTCGACAAATAATGTATGCGTTCAAAGTTTTAAAGCTTTCAAATTAAAAGATCCCTTAAAAGCACAAAGCTTTCTTTGATGAAAGAAAATAATGTTGAAATAAAAAAAGTTTGTAAGATCGAAAAAAGGATTTTTGAAGTAGGTTAACAAAAGCTTTTCAGAGAAAAATGATTTAAAAAAAAGCTTTAAACTAAAGAAATCAGTATAAAGAATAGACGAAAAAGAGCTTCGAGTAGCAAAAACTAAAACAAGTTGTCTACTACTATTTGAATATGAAAACACAGTTAAGCACAATAATAATTATGACACAAATTAACTACAGAAATAATATTTGTACACGTAACACATATTTACACCATACTACCAATTTTTTCTGTTACAATTCTGAACGCTCATCCAAAGAAAGCGTTATTGCTATTTACACGAGTAGGTATGTACTTCTTCTTCGCTGGGTTTCAGCTGGTTTGATTTACAGCAACGACAACGTCGATAAGCATGTTGATAGGATTCCGGTTTTTTTGAGGTTATTAGGGGATTTAGGGGGATAGGATATAGCTTGTGTGAGTGTGTTAAATGTTTCATTATTGTCAGCATATATTTACATTATTAGTGTTGGATTTAATTGAGAAAAATGTTCATTTGTTTATTATGTTCTAAATATTATGCATTTATGTTGTTATAAGAAAATATTTACAAAATATAGTTTTATTTATTTTTTTAGAGTGTGAAATGTTTGTAATTGCTTTTCTAAGTGTTTGTGAGGACTTACGTCTTGGTGAATTCTTCAAAACGTTGCGGTAGTCATCGGAACGTGAAATGACCTTAAGTTCGGTTGTAGCTATTGCTTCGCCTACTGAATTGCGAGCAATCACTTCTACTTTTCCAGTGTCGTATTGTCGTGTTTTTGGAATATCCAAATGGAACATTCCATCGTTTGTAAGCTTGTAACGAGATCCCTGGAGGAAAAAGAATGTATTTTTTGAAAAAAATATAAGAAACATGTAAAAGATATATACGAGTATAAAGCTTTTGAAAACTCTTTTTAGCTTCTCACTTTTTTTTAAAGCTTTTAGAAACTAAATTTACTAAGTTGATTCTTTTAAAATCCTCTAATTTTTATAGATTTATTTTATCAGCTTTTAAGAGAGTTTTTCCTTCAAAAGCTTAATCAAAGCTCAGATTCAAATGTTAATTTGAATCTTCAATTTTATTCCTTTATCATGTCTTGAAAATGACAAGATCTTTAAAGCTCTTAGAAGTTTGGGACTCTAAAGCTTTTTTATAATGTTCAACTTACATGCACAACAGTGTGTCCATTGATAAGCCACATAACTCTTGGTCGTGGATGTCCCGTAACACGTACACAAAATCTCGCGCATTCGCCCTCTTCTACAGTTTGTGGTTCCAGTTTGCTAACAAATGTTGGTGCACATCTTGGCTTAGCATCAATATCAGGCTCTTCGGGAACACTATAAACAAAAAGCTTTCTCATAATTTAAATTTTAAATAACTTCTTTTTGCAAATACTTACACCTGCCATGATGCTTCCATCTCCCTAATTCTTTCAATGCTGTTCATGTAGCTTGGTACTTGTGAATCGTATACAATTCCTGGTTTACCAGTTGTCTTAATCATAGCCCTAGTCTCATCCATACCGTACAAATTGGTAGCACGGCAGACATATTCACCACTGTCTTCTGGGTATACCCATCCGAAGTTCATGGCTACGTAGCCAAAGTCATAGATCGGCATGAATCGGTTCTCTGCGAAAAAAAGCTCTTGTTAACTGGGAAACATTTTGTTCAATCATTGCTTAACTTACTATGCAACAATGGTTTGCCATTGAAGAACCATTCAACTTTCATGTTTGGATCACCGACTGGCGCCAATTGACATTCAAACTTGGTGGATTGCATTTCTACCAACTTGGTTTGTTCCTTAATTTGGGTTACGAATCTTGGTGGTTGCTTGCGATCCGGATCGAAAAGATCATCCTCGGTTAGATGCACTTCGGATGTATACCTCTTAATGGCTGCTTCCATCTGGGTGATAGTTTCATTGCGTTTCATACCCCTTGGTACCTGGTTCTGGAGAACAATCGATGGTTGTTCTAAAAAAGAGAAGAGCGCAATTATGTCATGTTGTATAGAACGAAAATATATTTCTTACGTTTGCAGGTGATAGTTGCAACAGTCCTGTCTTCACCGTAGTCATTCACGGCCCGACAGATATACTCGCCAGAGTCCTCAGAATAGACGTACAGAATATCCAAGGACACGAAGCCCATATCTTGAACTGTACGGAAGCGATGTCCAATTGGAATCATTTTACCGTTATGGTACCATTCGATACGCAGTTTTGGATCTTCTTTGGGCTCAACTTGGCACTCAAAACGAATAGCTTCAGCTTCTTCAGCCATGACTGAGGCAATTTCTGTAATGAATTTTGGAGGGCCAAATGATTGTTCGACCGCTTTTGGCTCTTCAACAATGCGTCCACGTTCGAGTTCCTTCAATTTCTCGGCAGTCATACTGTCTGGCAGTTGTGAGTCATAGACAATGTTGCTCTTGCCTTTGCATGTTACCTTTGCTACAGTTTGAGCAGTTCCCCACTTATTAGTGGCTCGGCAGATGTATTCACCCGAATCACGTGCATAGATGTAGTCGATGTCCAATGCAATGAATCCAAAGTCATTCAACATATGAACCCTAGAGCCAGTGGCCAGGGAACATCCATTGAAGAACCAGTCAATTCTCATTGTTGGATCACCAACTGGTTCCACCTTGCAATTAAAATGAATTGGCCCACCTTCTTGAACATCTAGATTATCCTTGATTTCTTCAGTGAACTTTGGTGGATTTGGTTGTTCTTCATCGATGAAGATCTCCTCACGCTTGTGCAGACTTTCTTCGAGCTTTTGCAGACTTTCGGTACCGCTGCGGAAGTTCGATGGCAGTTGTGGTTCCATTATGATACCCTGGCGACCACGCACTTGCAACTTGCATGAGACTGAAGCCTCACCGTGCTTATTGGTTGCCTTGCAAGTATATAGGCCAGAATCACGTTGATAGCATCCGGCAATTTCAAGGATGACAAATCCAAAGTCATTGATGGTCTTGATGCGGGAACCAGCCCACAACGCCTTACCATTGTGGAACCATTCAACGCGCATACTTTGATCGTTAATTGGTTGCAAGCGGCACTCGAAGTGAGCCAATGAGTTCTCAGTGATGACCATATCGAAAGGTGTTGTAATGAACTCTGGTGGTTTGCCGGAGTCATCTTCTTGAACGAATTCACTTCGTCCAGCTCCTAGGCCTTCAAGTTCAGCAATACGATCGATAGTGCCTTCCATGCCCTTTGGCAGTTGGGATTCCATGATGATACTACGTTTGCCTTGGATCTTCATGGTAGCAGTGGTGACTGCTTCACCGTATTCGTTGATGGCACGGCAAGAGAACTCACCAGAATCTTCAGGATACACTGGTGAGATTTCGAGAATAACAAATCCAAAGTCACAGAATGTACGGAAGCGAGAACCAGCTCGCAATGGTTTGCCATTCCAGTACCATTCGACCTTAAGTTTGGGATCATTGGTTGGTGTCAGGCGGGCTTCAAAGTGAGCGTTTTCACCTTCACGCAAGTTGTCGATGTTTGATAGTGGTACAGTGAACACAGGTGCTTTTCCGCGTGTCTCCTCGACTGTCTCATCACGGGATCGGACCATGGAATATTCCAAGTTTTGGATCTTTTCCAAGCCTCCCTCCATGCCCTAGAAATAGAAAAAAATTAATTAGAGACATTTTTTTTTTTTATCAAGCCCAAGTGTTTTGGCTTCCTAAATTAAAAAAAAAAAATACTTACTCGCGGCAATTGCGAGTCCAGGATTAAGCTAGCCTTTGATGAGCACTTAAGTGACGCCCTAGTGGAGTCCTCGCCATACTTATTGTAAGCACGACATTCGTATACTCCGGAGTTCTCTTCATAGCAGTAGAGTATATCCAGAATAACAATACCAAAATCGTGGAAAGTCCTGAACCTGTGTCCATGTGGCAGTTTCTTGCCATTGAAGTACCATTCAACGACCAACTCTGGATCGGTGATTGGTGTGAGGCGAGCTTCAAAGTGAGCACTTTGTCCTTCGACCAATTTGACGGCATCAGAAATTTGAGTGATGAACTTGGGTGGTTCTCCGGTTGGTGTGGTTGGGCCATGTTGGTCACCCATTTGTGGGCATTCCAGTTCACGGATTCTTTGTAGTGAATCTGGTTGAAGGGTGTCCGAGAAAACTCCACCACGTCCACGGCAATTGAGCGTGGCACGAGTGAAGTCTTCACCATATCTGTTCCAAGCACGGCAAACGTATTCACCACTATCATGATCTTGTAGGTAAGCAATATCCAACAGCACATAACCGAAGTCTGAGACAGGCTTAATACGGTTCGAGTGACGTAACAGCTTGCCATTATGGTACCATTCTACCTTGAGTTCTGGATCATTGACCGGAATCAATGTGCACTCAAAGTGAGCTGATTGTCCATCCTTAAGACCTTCCAGGCTCTTGATGTGCGTGGTGAATTTTGGTTTTTGACCCTTTGGCTTGTCAACGCATCCCAATTCAACATGAATCTCAGCTGTTCCCCATTTGTTGGTAGCACGACAGGTGTAAGTGCCAGAATCTTCAATCTTAGTGCCCAAAACCTCAAGAGCAACCATTCCAAAGGCATAGATTGTACGGAAGCGATGTCCAGCGTCGAGTACTTTTCCATTGTAGAACCATTCAATAACCATTGTCTGGTCACCAGTGGGAACCAAATTTGCCTCGAAATGAGCAATCTCTCCCTCACCAATATCCATAATTGGTACAAACTCTGTTGTGAACTTAGGAGCTTGACCTGCTTCTGGTGACTCAGGTTTAGTTCCATCCTTACGCAATGATTCCTCCAAGTCTTGGATTTGTTCCAATCCTTCTTTGCCCTTTGGATGCTGAGTCTTTTCAATGATGCTTTCCTTGCTGCTACAGAAGATGGTTGTCTGAGTGAATGCTTCACCAGACCTATTATATGCCTTGCAAGTATACATGCCTTGGTCACGTTCGTAGACTTCAATGAGGTCCAAAGTTACGAAGCCAAATTCACTGGTCATCTTGAACCTTGAGCCATGTTGTAATTGTTTACCATTGAAATACCATTCGATGAACAGATTAGGATCTTCTTTGGGTTCGACATTACCTTCCAAATGGAGGGGTTGTCCTTCTGACAATTTGAATTCTGGACTGAGTGGCACGGTCCAAACTGGTGCTGGATAGACTTGCTCAGGCTTGGCATCCTTTGGCTTGCTTCTATTTGCGAGAGCTTCTTCAGTATCTTGTACAGCTTGAAGGCCAGCAGGTCCTTGAGGATGTTGAGTTTCAAAGTACATGGACTTTTCACTGGTACATTTGAGAGTTCCAGAAGTGGTAGCAGATCCCTTGCTGTTGGTAGCTTTGCACGTGTAGATTCCGCTATTTTCAGCATAGCAGCTTGTCAAATCCAAAGCACAGTAACCGAAGTCGTAGATGCTCTTGAACTTGGCTGCAGCTGGCAATGGGTTTCCATTGTAGAACCACTCAATTCCCATGGTTGGATCACGAGCTGGCTCAACATTGCATTCAAAGCGAACACTCTCATTCTCCTTGCACTCGATGTTGTTCAAATGAGTGATGAAGACTGGTGATTCATAGACAGGTTCTGGAGCAGCTGGACGTCCCTCCTTGGGTGCTTCAAGAGCGTCAATACGTGGCAGAGATTCTGGGTGAAGAGTATCAGCCATTAACCAGTGGCGATCTTCAACCTTAAGTGACGAAGTCGATACGGCCTCACCAATCAAATTGGTAGCCTTGCAGGTGTAAATGCCAGAATCATCTGAACGAAGTCCATTGATCGACAGGTTAACCAAACCGAAGTCGAAAGTGCTGCGAATGCGAGCTCCAGTGGTAAGAGTAATACCGTTCTTGAACCATTCAATTCGAAGGTTGGGATCGGCTCTAGGTTCAACTTGAGCCTCCAAGCGAACGTGTTGTCCTTCGGATAGCTTGTCAAAGCTCTGCAAATGGGTAGTAAAGACTGGAGCCTGTTGTGGTGATGTATCAACAAACATTTCTGGAACCTTGTTCATTGCGGCTTCCTTCAAACGGATTGCTTCCCAAGATTCTGGGATCAAAGGCTCCCCAACAATGGATGACTTTGTCTTAACCTTCATGCCAGTTGAGGATACAGCCTCACCAGCAGCATTGTAAGCCCTACACATGTACATTCCAGAATCTTCTTTAACAACGGAGTTAATGTCCAAAGTAACAAATCCAAAGTCATGAGTGGTGCGTAGACGGGATCCCATCTGGAGCTCTACTCCATTGACGTACCATTCGAAACGCAAAGTTGGATCACCAACTGGGACGACACGAGCTTCAAAGTGTGCATGTTGTCCTTCCCAGAGCTCTGATGGTCCAGTGAGCAACTGAGTGAAGATTGGCTTCTCGAACATGCGTTCTGGTTCTTCAGGCTTAGGAGCCGATGGCCTCTCAAGCTGGTTAATGCGTCCAATACTTTCGGGATGCTGGGTGTCCATTTGAATGCTGGCCTCAGTGACGATACGCATAGAGGCAGTTGTAACGGCTTCTCCAAGTGGATTGACGGCACGACACATGTAGACGCCTTCGTCTTCTTTACGAATGTGGGAAATGTCCAAAGAGACAAATCCGAAATCGTGCTGTTTGGTAATACGAGAACTGTCCTCGATGAGTTTTTCGTTGCGGTACCATTCCACTTTGAGGTTAGGATCACCCACCGGAATAAGGCGAGCTTCAAAGTGAGCTGTCTGGGCTTCATTGATACGATCGATATTCTGAAGAGGCTGAGTGAAAACTGGGCGTTGACGAGTTGCTGGTCCTTCAACTTCTGGCCTTTGGAAGGGAGCATTTGATTCAAGTTGGCGAATCTTCTCAAGACCCTCAGGGTGCTGTGTTTCGGAAAGAATTCCTCCGAAGGGAATCACGCGTAAGTTGGTTGACGAAGTGCATTGTCCCAAATTGTTAACAGCACGCACAGAGTATTCACCGGCGTCTTCAGCGACTGCATGGGATATATCTAAAGCAACATATCCAAAGTCGAAAGTAATATGGAACCGAGAAGCCGATGGCAAAGGCTTTCCATTGTGATAGAACTCAATACGGAGATTAGGATCATGCATTGGTTGAACTTGAGCTTCAAAGTGAGCGGTCTTGCCTTCGTAGATTTCGGTGTTTCCACGGAGCTCGACTGTGAAGTGTGGTGGACTAATTGGAAGATCATCGACATCTTGGCGGCTTGGAGCAGCCTTGGCTTCCAGTTTTTGGATCTTCTCAAGAGCATCAGGATGCTGTGTGTCCAAGATCATGCTACGACGGTTGAGCACACGAACATTGCATGTATTCATAGCTTCACCAAGAAGATTAGTAGCCTTGCACATATAAGTACCGGTATCTTCTCCATAAGCATAGAGAATATCCAGAGCAACATAACCAAAGTCATGTGTTGTCCTGAAACGATGACCGACGGCAATGGCCTTTCCATTGCAGAACCATTCGATCTTCAAGTTGGGATCATTAATTGGTTCTACGCGGCACTCCAAATGTGCGTGTTCTCCTTCCTTAAGATGTTCCAGACTGGTAAGTGGTGTCAAGAAGACTGGCTTCTGACCCTTCTCCTCAACTACCTTAGCCTTTGGTCTTTCATAGCTCTCCAGTTGGCGAATCTTCTCTAAACGTTGCTCGTCCATTGTGTCGAGCACTAAAGTGGCGTTTGCTATAAAAAGAAACAGAGAAAAACACATTTAAGATTTGGTCTAATTTGGTAAAAAAGCTTTGTGAACTTACCTGTGACGTTTACAGCACTAGTCGTAACAGCCTCACCGACAGCGTTCTTTGCCTTGCACATGTAAGTGCCAGTGTCTTCTGCATGAGCGTATAATATGTCCAATGCGACAAATCCAAAATCGTATGTGGTCTTAAAACGATGACCAGTTTGGATGGGGATACCATTGCAGTACCATTCCACTTTCATTGTTGGATCATTAACTGGAGTTAGAGTAGCTTCCAAATGGACTGGTTTGCCTTCAGCCACATTGGCGTTACGTAGAGGTCGTCCGAATTGTGGCCTCTCAGCCATGTATACATCCTCGTCTTCCTTACGTTGGAAACGAGAATCATCCTCAAGGTATTGGATCTTCTCGAGAGCACCTTCGTGTTGGGTCTCACGAATGATTGAAGATCTGGTCTGGACATTCAAATTGATGGACGAGATTGCGGTTCCGAAGTTGTTGGTAACGCGGCAGGTGTATTCACCGCTATCGTCAGCGTAGACTGTCAAAACATCCAAAGCTGCGAAACCAAAGTCATAGGTGTTTCGGAAACGGTGACCAGTTGTAAGTGGTTTTCCGTTATGGAACCATTCTACTTTAAGATTTGGATCTGGGTATGGTTCAATGCGGCACTCGTAGTGAGCACTTTGGCCTTCAACCAGATTGGTTGGGCCGATCAAACGTGTAATAAACCTTGGTGGCTGGGTTACCTCAATCTCTTCCTCTTCGCGGCGTGTATATTTTGTATGGTCCTCAAGCTGGTGGATTTTGTGCATGGCAGCTTCATTTTGAGTCTCCATTTGGAGTGCGGCCTTTGATTGAACAATCAAAGTAGCTGAAGTGACTGCTTGACCAAGTTCGTTGACAGCCCTGCAAGTGTAGGTACCTGAATCTTCAGGGTTGACGTATTTCATGTTCAGAGCAACGTATCCAAAATCGTGCATTGTTGTTACACGGTTTGATGCTTCAATTGGTTGTCCATTGTGCAACCATTCAACTGTCAAATGGGGATCACCCACAGGAATCAAACGGGCTTCAAAGTGAACCGCTTGATTCTCTGCTACTCGGACATCCCTAACAGGCAAGGTGAAGACTGGAGCCTGAGTAATAACCTCCTCTTGAGTGCTCATCTTTTGACGTTTGGCAGATTCTTCAAGATATTGAAGACGGTGCAGGGCACCTTCGTGTTGGGATTCCATGTAAATAGACTTTTTGGTGTGAACGAGGGCAATTGCAGATGTAACGGCTTCCCCGATAGCGTTATACGCACGGCAGGTGTAAGTACCGGCATCTTCTGGCAAGCAAGACATAATGTCAAGTGCGACGAATCCAAAGTTATTGGTCTCGGTGAAACGAGATCCCGACTTAAGAGGAGCGTTATTGTGATACCACTCAACCTTCATTGTGGGATCAGACACAGGAATCAATCGGCACTCAAAGTGAGCACGTTGGTTCTCCTTGATATCGATGTTCTTCAAAGACGTTGTGAAGACTGGAGCCTGCTTCGTTGTCTCATCGATTTCTTCATGGCGACGGTATTTTGACTTATCTTCCAAGTAGTGAATTTGCTCCAAACCTGCTTCGTTCTGAGTGACGGTGACAATTTGTTCACTGCTGCGACAGACTAACTCACAACGAGTCTCGTCGCTGCCAACAAGATTCTGAGCACGGCAAGTATAAACGCCTGAATCTTCAGCAATAAGGTCGACGATATCAAGGGCGACATAGCCAAAGTCATGAATTGGTCTAAAACGATGACCGATAGTAATAGGCCTGCCATTCTTATACCACTCAACCTTCAAGTTAGGATCGGTTACTGGCTCAATTTTGCACTCAAAGTGAGCATGAGCTCCCTCACGCATGTTTCCAATGTTCTTAGGATGGGTAAGGAAACGTGGACGAATGTTGATGGTTTCATCAACGTATTCTGAACGCTTGTACCTGGAAGAATCTTCCAAGTATTGAATCTTTTGTAGACCTGATGCATTTTGGGTGTCCAAAACAAGATCCTTCTTGGCAATAATGCGCACGGAGCATGAGGTTACAGCTTCACCAAGTTGGTTGCGGGCTTGACAGGTGTACACTCCAGAATCGATGGCGTACACTCCTAACAAGTCCAATGCAACGTAGTCAAACTCATAAGCTGGTCTAAAACGATGGCCAGTCTTACAAGGTTGGCCATTAACGAACCATTCAACGTGCATAGTTGGATCACCAACAGGTTGCAAACGGCACTCCAGATGGACATTTGTTCCTTCCATTGTCTCGATGTTATGCAATGGCCGAGTGAATTGAGGTGCTTGCATGACTGTGATCTCCTCAGTCACGTGATGACGACGGCGGGACGCATCTTCAAGAAGTTGGATTTGTTCCAACGACATTTCGTTTTGAGTTTCAGTGACAACGTCAGACCGATCAATGATGCGAACACAAGCTGAAGTATGTGCCGAACCAAGATGGTTGGTAGCTCGGCAGGTGTATTCTCCTGAATCAGCTGCGATGGTCTGAACGATGTCCAAAGCAACGAAGCCAAAGTCATAGTAAGTCCTAAATCTAGATCCTACAGTGATTGGGCGGCCATTTTGGAACCATTCAACCCTCATTGTTGGATCACCCATGGGTTCAAGGCGGCACTCCAAGTGAATATTCTTGCCTTCATGCAAAGGCTTTGGATCGGATAGTGGTTGGACGAAGATGGGTTTGGATTTGGAGATTTCTTCAATGTCATATTGGGGCTCAACAAACTTTTGTCCCTCCAGTTGGCGAGTTTTTTCGACCAAACCACGATGCATGCTAGATGTGTCAATACTGGAACGAGCTGTAAGTATATAGAAATCGATTTATAAAAATCTTTGAAATTATTAAACTTAAATAACTTACTTTCAACTACCATCGTTGCCGACAACTGAGCTTCACCTAGCTTATTTCTGGCCACCACAGTGTAGACACCGGCATCATCAGCACGCACAGCTGAAATATCCAAAGCGACATATCCAAAGTCATAGTAAGTTTGTATGCGATTGGCCGCGGTGATGGCCTTTCCATTATGATACCATTCGATTTTCATGGACAAATCGGACTGTGGCTCAACGCGAGCCTCGAAATGGGCGCGTTGGCCTTCCAAAATCTTATTGGTGCCCTTCATGGGGCCCAAGAAACGAGGAATTTGTGTGACTTTAGTCTCTTCCTCAACGCTACGAGCGTATCTCGATGAGTCTTCCAGGTGTTGAATCTTTTGCATACCACCTGGGTGTTGTGAATCGGACACAATTGCCTTCTTCGACAGAACGGTCAAATTGGCCGATGTCGTTGCCTGACCAAGTGAATTGTAGGCTCTGCAACTGTAAACGCCAGCATCGTAGATTGTCAGTTGCTTGATTGTCAGAGCAACATAGCCGAAATTGAAGAAAGTTGTGCTTCTTGAACTTGCCTCAAGAGGGCGTCCGTCCTTCAACCATTCTACACGCATGGTAGAATCTCCAACTGGTTCTAAGCGGGCTTCGAAATGAGCATAGGCTCCCTCCCGCATATCCACTTGGTCTTTGATTGGAGTCTTAAAGACTGGAGGTCCCGTTGGCTCTGGGACTTCATGAACATACTTCTTGTGCTGAGACTTCTGATACTGTTCCAACTCCTCGACTTTTTCGATGTAACGCTGCTGTTCGGGAATACCCAAATCAGCAGTTACTTGACTTCTTGAAATGACACGTATGGTTGAGGTACTGATGGCTTCACCAACCCTATTGACAGCGCGAACGGTGTACGAACCAGCATCTTCAGCCCGTAGGTGCATGATGTTAAGGGAGACGTAGCCGAAGTTGAAGATTGCAGTGATTCGCGAACTGGCCGTAATTGGGCGGCCATCTTTGTACCACTCAACACGCATATTTGGGTCATTAACCGGAGTGAGTTGGGCCTCGAAGTGGATGTTCTTACCTTCTTCGAATTCACCCAAGTCGTGCAGAGGCTTAATGAAGACTGGCTTTTGGCTCATCAGCTCTTCGGTGCTCTCCTGGCGAGAGTATTTCGAATAGTCTTCAAGCTGGCTGATGTATTGCAAGCTGCTTGGGTGTTGTGATCTTTGTTCAATTGAAGGACGTTGGACGATCGTTAAGACAGCACGAGATTCTGCCATTCCAGTGGCATTAGTGACACGGCACATATATTCGCCACTGTCTTGTTCGATAATTGTGATCAAATCCAAAGCAATGAATCCAAATTTGAAGACTGATGTGGCACGGGAACCTAAGACAAGAAAAAAGATCATTAGAAAAGCATTAAGAGATTATGCATTGTGTTGACATACTAGCAGCAAGTGGTCTTCCATTGAGGAACCACTCAACGACCATTGAAGGATCACCCACTGGTTCGATGCGAGCTTCCATATGGACGCGTCCTCCTTCGGTCTGTTGAACATTTTGTAGTGGTATGATGAATTGCGGTGGTGGATACACACGGTCCTCCTCGCCGGGACGTAAGTGAGGCTTGGCGCGTTCCACATGACGCAAGTAAATGATTTCTGGCCCAGGAACAGGTCTGAAAATAGCACAAATAATTTTTATCTTAGTAAAGGTGTTTAAAAATTGGTCAATAATTCTAAACTCACTCTGGTTCGATAACTTTAGTGGGCCTTGGTAACTGTAGACGTCTTTGTTCTTGGGGCTGATCTCTGGGAGTTTCTAATACATAGAGTCTGGCACGATTTGCCGTCGATCCTGCAACATTTTGTGCAGTGCACTGATACCAACCAGCATCAGCTGGAGTGGCACGTGGTAGTTCCAAGCAAGTAGCTCCACCGTCAATGCCAACAAAACGTTCTTGTGTCGAGCTTATTTGAACACCATCCTTCTGCCATGTAATTCTTGGCACTGGTGTTCCGATAGCATTAGCACTGAGGGCAACGGGTTCTCCTTCACGTACCGTGATTGTTTGGAAACGCTGAACAAATTGTGGTGCTACGACTTGTTCTTTCTCGAGCACGTTAAGCTGAGCTTCGATAGCAACTTCGCCTGCTTTGTTGCGAGCCAGGCATTGAACTGCACCACCGTCATAACGACTAACGTTGGTGATCATCAGCGAGTGGCTGCCGGATTCGTTGACCAATATCTTGTGGGTGGCATCATCGTGAATCATCTGGCCATTGATAAACCAGTAGACTTCGGGATAAGGATTTCCAGTCACGCGGCAGTCAAATCGAGTCATTCGGCCTTCAGTGGCTTCACGATCGGTGAAGGCCCGAACGAATTGCGGAGCCAAGGCTTTACCGGCTTCCAACTGTTCAGCCATGTTATCAACAGGCTTTGGCTCATGCGTTGATTCAGTAGCTGGCTCAACTGCCAACACTGCAGACGAGACTACACATCCTTGAATATTTTCCACCAACAAAGTATAGTGGCCGGCATCTTGAAGATTTGCGTTCTTCACACGAAGTGTTGCCATATTGCTAGAGTACGAGATCTCATGTTTGTTCGATGGCATAATACGTTGACCATTACGGAACCAAGTCAACCTTGGTTTAGGATTCGATCCAACTTTGGCAGTGAACACAGCATCGGAGCCCTCAACGAGCTTTGAGTTGCGTGGCTTGGTATTAATCTGCGGTGCGGAAGCAGGTCCAAGCGCACGATCAACTTCAGTAACAAGATGAAAGTCAGACTCATACTGTGATCGTCGGGTAATTGACTCTCGGAACGAAACCTCCCGCAGTAGTCTATACTCGAAGGTATCCACACGGAATTCCTCTTCGATGGATGTGAAAGAGTAGCCATTGGTGTACATGGACTTATCGTGAGTTTGAATTGGCTGCAACACTGGCATTGGCATACCTTCAGGCTGAATAAAAACTGAGCAAATAGCTTCACCGTACTGATTACGGGCGCTACATGTGTATTCACCCTCATCGCCGGGCCCAATTTGATTGATTAGCAGTGACACTTCTCCAGTGACCTCATTATAGTTCATCCGATACTTTTGAGACTCCAGAAGTGGTGCGCCCTTCCGGGTCCAAGTAACAAATGGCTTTGGATTGCCACGGAGCTTGCCTTCGAACATAGCATTTCCGCCCTGAGCAAAACGCGCATTGCGGAAGATCTGTTCGAAAACTGGCGGTGAAATGTCACCTTGGGCATAGACGTGTGTCAGTGATGGTAGCATTTGCTGTTGTTGCATGATTGTTGCGCCACCGTGTTGCTGAACTGAAATTAGATTAAAAAAAAACAAAAATGTTTAATTTCATTGAAATATTTGCTGCTTTAAACAGGAAATTAAATTCAAATCCCATTAGAATTCTATTGCAAAAGATTTTTGAAAATTTTTATTTAATAAATAATTAGTGTGAGTTCATTTTAATAACCAAAATATTTCATAAATTTTAATTATGAATAATGCTCGAAGTTTTTTTTTTAAATATATTTCAGAGAAGTCTTCTTTTTTAATAAATCTTTAAATAAAATTAATTTAAATATTTAATTTGCGAAATACGTTATGATGCAATATGAAAAACCATTTTTGAAGACTTGATACCTGTCAGCAATTATTGCAGGTGTTAAAACAATCTGTCAACATTTCATTTAATTTTGGGAGAAATTTTAGTCAAGCTGTTGTCATTGACAAAAAATAGACAAAAATATAATCTTTTGGTTTCAAAATTGCCAAGAAACATACCTACACACAAATTTTAGAACCTATGCCCATGCCCAAATAAGCATACATACATCGAAATAAATTCAAAACTTTATTCGAAATTGAAAGCGAAGAAACAAGAATCTACATACATAGTTTTATCAGGATGATTTTAAAAATATTTATCTAATATAGATAATGTATGTATGTATGTTCTTTAAAAAAATTGCATTTTCAAGCAACTTGGTATTTCTGTAAAAAAAAGGGTTAGTCGGGAAGAAAAGAAGAATAGACACCAAAATTATGTATTCGCGTATAAAGACCCCGACCTCCTTCCGTTGCGTTGACGGATTCGTTGACGATTGCCGGGTGCAACGGATTGAGGAGACCCAATGAATGCGTTGTCAATGCACATAACAACCAGCGTTGCCGGATTTTTTTTTTGAAAGTTCCATTGCCAGCAACAGAAAGTACCATTTTAGGCCAGTGCGTGCCACCAACTAATTTTGAAATGACAAGTTTTGCAAATTGTCTGGATTAAAGTGAATTATCCAACCATATAATTCGGATTTATTAAATCAAAACATTTGAATAAATGTCTATATTATTCACTCTTTCTTTATATTCTAACTAATATTATTTAATAATTTTATCTTATTTCTTTACATCTGGAAGAAAACAGAAATCATAGAAATTATAAAAGAAATGAGTAATTGTGCGGACTAAGCGCTTAGGTAATAATATGGAATTGGATTTAATTTTCAGATTAAAATTATTTTAAATTGTGATTTAACTTTTGATCTAAATGAAACGAGTGAATAATAAATATATTATTGTTATAGTGATGCAAGTGTTGGTTTATAAACATTCTAAGAAATATTTGTTGCCTTAATATTTTATTTTACTACACCAACATCAAAGTCCCATATGAAGTCTTGGAGTGCCACAGTGCCATTTAAATGAAAAGGTGCCATAAGTGCGCAGGATCGTGCGCAGGATCGTGCCAAATCGGCAACGCTGATAACAACCACTTGAAAATAAAATACACACAAAAAAGAAGCTGTTAACGCATCTGCCGGAGTGGAAAAGTAAAAAGTTCGTTTACTTTTGTCCGTTTCGGCTAACGAATACGTCGCTTTGGGCTTTGACATATGGCCTTTTCGATTGGCAATTCGGAAGAACTCTCAGATCCTTAACACCAATTAAACAAACAGGCACATGCAGTTTGATTCTGAAGTTTTCGTATCCCTGTATTTGTGCGACTTCCAAAATAGTTCTTCACATTTGGAAACTTGGCGAACATAAATATGGACGAGTATGATAATTTTCAATAAAGAAAATGGCAAAATAATATTCTAAATGGAAAATAATTGCTCTTTGAAGTAGTAATATGTGTGAAATTTACTTAGTTTTTAGCAAAATATCTACTTTTTGCAGTATATGACAACACTTTGACAACTATGTGTTTGAATGTGTGAGTAGTTCTGGTTTCGATTCTGAAATGAAATCCAGAATCATTTTCTGTTCTCTCCAGGAGAAGAACTGTCATTTTGAATGCCAATAGAACACTTTCAGAAGGGTTTACACGCATTGCGAATGCTTCTGGATTGTCAATCGAAAAGGCCAATATATTAAATCGATCTGTCAGTTGAGTGAGTCGTCATAACGGAGGTAACGGATTCTATGGGTTGGGGCCTCAACTCACACACAAAACCTGGACCGATTATAAATTGAAATTAATTTTAAAATGATAGATACGAGACGATTTTGATAATCGTTTCAGTTGTTTTGGAAAAATTTCAATAAATTCGCATTTTTGGAACTGCAACTTCCTAACTGAAAATTTTGTAAAAATATGAAGAAAATTTTGAATGTAAGGTTTTGGAATGTAGTATTACTGCTTTTTGTAATAAAAACCAATTTGTAATAGAAATAATTTAAATGTTTTGAAGCATTAAATCTTGAAATTACTGTTCTAATAATTTTTCGCCAAAAAGTACTGTTTTTCACTCGAAACTCGAGTGCTAATAACATTTTTTTTTCTAATTGACGTTAGAAAACTGTACTTTTCAATATAAAATTGGAATAAACATGTTTCAAATTAATTAAAAATTGAGGTTTATCGATAACAAGTAATTCGCACCGGTTGCGCAGTTTTGTGCATACGTCCTTGATTGTGTGTTTACTCATCAAAAAATTTAACAAATTAATACTGATTACAGGTGCAACATTAAATTAAAAATCGAATACATCAATCCATCGTTTAAAGGCAGTCTTAATGTTATGAGCAACTTATTATTATTTTCTGCAGCACTGAACGCTGCCATCAGACATTCCAATGATCTTTCTAGTCAATGCTGGAAAATTGGTTGGTTGGTGGGTGGAATAAATCGAAATGTCACGTTCGATTCGAAGGAAAAGAATAAAACAAAAGAAATACGTAAGCATATGATTCAAGGTAATTCCGATTTATGTAAATAATAAGTGTCGTGAATTTTAAAGTGTCCGGATAAATAACAATAAACGATACGATTTTCTTTTATTGTTTTGAGTGTTTATGGTGCAATTATCTGCACCTCTGTTAAAAAAAAACTTTTCCAACGATATATAATTTATGTGCCTTCGGCTTTTGTAGACTGCGTAAATTGTACCTGCCACAAAATTCATGTTTGCCGTGTTATTATATCATTTTTAGTTTGACGAAAGTTTCATATGCTCCATAAGGCTCAACCATTCACATTTAGGGGAAAAATTGACTTTTTTAACGAAAGCTTTAATAAGCCTCCACCCATTATTTTGAGAAAAACGATAAATTGGCAAAAATGGTTGCAAGAATTGTGAAGTCCATGCATCGCATATTGTAAAAACTATATTGTTTATGAAGGAATGAAGTTTTTTGCTTGAAATACTTTTTGGCTAATTTTTTAATTTTAATTATTTTCTTATTTAAATCTAATATCCTGGTGACCTCTATCGGGCAAGTTCTTAAAACTGCTCTGGAATTTCATGAGTTTTTAAGAAATTTTAGAGGAAAATAAATTATTAAATAAATTTACGTCATTTTCCAGATAATGAACAGAACTTGAAAGTCATAGGAGTGGATTTTAAAGTTTACATAACAAAATGAATTTTTTTTCGAAATTGTTTCACTCAAAAAAATGTTAAAAAGTAACTTATAATTGCAAAATAATACATTTTATAAAAGTTTTTTTTTTTCAAACAAAAGTCGTTACTTTATAAAAGGATTTTAACATCACCTATTTGTCACTGCATTTTCTTTTTCGAAGATACCATTTCTTGTTGTTGTTCCATAAACAAAAAAAGTACTGCAAAATATTATTTTTATTCGAAGTTCCGATCTGCGTTTGACATTTTTGGGTTCAATGGTTTTATGAATGAATTTTTTTAGAAATAGCTAACTTAAGATATTTTGGCTCAACGAAAAATTACATAAAACCATTAGAATTGCTTAGGTAAATACTTTGTTTTAAGATTCAACTTTATCACGAGATCAATCGTAAAAAATCTCCAAACGGATTTTAACGCTTGAACTACGAGAAGAGTATTCACCACAATCCGAATGGAATCGGAAAAAATCATTGCCTTCTTGAACTAGAATTGGGCACTTTACTTTCATTTGAGTGATCTATTTTTAGATCAAATCACGATACTCAAAGAATTCCTTTATATCTGTTTAATTAAATTCAAAACAGTTCATTTTACAGAAGAAACAAATGTTAAAAAAAACTGAAATTGTTTAAAACACGTCTAAGCCGAAGCTATGTATTTTATTTTCTGTTGGATTTTCGAATTCTTTTTTATTCCTATTGAATATAGAAAATATGAAAACTAGGAACCTCTCGAACAAGATTAATTAGTTGGTTGGAGGTCTGAATTGAGTTCACTAAAGAAAACTAGTTTGTTCGTGAAAAACAAAAGCCTACCTTGAACGCATTCACTCTCAAAGTCGAAATCTTTTGCGCTCAAATAAAATTGGAAGAATTTCAGTATTTATATATTAAATTTCCACGAAACGAAATAGATTGAATAACTCTGGAATAACGTTGGAAAACATTGCAAAATGCAAAGTAACTTCCAAAACGGATACTGTGTTTCCGAACTGTTAGTTGCTTTGAATAGAAATAACGTTATCGATTCTTAATTTGGGATTTAGATGAGCCCGAAATTAATGGGAATTTAGCTTAAACATCATTTTTATATGAGTCTATCTTGGTGGCTTCCTACTTCTCGATGTTTCTTTGCGTTTGACATCTGACTCTTTTAGAATTTTCATGAGAGCTAAGGAGAAAAATAATCTGATTTCACCTAAGCAGTTAGCACCCATTGTAATTTAAAAAGAGTAAGACGCAAAGTATCATTGTGTTATTCAGGGGACTTATGAGCGAAATTGTCGTTTTTTGGGTAGGGTTGCCAAGCACTTGTATGTGTAGCTCAACTTCAGAGTTCTTGTAGCCCAATATTGTTGCCAAAAATGTAGCCCAACAATTTCAACACTTGCACATATGTAAAGTTTTATTTTGTTCAATCACTTCAACAACTATTGATTTATTGGTCTATTTTTTGGTTAAGAACTCAGATTCGAAGATAAGTATTTATCTTCGAAAAATGTTTGTTTGTTTTATTTTTATTATTCTACATGACGTTCATTTTCGAAGAAAAGTCATCTTTTAGCATAATTAATTTTACTAAAAATTCGAAATACATATTTAAAAAAAATTACTTTTATTGTTATTTCTAAATTTGTTATTGTTTTTTATTTTTTTCTAGTTTTGTGAAGTGATTTATTTTATTAGAACATTTTTTTGATTATGAGAAAGTTTCGGGTTGTTTTTTTCATTTTTTTTTAAACAAAATTGAAAACTAGATAGATTGTCGTCAATTTCCAAAAGTAAATATTAAAAAAAAAAAACGTTTATAATGTTACACGTACCTCGTGGTCACTTCCAAAATTATTCGGAATAAAAAGATTTTTTTTTTTCAAACATGAATTTTTTCTATTGTAACGATTCTTTTATGAAAGAAATCTTAAAATTACATAGATAAACTTAAAGTGATTTCTTATGTTCACTTTTGTTTGTTTATTTTGTTACAAAATATAAAAAACACTTATCTAGTTTTAAGTTTTCTTTCATAAAAGAATCGTAACATCAAACAAGAACTTATGCCTAATAAAAACTTTTTATTCCGAATAATTTTGTGAGTGACTGTACGTATATTTAACTCCTCTCCTGTTATCCGTTTGGCAGTCTTAAGTGATTGTCACTGGATTTTTTAAATACATAAAGACAAAATCCAAAATCAAAAAAGTAGCTTGAACATTTCAAAGGCAATACATGGTTCCATAGCTGACTTTCTTGGGAATTCATTTTGACAATTATGACCTATTTATAAAAAATTATAGATTAAATTCACTGTGGCCTTGAGTTTGAACTTTATTAATCGTGTGATCGATTGTTTTGGTGATGTTGCTTGCATGAAAAAGAGCTACGATTTGACGCAAACCGTTGGGATTTTGTTGTGGAGTATCAGATATACAAAAAAATCAAGAAATTAAGGTTGTTAAGGAAATTATTAGTAAAACTATCCGCGAAATAAGGATCGCGAAAAACTGACTAAATGGCCAGATCAAATTTTAACGAAATCCCGCAGATTAAAAACTCGAAAATTAAAATCTCGAAGAATTTAATTCCATTTCAAAAATGTTTTTTTTTTTTTTTAAATCAAAATCATAATGCACTTAAATGTTCAAGATTTCTTTTTAAAATATGTGAGATTTTGTTATTCAACACTTGGTTTAGGGGATTTCGTGGTGCTCCTTATTTAAGTCGTAGTATTTTAATCACTGGGAGTTGAATTCGATTTATTTCAATTTCTTGAATAAATGTCGTCGATTTTCATGCGAATTTCAAATTTGTCATCCTTTTATTTATTCTTTATATTTCAGTAGTTTAGGTAAGCCAGTTTGAAATAAGGTGATAAAACTTTATGATAAATTTGGTGGCAAAACAGCTCTTGTAGAACCAGGGCCTAGTGACTTACAACTCTCAACTTTCCCTGTTTGAGTGCTGTTGGCAGGAATTGAGGGGACCTACAATTTTTTGCCGAGTCCGAGAGGCTAAATGAGGGCACTTTTTTAAGACAAGTATACTCTTGTAGGATTTTTTTTTATTTCCTTGCAAGAGGCTGTACCGCGGTAGAAACATTTATATATTTTTTTAGCTGGTAGAGCCCAGACCTTCAGTATGACAGTCCAACGCACTAACTGCTTAAACTTATTGTTATTGCTTTTTCAGAATTTTTAGAATTCAGTAATTACACAAAATTGGAAGTGTATTATTAAATCAATTTATTGAAATTTTGCTAACTTCCCATAATGAATGGAAAATTAAAAAACCTGATTGAAATTCCCTTACAAAAAATTTGAAAATTCCAAAACTAAAAACTTTACCTTTCACAGTTAAATGGTTATGTATACTTTTCTCCACGCGCAGGAAAATACTGTAAAATGGATTCTTGATTATGAATTTTTATATACCTCGAGAGAGGTTTAAGTGTACTTCTTCGAAATTGTCTCAATTACAAATATTTTTTAGAAAAAAAGTATTTGGAAAGAAATTTTTACGCTTACAACGAAGGACCGATGTGTTTGGTGTATTACTAGCAAAAAAGCTCTTTCCGCTTAAATTGCTGGATTAATAGAACAATAATTCAATTTTTTCTTTAGCGCAGTTCTTATAAAACTCTTGAGAACCGAAGTTTAAGAAAATTGCTTAAGTGGCTTATTCAATTTCATAGACTCCCTATAACGTCCCAAGAAATTTAAAAATCCATCTTAAATAAATACAAGACTATTTCTTTTAATTCTATCAATTGAATAAATATTAAAAAATCAACAAATTTGACTAAAAATATGCCAAATTTGACCTAATTATTTCAATCAATATCCAGTCAATCAAACTACCGATATTACATTCCATTAGTTGACCTTGTATTTTCTTTTTAAATATAAACAAATTTTAAATATAAAACACAAACATTATGAAATCCTTGGTCAAAATTGAAAGAATACACATTGGGTAAACACTAAATATCAAATTTTTCCACTACTTATTTTTGTATTTATTTATAAATCTCAAAAGGAAAATAATAAACAACAAAACAACATTCCAGAACTAAGAATACATTTTTGCAAAACGGAAAAAAGAGGTTGTTTTTTCGCACATTATATTTTGCTCTATTATTGAGTCAATTTTGTCTGCATGGGGCTTTTCTGCACATCGACACGAATGTCTCTATTTTTGGATACCGGGCCACATTTCGAAATACACACAATATGAGATCACATTACATCAAGCCTTATTCAGAGCAGTTTTTCAACCAAGCCAAAGAATTTTTGGAATGTTCGTTGCGTATATTTATTCCACGAAATCTAAGAACGAAAGTGGAATAAACAAATTGAGTATAAACAAATATAAAAAAAGAAATACATTTAAAAAATGTATAGTCAAAGTGTTTGGTATAGCGACTGAGTCTAATTGAAAAGTATAGGCATGCATTATGTACCTCACCTAAGTATTCGATTTTACAGTAACTGGTCTTTTCCGAAATAGTCAAAGTCACGTACAATTGCAAGTGCATATTCGAAGCGTTACTTCGCTAGCACAGCTGGCTCAATAGATAGATATGCCATAGTGCCAGAAAGTGCAACTGTTATTGACAACAATAATAATTGCTTAAAGAGCAAAGTTGTGCATTGCTGATGCATTGAGGCAAACTGCAAGTGGAAATATGTAATAAAGACCTTCTATGGGAAAGTGGATTTTTTCCATTTTTTGTTTGCGTCCACGTAAGGTAGGTATAGCCATTGGATTTTATTTTTGTTTACATACAATTTTATTTGAGTCTTGCTTAGTTGATTTAACCTACTTTTGGTATTGGTTTAGTATAATTATGCAAGCTGAAGAGTGAGATTTCGCCAAAGAAAGGAATAAGGAAATCTCAAATATTTCTTTCTTTAGGTTGCAATAAATTTGAAGTATAATTTTAAAAAGATATATTTTCAAGTGAGGTTCAGTCAATGCAAGAAGTTAGTTTTTGATTTGAAAATGACATACTGTAGACTTTCTGTCAATACCTAGTAAGTCCAAATGGAAGAATTGTTTAGGATACCTACATATATAAAAAACTGATTCGAAATATAATAAAATGGAGTTCCTGGATCCTGAAAAATTTCATATAGTCAAAAGGAACTATGACACAGTTACGAGGAGCTTATATTTGAATTCAGTAGTTTTTTTCATCAGAAATAAGGACTTAGGAGAATTTGAAAGAAAGGCAACAGTATCTAACATTTTATTTCAGGAGAAATGAACCACTATTTTGTTCCCTTTTTTTGTAAGATACAATTTATTTGACATTTTTTGATATTTTTTTAGGATCTTTACAAAATTTTGTAATATTTCATCTAAGGCTGATTTGAAAGTTACTTAAGCAAGTCATTTTGAAATTCTCACCCTGAACAATTTTCGAAGATATTGGCAATGATATACGAGTATCAGTTCTGTAATTTAAAAAAAAAAAACGAACAAATACACATAAACAATTTTTGCATAGTTTCGAACCAACAAAAATACGCATACTGACACGTGTGACAAAACTTGATATTTTCGTTGTTTGAGATTTTCAAAACATGAGGATTGTGCCTCCAAATTGGATTTTTGTTGTTGTTTTTGAACACATACAGCTCCCTCTTTAAATTTTTGTTTGCTTAAAGTCTTGAAGAAAATTTTTCCGGCAGTAAATATGGTAAATTTTTAAGAAAATTGCCTTACAGGGTGTTTCGGAATCATTGGTTGAAATAAGACTATCGCAGAAAAAAGAATTACGAGAAAAGCACTTAAAGTAAAACTTTAAAAATAGTCACAAAAACTTCGAAAAGGCTTCACTAGCACTGACACACAAAAGCTGGTTTTATACTTATTTGGCAATAGTAAATTCACTTTATTATATTTAAGTACAAGCGCAATTGTGTTTTTCGGAACTAATTCATCGATTTTGTTCTTTTTAGAAAATAAAATAAAAAATTAAATTAATGGAAAATAAAAATAGAACTTAGATTGAAAAGTATGAATCCAGGGCCCATGTTCTGTAACTATCGCTTCGATAAAATTCGTCGAGAAACGTTGAAAAATGAAACAAAACTCATACAATTTGTTTCAGTTTCCATCGTTTCTAGACGAATTTTATCGAAGCGATAGTTACAGAACATGGCTCCTGATTCACACTGTTACGAGGAAATGAGCCGTTGACTTGAAGAGATCTCTTTTCACTTGTTCCCTCTTAAAAACGAATTTAAAAGGAAGAAATAATGGATAATAAAGCATTTCTCGTCGTCTCCTCGCGTCATGTTTTCGAAAAATGCTAAATTATGCATTATTTATTTATTTTAAATTCGTTTGTGAAGAGATCTCGTCACGTCGACGTCTCGTTCTCGTTTCCTCGTCTCATTGTGAATAAGTCTTGAATCAAGCTTCAGGCTATTAAATTGAGCTTTAGCATTACAAATTTGATTGAAATTGATTGAGCCGTTGATGAGAAAATCGAAACCAAAAATAAAGTTATATGGCACGTTTGTGGTATTTTTTTTTTACCAAAAAGTTCACAATATTTACAATAGGTAATAGATGCATTATTTTATTTATCAAAATCGTTTTAGGAGCATTCTATTGTAACGTGTGGGACATTCGAGAAACCCATGACAAACGGTTGGCTGAATTGAGAACTGTTTAAACGATCTTAAATATTTATTCTTAAAAAATACATTAAAATAATGTTTTCGCAATATTTTTGAAATATTTACAAATATCTGGGCGCAATCTCAATTTTGCTGAGCATTTCGTGTTGGACATCAAAACTACCACTGTTTAAACGCACAAGTTCTGCAAAACCTGAAGTTGGAAATGTGGAACAGGTAAAATACCTTCATTCCAAACTTAAAATAATAAATGAAAGTTTTTATTTTCTAACGGAATTTTAAAATACCTCTTGTTTTGATAAAATTAACTTCAAATCAGTAATCATAAAAACCACATTATAGCAACAAATTGAATTTTATCCATAATGAGAAAAAGCTCCATGCGAAAATGTATATGGAAACAAATGGGGCTTATTAAGTAATTAACGGTTATTCTTTAAAATATCAGCTTGTTTTATTAGGGTAGCATGAGAAGCTCAATATCCTCACACCAAATTAATGTGGTGAGCAACGTTTTAAATTTAACATCTAATTAAAATTTTTTCGTGAAATGTATGGCAAGTACAAAAAACCTTGATTTCAAAATTTGAAGAAAATTGCTTTAGTGTAGGTCGAGGTTCAGACAGACAGACAGAATAGTTCCAGCCACTTTTTTCGTGATCCCTATCATTGTAATGTCATGTTTTATTGTTATCTCGAATTTTTTTGTTTGCACCAGTCAAAAAACTTGCCATCACAAGTAAAAATGTAGGATGAAATAAGCGAGAACTTTTTGCTAGAAGAAAATTAAATGAGACCAAAAGTCGTTTTGTCGGTTCAAAGTGAATATAACAGCTAATTCCATTTCTTTTAAACATAAATTTGAAAGGGGTATTGATAATGTTTGAGTTAATTTAAAGTTATAGAACAATATTTTTATACAATTCTGCCATCTGTTGAAAAGTAGAAATTTGTTTTTGAGTCACAGTAGGTATACGAATGAAGAATTCTTAAATTTAGGTCTGATTTAAAATAGATTTCTACTATTCTCATATTCAAAACCAATGACTTTCAATCTCTTATTGATTATTGAAACTTTTGTTCTTAAGCTCATAAACTCTTCTTGCGAAGCATTTTTGAAATCGATAAATCTAACAAATTCAGTTAGAAAGTGCTTAGTTTGATAAATTTACATAAATTGGGTTATTGTTCTGTAAACTGATCTGAATTCTGAATTGTTTTTTAACTGATATTCAACATCAAACTCATAAGAACTCATAATTTCAAGAAAATAGTTTTCTGTTAGTATTTAAAATATGTTCTTTTTTCAAAACTTATTTTTAGCTAGCCCAGCCATAAAATTTTAATTAAATTTGCGCAAAATATTGTCCCATATCTGATTTTTTCATAGAGTCCAAACGCTAGTAAATGTACTAGTCCAAAAAGAGTAGAAAACTAGCAACAGCTAATGCACAAGTACATAGCTAAATTATCAATTTATTTCAAGCATTATGACTTGGTTTTTGGTAACTATAGCAAGGTAGTTTTTTAAAACCATATAAAAAATGATTTCTCAAATCCACTATGTTTCCACTATATTTTTTCATACTTCAAATGTTTAAACAAAATCATGGAAACTAAGCAAGCTAAGAAAAATAATAGTAACCTACATTTAAATGATCGTGAATTCTTTGTGAGTTCACTGCAAGCAAAATAAAAATTCTCCCTTTCTCTTTCGTTTTTAGATTCTGTCTTCTTTTTTTTTTGTTGTTGTTTTTCTATCTCATTTTCTGAATTTGAATATCTTTCGCTCTAATGTTTCTATGTTTGTTTTCATTTCATCTATAAACATGTTTTTTTGCTGAAAAAACACCTGTTTGATAAGTCATATGTTTTAAATCTTCGAAACAACCATATTTATGAGAACATTTTAAGGATAATTCGAAAATAATCTCTTTTTCGAAAATGGGAAATTTTAGAGAGAATTTTGGGATTTTTTAAGAGATAACTCTCTCTCTCTTACTCTCCTTCTCTCTTTCTCTTCACATTCTCTTTCTCTCAATAAATATTATGTGCTCTTCTTTTTCTGTTCTCTTTCTCCTCATTCCTCTCTCCCTCTCTCTATGTCTCCCACCAACTCTCTCATCTTTTTTTTTAGCTGATTTATCACAAAAGATAATTATTTCTCTCAGAACTTATTTATGAAAATTTTCATATTTTTTTATTTTGAAAATTGGTATTTTTTTTAGATGCACTTTCGATTTCTAATTTTATCCCTAACCTAATACCACTTTGGTAATTTTTTTTTTATAAATAGAAGATAAATATGTACATATGGGTGAATCAGTGTTTATGTTTATTTTTTTTTATCTAGTATGAATAATGGGATGTGTCAGCGAAATTTTTTCTCAACGGATTATTTTAAGAAATGTCATTTTAAATATATTTTTGAATAAGTTTGTCATGAAATTTGATACTTCCTTATTTTATTTTTTTAGTTGAGAACACATACATATCGTATGTATGTAAATATTTTGAAAAGAATAACAAACATTTTTAATTAGATATTTATAGTAAACGCTGCTGGTAAATTTGTATTTTATAATTAGTTTTTTTATATTTTATTGATAAAATATAGACTCATATTATAATAAAAAGTTTATAATAAAATAACAACTCGAATTGGATTTTTTTAAACAAAAATTAAATAGAAGCAACAAGGAAGTTGGTATGTGATGCATATTTACAAAAATATTATAAAGGTGAATATCTGTGGTGTTTGGTAGATAAATTATAACTCCATATTATAATTATCGACTTTACGTCCACTTTAGATCGAGCTAGAGAAAAGCGGTTAAATCGCTTAGGCTCTGGCTCAATGTTAAGTAGGCCTTAAAACACAACCTATAAAATGGAGTAGTCATGAATTTTTCTACTAAAACCACAAATGAAAATTAAACCATTTAATATACATAATTATGGTCAAAATACTTTTAATGATGCTTATGTGAAAATACTTAGATAAAACATATCGAAGCTAGTTTTTAGACAGTACATATGTCTGTTCGCGTACTTTCCTAAACTACGAATTTCTGCGAAAGTTCTGTCAAAGTTCATCAAACAAAAATGAACTAAATTCGTAGAAATTCGTTGTTTTAGGAGGTAGAATAGACTTAGTATGAACTGAACGTTATTGTTTATTGGAAATCTTTTCCTAGCCCTAGTCTTATTTACACAAAAAGGTAAAAATGATAAGAGTCTTAACGGTGACCGTTGAATTGATTTAGTTTTTGAACAAAAAAACTACGATATTAGCAAATTTATGGTTGAAATCAAGGTGTACCTTAAAAATAATATTACCTACTACTGTTTATGCATTGACTTTGAACTCTATTACACAAAAATCACAGCATGTAATTAATAAAAAATGGTTAAGATTTAATTTCTGACTTAGCAAACTATAGCTTTCGAATCAATTCAAACAATAAGCAATATTTTGAATTGACTGAAAATTTAACAATTTTGTAAGTAAAATTTACAAAGCTTTCTAAATTGTTACAAAAAAAATATGTAAATTTAAAAATTGGTTCTGATGCAATAAAAAGTAAAAGACTGGAATATTTTATCTTCGAAAATTTTGTTAAATACATACATAGTTGTCAGGAAAATAATAAAATAAAAACAATTTTGTAGATAAAGAAAAAGTGGAACAATACCAAAGTCGAGATGAATAAGTGGAACAAATAGAGCTCTAATTTGATTAAAATATTTCAATGGATTAATAAAAAAAAACAAATTTTTATAGAAATTTCCTTCTCGTATTTTGAAAAATTCGATTTGATGAGTTTTGTCGTTTTTCTTCTGACCCAACGATGTATAAAAATTAGGTTTGATAACATAGTGGTTCGGTTCTTCAAGTTAATTTTCATTGAGTACCAGGTTAACAAGTTTTCAGACCAAATTCATATCGAAGTTAATTTTTTGTCCAGCAAGGTCGTTGGCGTGTAAGGCATTTCCGCTTTAAATAGTAATACTTAAGAATAAAGGCTCTTGAACTAGTTTTTTAGGAAATGCTTGCATATGAAATTTTAAACTTTTCTTTGGAGATTAATCATTTTAAGCTTATTCAAACCTTTCGAAACTAAACGCTTTAATTAATAAGAAATATTTTAAATTTTTTTTCTCGAAGTTTCGAAGAAATTTTACTCTTTTCCCGTGACTCTAGTAGAGGAAGAAGAATTTATAAATATTTCTAATTATTTAACATAGTAATTTTCGAAAATTTGTAATATGTTTAAAATATTTGCATATTTAGACAAAAAAGGAAAATAAAATCTAACTCAAAAATAAGCAGACCATAATTCCGAATTACATCAGTAATTGAGATCAAAACTGATATATTTTGGTGTGAGCCCTGATAATGTTTTAAAGGCCGTTGAGACCTCCTAGATTTTAATTTTCTAGACCAACTATCCAGAGAATTAAGATATTTATGGAAAAAATAAACAGTTACTGCTGAACGGTTGGAAACTGTTAGAATTTATTTTTGGGAACTTGTAAACCAAGTCAACAAATATCTATTTGTAGAGCAAAATCATTACGGATTCACAAGTTCAGTAAAGTGCCTTGTGTATAAGCTGCGAACAGCAAACAGCGAATCGGTAATGGTCACTGAAAGATGCGAATTCCCATAAAATTTCGATTCCAAATTAGCGTTTGAAAATTGGTGACTTGTAGATCGCATAGAAAATATAAAAATGATCAATTTAACAATTTTAGCTAATTTAAGGTCTTGTTTTCATTTTAAAATTTTAAATCGATTCGTTTATTCAGTTAGTCGGAAAATAATAATTAGTTGATATTTGCGCCTGGAATTATGTACTTTAACAAATTTATTCACATTCATAGCTCATGTCAAATAGATACCTACTTGGTAGTTAATATTGCCAAAGTGAGTCTGAATTCTGCCGCAGCCGGATTAAGAATATTGAAGATTTAAGCATTTTCAATAGAAAATAACATTATCATATCGTCATCTTAGAGTGTAAATCAGCTAAATCCTATTTTGCATTTTTGTATAAAAATATTTAAAAAAAATTGTTTGCATTACTTAAATAAAACCAAAATAACATTTAGTATTTTTCAACACTCGTTATTACTAAATTCAATGAAATTGAAAAGATTTAACAGATTTTTGTATTTTTTAGCAATTTTTGAAGTGGTCTATAATGGTCAACAAAAATGTGGAGTTAGCCGCTTTACACTCCCCGCCGACGATATGAGAAAAATACGAAACAAAATTGACGACCACTGGACCTTGGAACTCAAATGATTATTATTTATTTAAAAAATTAAATAATTATTTGGAAAGAATTGTGAAAAAGACTAAATTAAACTTAATTAATTCAATTGAAAGTTTGAGTGAGCTTAATATGAAATGAAATAAATGCCGCCCGTAGGTATATCAATGATATGATTATTTAGCCAAAAACCTAAAACACTTTCGTTTTGCTTTTAGGAACGAAATTTATTCAAAGTCTTGATAGTCAGCCTAGAGGAAAATGTTCAAAACTTAATAACGAGATCTTGCAATGAAATTAACTAAAACAACATTGAATATTGTAAGAAATCAAAGTATAATTTTGACATGTCCTTAATTTCAAGCAAATGCTTTTTCTCCCCTTAACGCTAGAGCAAAGTTTACAGTTCCCATGTTATTTTTCAAAGAAAAATTTCTATCTATTCTGTAATTAACATTCCATGATATTCAAGGCAAAAAATGTTTGCCTTGGCCTAAGTCATTAATTTGCACTTATTCAATGAATTTTAGGCCTAAAAATTGAAAACAATTATTTTTGGATGCAAAAACTATTTGCATGCAAATAATGCTTTATAAGGTGAATATATATTTTTTTTTACGTGTAAACCAACCATGCAAAAAATATTTTTTATTTATCAAACTTTTCTGGCATGCAACACAATTGCCGGTTAACTTTTTTGCGTGAAATTCCATGACAGCAATAGCAATCACGCAAAAAATAATTTTGTATTTCACCTCAATAATTTTTCACATTCCAAAATATTTGCATTGATTTTTTTTCGCAAATGGAAACTGTACACTAGGTTTAAGGTTCAGTGTTGACCTAGAAGCACAAACATGAAGGCACAGAAGCTCAGAAGGACGTAAGAGGTTCATTCAAAACCAGTTTTCCTAATGCTCGTACTGGGCTAAGGGTATATGTAGGTATCCATCTTCCTTAAATAAGCGCAAAATCAAATTAAAAGTCCTGACTTATGGACTCATGGAAAAGTATTGACAAAAAATTGTTTTGTAAAAAAAATATGGTACTAAATCAGGCTAAAATAAAAAAAAATCAACTTCAGCTACTTATTTCTTTAAAAAAATCCATTATCTAGAAAAATCTTTTTAAAGGAAAATTTAATTTTATGATGATTTTTTTGTATATTAAAATAATTTCTTGATTATTAATCATTTGAGGAAAATAAATTTGATTTCTGTCCGCCAACACCTATAGCGTGGGTGACATATTTGTTGTCACCTAATATTTATTTTATGAATCAATTGTTGATTTATGAAGCTTTTAGTGAGACCATAAATCTCCACTGTTGTTTTCTTTAATTTTTATTGTTTTTTTAAAATAAAGAAATTTAGAAGCAAAAAAATAAAATTGAAAAAAAAAAAAAAATAGTTTCCGTTTAAAAAAAAAACAAAATTTAGAGGCAAATACATACAATTGATAAAATAACAAAAAAAAAAAATAATTTTTGTTTGTTTTTAAATTAACTACTTGAGAGTCATAAATATTTTTTCTCTTAGGCTCTGTTTTACAAAAAGATTAAAGTTAAATTACTCGTATCTAAAAAATAAATAGAAGGGTTAACTCCCATGCTAAGATTGCCTCAAAATGACAATTAGGCAGGGCTCACACAGCAATTCATCACATGTTTTTTTCTTCAGTTTTTGCAGTATTTATTTTACATAGAACCGTTTACACGGATTCCTGCCATTTTGATCAATTCTGCCGTTTGGATTTATACTGCAGAAAACGTGCGGTGTATTGCCGTGTGAACTAGGCCTTAGGTATCAAAGAAAAAATAATTGATTCTCATATTTTTTTTTGTCTGTTTGAATTACCGGTCTTGATTTTGGTTTGAATGAACTTCGAAACCCGCTTTCTCCATGCAAATTTTAGTTTAACTTTAAAGAAAGTCCACATATTAAGTTGTTAGGCGAAAAACAATTCGAAAAGAATAATACCTGACCTAATATCCTCTAATTTAAAAAAAGAGTAGTAATTGATGCAAAATCTTCAAAACAAATTCCTCGATCTACTCGTATTAAAAAAAAATTCTCCACTTTTAAAAATAATAAAAAAAATTCTACTGGAATTTCACTTAAAAAATAAAAAATGAAGCACATATATATGCATCTTTCAAAACATTGTGAAATACTTATTTTGTATTAAAATGCCTTGCAGCTCATAAAATCTTCACTCAACAATTAAAAAAGAAAATGCGTGGGTGCTTAAAATTCGAGCACCCTCATCTACACATTTACAATTTGACAAACAAAAAAAAAAAAACAAAATTAATCAGAACAAAATTCTTGGACAACTTCCAATTGAATAAAAACACAGAACTAGATTTTTCTCTCAAAGAAATATGTTCATTTTCTACATATATAAATTATTTTGCATCAAGCGTTATTTTTATGCTTAATTATTTTTTTAAGAACAATCTAGATGACTATGATGATCTGCAGAAGATGAGTAATAAGAAGTGTATTTTTTTTGAACCATTACTTTTGCACTAGGACCTAACAAAAAATCGGTTAGACAAAGTTTTCGTAAAATTAATTTTCTACTTAAAATCCTTTTCCACTTAAGATCCTTTTCCAAAAATTCTTAAGGTCCTAACGAAGCAAAATATTTGTAAGAATTTTGCATTCTAAATGCTCTGAAAGGAAATAATATTAAAAGACAACATTTTTGGCATCCTTTAATTTCTACTGGGATTTGCAGAAAGTCCTTAATTTATACTAAAATATCAATTCAGACATTGTTTTATCTGTAAATATTGAGACAAACATCTTCAAATTTAACTCCAAAGAAGTTTTTTGAATTATCCCATGTGTCAAAATCTATCGTTTCCAACCTCAAATTTCTTGAAAACTATCAAATTTTCCATATTTAAAGCCACAGAACATTAAAAAAAAACATATTCCAGCAACCCTGGACTAACAAAAATCCTCCCAACGGTAATTTTTTGAATAATTTTATATAAAACTGACCTCTCTGCTGAGTTGTAACTTGACTCCTTTGAACATGATGTTCGGTGCGGCTAAAACTTTGCTGCTGCTGAGTTGACGATGATACTTGCTGAGAAAATTGCTGTTGTTGTTCTTGAGTGATAAATTGTTGAGATTGTTGCTGCTGCTGTTGCTGCAACGCACCCTGTTGGTACGGATTTGAATTTTGTCGTTGCATTATGTAACACTATACACCATCAAAGAGGGCGTGCTCCCACTTTACAATAATAAAAATTTCTTTTTTATAATTTTTTTTTTTTTAAATTTCCACTTAAAATTCGATATCACGAATTAAAAAATAGAAATATTCACACACAGCACTGATGATGGCTATCTCACTTTATCTTTCTTGAATTTAGCTTTTAGAATTTCAAATTTCCGAACACACTATATTGAATTTTCTCACACAATTTTTCTCTGCTTTGCTATTTTTAAACCACTGAACTTTTTTTTTTTCTTCTTCTTCTATTCTATTTTCGAAGAATTATTCAATCACTAAAAATATAAAAAGAAAATGGACAAAATTGTAGAAAAATCGATGAAAAAAAAATTGATAATCCTTTGGTCAGAGGTATCCTGACGATGAATTTTGAAAATGTACGTTAAAAAATCTTCTAAAAAGTAGTTGAAAACTGCGATTATCCTTTCGCAAGGGGGTTTTCAAGCTATTTTTAGAAAATTAGCTCAGCGCCAAGTCGTTACGAAAATGATGAAAAATTTTATTTTCTATATGTAAAAGAAGAAAATTTTCACAAAATCGTTACGAAATAGCGGATTTGGTCGACAAAATCGCGAAAAACCGTTAGAATCGTTGAATTCGCCGTTAATTCTTACCGAAAATTAATAATTTTAATTATTTTTCTATAGAAAATCTATCTTTTTTTAACTCTATGTACTTTTTACTTATATGTTTAAAAATAAAAAAATTGTTTCAAGTCAAAATCCCCGAGACTGAAACCAAGACGTCGATCGTTTTTGAGGTGCGAGCGAAGAATGAAATAAAAGTGATCTGAGGTGATCGTTATAGCCAGAAAAGTTGGATTTCTCTCTTGGCGGCGATGATGATGACGACGATGATGATGATGAGGTTGTTTCTGTGGGAAAATGTATCTCACAGATGTGAAAATCCAATAGATTTTGTGTATTGGATGAATATTTCTGTGCCTCACCGTAGATCAGTGTAGGGGCAAAGATGCGATCAGCGCGCAGCGGGGGGATGTGTATGATTCGATAGACTGCAAGGATCGGCTCTAGCTCTCTCGGCGAGAGGGCAAGTCTCTTGCCGGGCTAAAAATAAGTAAGGGATTTATTTTTGGGATTGATTTTCCATCTTGTGTGATGAGGATGAGGAATGTTTTGTCTTTTTGTTCAACTTCTTGGTGCGATGATCATGATGATGATGCTTCATGGTTCTTCATGAAAATATTTTTATCTCGGTGTTTCATTTGCAGTGAAAAACATATAAAAATTAGTGTTGTCTATTAATACAGATAAAATTTGTTTTTTCTTATTTGTTTCAATTCATTAAATGCGTGTGCTGATTGCGGCGAAAATTTGCGAACCTCTGTAACTTTTAGTAGAACAATAATATTAGGAAATTGTGGGTTCGGTGCCAATTTTGTTGTTTGAATGTAAACGAATGGGACACACGACACTTTGTATTTTTGGGTGCACTAGTTTTTTTTTTTTCAATCTGCTATAGGTAATGAAAATTTAAATTCATTACAGAAATCAAGGGAATATAAAAATGCGTACGAATAGTTTGTTTTTCTTTATTTCAGAGATATTTGTTAGGAGTTAGAACATTGTCATTGGTCTTTAAAGCGTGACGGTTGATTTAATTAAATTGAATTTAAATAGTTTCGTCACAATTATAATTAGATTGTGATTGCAGGTAGTGATTTAGTGCTTGCACTGTACAATGCAGGGTTGGGTCTTGAGTCTCTATATACTTTGACTTCCAGGTTTTAAGAAAGATTACTTGAGTACGATATTGCTCTTGTTTTTTGAGAAACGATGACACAAGTTTAGTTGTGTATATCCGATTGGGTATTGTGTGTTCAATTCAACGCCAAAGTAGCTTTAATTTATTTCTCAGAATTGAGAAATAGTTGAGTTGTATAAGAATATTTTTTCGGAAAAATAATCGAAAATAACTCAACTTATTTTTCGATTCTAAAAATTCTTTGGCGTTGGATTGAACACACAATACGTTGCCAAAAACATCAGTCGAAGGCTCATTTAATAGATAATTTAAATGACTACAAATTATTATGCGAACATTATTAAAAAAAGACAAAGGAGAAATAAAAAAAACGTCATACCACCGCAGAAAAAATGTGTCATTTCAAAAATATTAAGCTTTCAAAAAAAATGTATCCATATTTTTTAAAAATCCAAAAATCATTTAAAATTTCGGTACACCATAATTTTTATTTTTTAAGAAACTTTAACATAAAAATTATTAAATTCAGCCATACCGTTTTGAAGAAAACCAATAATGCACATAATATTAGTTTTCTAAATAGCTAGCTTCCACATGGCATAATACCATTTTTCTGGAATCATATTCGTTTCGTCCGGATTTCCATATATTTGAAGAATTAACCTTGTTCACAAAATTTAATCAGTCTCAGAAACCAGGCTTATTAGCTTTTCCGTAGCTTTTTGAATTGATTGATTAATTTAAATTTGATTCAAAATTAAATAAGAAATATGTTTTGGTTTTTCAAAAAAATTTAAGTTTTAATTTTTTGGCAAAATCTGCAAAAGTATGTTACTATTGCAAAATGTAAACAAAATCGATGTACATATATGAACTAGGGGGTCGGAATTTTTTTTTTAATTTTTATATTCAAAATGGGTATCTTTTATCTTGTTAAGGATTTAGAAGGAAGTAATTTTAGTTCTTGGACATTTTCCAAAATTGAATTTTGAGACCCCATGGCCGTTTTAAGTTAAAAAAAATCTATAATTCGAAAAAGTGGTAAAAAAAAAAAACATTTAAATTCGTGTCACAATTACTTATTATGTTTAATTTTGGATTTCTTTACTCAATTTTACTGACGGATTATTAATTGAAGTACGCTGTATAAAGTTGTCGGGCCAATTCCAGCATTCCATTAAAAAATATAGTTGAAAATGGCTAGAAAAACGATAAAATTTTTGGAGGCTTTCCTGAAGATTTGAGATAAAAAGTTTTTTATGACATTTTAAGGAGCAGTTTCTTATTCTATCTTCCTAGCAGCATGTTACAAAAGTAAACAAAATCACTTTTAGTAACTGTGACCACATATCGATGCATATTTAAATGGTTTTTCTGACCATTTTTTCGATTGGTAATTTTTTACCTAAAACCGGCCGCTGGGTCTCAAAATTCAACTTTGGAAAATGTCCCAAAAAAAAATTACTTCTTTCTAAATCCTTTTCAAGATCCACGATATCCATTTTGAATTTAAAAAATTAAAAAAAAAACATCTGAAATATTTGGGGTTTCAGATGTTTTTTTTTTTAATTTTTTAAATTCAAAATGGATATCGTGGATCTTGAAAAGGATTTAGAAAGAAGTATTTTTTTTTTTTAAGTTAGAATTCGTTACGAAAAAATTTTTTGTTTTGAGTTCGTGAAAAATTGGGTGTCCTGCTAACTTCATATATGAACTTTTGTCTTGTTGCAAAGTTATCCCAAAAATAGGAAATTGTATCGATGTTTAGGAACAACACAATTTGTTCCTTTAATTATTGATTTGTAAGTCACGATCATTTGGTGTGAAAAAACGTTTGATAAAGCAATTTTTAAAATGTACCGGAATATTGAAAGTACATCAACATAAGCCGAGCAATCAGTATTTGCAGAGGAGAAAGACATTTGCCAAAAAACCACAAAAATAGTTATTTAGTATTTTTTTTAGAACAAATTTTCAAAACTAGCCTTAAATTTTGTAATTCTTCATTATTAATCAGAGCTGGGTAGTTAATATTAAATTTTGTAATTGATTAAAGGGTCGATTACAATTACAAATAATCAGGTAAGGCTGAGCTGCTAAAAAATTAAACTTATTGTTACTATTCAGCTCAAATTTTGAGATCTTATTCCACATAAAATAAGCTTTCACATAAAACAAGATTTGTTTTATTCATCAATGTTTACTCACATTTTTTAACTGCAGAGATTTCAAAATTCCGAAGTTTTTATGATTTAAACCAGTGTTTCTCAACCTTTTTTTTTGCAATACCCCACCCAGATATTGTCACCCAACATTATATTTAATTTTTAACATTAAAAATTTTTAAATGTTCACAAAAAAACTTGAATTATTAAAAATTAGGAAGAAATTACCAGAACCAGAAAATCACTTTTTTTTTTTAAATCCGGCAATAAATTTTCAAGGAGGTAAAAAATCTCATCTATATCGGTATCAATCACTTTACATTTTAGAAAACATTGAAACCTTTCAAAGTGGTAGCTGTTAATGTATGTCTGAAATATCAATTGGGATAGCGAAACCAATGATCTTCGTTTTGCTTCCAGAAGAGTTATATTTTTTCCTTGAAACTGCTTAATAAATGAGTCAAGTTGTATCGAATAAATAACACCTAAATGCTTTTCAATCGACTGTTTGCAAATTTTCGTTTCCAATTTATTGCTTTACACAATTTAAAAGTTCCACAAATATTTTAAAATAGTTTCAAGAGCTGTTTTACTTCAGTGTTAAGTAAAAGTTCCTCATGCTCACATTTAGTTTTTAACAGAATAGCTGGAAAAGGCGTTAAGACGTTAGCACAAGCAAAAGTTTGAACAAGCCATGATTGAGTCGGGACTCTTTCGACTGGACTCTTTCGAAAATAATTTAGTGCGAAAGTGTGATCTTTCTTTTCCTTCGCGCTCTTTTAATATTGAAATCTTAAATGGTTGTAAGTATTAGAATGTAAAATTGCCCTTCCTGAAAAATTGAACTGCCTCCGCCGTGGGGTGTGGGCCTCACGTTTGGAAACACTGATTTACACTACAAAAAAATAAACATCTGATTAGGGAGATAGTGTATACAGAATATTTTGATCAAATGATTTAACAAAGAAACATATCTAAGCTTATTAAAATAAAATAAAAAATCCATTACCATATTTCACTGAGAGTATAGTCAAACCAGGTATTAAACTCACAAAAATTAGTTGCAGGTTTGGACTTTTCATATTATTGTTCCTCAAAGTCTAAATCATAAGAAACAAAATTGGCATATTCCTCCTCCCAGCACTCCCCCCCATTAAGACTTTATATATAGAAAGCGCAAAGTCTCCAAAAACGAGTTTTTACTTTTTTTACCCAAGTGGTTTTTGGAAACTTTATTTCTTTAAACAAAAATTGAAATGATATAAGATGATGAAATACAGTTCTTTCAGATCCCATTTGTAGTTTTCAAAAAAGATATTGAGTGGTGAAGTTATTCAAACGTCAAATATATACCTAAAAAACGGTGTTTTGACATGTTTATGTTAAAATTTCTCAAAAACGTAACATTTTAGAGCAAATTATGAATTCGGATGCAGTATGCCAAAATTTTTAAGAAAAGTATGGTTTTGTTTAAAAGCTGGTTTTTGTTGCAGATCCGTGAAATTATATGCAATTGGAACAAATTCATTGAAGAACAAAAAGTAATTGAAAAATCTGTGATGATAACATTGCTTGTATTCATTATACACAAAAATAACCGACTACACAAAATCAATTACTTTTCTACAAAGATTAAAATGACAAAAAAAGTAATCATTTTTTCAATTAATTTTGTTTGTTTCAATTACTTTTTTCCAATTACATGTAGTTAAATCAGGTAATTGCTTTTTTTCAGTTACATGCAATTTTTAGTTGAAATTTTCAATTAAAATTACAATTACAAGTTTTTGGTAATTGAACTTTTTCAATTACAAATTACATGTAAATTAACGTTTTTGTAATGATTACTTCCTAATCCAGTTGTAAATGCTGATACTGGTGATTAAAAACAAAAGAACTTTTACTCACTAAAAGTCAGATATCTTGGTCAGTAAGCAAAAGTACTTAAACAATTATTGCAAGCAAATATCAAAACAAGAAACGCGCATCTGAAGATACTTTTTCTGAATATGAACACTTTTCGCAAAGATATAATTCTTCAAAAAAAAAAAAAAAACACTTGTACAAAATTCTATCAAATGGACAAACAACATTTAAATATTTGAAGCTTTTTACAATTTTAAACAAAGTTTCTGAACTTGAAAATAACAATAATTACCTTTCCAAAAAAACTTTTGCATTTTGTATAGGTTTGAAATACAAGAACAACAATATTATTTTATCCTCGGAATAAATAAAATTCCAAAATAAATTGATTGATTAAAGCAAATAAGCTTGTATGTAAATGCGGCGAATATATCACTTTCTGTTATCACTAATCCATTCTGCCATCTTTGTATATAATCACTTTAGCAACTTTATTACATAACCTAAATATGTGAAGAATTTAATTTGATATGTTTTGGCACTCAACCGTATCTTTGTACATCTTAATTCATAATACCCGTACTAGAATAGTGTTGTTGACCAATAAAAATGTATCTTCTTATTATTTCATACATAAATGCAAAAATATTTAACTGACGTATATTAAACTAACACCGTTGAAGATAAAAATGTCACTAAAAAAGATGATTTTCTTTGACGTTAGGATTCCTCTGGTTTTGTTTTTCTTTTGTTTTGATCTCTTTTCTTAGATAAATGCAGAAATAAAAATTAATATAAGTAGGAACACACATAGTTACTTACTTTGTACACTGAGAGAAAAATATGAGATTTATTTAATAGACAACTTCTGCGGTGTAATTGCTTCCAAAAGATAATTTTTCAGACTTTAAAAATTTGAACTTAGAAACTTTCAACGAAACATATTTGTGTTAATCCATTTTTTCATAGGATTCATATTTGAAGATTAAGGATTGTAATAAGTTATCCTTTTTTATAGTATTTCCATTTTAATTCCCTACTGGTTTTGTTTAAGTGAAAAAAATTGAAGAAATTTTGTCTGCACTTTAACTTTAAAAGTAAAAATCTTACAATAAATATTTAGAAAAAAGAGAGATAAATAAATTTCCTAAGGAATTTTAACTATGTACTTGTGTCAATCTTGGAAAAACGTTGAAAACATGTTTTTACAAATTAAAAAATTATAAATAACGGTCTGTCCGTAATATAGTGAAATGGTTTTTAGCATAAACGTTTTTTTAGTAATAATTGATTTTTCTCAGTGTAAAAAACAAAAACAAACATCTCTTTCAAATGAAACTCCCATATCAGGCTCATAGGTAAATGATTGCGCAAATGCGTTCTGCTAAGATAATTGCACACTTTCTTAGTTGTTTTAATTTTAGTTCCAAAACAATTTTCAGAAAACAACCTTATAGAGCTTTACATTACTCAGGTCTCCAGACTTCTCTGACTCCGATGCATTTGTAAGTTATTTTCTTCTTGATGGAATTGCATTGTTTCTTTTACGAGAAAAATAATTTCTATAGTGTCAGATTACACAGATGTTTATCACATATTTCTTTTGACTGAGTAAGTACGATCTTGATTCTTCACCTCTTTTTTTTTTAAATTTTGCAAAATTAAAAAAAAATAGCATCTGACAGGTTGAGTATTTGCTAAAATTTGATAAGAAACTAGATAAGGCTGATTTATCTTCTCAAATAAGCTTTGACTTGATTGTATCATAAAATGCAGGTCAAATTGTATTTTTTTTTAATTTTATTATTTGTTTATTTCAATTTTTATTTCAGTACATGTTTTTAAATCCACACATATATTTTCTGATTCAAATACAAAATTTTGGCTCATACTTTTGTATTTGTTTAAATTGGAAGCTAGTTTTTTTTTTTTAATTCTTTATTTGAAATACTTTAAGCCAGACGTAACTGTTTGATTTAGTTGAAATTCCATTCTTTATTACGAATAAATTCCAAAGTTTTGAATCAAATTACCTAGTGTTTTAGATAATATTATTTTATAATTTTTTTTGTTATAAAAGAAAAGATAATCACTGTTTAGCGTTTATCGTTTAAAATGCATTTATTTACAGCGTTTGGTTAATTATACAGGGTGTCCGTCGGGAAGGTATACTACTTTGTTTTTCCGCCCTTTTGGTAAACATTAGTCTTGACAGTTTATATTTGGCAGTCGTGAAAAAGACTCGTAGAAAATTTATTATGGAAAAGTATTCGTAAACTAAAGTGTTTTAATCGTTAAAACATTTTATCAAAATCAATCATCGATTACTGTGACGATGAGAAACTCACGTGAAATTTTTGGGAGAAACAACGTGCCAACAAAACGCACTGTAGTGTAGTGAATGATTTCGAAGAAAGAGGGCCTGTAGGTGATAAGCCCAAGCATGGACCACACCGTACTGCAAGATCGGCTGAAAACATTACTGCTGCTCAAGGAAGTGTTAAAAACAATCAATCAACCTCAATTCGACGCCACAACTGCATGCTTTGGGCTTGATTAACATCTGGTAACAACAAGACGGTCGGTGCCACATTGCATACAGCCAGGATTACAATGGAATTACTGGCGAGACCACTTTCCACAACAAGTTATTCAAGAAATGGCGATGTTGATTGGCCTCCACGGTCGCTTGATTTGACTGCTCCGGACTTCTTTTTGTGGGGAGATCTGAAAAGCAAGGTTTATGCAAACAAACCAAAAACGTTTGTGTAACTCAAACAAAATATTCGTGAAGAAATTAATGAAATACCGCGTGAAATGTGTGAGAATGTAATACAAAATTTGCTCAAAAGGACTTGCACTTGTGAGACTAACAGAGGCGGGCATTTACCTATTATTGTATTCCATACATAACTGCCGACATTAAATAAAAAATTTATTAATATAAAATCCATTCTCTTTCATTTAAACAAAGATTATAAACCAACACAGTAGTATACCTTCCCGGCGGACACCCTGTAGAAAAAAGTCAATATTTTATTTTATGGTCAATTTAAGAAAAAATAACTTTCTATTTAAAGAGTAGGTTGACCAAAACTTCTCCATTTCAATTTGCTGGAAAACCTGGGAATCAGAAAATGTAGTTTCCAAAAATTATTTTGAAAACAGATGTTTAATGCAGGGTGATACACCCTTAGCCACTGGAAAACCCAATAACCATTCAGGCCATAGAGCTAAAGAGTTAAGATATTGACGTCTGTGAAGTTGGCACGGGGCAACTTTCAAAAATGCAAGTGGGACTTTGACTTGCATTTTGTTTTAATTTTTGTTTGCATTTTTATTCCCGATTTTGCAGTTCCCCAAATAAGCGTGTAATAGGTCCCAATTTTGAAGTCTTTAATTTAAAACAAAGGCTAACTTCACTGTGAAGGTAGCAGGTCAGTATGATTTTTTTTAATTCAGGACTTTAAAATTCTGGACTGAAAAAAATGGAAATTTGGAGCCTGCTAACTTCACAGTGAAGTTAGCAGGTCACTCGATTGCAACCTTATTTGGCGAACTACAAAATCGGGAATAGAAATGCAAATATTTTTTTTTAATCCAAATTCCTGTCCAGGTGCCATTTGCGTGAGTGAAAGTTGCCCTGCTAACTTCACAAACGTTAGAAAGTGCTTGATAGAGAGGCCCAAAAATGGATCGTTAGGATGCGTTTGAACAGAGGCGGTGGAAGGCGCCAGCTGTGTGCGCCACCGCACACGGCCCCGTGTGTCGAGGGGCCCCGCAACGACTCCAAGGGTCGTTGCGTTTTAAAGTTAATAATTTTAACGTTAATAGTATATTTAAATTCAGAAGGTTTCATCACACTTGTCAAAGTTTAACGGATTTACACACAGGCATTTAAATGAATGGATGAATATAAGAACTATATGAAAAATTGTAAACAAATGTTGCAAAGAAAATCGATTTGCTTCAAAGCAAAACAGAAAACAGACATTGGTCTAAGCTAAATTTAACCAAATTAGTCCAAGCTGACATTAGTCCAATTAGTTAGCTGACATAAAAAGTAAAGCCATAAGCGTAATGTTCCAAGTCGTATCAGTGGATAGCCTTTGAGGAGTCGTACCGGGAACCGCTTGTTAGTCTACTTGAAAACATGACGAACAGGTGCAAAATTTGACATTAAGGTGTGAAGAAAAATGGATCAAGTCAAGTCATTTAGGTAACGTTGATAATTTTTGAGTAGATCAATAACCAAAAACCAAAAAGGCGACTTCTTTGGTTGTTACAAAGTAGTGCCAAGCACCGCCCAAATGTGCAAATTAAGGAACCCTTCTCAAGTCATTTGCGTAACATTTAATTGAACTCCAATCGATTTAGGATACTCTCACAGGTGTTATTCCAAAAAAGCAGACAAAAAATCCTTGATGAACACACAAATTTTAAATGTTGAAGAAAAAACGAAAAAAAAAATTAAAGCTTAAATTCAATTTTTATTCAAAAACAAAAAAATTCAATTTTTTGGAACAAATTTTCTTTCTCCTTTAAGTTTATATTTGATTTGATGGAAAATAATAATTTTGAGACTTCCGATGCAGAACCTAGAATTAAAACAGAAAGGAAGAGAGAAAAAATGCAACTTCCGTTTAAGGAATATGTCTCCCCCACATAACGGTAAGACTTTATGGCTCATTTCATTGAAAAAAGCAATTTGCGGACAATCTATTTAAAAGAAAATTTAACACAGGCTAGAAAAATCTCCATACAAATTCTCCTAGTTTTTTTTTAAAAGCCACTCATTACCGTGACACTTCAACATTAAATATGGCTGAAAAAACAGATCAAAATCTCTTCAGCAAACATGTTTTAAGCTATTGCAGTTCGAATTTTTGATTCAAATCCAGTGTTTTGAGTAATTTTTTTGAATGACATTCCTTTCGAGAAGTCCTCATTAATAGTCTCAGTTGAAAATTGCGGGAGGAAATTACTTGAAGAACGCCCTGGAAATCTTCTTTTTTTAATCACTTTTTCATCATTCTGGGAAAAATAGCAAGATTAAGAAATGTTAGACCTTGTGAAACAAGTAGTCCTTCATATTTCAAATTAGAAAATTAGATTTAAGAGCAACCAAATCTTTGTCTTCTTGGCGCTAGGGGCCCCGCAAATTGATCTCTCACACAGCTTGGTTTAGTCTAGCGCCGCCTGTGCGTTTGAATGCCTTAAATCTTTTTTTAAAAAATTGTGTAATGAATTATTCTTCAAAATGTTTTCTCTTTTCTAATATATAAACTTAAATCATCAACATTAATTAATAAATGCAAAGAAAAATCAAGCCATCAGTATTGATTTCAAATTTTCAAACACTGTCATCGTCGGTGTTTTATCAAAGTGAGCTTCTCTTTAACACATACTATTCGTAATGTTTCATATTACTTAAAGTTTATTGTTTTAGTGGTTCGTATGGATTCAAATTAATATATGATTAAGAATTAATCTAAATAATGACGACACTGATTGACAGATAGGTCGCTTGAGAAAAAATCATGTATTGTATATATGTTGCGGTGTGGCTTTGAGAAAATTGATTGATGCTCTGACACTTGATTTACTTATAGATGTACAAGAAAATTAAGCAAATTTCACAACAATACGTATTTCCATTTGATCTCTATAGCTTAATGTTTTACGTTTTACCAAGGTAGCTCTGATGGATTTTGTTGAACTAACTTCTTAATGTACTTTCATTCTAGTAAGAAGGAAAATAAAGGGGAATCAAGTGTTGTGCAGCTTGCTCTAAAAAAATGTCTCATGAATTTGTCACCTGTTAGGTGAAGTATTTCGAAACAACTATAGCACTAGAATTCCAAATGATTGCACTGCATTTACGTTCTCCAATAAATGGATAAGGGTGATTTTTTCTTTTTCCCTTATTTTTAACAGAGCTGAAACATGTTGATCTTCTTTGAACATTTTCTAATTCCAAAAATGATGAAAGTAAATAGTTTAGGATGACCATAATCCATGGTTTTGAACCTATTAGGTAAATCTAAAAACTATAAAAAAATAAGTTTTTCTTTTTCTTTTTAGGAACACTTCCTCATACTTAACTCATTTTTGAAAAAGAATGGAATAGAAGGGTCTTGAAACTGTGGTATAGTTTATAATTTTTAATAATTGAAAATTGTTTTCCTCACTTTTAGGGAATTTAGAAAGCAAAAACATTTATTTTGATTGACAAATAAAGTTTAAGACTTTATTAATATTTCTATCCAAAAAAAATTTCAAAAAGGTTTCGCATTGGTTAGATATTTTTTTGACTTGAAATTAAATAAAAGGTAAATTTTCCAAAAAAAAATTTTTTTTTTAATTTCGAAAAATTTTCATACAAAAAAACTTAAAATTTTGGAAAAATGGAATTCTTATTTAATTTCAGGTCAAAAAAAAATATCTAAGCAACACGAAATTGTAAAAAGTCAAGGAAAATTATTGTTTTTAATTCATTTTGATGACGACTGCGCGATGTATAGGAACAACACAATTTGTCCCTTTAATTGGTTTGTAAGACTTTGAAAATTTGGTGAAGAAAAACGGTTCAGTGAATCAATTTGAAAATTCACAGAAATAGAAGTCTATAAATCTGCATACTAATGGAAGTCTTCAATTCAAAATTTGCAAAGTAACAAAAGATTTACCGAAAGATCACAAAAAGTTGTTTTTTAGTTCTTTTCTTAAACTAGCGGTAAAGAGTAAAAAAAAATAATTTTTACAAAATCTTAAAAAAATCATGTTAATAACTTATTCAAATTTCCAAAATTGTCCTTAATTTTTGTATTAAGTCATTTTTTGCTAAGATATTGGTAATCAAAGCTAAGTGTATCTTTTTTCATTAAAAGTCAGGTAAACCATGCCAACAAATTGTACGACCACAAAAAAGAAAAATCAAATTGAAGCTAAATAAACAGGTAATCTGACCATTGTATTTGGTTAACTCAAAAAAAAAAAAATATATTTGAAACTGAGGACCTTCAAAAGACAAAAAAAAAATGTTTGGTGTCAGTTCTTACAATAACGAAATAACGGTATGGTAAAAAAATGATTTGCAGATACATTCCAAAACAAAAAAAAAAATAAATCTATATAACGCTTTTTGTTTCAACACAGTACAACCACTCATCACAAAGATACAGCTTTTCAAAAAACAATAATAAAATTGAAAAAAAAAAATTAGTTCCTCTAATTTTCGTGACTAGTGTAGTTTCAGGAAAAAAATTTAAAAAAATATTCGAAGTTATTATAACCTAGTTACAAACATTTGAAAATTTAAGTCGTCATTTTCAAAAAGTGTGACCCCTTCGATTAAAAAAAAAAATAAAATTCAAAAATTCTACACTTTATTACGAAACTTCAAGCCGAAAATCAATTTGTGACCACAATATTTTCTTTTCTTTTTTGCTGTTTTTTTATTTATCTATAATTTCACTTTCCTAAATACTGCAATTCGTCAGTAATATTTTAAGATATGATCCTTGGATGTATTCCAAGAAAAAAAATTTGGGGGCAATTTGTTAAATATCGACTTTAAATGCTTTGTTTTATTTCTCACGAACTAAGAAAGATTTTTACATTTGGTTTTCAGTATTTGACTAAATTCTAATAATGGAAATATCGAATACAAAATGAAAAACTTTGGAAAATATCAACTCTAAAAAAAAAAAATTACAACATTTTTCATACATTTTGAGTTTTAAATTAAATTTCTCAAAAAGTTATCACTAAATTGATTTAAAAAACAAAAAAAAAATTAAGTATTAGCTTTCAAAAAAAGTTATAGCATATTATTTAAATGCTTTCTAGTAATGTATCAAGCTGCAAATTTTTCAAGCCGAGTCAACACGAGCTGAAATTTTAGTAATTTCAAGATTTTTCATATTCTTTTCCGATTTTTTAGAAGTTTATAAATCCATCGTCATCGTAGCCATCCTTTAATGGAATTTGACAATTTATAAATTGAAATATGGTGGACGAACTATATTTTAAGGCAAAAGGTGTATTTTGTTCCAAATGTCTACCATTTGTCCTCAAATCAATTTTTTCTGGTGCATTAAAATAAGCCATTTTTTTCTTTTTTAGAGTTTTTTTAATCCATCATAATCGTAGCCATCCTTCAATGGAATTTTACAGTTTACAGTCAAAACTTACCGTTTTCGTGGTATTTGTCAAAAACCCATTTTCGTGACCTTCAACCTCTTTAACTGACCTAGTGGCCAACAGATTTTTAATTATAAATACTCGTAGCATCAATCCCAACGTACATACCAAAAATAAGCCTGTTATAATTGTTTTCGTTGAAAAAATCTATTTTTAGTGGGCTATAGAGTCAGTTTTAAATATTAATTTGTATTAAGCATATTATGTACCTACCATCTATACTTTAGTTTGGTCTTTAAATTTAAAAATATATTATTAACAAAAATATTTGTTTCAATTATTTAATACGAATATATTTAAAACTCTTTTGTTTTAATTTAAACGCAATTATTGTTAAACTAAAAGTCTAAAGTGATGTTTTTTTTTTTAATTTTATTAGTCAGTATCTTGCTTTTTAAACTATTATCTTATTAAAATTATGTATGTTTGTTAATTTAAAGTTAAAAAAATAATATATTGTCAAATATTTTATTTTAAACTAAAATTTGGTGATTTTTAGTTGTAGGTATAAATTGTTATCATCTTGGGTGACATCACTCGTTCAATCGCTTGGGGGTTCATTCTATAAATATCAAAATAAAAATATCCTTGATCAGTGTCATGAACTCCATATGGAATTCAAATGAAGCAAAAGCGATGCACAAATAGGAAAAAAAAAACAATGATGACCTCCTGTTGTCTGAACGATATGATGGTGAATGTTATTGGTATGATCGTCGTGAAAGATACAGAAAAAAAAAAAATAACCCAAAATGTCAAGTGCGTGCAGACAGATAGAAAATTCTTAGACTGCGTTTATGATATTTGAAATCAAAGAATGAAGCAGCAATTTTAATAGTCAGTAAGGTAACGTTGCAAAAAAAAAAATATTACATAACATTTTGTTCAAAATTTCATATTTTGATAAAAAATGTTTGCTATTAAAATTTCATCTACTTTTGTCAGTTTTTTAAAAAAATATAATTCTTACAATAAAGAAGAGACAAATTTTCAACATTGAAGAAAAGAATTATTTTATGAATACCAATAGAAAAAAAACTGTATTTAAAGTTTAAATGTGGTCTGAATGTCTTTCAAAATTTCATTTATTTTGTAAATTAAAAAGGCAATTTTAATATCAAATCTCACGCAACGCAACTTGCTAGACTACTATGACAGTAAATTAGCATATTTATGAAATGGTTTGGTTATTTTTAATATTTTTATTATCACAAAATGAGTTATTCCATGTGAGCATAAATAAAATGAGTTGAAGTCAGATACACAAAACTACACAAACGTTTTATTGCAGAATGAATTTTATGAACTGAATGAAATAAAAAACTTAAAGCATTTGATTACATTGGTTTAACCACAAAAAATGCTTCTCAATTGCCAAAGCTTCCATCATTCATAAAAAAAGATGATGATGATCTTTGTACAAGCTAATAGAGAAGATACTTTTGTTTTTTTTTTTGTCTACCCTTGTTGTGCCTAATGACATGGATGAAGTGACATTTTGTAGACGGATTCGTATTTGTTTTTGTTTTTAATTTCTTTAAAGAGATGCCACCACAGAAGGATTCAGATGGATCGTGCCAGATGCAATGAACCGAGTTATTGTGGCTGATGTGTGTGTGTGTGCTTTCCTTGGAGAATTTTCGACTGGGAGTTCAAATTACCCCACAGATATACTCGTAAGTGAGATTAATATTTTTACCGGGCATGTGGTTAAAAATAAAATGTATATAAATGCAGAAGAAATTTATTCAAATAAAGGCATAATAAGGGAAGACAAAACTCATATAGGAAGAAATGTTATGAGACAAAGTATATTTTTGTCATTTGGGTTCACTTAAATAAGAAAGGAAGGAGAATTTTACCAAGTCGAAAGAGTTTTAAAAACCAAAGACTTATTTTTAAGAAAATAAATTTGTTTCGATGTAAGCAGTTTTGAATGAAATAAAATATGAAATGAAATATTCGTGTCAATTTATCACAAGATCATGCAAGAAATACATATATCATACGAGAAAAATGTTATGCGAATGATAAAGGTATGCGAGAAATATGTCGTGGCATACAATTTTCATTTTTTCCGTGATATTTTTCTTCTATGATTTATTTCTCACATGATGTCTACCGTCATGTTTTTTCTTGCATGATATTTTTCTTTTGTGATACTTCTGAAGCAAGATATTTTATTGGAACATAATAATTTTTTTTTCGTTCGATATATTTCCTGCATGATATTTCTCTCGCATGATATTTCTCTTCCATGATATTTTTCTTGCATGATACTTTTCTTTCCAGATATGCATATTTGAAAAGTGATTTATTTCAAGCATGATATCTTTTATCTTATTGCAGGATATACATATTTCTCGTGTGATATTTTGTATGGCATGCTTTTTTTCTTGCATGATAAATTATTCGGAGGGTCTGGAGGTGACTCAGTTGTCATGATCTCAGGACTAACACGCAAACATATCCGAAATTATGCTTCCACTGGATGTGCGAAAAATCTGGTTTCTCATCTAAGAGAATATGGACTTTTTCCCGTTTGTTTTTGTTTTTTTCTATAGTGTATCTATCTATCATTTCACAATATCTTTTCCTTGGTCTTTAACTCTAGCCTCATGGAAAGTTAATACTTACTCAAAAACTTCAATTTTGGTAAAATTCTCCTTAAACAGGAGAACACAAAAACAAACAACAACAAAAAACTAAAAACCAAAACCAAAAAAACGTAATGAAGCCTGGAGACTTAAGAGCATGGTAAGTGGTAAAAATCATGACAGGCGTATGCGTTTTTATGGAAAACTATTAGAAATATGATACTTATGAGTTTTTTTTTTTTTTTTTAAGATAGAAACTTTGTTACGTACCTTGATTAGTATTAATGTTGTTGCTACTATTGGACGGCTGTGGCTCAGAAGACGATGATGATGATGATGATGATGATGGTGGGACAGGAGATGTTGACTTGTCTCGAGTTGTTGTTGTTGTTGTTGTTATTGATGTTTTATTATAGCCAGGAACAGCGAAGGTCTTTGTTGTCACATAACGAACCGATTCAACTCTAGTTTGCCATTTTTGAAAAGTATTTATTACGTCACTTTTGAGAATGGTACGCAATCCGGGAGATGGTGATATTGGTGATGGTGATGGTGTGGTATTTCGTTTTTCTTCTTGTGATTTTTTGTCACCTCCATTTTGAGTTGGTGATGTTGGAGGAGATGTTGACTTATTGGTATCTGAAAGGGGTAGGAAGATATAATAGTTTGAAACTATGTTATTTTGTTTTTGTCTAACTTTGGAGTAATTAATGGTGAAATTTGTGATGAATCTCATCTTAGATAATTTAAACAAAAAATAAAATTTTCGATTCTAGGAAAATTGCTTGGGGAAAAAGAGCATAAGCAAATACATTTAATTTGGAATTTTTTAGATGATGAGCATTTTCTGATACACATTTTGATAGTCTATTGAATAGACTGGAAATTGAGAAATATAAAGGAACAATTAGTGCAAGGGTTTTTTTTTGTTGAATATGTTTGCTTGGCCCACCAATTCACCGATATGTTTCTGAGAAAATAGTCACACTTGCCACTATTCAATATTTTTGCTATAACTCCGAAACTTAGACGAATTTGACAGTTTTACATTTGAAATTTTTTGACCAAAAGCAAATATTCTATCGAAATGGATCGAAAAGTTTTATAAAAAATTTAAAGCAGGAAAATTTTAATAAAGCTTTTAATTTTTTTTTTAATTGCACATCCTTTTTTCTTAAGCAAGGATTGGGTCAAAAAATGCATGGACAAAATAAAGAAGAGACTAATATTGCATGTTCAAAAATTATTTTGTATTCAAAATTTGCAAGGGTCTACCCGTTTTAGCTTTACCATTTTAAATTAGTTTTTGGCAGTTTTGAACCGAATGCGCCTTTTTCGTAAAAAGAACAAATTTCACGTTCGTTAAAGTATTTGAATTCGAAATTTTGATAAAATGCGACTTTTTGAACATGTTGTATTAAAGCCTTAAGATTCTAATTCATATCTTCAACGGTATCTTTGCTCCTTAAAAATTTGGAAAAAAGTTAAAAAGTCTTTGATTTTTCGATTTTGGTCAGGTTGGTTTTTGATAACTTCTCCTGCTTTGATTTTTTAATAAAATTTGTATACCATCCATTTCCATAGAAAATTAAATTTTGAGCAAAAAATATTTAGAGTAAAATTATCAAATTCGGCTTAGTTTCGGAGTTGTATCAAAAATATTGAAAAGTTGCCAGTATGACGATTTTCTCAGAAACATATGAATTAATTTAGTAGCATTTTCGGTCTTAAGCATGCTTATGAGCCAAAAATCATTCAATAATAAAAACTCCTGCACGTAATTGTTCCTTTCTAAAGGGTCTACTCAATAGGCTATGTATGGATTTTACATAAAAGATGTTTTGTTAACAGAATTAATTGAATATTGTTCCAATTCCAATAGCCAACCGAGTTGGGTATGTTTTTTAACATGTTTGTTATTATTTTTTTTGAAAAATTACCACAAAAACAGATAGATACACATAAACACAATGATAAGAATTTCCATATGACAAAAATAAAAAAAGACATTAACGACAAAATGTTTGTGTTCAATTTTCACAGGATTTAAGGCTAGGTATTTCAGTTTGCGAGTTGTGCTCTTAGGGCCAGTTTTTCAGTGATGAGTTAATTTTGAGTTTACTCAGATTTCGTTAAGGCATAAAACAGCTTTTGAGGACGATTAACTTTAATTTTTAACTGCAAGAAATCTATGATAAATAATATGTAGTACAATGGAAATCCAAAAAGTTGATATGTATGTAAATCATTCCGTAATTTCAATTTCGATAGTTATTTTACAAGGCAAAATCAGCATATCGGTAAGAAATACATATCTGCTTAGCTAACCCAGCACTATAGCTCACAAATTTGTTAAGTTTACTCGGGATCTAAATTAACTAAAAAAAAAACTTATACCTATTAAGAATTAACTGGAGTTTAACCACCTAAACTAGGAAGATCTGTCATTAAAAAACTTGGGCTAAGAGATCTAAATTAGGACAGGTACTGACTACCAACAAGATGTTTCATTTTAGATTACTTGGAATTTTTGAATTGTCAAGCTGTTAAACTCTCATTGTGACTAGTGATCACTTTTGATAAATTAAAACAATTTGGTTTTTAATTTATAAATCTATGTACACTCGAAGAACGTGCTGAAATAGTAAAATTTACCGCCTACAAAAATTGGGAAACGATTTGGCAAAGTATTTACTACATTTTGTCATCATCCACCGCCATCTTGCGATGCTTTAGTGAATTAAATCAATACATTTGAACGTTTCGTGCTAAGGTCAGTTGAAAATATTGCTGCAGTAATAGAGATTCTGGTTAAGACGATCTTTGGAGTTCGGACTATCCAACACGACTTTACATTGCATGTTTTCTCCTAAAATTAATGCTATAGGCGTCAGCGGCCTTTATGTACTTTCAGCAAGATGAGCTCGTGAAACAACCCATTTTACAGACATCAAATTTTCGAAAAAATATAGGTAACTATTTAAAGAAGTACTTTTTTTCAAAATTTTGATATGCAATATTATTTGAAAATATTATATTTTTAATTATGTTTTTAATTTAAATCCAATAATGAGAAAATTCCAAATCAAAAATAACTTTTTATGGAAGTTTATAGTAATCTAGCCTGAGATTATGTTATATATTTAAAAGTAGACCGTGCCTACTTATTTTAGCACATTGAAAAATGATTATCTTTTGAATATGGTAGGTATCGTTATTTTTGCATGAAAGGTAAATATTTTAATTTTTTTTTTGAAAATACCATAAATACTAAGTTTCAAAAAATGTGTTAAGTTTTCAAACAAAAATTTTAAATATTTTTTAAAAGCCCAAAAAAAAATTGGTGAAAAAATTGTATGACAGGTAAGTTAAATTTGGTTCTAAGAAAAATAAAGCGTGAAACTCAAATTTGTATAGTGAAAAGAAGCTATCTATTTAATGAAAATAAATAGTCAGAATTGAATTTGATTACGAGAAAATTACTAAATAATTTGGAAATTAAAAAAAAAATTATAACTCTCAAACATTTTCTAAGGCAATTAATTTTTCAAAAATCTACACATTTATATCCAAAATTTAAATAATCTATTGATTTTATGAGAGAAAAATATTAAAAAGCAATGAAATACTATACATATATAAAATAGTTAAAAAAAAACTTCTTGGAGAGTTTGAGATGAAAAATAAGAACACCATCTTAATTCTTCATTGAATATGATCTTATTAAAAAAAAAAATTTAAAAAGTTGGAGCGGTTTTTTCGTAACTATTTTAATTTTTTTTAATATGTACATCAAATTGTTAAAACATTTTAAAGAAAAATTTTTGGTATGCAAATCTTTAGTAAGTATTTATGAGCATGTAAAAATTAAAGTAAAGAAATTATTAGTCCGTTTCTGTAAGACCAAATTAAATAAAATTTTGAGACTTTGAAAAATAGTCAAAAATTAAATTTTTTTAATTTTAATATTTTTTGATCTTTTTTCAGATTTGTATATAAGAAAATTAATTTCTATCTGTTCGGCCGATAATGAGAAAATTAAAAAATTAAAGAAAGTTAAGGAGCTTTTTATGAGAAAAATAAGATATTTTAAATTGCTTAAGAAAATTGTATGGCAGCCACAGTTATTTTTATTTCTAATATTAAATAATTTGTAGGCAGAATAACCAAAAACTACTATTTACCAAGTTTTAAGAAAATCCTGGAGCAGATCGTAAGATCATCATTGCGGCCACGCAAAAAAAGGATGCTTACCGATTGCTTTAGTGAAAACATTTACAAAACCACTGATCGGACAAGATAAAAACAAAATTTTCAAAAAGTTTCGATTTTTCAAAAAAAAAAAAAAAAAAATTACAGTGTATTTGAGAATTGATATAGAAATTTCACTATTTCCATTGTTCTGTATTCTAAAATTCTGTTAATACAAAATTCTGTAAAAGCTTAAATTCAGTTTCCAAAATTCTGTATTTCAAAATTCTGTAAATCTTAAATTTTGTTTTCTAAAATTCTACTCCAGTAGCCTTGTATTTTCATAGGATTGAGACCTTGCGTCAAATCCGATAGTTCTGATTTTATGCTGAGATGTTTATGATGTTGGTCTTGTGATAAATCCAATTTTTCGACCTCGATCGTTCGACGCAACCTTGGTAAAAATCCAAAAAACCGCGAAATTTTCGTGGTTTTTCGAGTAATTAGGAATTTTAACCAATTCGACTAAATATCAGAGTAAAAAATTGTTCTACCATTTAACCCTTCCTAAATTTACTTCAATTTGAGTTCAAAACCGTATCCATAGACCCACCAGTTTCCAAGGGACGGCTTTCTAAAATATAGCAGTAATACATTTAAAAAAACAAGTAGTATATTAAAGTATATAATAACAAATACAAGGTCTTTGACATATGGTGCATAAAAACACCAGAGCCTGTGGATCGGGCCAAAAGAAGAAAACCATAGTTTAGGTTGTATATCCCCCCGTTTAGGCGGGAGGGGAAATTTTAAGAAAATTTGACTTCAAATAAAAAAATAACTTAAAAGAAACAATGGTAATATCTGGACAAAAATCCTTTAGCCTATCTCAAAGCCAGAAATCCATTCATGATTTTTTCTTAAATAAAGTTATTTTACCTGATAGTTTGTGAAAAATTTACTTTCAAACTCAAAATTTTAACAAAAAACACAATTTTTTTGATGATCTATTATTTTTGTTGGTATTAAGTGTTATTTTAGGTTTAAAAATTTAATGCCCATATTAATTTTCATTCAAATACCGAAAACCAAATGCTGAAATGTCTTCTTGTTTTTGAGATAACCCAAATTAACCTGATTAATTTCAATATTTTTACTTTTGATAGTGAAAAAATTCCTTTTTTTATTATCAAAACATTTTTTCTTTTATCATTTACAGAATATTGGTAAACAGAATCTTGAAATCTAGAATTGAGAAATCCAGAATTTTGATGTGGTCAGAGATTTTGGCTTCGGTATAAACTCAGCGAACGATTCCAGTGCTGAGATCAAACGAAGAATTACTCTTGCCAATCACTGTTTTCTTGGGCTAAGAAGGCAATTTAGAAGCAAAGCCCTCTCTCGAGCTACTAAAGTGTCCCTGTATAAGATGCTTATCATCCCGATCCTGATGTATGGTGGAGATATGGACACAATCAATGGTAGATGAGAATGTTTTAGTCTGATTTTTGGTCCCATCTGCATAGATGGGGAATGGAGAAGAAGATACAACCACGAAATCTACGGGCTGAATTTTGTAATTCGCATTTTGGCACAAACAGTATTATGACCCCAACCCAAAATAAAGTCATACAAAACAAACAAAGTTTGATTTTAATAAGTTTAGAATCAACCAAATACATAAAAACGGTTGTGAGTTTTCCATAGTCACTAGTTCCTGGTTCTCCACGTGCCACCAATTATTTTTATTTATATTAAACTTTAACGATCATTCAAAGCTTGACGTAGTTCATCTTTGATTTTAAAATGTTTGATAAATTCATATTTTTTTAATTTTTATAGCTTTTATCTACAGTGTACTAGCCAGAGTTTATATCGACTGTGCATATTGTTGTTATGGAAATAGCATAATTCTTACAAATGGGGCTGCAACCTGTCAGTAGGAAATCCAAAATACCATAAAAAAAGCTAATAATTTCATGCCACACCCAATAATTTAGAAAAATATAACAATTTTTTATATTTTTGTCAATTTTCTATCCCAAATAAAAAAAAACTGTATATCATCGTTGACAAATTTCACCACTAACTGAAACTTTTCCTTAAACCAAAAAAAATAATAAACCATATCACCGTCCAAACATGTATAATACATTTAATGATTTTAAATCACTCCCACGTTAATAAATGTCTCCATAAAATTTTAAACCACACAAAGTTTTATTTTCGAAACGAATGAACATTATCAAGAGAACACCTTAGATCAATGTCATATTTCAAAATAAATCTTTAAAAAATTTTAATATTAAAATATGTTTTATTTGTTTATGAAAGGTGTATCCTTTATATCTTTTTATACATAAATACCTACAGCATTGACGTAGAAAAAAAAAAACATCAAAAACGTGTATAAAATATTTTTGAACAAAAAAAAAAATGCATTTTTCTTGGCTCGATGGATCAAGTTTCCGGTTAAGCAATGGCGGGCGTTTGTTTTAAAAATGTCAAACATGTTAGATTTTTCTTTTTGCAGCTGTTAGCCACCTCTGTCGGTATAATTTTCTTGTAATGACACAAAAATCATTAGATGCTAATTGAAAGGAAGGATTTTCACTGCGCAATATATGCTTATACTCTATTTATGCATAGTTTAGTCGTTTTTCTTTTTTTGTTGTTATAAATTTGGATATACTCGTATTGTATATGTCAGAAAAGATTTTCATGAATAATTTAAAATTTTCTTTATTAGGGCCAGGTGTTAGAAAATTGCACTCAGTTTCTGGTTAGCATTCATTTTTCAATGCCAAAAATTTCAGTAGCAGTATTTGCATAGAACATTTGGGTAGTCTTTCAATTGCCCACATCTATTCTATCCTATCCTATCCTCAAGAGGAATGGATGATTTTAATTTCACGGAAGCGGAACAATAAAATGTGCAATATGGCAAAAATTTCACCCACAGACAAATTTTTCAACACTCGAGGTCTCTGTATGTTTATTCTGATTAAATTTACTGAAATGTAAATAATTATATTCGCAATGAGAAATGTTTCCAAAAATGATTATGTTTTCAGAAAACCAGACCAGAATCTTTAAGATAAATAAAGATTTTCAATTGTACAAACACAAACCCACCAAAGAACTATAGTTTTGAATAATTTTCTTTGATTATTATACGAGTATCAACGAATTTCTTGAAAATCCAAATTAAAAACTGATGTTTAAAATTTTAAAAATGTGAAAGAAATCAAAAACGAAACATTCTTCTCCTCATTTCCACTCGAACATTGTATTTCATGGTCCTACATTTTTGTCTAACATAAACTAATATTCCAGTAGGTAGGTATGCCGACAAAAAAAAAACAAATTTGATTAGTTTGTTTCTTAAATATAAACTTTGTAGTGGGGAAATTCTATTAAAAATGGTTTCTGAAAAGATTGACGTACATATTTATGAATATAAAAGTAGTCCAAAAAAGCCGTTGAGTTGTTTTATGACCGGCCCGCCACAAAATTTTCCTACCTAGGTTAATTGTATTATCGGCACAAAATATAAGCCCCCTAGGTATTGAATTGAAAGCGGTGCTCAAGCGACTTCCTTCCTTTTCTAAGGTTTTGCTAGAAAATCCCCTGTAAAAATGTTGGTGTATATTCCAAATTCTTGGTTGATATTTTGGGGGATGATTTCTGGTTTTATTCTAAGAAAAAAATTTATGTGGGGAAATTCTATCCACCCCCTGAAGCAAAGGGGCAATTTTTGAAAAATTGACTTACATCGGAAAAAAAATTATTTAACGTGTTTTAAATGTCTTAAAGCCAATATTTCATTCTATTATTTGTTTTTCAAATCAAGTTCTTTCAAACAATAGCTTTTGAGAAATTTAATTTTAAAGTGAATATTTTTGAACAAAAATGTTTTTTTTTTTAATTTAGCGTTAATAAGCACCACTGTTTTTTTTTTTTTAATTTTAATGCTCTTATCAATTTTTAGTCAAATACTGAAAATTAATTTTTAAAATTTCTCCCAGTTTTTAAGCAATAACAAAAAAAAAAGAAAAAAAATCGGGAGATACTTTTTCCCGAAAAAGCCGAAAAAATGGTTTGACTATAAATGGCAAATTTATTTCTTCTAACCAAACAAATAATTGGATGTATAGAGATATTTTTTCACAAAATAGAAGAGAAACAATTAATACCTGAAACTCAGTTCGGATTTAGAAGCAAGCATTCGACAATTGATCAAGTGCATAGAATAACTGACGTAATTGAGAGAGCTGTTGAAGGAAAAAAATTTGTTCCATACACTTTTTGGACGTGTCTCAGGCGTTTGACTAGGTGTGGCACGAAGACCTAAAATTTAAATTAGGACAAGTTCTGCCTGAAGGACTTTCTAAACGGATATCTAGATAACAGACTATTTCGTGTAAAACACGAAAATGATTATTCTGATTTAAAAGAAATTGTGGCTGGGGTACCACAAGGAAGTGTATTAGGTCCAGTTCTATACCTTTTATTTACACGCAATATACCTCAAACAGAAGACACTATCGTAGCCAAGTTTGCTGACGATACTGCAATACTAGCAGTAGGCAAAACGATTAGCGAAGCTACAATTAAATTACAAAATGGTCTTAATAATGTCAATGAGTGGACAAAAACATGGCGAATAGCGCTCAATGAACAAAAGTCAGTACACGTGATCTTTACATATAAAAAAATAAATAGATTATCTGTCTTTCTTAATACCGCTCGTGTTGAAAATCAGGCAAAGTAACTGGGAATGACTCTAGACGCAAAATTAAAATGGAAACCGAAAGTAAAAAAGAAATGTGAAGATCAAAAAAGCAAATTAAGAGATATGAACTGGTTACTCGGTAAATATTCAAAGCTTAATATTGAAAATAAATTGATTTAATACACGCAGCTACTTAAGCCTGTTTGGACTTATGGTATACAACTTTGGGGTTGTACTTGCAATACAAAGTTAAATAACTTACAAACGTTTCAAAATAAATTGCTCAGGTCATTTGAGATGCTCCGTTGTATATAAGAAATGAAGATCTTCACAGGGATCTCGGGATTCCTATGGTTCGAGACGAAATAAAAAGTTTCGCGCGAAAATATAGAAATCGACTGTTAGAACACGCTAATTCAAGGATTATTGACATTCTTGACTTGGTGCAGTGAACCGTTTTAAAATCGTGAAATAAGCAGGAACTTTCACCGGAAAGTAATCTGCAGAACGTTACTTAACTTTGTTAAAAATAAATATTGCTAGATAAGTTTCAACTTAGTTGTAATCGGGAAGTGGAGGTGGTTTTAGGGTAGTGAGAATCTCAAACACTTATGAGCACGTGTTTTTCGGTCCTCACACATCCTAATGCAGGTTTTGCACCTACCCACGGGAAAATAAAAATACAAAAAAAAAACTGGGAGGGATTTTAGCATTTTTCAGTTTTCAATATTTGACTTAAAAGGGCATTGATAAGGGCATTGACATAAAAAAAAAACAGTGGTACTTATTTACACGAAATTTTGAAAAAAATCAACTTTTAAGCAAAAAATTACAATTTTTTTCAAAAACATTTCTCAAAAACCATCTTTAAAATAACTTGTTCTGAAAAAAAAATAAAAGAAAAGAATATTGGCTTTAAAAAAAATTATAACACGTTCTTGTATGTGCTTTTGTTGATTTTAAATCATTTTTTTCTCCGTTGTCTGTAAATTTTTCAAAAATTGCCTTCCCCCCTTAAAATTTTTTTACGGTTTAAATTGAATTTTTGTTTCTCTTTTTTCTTTGTTTGCCATATCCAAACTCGAAAATTGATTTTACAGCTATAAAAGAATAATAAGCTGTAGGGGTGCGTTGGTAGACTATGGTCAAATGAAAACAATTGTCATTCTGTCGGCTATTACACGAGGACTTTTTTTATCGAAATAATATGAGTGCGAAGGTGAAGTCAGATGTTTTTTTTTAAATTTTGAAAAACGTCATAACTTAAAAGTCGTCGTATAATAGCAGAGTTATAATGCATGGAGTAGGTGACATTATTAGTGATAATTTTTATAATAAGGACATGATTGTGCTCACAACTTTCAATGTACAATGTATGTATCGTCATGTAATAATCAATAACAAGGTTGAACGATCTTTAAACGTCAGTTAAACGGTGAGTCAAAATCGTTGAACCACGGATCAAAATTTTAACTATTTAAACCATGTTTTTACAACTGATCTTTAATCCAATAAAGCAGTCAGTAAAAATTGCTGATCGGGTCAAAATTTAAACCACATACTGGTCCTTATAGGCCAAGCTTACACATGTAAGTTTTACACATCATTTATGTAAAAATGCTTTTCATATGAGCTGCGAAAAGAGAACTGCGAATTGCGAATGATCGTGGGTTTTTACACATGAGAAGTTTTTTTGGTTGCCGATGTATGAGAAAAAAATTTGAAGTTTAATTCGAACGATTTTTTCATTCGCTGCCTTGTGGAATACGTCCTGGGGCCCAATTCCATAATTGTGAATGATTTTCCATGTAAACATTCCGTTCACGCCAAAAACAAGTGTGAATAAATTTGACTGATTTTGAATACGATATTTTTCAAAAACTTAAAACTCACTCTTGTGGAATCGCCAAAATTGATGTGTACATGATTTTCTGTGTGTACAGAAAAAAAAACTCACTCTTGTGGAATTGGGCCTTTGATGTTGTAGATTGCGAATTAACGTTTGACAGTTTACAGAATATATGTTGATAGTCGCCCATAAAATATAACTAAAACAAATTTGAGGCCATGTTTTTTTAAGATAGAATGGGATCATTTTTTACTTTGTCAAATAGTTTAAACAAAACAACAATGCGCTTATAAAAGACCCTGTTTAGAATGTGATTGCTCACTAAGCCTTGGCCAGGAGCTTATGGGTAAAATTTTCTCCTCACCGATTTCAACTACAAAACCATCGTCATGACAAAATCAAAAGTCATAATCTAAACAGAGCTCAATCACTCAACATAACTCTACTCTACGAACGTAGCCATCGAGAATTCGATAAAAGTATCAACCGTACCAATAACGAGATACCAAAATTCTATTTAATCGAATTCGATACTCGAACAAATGCCCAAAGTTTATCCGCAGCAGGATCCTACTTTACCTTTTATCGGCAGCGATTTAGTTTTTAAGAAAACCGCTCCAACGATTTTATATTTTTTAATCAAATGGCGTACTTGTTAAACAATTAAAAGGACTATTTAAATGCCTTTTTTTATTATTTATATTATAATATTATTATTATTCTTAAATTTTTATAACTTTTATATTTTAAAAGTTCCAAGCAACTTGAACATAGAAAGTAAGTGCGATCCATTCCTGCATTTTATTTTTTTAAACACTTCAGATTCTTTGTTGAAGAAGCAAGTTACAAACCCTGGAGCAAGTTACAAGCCTACAATCAGAGGCTTACATTGCTGTCATTTTTATTGACAACAACTCAAAAATCACATATAAAATCAAAAGAACCAATGTCGTTTAAATAAAATTGTTTCTAGTAAAAAGGTTAAAAGTTTAATTTGAATTTGAAAATTTGTTGCTGTTTCAATTTTGAATTTCTTTAACTACTTACGTTATACGAGTATCTAGTCAAACCAAAAAACGGCTTTGAATATATGACTGAAAATACTTCTTTATATTACTGAGGCCATTAATCAAAAATAGCTTCATTAGTTTAGTGTGACAGATAAAAACTATACAATTTTGAAAAAAATTTGTCGATGAAAATTAAATCACTTTTAATTTGCGTTAAGTTCGTTAACTTTAGTAAGGGAAGAATAATTTTTAAAGAACAACTTTATACTGCAGGGCATTATTAGCTTTCCTACAGGACGAGGCAAGATGACACTTTTTTAACACTAATCTCGGTCTCTCTAAAATCAAAGAATTTCCATATATCCTCTCGGTTATTGATCTGGTTTTTTTTTGTGGTAGTAGAAATATCGATCAAGAGTTATATATAGTTTTGTTTTTTTAGTTTAAAAATGCATATTTTTTTTAAAAATATTTTTCCTTGCCAAGATCACTTTCTGTAAATATAAGTCAAAGAAAAATGACCTCGTTTTGGTTTCGCATGCATCACGAAAATTAAACTTGAATGAGACTTTTTTGCCTCGTGACCAGCCCTAACTGTAATTTCTGTAAAATTATTTTGTATTATAATGCAATTAGCTACACCGAGGGGTAGTAGGTACTATTGCAAAATAGTTTTAAATCTGAAACTAATTATGCTGTTGAAAAAGTTATGAATACAAAAAATGTCCTTTGGCAAAATAAGAGTGTGGCAAATAAAATATGATCGCACAAGGTGACTTTCGCAAAAATTTAAAGTAACCTCTCTTTTTTGTTCTTCACACCTGAGGTACAAATATTGATATGATCTGTGTGCAATTTATATTTTATCACATTGTGAATCACCTATTCTTCTCACACCTACAACAATTTAGAAAAATTGAATAGTTGGATTTGCGCCAAATCAAATTATAACAACTACTATAGAAATGAAAATGAAAATGTGTATTCATGAGTTTTTAATTTGCTAAACTTAAAAGACCCACACAAACACTTTTGAAGAGTTGAGATACGAAAATAATATAAAAACTTTAGAGCTCAGCCAAATTTAATTAAAAAAGTTATTAAAAATTAGCAAAAATATTCACAGATGCAACCTTGAGAAAATTCTGTTTAGTTTCAATTTTAAAGTAAGATTTTTTTTTTGCTTTTTAATTTTCAGAGGATTTCAAAATTATAGGAAATGATCCAAACAAGAAAAATAAATTAAACAAAAATAAAATTAAATTTTACTTATTTTTTCTTTGAGAATGCAAACAATACTTTGAGCATATAAAAACAAATAAACAACGCATTTGTAGAGAAAAATGTTCTTTTGATTTCAAATATTTAAAAGAATTAACTCACTAAAAGAACAAACATTTTGCAGCATTTATGTTTTTATAATAAGAATTAGAATTAGAAAAATGTTTTTTGCAGAAAAAGTTAAACTAAGATAGTAGGGTAAATTAAGGACTAAGGACTATGGACTTTGTTCTAGATAGGGTATGCTATCGTCCAAAAAAAATGTTTTATTTATGAAAATTGGTATTATGTTTATTTTCACTACAAGCACACACTGCCAGGTTAATAACAGAATAAAGCCAAATGTCCCTTCGCTCTGCCTACAAGAAGAACAATAATTTTGTTGATGAAATCTTTAAAATTGAAGAAAACGGAAGTCTTATAAGTTACTAGAATTAACAGGAATAGACTTCCTCTTACAGGAGAAAGAAGCCACGTACACCCATCAAATATTACAGTTTCTAAAAACTAGGGGCATTAAAACATTTTTTTTCAGCATAATAATTTTATTTAACTGCAACTGCAAACTGCAACCTTAAACTACCATTGACTTTATACGCAAATGTACAAATTTTCAAGTTGGTCAGTGCAGTGGTTCCGATCTTATGCGAGTAGCTATAGGCAAATCATATTTTCGTTTTCATTTTCATAGTCTTTGTTTTACTGTTCGATACCAGAGTAGATTTTAAAACCCAATTTGAGATTTCAAAAATGTAAATTTGTAATGTCATAGATTGAAAAATAAATTCAAAAACATGTTTTCGATATTTTTTAACTATTTAAACTAAGTTTAATTGTTTAAAAAACAGTAATAATGTGTAAAAGCATGAAACGCGATATTTTAATTCTTATTCAAATATAAAAAATGGAAAAAATGTTCAAAAAAAAGTTTTATTGATACAATTCCGAACAACACTTCTAAGGAAAAATATTGGTGTAAGAATCTTAAGTATTTACTCACATACATACAAAAATAAAAGTTTCAGAAAAATACCACAATGTTTTAAAGGTACTCGTATCGAATTTTAAACTTTTTTGGAAATTAAAAATATTTCTTTTGAAAATTTTGCACAGCAAAATTTAATTATTTAAAGTTGAAAACAAATAGTGAGGAAATTCAAAATCAAAAAACCGTTCTGTGGGAGGCACATATCAACCATTCAAATAGTTCCTGAGTGTAAATTTTTCCTTGTTTAGAAGTAGACCATACGAATTTTATCCTTCCCGAAAAAATTGATCAGAATCGTAGAAGCCGTTTTTGAGAGAAATTATAGTTCTCCTCAACTATGTACTTTTAGACATTTGTTAGTTTTGCCTAAAAAATCAAGATAATGTAAGATAATCATTAAATACCAAGTTCAACAATCGATTTGACCGTTTCAAAATTCTTAGTTTAAAAAAAAAAATTGAAAAATTTCTTTAAAAACTACAAATATATCGTTTCTTTAATTTTGCTACACAATACATACATATTTTCTAAAAGCTTCAACATACAAAAATAATGAATATCAGCCTTGCCATAATTTCCATAAATAAAATTTTTTTTGAAAAAAGGATTTTCAGCATAGTTTTTTTTAAGAAAATTATGGAGCCATTTTTAAGAAAAACAAAATTTAGTAAAATTGCTAAACACCTTGCGTTACTTTTCAGTTCTAAATTAAGAAAAAATGTGTGGTAGGAATGGCCAGTTATTACACGATATGAAGGCATACAAATTTGGTAACATTTGACTTGTTTCACTAAAAATTCAAACATCATTCATGAAAAAAAACTAACTAAAAACTAAAGGCCACTGGGCCCTAAGAACGTTGTTTAATTAGTGTGTAGAATAAAGTTAACCCAAAGTAAACATCATTATGTGTCTTCAAGATATTTCAGACAAAAAAATTTTTTTGATTAGGTTTCGTGTTGATTTCTATAAAAAAATAACTCTCTGTTTTTATATTTTCATATTTTTCTTATTACATCAATATACGAAGAATAAAATTAACCCAAAGTCGATAGCATCATTTTTACCAGCAGAATGGGTTACTATAAGGCAAATTTTTGATTCGTGCAAGAAAATTTCGACACAAAAACCATATATGACATTACGATGGTATAAAACACCAACAAAATGGGTGGCAAAATTCTGTCTGTCTATCTGTACAGAAATTTCTAAGCAATGCAAATAGTTTTTCTTACCAACATTTTTGGAAAAATATTTTTTTTATTTTTAAAAAATGTTAATTTTTTTTTTTGGAAAATCAAATATTATGAAAACCTAATGGTCGATTTTTATATAACTGGGTTTCTAAGGGGGTTTTACACTCTGTAAAGTATTTTAGGAAAAAAATTGTCTTTTATGAAAAAATAACAGAACTTTCCATTCATATGCTAAGAAACCATTAAGGAAAATGTATTTTATTAAAAACGACTCCAACGATTTTTATTAAACTTTTTGGGTGTGCTTAAATTAGTGCAGTGTATTACCAAAAATAAAAATTACAAACATTTTAAAATTTCAACTATTAAAAGTATGTCTCATAGAACGTTTTTTTTAATTTTGAATTTTCTCATTATTGGCTTAACAGATTTAAATTAATTGTTTTATATACAAATTTAAAAAATTGCGTAGCAAAATTTTTCAACAAAAAAAAAAATTGTTTTGAGTTTTATCTCAAAAATTGATCGACAATTTTTTTGGAAATTTTAGTTTTATATTCCCATAAATAAATACTTACGATCTGCAACCAAAAATTTTCCTTAAAAAAGTTTTAAGAATTTTATATATAAGAAATAATTTGTTTAGAAAACTGCTCCAATAAATATTTAAATATTTTCTTCACACAATCGTATTCAATCAAGAATGAATGAATGGTGGCAATTTTTTTTCTTCATTTAAAACTCTCAAAGAAGTTATTTTAGCTATCCATGCTTTTTCATATACCTTGCTAGTGTTCTAAAGCCCTCAGCATCTTAAACATAAGAGCAAGTACGTGCAACCCAGTCGAGCATTTTATTTCTCGAGATATTCGAGGTAAATGAAAACTAATAAGGATTTTTTTAAAAATTGCTTATGTAAAAAACCATTCATTAAATTTCTTAAAAGTTCTTTCAGCACGTGTACGTAACGAAATTACAATTTATAAAATAAAATTTGTCCGAAGTCGGTATCTTTATTCGTTCTTGAGAAATTGTGAACGAAAAAAACACACACGCCTTCGATCAATCACTAAACAAAACACAACAAAGATGATAGTCAAGCCTCTAGTGCAATTATACAAAAATTTCTTACCATCTTTCTTACAAATTATTGTTTAGTAAATATTATTTAAGACAGTCCCCTCTATTATATTTGAAAGTTCCAAATATTCCGAGGAGGGATTTTGTCACCGTCTTAAAAAAACCTCCAATATCTTTTTTTTGGTTTTTGATTGTAAAGGGTGATTTTTTAGCTGGTTTGGTTTTGGCAACACTGGTTTTGACAGCTGACGTGTGTTTAGTACCTTGTGTCACTGTCAAACAGCTTCAGTTTGGTTTGCAATTTAACCATGGATCGTCTTACAAATGAACAACGCTTGCAAATTATTGAATTTTACTATCAAAATTCGTGCTCGGTTCGAAATGTTCATCGCGCGCTTTTTATCGAAAAATTGTGTTCAGCGATGAGGCTCATTTTTGGTTGAATGGGTACGTAAATAAGCATAATTGCCGCATTTGGAGTGAAGATCAGCCAGAAGCATTGCAACAGCTACCAATGCATCCCGAAAAAGCCACTGTTTGGTGCGGTTTATGGGCCGGCGGCATTATTGGGCCATATTTCTTCAAAGATGATGCGAATCGCAGCGTTACTGTCAATGGTGAACGCTACCGAGCGATGATAACAAACTTTTTTTTGCCCGAAATGGAAGTTCTTGACTTGCATGATATGTGGTTTCAACAAGACGGTGCCACATGCCACACAGCACGCGAAACAATGGCGCAATTGCGAGGCGAGTTTGGTGAACAGTTAATTTCACGTTTCGGGCCGGTCAATTGGCCGCCTAGATCGTGCGATTTGACACCATTAGATTATTTTTTGTGGGGGTATGTCAAGGTTAATGTCTATAGGGATAAGCCCGCTTCGATTGACGCACTGGAAGCCAACATCCATGCATTCATTCGTGAGATACCGGCCGATATGTGTGAAAGAGTATGCCAAAATTGGACTCAGCGGATGGGCTACCTGAGACGCAGCCGCGGTCAACATTTGCATGAAATTATCTTTAAACATTAAATTGCAAGGTTCAAACTATCGATTCAAATAAATATTTCATTCATTTTTTCGAATTTTTTGTGTTTTTTTTTTTTTAAAGTTCTAAGCCTCTTAAAAAATCACCCTATATTTTGGGAACTTATTTTTCTAGATGGACCATTTAAGTGTAAGTTTAATTGGTTTGACACAGAAACATTTCAGGCACCCAACGTGACGAAGGGGAAAAAGGATTCCATATATTTAATTTTTATAAATTTAATTTAAAACGTGTGTTTCATAGCTAATAGGTTTTTTAGAAGTGGCACAAAATCTCGCTAGCTAAAATCTTGCACAACGAAATCTCTCTCAATATTTTAAAAATCTCGCAAATTTACAGCCCTGTTTTCATTAACTTGCAATAATAAAATTTAACTTTTCAATAACGTCGCATTTAAGTCAAATTAGGTTAGGTTAGAAGGGGTGATAATACAGCAAGCCGCACCATCTCAATATGAGCTTCGTGGATTCATTCTGCTCTCCAGGGTGTATGTAGATAGGAAAAAAAGATGGAAGGGAGATGACAATGTAGAAGATTTTGGTGTGGGGGCTTCCCTGATTCATCAAATAATAATAAATATCGTATTTATATCTCGTACCAAAATATCTCGCAAATATCAACAAAAAATCTGCAAGTTAATATCCTACAAATAAAAATTTCACAAATTAAAATCTTCTAGTAGTAACAATCGGTCCGTTCTGTTAAGGAGTTCTGTATAGGAAGTTTTCGGGATTTTGTTATTACGAGATTGTTAAAAGCGGAATTTTGTAAATTCGAGAATTCGTAATGCGAGATTTTGAATGTTATATTTAAATTTGCAAGATTTCGAACCAAGCAACGTTTTTTTTACTTTAAAGTTGATCCTCAGTATACTAATTATCCCCAAAAAGAGTAGAGGGTGTTAGAACCTCTCTAGTGCATGGCCTGGTTTCTATGAAAGATGGAACTAGTTAATGAACCAAAAGGTCCTGCAATTAGGAAGCTTGCTTTTCAAATGTAAATATAATAAGCTGTTTGTGAGGTAGATCTACTCATTCAGCAGCAGCTTTGATACCGAGATCCAATTTTAGATCACTTGGATGCAGTTATGTTGACATTAAGGCCCATAGTTGATTGCAGTTTATTTGCATAGATCTGATGTGATTTAAAACATTCCTTAAAGAAGAAGTCTAAAAGTGTCACATCACTTTATCTTGGTTGCTAGTTCATGTTGGTAACCACCGCCTGAGAAATCTACGCCCATCAATCGATCATGCAAAATGTCCATAGAAGCTTTCTTTGTAGAGCATGTAGCACTTACCTTGTGGGACCAAATGTCATTTATAATCATTATTTCCATCTTAGGCTACAAGAACTTACTTGTTATAGTCCAAAACTTGAAGTTTTGGCCTTTTCACACACCCATTTATCCAAAAATGGATCTTGTCGTAGCAAAGTTTTTTTTTTGGCGAAAAATCTCCTCATGTGAGGAACGTTTTTCGAACAAAGCCCTGATTCAGAAAATAAAATTTAATAGTCTGCATATGTTGCTCAATCGTATAACCATTCAAAACAAATTAAAAAATACTAAATTTTAAATTTAATTTAATTTTGTTCTATATTTCTTTGCATCTTAAGTTTTTGTCTGCCACAAGGTTTGTCAAATTTGATTCTGTCATTTTGAATTAACTCGTCACTAAGATGCAATTTCCATTCTTCATTCATTATATTGCTTAAGAAAGGGTGTTAAGAAAATCTCGAATCTCAAGAATTTAAGAAAAAATACCCGAATAACACAATAAACTATCAGCCGAAATACATTTTTTCTAAAATTTTCAAGACAAAACCCGTGTCAAAAAAAAAACTTTTTGATAAATGATTTCGCTGTGAAATCTTGTTGGTACAAATTGTTTCTGCTAAAATACATACCATTATTTCAAAATGTACAAATTATAAAGTGTCAGATAAATATTAATCGAACAACAAGATTTTATAAATTTAGCAATGAAACAATAGCAAGTATACGAACACACTCAAAACACAAAACTTTAATATTAATTGGTCTATTAAAAAATTCATAACAAAAATGTCAAATAAATCCTTGCCCAACAAAAAAAAAATATTAAATACATAAATGTAAAACTATTTTATTATAAGTTTATTTTAAGAAATGACTCATCCCACCACTAGAAATTTTTCTAGCCTTAAAATCTATTTTCAGTAAATTGCAAAAAAAAAAACACCTGTGTTCATCATCTATTACTCACCTGCTGTATTGTGTCATTTTATTTTCTTTAGCTCGATTTGATTTTAATTGTTTTTATTTCTCACACAAACAAATTGAACCATGAAACAAAAAAATGCCATTTTCGTATTTTTGAATGGGAAGGATGCAAAAATGCAGACAGAAATTTTGGGCTTTCGTCCAACTCTCAAAATATTGATCATTCATCAATAATATAATTAAAATACTTTTGCATCATTGGATTACTGCATTGAAATTCTTTTCCGAAAATATCCTAATTGATTCATTTTGTTGACATAATTTTCGAATATTTGGTTCAAATATATTTTTATATTTTTCTGTCCAATTCTAGAATCGATGACATGTTTACAATAATTAATGAAACATTTTGAGTATACAAAGAAAATTGCAATGTTGTTGAATCACATAAGATAATTAAAAATGTTCTCATTTCGGTCCTTCTAGTTATTATTTTTTTTTTTTTGAATACAAAAAAGAATTCCTTTTTTTTTTAAAATGGGAAATAATTGAAAGAACAAAAATATACAAAAATTGTGATGGCATCCAAGTGGTCGGATGTTTAATGATTTTTTTTTGTTTAATATTCTTCATAAACAAACTTTTGATAGACGCCATTTTGTGTTTGTTATTTTTTTTGGAAATTTGATATGCATTTAAAAAAAAAATATTTGTCCATTAACTTTTCACATAAGAATGTACATTAGTCATAACTCAAACTCAATTAGCTAGCTAATTCTTTTCAAGAAATTTTAAGAAATTATTTGCACAAAAAAGCAATTTGCAAATTTTATTTCATTGGAAGAAGTGCTGTCAGTAAAATATTTTTTTATATGCTTATATTTAAAAAAAATATTTCTGTATTCAAAATTCTTGGTACTGAATATTGAACTAAGATTTATTGAAAATTAAAATTCTTCGCAATTATTTTTAAGTAACAAAAAGACATGAAATTTGTTCTGAAATTTCCAAATATTTAATTATAAATTACTAGGTACGCAGGGAGGTAATAATGGTAGCCCCGAATAATTCATCCCAAAAAGGCGCCTTTTTGATGCATAAGAAAAAGTGGTGGTATTAAAGTAAGTAAGTGGGTGTAAATTGAGAAATTTGTAGACATTTCCACACCCAAATTTGGGTAAGGTGGGGAGATATGGCAGCCATTTTTAGTTTTCTTTGTAACTCAAAAAGTCAAGATGGTTTTTATTTAAAACTTTGATATACGTCTTCTGTATAAAATATCTTAAAAAAAAGGCATGTCAAAAAATGGCGGGTGGAACCTGCTAGAGGGTGAAATGGAACTCTCCTTTTTGTATGGATTTTTGCCAAATTCAATGAGAAAAGTTAAATATTACACTTGTTAGACTCGAATGTTAAAGAAAGCAGTTATAGAAAATTAATGAAAAATTAAACCAATACAATAGTAAGTGAAATGGCACCTTTGCAATATATACTATGTTTAAGGGTTGCCATAACTCCCTTTTGATATTACCACAGCGCTTTGTTAAGTTATGCACAAAAAAAAAATTGACTACAATTTAGTCTCTTTATTTTTGTTTTCAGTTGTTGTTAAAAAGTAAAAGACATTAATACGTAATTGAGTAGGAAATATTTAAATTGTGCCATATCTCCTGTGGTGCCATATTACCCGACTTTACCCTTATATATTTTATCTATAATTAAACTATTATTAAAACTGTGCCAAAATGAGTATATATTGCTGACTGGTATAGAGGTGGATATCCTACTTATGTACGTTGTTGTCATTTAGTGAAAATTCCCTTATTTAATTTTTTCCAAACAGCTAATTCGTCAATATTTTGTTTTATACTTAATCATCAAATGTATGGAAATGTCAATACAAAATCATTGGCAGATCATGCAAATATTTAAAACAGAAATACACTGCTCTAGACTGGGAATGCCAATCTGTCTCATGCACAATGGAATAGCGTATGCTGGAATTTTCCGACCGGGGCACATGTCCCTTCAAAACAAAATAAAAATATAAAAACTTACTTTTCTAAATGTTGTATTAAATTTGAGAGTTTTGTTCTGCCCATCTAAGTCTAAAATAATAAAGACAAGTTTTCTGTGAATTTGTGTGAATTCTTATGAATTTCAGTCCAAACACATTTTAATATTCCATGGAGTTAAAAAACTTCGAAGTTTTCTAAAACAAAAAGAGAACGCTCGAGAATTTCTGTCAGAGAAAATTTTGGTGGAAAAAAATATTTTTTTTTTATGGGTGATATGAGGGAACAAAATTGATTTTTATTTTTAAACTGCCGAATTATATAAAAAACTGGTATGCCATTTGAGAAATGTATAAAATTCATTCTCCATGGTCCAGTTTTTCAGAGTTGAGTTAACTACGAGTTAAGTCAGAACCTTTTAGTTATTCCCATTCCCACAAACAAAGTTTACTCAGAAGCATTTCTCAGTGGAGGATTATTTTTAACTCAGTTGTGGAAAATATGTACTTATGTATATTCGAAATCGAAATGCAACACTGTGGAATTTGAACTTTTACTATTGAGAAGCAGATGGCGTTACTATAGAAATTATCTTTTTCGTTGTTTTGCACTTTGATTTTACTACATTTTTGACAACACGACGAATAAATATCCATGTATAATTGGTTTCCGTTATTTCTCAAAATCATTTTTAAATAGCAGTCACCCCCTAAATCAAAGGTCAATGCCCTACAAAAAATATTTGTCTAACAAAATTTTGTCCGAGGTCATTAACTTTTTCCATACAAATTTGTATGGGATTTTCACTCTTTTCACGTTTTATTTTTTTTCTCTCAAATTACAGCAGCTATTCTAATGTTTTTTGTTGGTTTTTATTCTTTAGTCATCTTTTTAAAAGATCACGTTCAAAAATGTATTGAAAAAAAAAAATATAAAAAAATTTCGCTCGAAATATTACCAAGGGAATTCCCTTATAAAAACAGCATAGAATAAATCGCCATTAAATTTAACATGTAATTTTTTCCAATAAGGTTTTTGAATGAGTTTTTAAAGGAAGTATTAAGAAACAAAAATTAATAAAAAGATTTTGAATAGCTGCAGAAGAGAGAGAGAAAAAAAGAAAACGTGAAAAGTGCGTAAATCCCATCTAAATTTGTGTGGGAAAAGTATAGGCTTAGAACCGCGTGTAAATGACCTCGGACAAATTTTTTTCGCCAAATATGTTTTTGTAGGGCATTCACTTTTGATTTGAGGGGTGTCTGCTATTTAAAAACGATTTTGGGAAATAACGGACACCCTAATGTACCTATATACATATGTCCGAGTAAACTCATCAAAAAAAATTAAAGGACGATATTTTATTAACAATTTGAGCCAAAATTGTTAAAACAGCCATCTTAATAAGTTAAAAAAAAAACAGTATATTATCTCATTTCATGAACGAATATGAAAAAATAGTTTAGAGCGTTTTTTTGAGGTCGTATAATACGAAACACACATTTACTGAAATTTCCCCTGAAATATTATAAAGAACCATTCCTAGAAAAAAATCGTACCATCTTGCTTTTACTTATAAATAGTTCAAATTGCTTGGAATTGGAACCTTACAACTCTGAAAAAAGAATATGCAAGTTTTTATAAAATAAATTCCAAGACTGCATCGTTTAGAACCTAATAATTTAAAAAAAATGTATACCTGTTCAAAACATAAATTTTGAAAGTTATTTATAATATTTTATGTACCCATACAGTTTTTAAAACATTTTCGAGGAAAAATATTGTTAAACCAGTTTGAAGTTTTAGTTTTTATGCAGAAAAAAAATTAAATTTCCAAAAGAATTAACACGCTAATTTCGTAATATCGAATTTTAAATTAATATTTTTTTTTTACAAATAAAATATTTTTTTATGAATTTTGGGATGCAATATTATTTATACTTTTTGAAAATTTTGTATTGAAAAAATTATTACAATAAGCCTTGTACGCTGTTTAAGTGAAAAGATTATCTGTGATTTTCCAATCGACAGTGAAAGCCTAAATGAAAAGATTGCCAAGAAATATGGAGAATTTTAAATATCAGATGTCAAATAAATAAAAATTCAGCTTCCTTACATGACTTAAGATTCTTCTTTGGTCTTGTAACAACAGCTACCTCCATTAGAAATACTAAAAATTTGGCCGATTTCTTCTTTTTTTCCTCTTTAAAATTATTTTCTTCCATTTTGTTTGATAAAATTTGAATAACAAAAAAAAAAAAAACACACATTAACTGTTATATTTTCCATATGAGTATATTTTTACGTACACAAATTTCTTTTAGAAAAATTTTGGCGTAAAACTTTTCTTTAATCTCTAATTTTAAGCAATAGCAATGAAGATATTTTTAGCTAAATTTCTTTTTAATCCAAATACCACTGTAATTAAATAATAAATGGCATCAATATGCTTCGGTTTTAATGTTTTGATAAACTGTTGTATTTAACTTAGGTAAGTATAGATTTATAATAATGAATGTTTGAATTGCATTACTATTATTATTAGCGTACAATGTACTTCTTTAAAATTTTTTAACCACCTCAGCTGTAAAGCATCTATTCTAACAATCAAGTCATGAATTTTATTTTAAGAAAATCTCTTCTCAGTGAAAAAAAAATTTAAATTCTGAGTTGGTTTTAACTAATTATTTCCTTAAATGTTAAATGGATATTGGTTCATTTTAAGACTGCAAGTTAGTACCATGGCCAAAGTAATTTTAAACATATCCTTTTACACTATTGTACAGGGCGCTATTTACACTTAAACCGGTCCTGATTGAAAGTATATGACAAAACAAAACTAGTCATCTGTGTTATTATTTCACCAGAGCATGAAAGATTTAACGACAAAAAATGGAAAGAATTATTTTTAAAAATAGATACTTGTATAGAATAAAAACAAAATAAAAAATTCTTTTTCCTCTCAAAGTGAATCCAAAAGTGTAATAAAAATAATTAAATTAATTAGAGCATTAAAGATTTTAACTAAAATTAAAAATATATTTATGTTTTTATATCTGGAACCCGACTACAAAGGATTCCGATGCTTTGAATTCATATATTTTAGAATCAGCACTTGAATTTTTATAACTTTGATAATAATTGATAGAAAATTTAAATTATGCAAATAAACTCAATTATATGATCTAAAAAATGGCGTATTAAAAAAACTTTAAGCTTTCCATTATTGATATAAAATCGAGGAATTATTCGGTTTCGCGCTTTTTAACATTTTCCGAACATTTTTTTTATTATTGGCAGAATTTTGTAAAACAGAATTTTTAAAATCAGAATTTTGAAAGCAGAGTTTTGACCTGAAAATTTTGTTGGAAGTTAAACAAAATTTAATTTTTTCTCAAAATTGATTTCACAAATTTTTATAAAACCAATAATAATTTTCTTTGAGTTAAAGGTTAGAGCTACCGTTGGGTATAATATTGTATTTTTAATGGTTCCTACGATAGACACATTTGTATGGTTTTGACTTTCTCAAAAACGAAAGGTGTAACTGATTTTGATTAGATGTAGAAGCTTTTAAAATGTTTAATTTTGTAGTAGCTAGTTATAAAAATTCTTATGTGTTAATTTTTTGTAAGGAAATGATTTTATAAATAAATTTAGTAAACTTCAACAAGATCTATATTTGAGGTCATGAATGCAAAAGTGGCGTAAACCCACAAAATTGAAATGAAATACTTATGTCCCGTATTTTTACATTTATGCATCATAAGATATCTATTGAAAATATTTTAGTTGACTTTATTAAACCTGGAAACATTATTTTCTTAAATACTACAGTTTGGAAGATTTAACCAAAAATTATTTGAGAAAACAGCATTAATAGTACCTGTCATATAAATAGTCAAAAAAGAGGCTGGATGCGACTCACACTGGCAACTTCCAATAGGTGATGCCCTCGGAAGCAAGAGGCCTGATATTATTTTATTTTTTAAAAATTGTCTATTGAAGATCTTCGAAAGAGTTCTTAAGCATTCAATTTTCAGTGAAGTGAAGATTAGTGAGAAGAATTAAACTAACCCAAAGCCAACATCATTGTTTGTTCTCAAAATATTTGAGACGAAACAAAATTTTCAACAATTATTGGTAGCTTTTTTCGTTTAAAAATAAACAATTTATTGATTTTTTTTACAAACTCTATCAAATATCAATAATTAATTAAGTAAGATGAAGGATTAAATTAACTAGGAGCCAATATAGTTGTCTGTTCTCTAGATATTTGAGGCAAACAAAAATTTCAGCAATTATTGGTAAAATTACTTGTAGTTTTTTTCGCTTTAAAAAAAACTATTGATTCAATATTTTTAACAAAATTAAAAATTTGTATTAATAAACAAGTCTATAAAATAAAACTGCCCCGAAGCCAATTTCAATATTTTTTCTGAAGATATTCGAGAAAACCCACTTTTTTCCAAAATTCACAGCAACTTTTTTTTATTACAAAAAAAACTATAAGTTGAAATTTTTTTATATTTTTATCAATTACTATCACGTTAATATGCGTAGAATAAAATCAACTTGAAGTTGCTAGCATGATTTGTTCTTGAATCCTTCTAGACTAAAGAAACTTTACAAGGGTTTTTTTAAATTGCTATAATAAGAAAACCGCTAGTTGAATTTTTTGAACGTCCTTTTTACACTTACTGAAACTTATATCGTTCTATCATTTAAATAAAATTTATTTCAAGTCAATATCTTCATTCGTTCTTGAAATATGGTGAACGAAAAAAAAGCAAGGGGAGCTTAAAAGTGCAGATATGTCAAAATTTTCTATTCGACAAATCGGACCAATTACAATAACTTCCAAAGGGAAGTTAAAAACAGTTGAGGAAAATACTATTTTTCTCGAAAATAGGTCTAAGAATTTCGAGCGACGCACGTTTTGGCGGAAAAATAGATGTCTAAATCTATCATTGATAAGTAAAATTCGCAAAAATTCGAAATAATTTTGCAAATTAAAATTTAAAAAGATACGTGTTTTTGGCTACAGGAAACAATGTTTCGAATATTTAATATTTCTGAAATAGGTAGATGATTTTTTTTTGGGCTGAGGTCATAATTCTGTATGTGTCAAAATTCTGTAAGTGCCAAAATTCATTTTCCAAGATTCTATAAATCTAAAAACAAAATTCTGTTTTGCATAATTCTGTATATATAAAAATACAGGATTTCAAAATTGTTTTGGTAGTGAAAAAAATTGCCCTTTTATTCATTTTCCAAAAAATTTGTCTTTTATCATTTACAGAATTTCGGAACATAAATATTTAGCCCGTGGATCTGCAATTTTAACTCACCGACTATGGCCAATTAACTGAGGTTCCACGATGGATGGTTCAGGCATCAACTTGGTTTAAAAAACGTACTTGAACCTTCGAAAAACGTCAGTAATTCTTCCAAGATCATTCAGAAAAACTTGCTAAACCACGGATTAAAATTTGAACCACGTTTGTATTTACAACAGGAACTAAGATACAGGGTGGCGCACGAATCATGCTACAAAAATAAGACGTAATAACTTTTTTTCTGTGTGAGTAATCGGCTTATTTTTTTTTTATTTTGTAGGTTACTATTTAGATTTATAAAAATGGATGCTTGGGATACGGAGAAAAGAATTTGGATAGTGCAACGGTACCATGTTTTGCAGTCCGTCATTTCCGTCCAAAGGGAATTTAGGCGGGAGTTTGGCGGTAATCCTCCGAGTAGATGGACCATTATGAGGTTTGTAAACATGTTTGCTGAATCTGGAAGCATCGCACGAAGGCCGTACCATCGAGATGCCAATGTTCGGGTTCAGGATACAATCGCAGCAGTAGCATCTGCAATACAGGCCAATCCGAGCGTTTCGACCCGAAACTTATCGGGGCAAATTGGAGTTAGTAGACGGTCATTACAACGGATACTTCATGATGATTTAAACTTGTTTCCGTACAAAGTCCAAATTACTAGCAAGTTAAACCCTCAGGATTTGCCTGTTCGCTTGGAATTTTGCCAAAAAATGATATCAATGGCCGAAGAAGACAACACATTGATCAATTATTTGTTCATGTCTGATGAGGCCCATTTTGATCTTAACGGCAATGTAAACAAGCAAAATTGCCGTATATGGAATGAGTCTAATCCAGAAATGCTCCATGAGACGGAACTGCACCCAGAACGAGTCACTGTGTGGTGCGCAGTTTCATCAAGGTGTATTGTCGGGCCGTACTTCTTTGAAGAAAACGGTGTAACCGTTACTGTCAATGGAGACCGTTATTTAAAGATGTTGAAGGAGTTTTTTTACCCAGAACTGCGCCGAAGACGTATACCATTCAACAGCGTTTGGTTTCAGCAAGATGGAGCAACTGCACATATAGCCAGACCAGTTATGGCGGAGCTAAACAAAAAATTCGCAAACAAATTAATTTCTAGGAACTCCACTCTTCACTGGCCCCCAAGGTCACCTGACCTGACTGCACCAGACTTCTTTTAATGGGGTTATGTCAAGCAAGAGGTGTATAAAACGAAGCCCAGGAATTTAACTGAATTAAAGCAGTCCATAACGACAATAATTGAGGCGATCCCAACTTCAACTCTTCAGGCCGCAATGAATAATTTTTTGATCAGGTGCCGCATATGCGTGGGAGAGCGTGGAGGTCATTTGCGGTCTATAATCTTTAAAAACAACTAACTATTTAAAATAAAATTTAATTTTCAAAACCAATAAAAAAAAATAAATGAAATACATCGATAAAAAAAAAAAGTTATTTGAATTTCTTATTGTAGCAAAATTGGTGCGCCACCCTGTAGAAAGATTTGTTTGATAAAAAAAAGTTGTGTCTTTTATCATTTACAGAATTTTGGAGTACAGAACTTGTTTTGATAAGTAACAATAAGTCTGTTTTTCACCTAATGATAAAAAAATCATGAAAAACTAATTTTTCGCACCATAAACATTTATCAACTTTATATGACTCGCTCTACAACCATTCATCCAAATGAAATATTTTTTTCTATCACTAGAATTCCAAATATTTGCTAATTCCCTTTTGCATGAATAGGTCACTGGCTGGAGCACATGGCCATGAATTCCCCAATCTTATATGTCATCTTAACAAAAATGTTTTTTTTTTTTTGAGAAAGCTTTTTTTCGAGATATTCTTCAAGGCAGATGAAAAGTACTTCTCATCATCGTTTTTGTGACTCAGCACATAGTTGTAAGTCACTTCGATTCCTGCCAACTGTCACGCACACGATAGTTGTTGAAAGTATGGTAAGTCACTTAACCCTGCTTTTCCATGATCTGTCAAGCCACCAGATTTATATTTTTAATCAAATATTATTAGTTAAAAAAGGAACGATCCGTGAATTTCCTGCAAACTATATTAAAAAAAAAAACTAAGTTCAGATCCGACGATTAAGATTATTAACCCACAATTGGCTTACTAAGTACCAGTTGTACAAATATTTAATCCGTTCGTGGTTCTGCAATTTTAACTCACTGACTTTGGTGAATTTAATGAGGTTCAATGTTTCAGGCATTAAATTGGCTACAAAAAACATACATGAACCTAGAAGAATCGTTGAACCCCTGTAATTCCATCAAAATCAGTCCGAAAAATTTGCTGAACCACAGATCAAAATTTGAACCACGTTTGTACAACAGGGAAGGGAAGTCTTAATTTACATTGAAGAAATATTTGTATTTTAGAAAAGAAAATTTTAGATTTACCGAATTTTGAAATACATAATTTTGGAAACAGAATGTAGGAACTTACAGAATTTTGGATTTACAGAATTTTGAAATACAGAATTCTGAACTTATAGAATTTTAGAATGCAGAATAGATTAATTTTATTTGTAACTGCTCAAAAATAAATATACTTTAAATTTGTATTCAAAGTTTTTTCTAGAATATTAAACAAAAATAATAAATTTTCTATTATTTACGTTTTTAATTCTTCATTATTAAATAAAAAATTTTCTCAAAAATTCATTTTTTAACAGCCGATGCAATATGCAACGCTTTAAATTTTATAAGATTTAATAAAAAATCTAATGGTATTCATCGCGGTGGTTTCAATTTCAGGAGTTGATTAATATTTACTTAATTCTAATTGTCTTTTAAAACATTACTTCAGTTGAAACTCAAATCTGTAAGATTCATGCAATTGGAACACTGTTCATTTGTGTGTTGTTTTATATAATATTACCATCAATATAACTATTGTTTTTGTTGTTGGCAAACAAGTACTTTTAATTATAGTATTTATAATTATTTCAATATATGTAGAAACGTCCCAGATAAACAAAAAAAAAAAATATACAAAAATTAAACCCATATCTTTAGAAATTCTTGCGGTCTCAACTCGTACATTATTTTTTATTATTATTAAAAAAAAATAATTCATAGGTATTAATTTATGATCAGTTTTCTTCACATACACATACAAACGCGAATCAACTTTATCTTATTTTAGATGTGAAAATGATAAATCTTAAAAAATATTTTCCATCCCAACACCTTAGAGAAAAATATTCGACAAACTGCGAGTTCTATTTTTATAAACAAAAATATGTACAAATTTTGAAAACCTACAACGTCGCTTAAGTGCAGTGTCGACAAAAGAGTGTCAGTTGAATTCTACCAGAAACGAAGGTACTTTCTTCATTTCCGTTTGATGCATATTGTTTAATGTTTGGATTTTTGAGTGATCGTGGCGCACAATGTCAGGGTTTTTCCTTCAAAAACACTTTTTGTCAACTGTTGGTATTGACTTTCTTCTTATTTTCTTTTACCTGTCAGGGAAGATATTTGGAAGAGAAACTTTTTTGGCAACGCTAAGCAAAACAATGTCAAAGAACGATCTTCGCTATTTGTCTCTATCTTGTTGGTTTTTGAAAACCAAAGATCTAAAAAAGAAAAATACAAACCAGAAACGTTTTTTTTTTTTTTCAGATAGAAGTAGGTGTGTGGATTTTATGTGGCGTGCCGGGCGGTGGGATTTTTTTGTTTTCGTTTTTGAATGAAATGCTGCCAAAAATTATCTAAAATTCTAACACACAAAAATTGTTCGCGTGCCAAATTAAATAAATATACAAAAATCAAAGTTAGAAAACAGAGAAGTAGAGTAAGAGAGATGTAGAGATAATGTAAATATTTATATGTGTTAGTTGGCCACTGGTGTTTTTTTTTTTTAATTTTATTTTTCTAAATTCTGATGTGGAATTGGAAAAAAGAGTAGGTGGGTGGGAAGGAATGGTTAAGCAAGAGATGGAAATAAATAAGAGAAATGCAAAAGTGCTTGTGTGTTGTGGTTGTTTGTAAACAGTGATGTTGGAGATGGTGTTTGAGAGTCATCTGTTGTCAGAGGTTTTTTAGCTCGTTGTATCGTTTCATTTCTTATAGATGGAGCTGATCAAGATGGTTAAAGCTTTTTTTGCTTTCAAAGCGTTTATTTCAAAAAGTTCAACTGATAATTTTAAATTTTAAATTATCTGTTCTTTTTTCAAATATTTAAAATTTCATTCAAAACAAAAGAAGACTTATGAAGAATTTTCCAAAAAAGAAAGATTAATGTTTAAATAGAGGAAAACAAAATGTTTGTGAGGTACTGAAGAAAATCTTTTTGATATCATCCAATTGTCCCCTAGTCACAGCTTCGCACAGCGCGGTGGCACGAATCCGAGGGATACAGTTTTTGAAGTCGTGTCACTGACTATTAAAAACCTGTGACTTAAGAAACCCGTAAGGGAAAGTCTAACAGGGTCAAATTCCTTGGCCTTGGTGGACAAAATTTACGTCACCTATATACGAGAGACAACAACCCTTCCCATTGTCCTTAGCTTAATCAGCTTCAATATGTAGTTCTGTCATGTTGGCAGCACATACCTTCTAATTTAATCGACTCGATTTTATTTATTAAGAGGTGTACTCTGCCAGGCATCAAAGTTTTGGAGTGGCAATCTTGACCTTTAATCTCCGTCCAGTTATCTTAACCGATAAATTCAATACCTCAATGCATATGTTGGTTCTATAGCAAGTTCTGCATTTCTCTTACAACGATGATAGGGGATACGACGACGAGCCAAAAGACCGGTCCTTGTCGTACATTTTTTTTTTTAGCAATTTTACAATTTTTTTCTTAAAAACAACTACAATTTTCTTAAAAATCAAATTTAGTTCCAAAATATATTAGAACAATTAGGTAAGGCTTAATTTGAAAGGGAACTGGTAACTAAAGGTATACCTATTAAAGAACATTTTTTTTTTGATTTTCGATTTTTTTGAAAATATGTTATGACTGATTTAAATATTTTTTGAATGTGGAAGATTACAAAAACTACATATTCATATTTACATGGCCTATTTTTTGACACTCGATATCTAAGAGTTTTTGTTATTTTTTTATATGTACATAAGGGTGGTCCTTTTGTTTATTTTTTTGTAAATTTCGAGTTGGATAGGCATAAAATGGTTATATACATAGAAAAAAAAATCCTAATTTTTCAGGGGGTATTTCCTCCCGTTCAATTTTTAAAAAAAATTTAAGTTTGAAAATTATTTTTTCAAAAACTATTTATAATGAAAACTTCACTTAGAAAGCATATTATAGAATGAATTAGTGGCCTTAAGAAAAGTTATAGCGTATCATTGTTAGTGTTCCTGTTTTTTTTTTTAAATATTTTTTTTTCTCTTTTGAGCTAAATTTCTAGAAAATTATCCCTCTTGCCTGAACGGTAAGAAATAGATCCCCCTCCGAAACAATTTTTTCTCGTCTGAATATAAGCTTAACATTCTGATTTTTTTTCGCGTGTTATAAGAATAACCCTAACCCCATAACTAATACGTTAAATTGAAAAAAATTGAGACCAGGGGTGACCTATAGTGGTTTTTGGTAATCCTGCCTACACGTTTTTTCTTACTTTTTAGGACTAAAAACAATGGTACCTCCCATACAATTTTTTTTTAACAATTTTACAAAAAGGACACCTTTGGACGGGAAATCATCTTTCGAAATGTGGTTATGAATGGAACCCCAACGAACTATTTTTTACTTTCGATTTTCTTAAAAATGGTGAGTATTTTTGAATTCAATAATTTTTATTATACAGAAGTTTCTAAACAATATAAAGAGATTTTTTACAAAAATTTTCCAAACAAATATTTTCAAAACTGCCTACATATAAGATTTTTAAGTAAACTGGATATTTAAATTTTTTAAAAACTTTTTAAAGTATTTTAAGTAAAAATTATTTCTTAAAACAAATAACGTTCCATACAATTGTTAAAAAACCGTTTAGGAAATTTTTTTCTTGAAAACGGCTCTTAAGATTTTTATAATGCTTAAATAGTGTGATACGCTACCAAAAATTATAAAAAATTGCTTTTAGCACCTATTAATTGTACCTCTCTGAAAGGTTTTTTTAAATAAATTTTAAATTGTCTTACTATTGGCTGACAAATTTTGTATACAAATTTCAAATAAGATTAAAAAATATTGCATTAAAAAATTTTCAAAAACAAGTTTTTGAATTTTTAAAACTGATTTAATTTTTTCTTAACTTTGATATCTCAAGAAATGGATTGACATTTATTTTTAAATTTTAGTTTTATATGCAAATGAATAAATACTTAAGATTTGCATAAGAAAAGTTTTCCTCAAAATTTTTTTTTAAGTATTTGATATATAAAAAAAAATATTTAAAAAAAAAACCGCTGCAACGATCTCAAATTTTTTGCTGTCCCATACAATCATATTCAATCAGGAATCAGGATGGCGTTCTTTTTTCATCTCAAACTCTCAAAGAAGTTTTTATAGCTAATTTAACTATCGCATCGCATGAATTTTTCTCTCATAATTTCCATGTCTTCACATTACACCTAATATTCTTAAAACTTCACCGTCTAGAACATAAGTACGTGTGATCCAGTCATGCATTTTATTTTTATAAAATAATAACAGTACAATAAATACGAAAGTTAAAAAAACCGTTGAGGAAAATCTAATTTCTCTAAAAAACGGCTCCTACGATTTTTGTTGTGTAAGCTGAAATTTTTGAACGGACTTAAATAATTTTTTTTATTTAAAATCTCAAATAAGTACTCATAAATAATGTTGCATATATATACATTAGGGTGGTCCTTTTTTTTTTTTTTGAAATCCTTAAATGGATTGGCATCAAAATTAAGGTGAAAATAGGAAGACCAGGGGGGTGAAATAAAAATCTGAAAAAAAGGGAAATTGTTTTTCAATGTTTTGAATCGAATGAGGGCTATCCAAGACTACGTCCAATTTAAGGACCACTCTAATATATATATACATATATAAACATCAAAATAAAAATTGAATTTTTAAAAAAGTTTCTATGTTTTTTGAAAAACTAATATATCAAAAACAGTTAGACAATTTTTGTTTGGTATTTTTTATATGCACATAAGTAATTACTTAGTATTTGCATACAAAAAATTGTCCTGAAAAATGTTTTAAAAATTCTGTGTATTAAAACTATTTTTAAGAAACGGTCCAACCATTTTTGAATTTATAGCATTCTTTTTTGCATTGTTAAAGACGTTATGTTATAGCTAGTTTGAATAACAAAATTCATGTTTTTTTTTAAGTATTTGAGTCTACGTTCCTTGTTCCTTGCCTACGTTCAATGCTTTGTGTTAACGAGGATTGGATTAACATTGAAGTCCGAACTTTATACAGGAACATAAATTCCAATTTAAACGTTTTAACGAGTTTCTCAGCTTTCAACAAACCTAATTGCTCAGCCAATTATTTCTTAAATAAGTTCAGAGTATACAAATGTAAAAAGACTCTTAGGCTTATAGTTCGTGGACCCAATTTTTGTTTAATTATTTTTGAAAATAGAAATGAGACAAATAACACTTTTTCGATATAGCCAACTGATTTTTCTATCTGTTCTCAGATTATCTTGTGACTACTTAAAAATTGCTATTTTCAAAAATGTCAAGTAATTGTCAATTTCATCATCAAATAATCGTTATTTTTTGATAAAAAAATTTTTATCGTAAAAATCGTTGGTATTTCATTATTATTGTTCCAGCAAAAATAGATATGCAAAGTAAAGCCTAACACAAAATATGTATCTGTCGTCAATTCGCAGGTGATGTTTTCGAACATGAACATGCAAACTTCATTATTAAACAAACAGCCCAGGAAAATTAGACTCTCACTTCGAAAAAATTCCGACAAAGCTGAATTTAGGTAAAGACCTTGTTTTGACGTCTTAACCATTTCCTGAAAAGTTCCGTAAATTTGGGCGAGGGCTTAATTTTAAAGGAGGGTTAAAGATGGCGGTCTTCCCCTTACAGCGGGTACACCAAAAACTTGGTTTTATAAAGAGGAGATGTAGCTAAACTCAAATCGTACAAAAACTTTAGCCCATCGATTAATGACATTGAAATAAATGTTTGGAAAAAATTTACTCGACCGTGATTTTCTCAGAATCTATTAATTGTATGAAAAAGTTTGTTAATATTTTTTGTTTAAAATAATATAAGCTACAATTTGTACCTTCACGTTTTTTTTCAAAAAAAAAAAAAACTTATAGTTTTCCAAAAATTAAGAAATACTGAATCTAACCCGCTCTAAAAAATTTAGCCCCGGCCTAAATTTACGGAACTTTTCAGGAAATGGTTAAGACGTTAAAATAGCTCTTCACCAAAATTCCGCTTTGTCGGAATTTTTTCGTAGTTTTGCAATTTGTTTGTCTAATTTTCCTGGGCTAAAAGTGCTAATGAAGAAAAATTTTTATTTGCGTTTTCGAACATAAGGCTTTTGCAGTTCGTGTTTGTACATTCTGCAAATGCATTTTTGATGCAGAAGACGTTTTCGGAAAATAACTAGAAATCGAAAACTTGACAAATGCCTTAAAAAATATCAAATTATATATTAAATTTTGACAAGTTTTCCACTTTCAAAATTCTCATTGAAATTCTAAATTTTTATGAAGCATTGCCTTTGTTGTTCTTAACTAAAAAATGCCACTTTACCTTAAGGGAAGCTTTATTATTAACCGCTCTTAGTTTTATTTTCTGGTTTTTCTTATGGGCCTTGAAGATAAGAATTTAACAACACAGCGAGAGTTTAAAACGATGAAAAAGCAAGTACTATTCCAAGAAGTTCAATTAAAACTTAAAATACTAAATAGAGTCAAGCGCGAGAATTGATTTTGACCTCTTCAAATCAAAAATTTGCTTGATGCGTGATGTATCTTCCTTTATTTGTGACACATGAACTATGGTTAAAAATGTGTATAAAATTTAACCTAAGCTAGTCTTACACAACAAAATATAAAATAATTTTACTGAGCATTGTTGAAAATTCGCATTGTTGAAAATCCGTATTCGTGAAAATAACTGTTTTTCACTTCATTTATTTGATTTTGATTAATTTGAAAATTTCGGTTATTTCCTTCAATAAACTGAACTCTTTTCCATTTCACGAGTAATTCGTTTAAGAAAAAATGGAAATTCCACTTCATAAATAATTACTTTAAGAAAGTCAAGATTTAAGAAAATGTAGAAAATTGTGCTTTCAGTTAAATGGAGTTGATTGTTGATATTTTTTTCTTAAACAAAAGTAAAACACACTCAAATTTTCAAATTTTATTTCACTTACTATTTTGAATTTTCACTGTGATATTTTATTTAGTTTATTTTGTGTTTAGTAAAATTCGATTCGTAGATAAAAATAAATTTTATAAATCGTAATACTATTTTCAGTATATTATTTCAATTCAAAAATCTGACTAATAATATTTTGAATTTATACAGTTTTTTTTTTTTAATTTCACACGATTAAATAAAAAGTTTTTAAGTATAATGAATAATTTAAATAAACTTTATATAAGCAACTAATTTAATTTATTTATTTGATTATTTTCGTATATAAAATCTTCTGTTTTAGTATTTTGTTGGTGTTGTTGTTTAAATTCGTGATCCACGATTATTGTTAGAAACTACAAGTTGAGCTTGGGTGGTTGCTGTACCTAATAAATTTGCTGCACTGCAAGAGTAAATGCCAGCGTCATCTAAAAATATAAGAATTTAAAATTGGAATTAAACAAGTCAACAATTTAAATTATGATTACAAAACAGGTGACTCAGAAATCAAATTTTTAGATGTTGATTTTTTTTCAAAATAATCAATAAATAATGAAAAGCTTAGAAGCATGTTCAAATTATCATATAAATTATATTATTTTCAATGGAATGGTATTTGTTAATTTAATAATGAATTACTTGCAAAAAATTTTAATTTAATTATAATTTTTATTATAAGTTTTGCTAAAACTTGATTTATCAAATTTAAACAAATAAAAAGTAAAAGTTAATTCAATATGAAACAAAATATCCTAAGACATTCTTATGATATTCTTAAATATTATAAGATTTATTTTATTAAAATCGGTCAAGAATTTTCCGAGAACATAGCGGACAAACTTTTGGCTTTCTTTGTCTTTTTAAAATACAAAACAAACAAACAACAATTACAAAAAGTGATTACCTGGATAAGTTTGTGGTATTGTTAATCGGCAAACTCCATTTCGGTATTCGATAACATGTTTATTGCTGCATTCAAGTTCATAACCATTTTTATACCAAGCAATAGAAGTACTATGATCACTTTGGACAATACATTCGAAACGAGCAGTTTTTCCAGTAACTGCAGCTATATCTTTTAATGGCTTTAATAAAATTATAGACATTTTTAATTTAATGTGTGTCATAATATATGCAAAATTATTGTTGTAATTACCGTTATAAAAACAGGAGGTTTCTTTGTTTGATTCTGACGAAGTAAATGCGAATTGACTGGGACATCAGATGATTGGTCAGAAACTGTGGTATTTTGTGAAATTTCTAAGTAATTTTTTTAAATTTGATATCCATTTGTTAAAATATTAGAAGCAGAAGCATTTTTTTTAAATTATTAATTTTATTTTTAATTTCACTCTTCACTCTTTTTTTAAATCAAATATAATTTATAACACACGCTAAACAGTACAAAAAATGTTATTTTATATCATGCAATGACAAAAATGGCAAAAACACAGTAGGTTTACTTTTATAAAATACTGTCATTTTAAAAAATTTCGGCACTTAGAAATAGTTAGAAAATATGTCAGCAATTATTTTAAAACCATAAATAAAGTATAAAAAAAAAAGAATACGAAAACCAAATCTATTTTACCAATATATTGTTGTAATTTATTGCGAAGAAATTCAAATTTTTCGTTAAATAAAAATGTAAGCTTTTAGAAAATTTCAAAAAAATGTATTTAAATGATTTTGATGATAACAATTCAAAATTTTTTAACGAGGAATAAATAATAGGTTTTGACGACACAGATGTAACATACTGGCCTCTGGATTATATTATTCCTCATGGTGTATTCCCCCTCCCATTTTTATTCTTTCATTTTTACTTGCGATATCCATATACATAAGTACGAGTGCTATCTGGTAAGTTATGGCATTGGTAAACAAAATTTACTCAACATTTTTATCAAATTTTTCATAACAATGTTAGGGAAGACATACAAATTGGCTCTCAAAATTGTGTCTAATCTGTTCGGTTGGAATGATTTTCTTAAAAATTGGTACTAAGTTGTTTTTGGAGAATCCGTCCATAAGTTTTTTTTTAGAAAATAACGGTACAGGGCCGCAGGATTTCAAAATTCAATTTTGGAAAATGTCCAAGAACAAAAGTTACTTCGATACGAGTAGAAATCTTGTACTAGGTCCACCATACTCATCTTGAATATCTGACAAAATAAATTTCGAGACCCCTTAATAAACATCTGGGGCATATAGCACAGAACAACAACTTACAACTGGTAAACAATTACTTGTTCAACTATGTTTGTTCAACAAGTGAAAATCATTTCTGTAACACAATGAGTACCGTTACAATTGTCAACTGAAAAAAGTTCCCTCGACTTGTTGAACCATTTTAACAAGTATTTCTTACACGATGAGTCGTAAAGTCTCCGACAAAAAAAAACATTTTATCTAAAATCAGCGCGTTTCTTTTATAAGTGAACGAACGTTATAAGGAATTTCAGTAACATAATGAACATTTTGTACGCCATACACGAACAACACTAGTGAGTCTTTTTCAAAGTATTTTTTTTTTTAATATTTTTGTCTATTTTTGATTCTCATTATGTCTGCTCGATTCAGAAATAAAATTTAAATACTTTGTAAACCAAATTTTTAACCACTTAATTAATTCTAAGCAAACTTTCCGATTTCATCACTTGATAAATACTACTACAAGCGTTTATTTCTAACTCGTTTACTTCGAAAAAGTCCTCAAACGTCAGTTGAAATTTAGCAACTATTCAACAAGTTTATTCGCTATTCTTTAAAAACTTGTTGTTTTCAGTTACAGAAACAGTAAATTTATGAAATTTCCCACGTGTTAAAAGAATCAAAAACAATTGTTTATAGTCTCCTAGACTTGTTGTTGCGTGTTACACAAAATTTAAAAAAATTGTTGAGTTTCACTTGTTTAACAAGCACTTTATGTATTGTATTATAGGCCACTGAGGTCTATAACACAGAACAGAAAGTCAACTATTTAAAAATTACTTGTTCAACTATATTTGTTCAACAAGTGAGAAAATGTCCCTAGACTTGTTGAACCAGTTCAACAAGGAATTTTTACACGATGTGTCATAAAGTTTCAGAAAAAAAGTATTCTATCTACAATGTTTGTTTTTTTTTTTTGGCTTGGAAAATGTTATTTGTGGTAGAGGACTTTCAGTGATATACTCAATATTTTGTACACCACACACGGACTCTATTTCAATGCCAATTCTTTTTTTTTTAATATTTGTATCTGTTTTTGATTCTCATTTTCCCGATTCGGAATAAAAAAATTAAATATTTTGTAAGCCAATTCTTGACCACTAGCTAAATTCTAAACGATTTTCACGATTCTTTCACTTGATAAACTACTGCAAGTGTTTATCTTTAACTTGTTCACTTTGAACAAATAGTATATCCTACCAAAATTTTCAAAAATATTTATTTTGATTTAAGAAATAAGAATTTTTTTTTTCTTAAATCAAATATTTAGAAAACAACTTGGTCGATTTTTATAAAACTTGGTTGTTGGGCCTATTTACACTTTTAATATTATTTAAAAAAAATTTACCTTTATGAAAAAGTAACGGTACTTTCCATAAAAATTTCAAAAACCATCAAGGACAATATATTTTTCTTAAAAATAGCTCCCAAGATTTTTATTAAACTTTTTCTGTATGCTTAAGTTAGTTCGATATATAAATAGTCATTTTAATGGCACCTCTTAGAAGATTTTTTTTTTTAAATTTTGAAGTTTCTCATTTTCGGCTTAACTGATTTAGATTTATTTTTTTTATATACAATTTCTAATAAGATTAAAAAATATTGTATGTCAAAAATAAAAAAAAATGAACACTAAAAAAAAATCATTTTTTTTTGAAACTTCGATATCTCAAAAATGGGTTGATAATTTTTTTTATATGCACATAAGTAAATAGTTAAGATTTGAATTTCAAAAGTTTTCCTTAAATTATTTTCAGAATTTGATAGGTATTAAAAAAAATTATTTTTTAGAAACCGCTCCGACAGTTCCATTTTTTTTTCAAACAAGAATTAAGATAGCGTTCTTTTTTTTTCATCTCAAACTCTCAAAGAATTTAAATATTCTATTTCATGCATTTAAAAATTGTTATCTCATTACTTATTTACATATAATTTTCTTAAGCCCTCAGCGTCTTGAAAATAAGAGCAAATACGACGTGCGACCCAGTCGTGCATTTTATTTTGGTTGGTCTTTGTTAACTTTTCTTGCTTGAATATTTTCATTACAATTTTTTCAACCATGAATCGCAACAATAATACCTAACAATAGCTGCGTTTTATTATCATAGGGTCCGAAGCTTCCGAGTTATATCAAAACATATCGAAAAGCTGCCAGTGTGACCACTCTCTTAGAAAAGCTTATGCCCGAACACACATTATTCAATTAAATTTTGACTTTTAAAGAAAAAATCAGTTTTTTTTTTTTTAATTTGATATTTTGAAAAACGCTTTTGTTTTTGAAATCTAGTTCAGAATGGCTTGGTCGAAAATCATACCAAAATCTTAAGTCGATATAATGAAGTTTTTACAATTAACTCCTTGCCCTTAATCTTCTGACATCGAGGAAAGTCTTCTAGTCTCTTTATGGTTTTATTTCGTCAAATCATGTTATTTTTTTAAATGTCATTTGTCCTCTTTGTTGAAAAGTTCACACGATGATTTGAAATAAATGTCTTACAACAAGTTTGAAGCAATTTGTGAGATGAGCATTTTGGAAGAAAATTTATAATGATTCCCCGTTGTGAAATAGTAGATAGATGGAAAAGCACTTGATTTTGATTTTTAGAATTACGGCTTTTAATTGGGATTAGGAGAACTCTCTTTTAAAAAAACTTATTTGTACAAACTAAGCTTTGAGCACAGTTGACACACAAATGAAAATATATAAGATGACCTCAATGATGATGATGATAAGAGAAAGTGATGACAATTCGAAGAAAATATAAACACATAATTATAAGCTCGCATTTTTTGCCCACAAAGATTGTAAGCCCTGCTGAAGCCTCACAACATCAAAATGACATCAAATAAAATGCCATTGTATTTTTACCTGTTCTCAAATTAGGCAGTGCCGAATCATTACCATGCAGTCGATCAATGTTAATTTCGATTGTTGGCAACGATGTACGACGTTTTTGAGGAACATACGCATTTTGATACTGATATGTGGGTGTTGGTGTTGTTGTTCTAGTTAAAGTTGGTGTTGTACGTTCATGTTGAATTGGTATAACAATTTCACCAGGTAAGCTTTGCATCGAACTCGAAACTGACTTCCTTGGCATATTGTTCGTACCAATGAATTTCTTACCCTCACCCGGAAATAGAATTCCGAATTCATAACCAAAATCATATTTGAAATAAATCAAACCTGTATTGGGGTCGACACATTTTGTACCTATTTTTTTGTTTTGTAGATTTTTTTTTGGGAAAACAGAAGGATCAAGAGTTAAACACTTTTTATTCTCATTTTTAATCAAACAAAAAAAACTTAGCGGGAAAATGCAAGACTCCGGTTCTTTAAGCTTGTAAAAATGAAGATGAAAAGAAAGAAAGCCCAGAAGTCCAAGCTTTCTCAATAGATCTACCATTTCATGAAAGCTTGTGAACCTCAACTCAAAAGTAAATAAAAAAAAATTCAAACCAAATTCAAATCATAAACAAAATTCAAATCAAAAATAACAAACATGCTTCAGACTTACCGTATTGGGAAACTCTAGACTCATTCCTGTAAGCCTCGGGCTTATTTGTCGTGCCTTCGCTTGGTGCCCGTTTGAATCCCGGTCGGATGTGCTGGGTTGGCGCCGATTTTAGGTCAGATGTTATGTCATTGACGAACTTGTGGTGCTTCTGTAGGAACGTAGTGCCCATATCGTTGGCTTGAGTATTGGCCTGGTTCTGGATATAGCTGTATTTTGGTGGTGAACCAACTTCGAGATTCATGTCGTCACGAGTGGTCTTGGTGACATGTCGCTGATAGGTTTTCTTTGACGAGGACGAGGAATATCTGTCAAGCGTTTGGGTATTTTGCTTGAGGTTTTGTGTGTCAATGTGGATCTTTGTCGGCATTTCAGGTCCTCGATCGAATTCCATGGGTGAGAGGACTCGTTCGTAGGTGCGTGGTAGGCTGGTACATCGTCCACCTGCACCAAGATGTGGTGGTTCAACATGGCGATACCTTGGTTCTCCCTCATTCGAGTTCGGTGTCCACAATGGGCGTATTCTAGAGCCTTCTACTTCACTTTCGTAGTCAGACTCCCTGAAATCACCAGGCACGAATCTGGTTGGAGTGCCAGGTGGTGGAACACTTTGGCGGGCTGGTGTCAAACGGTGAGGACTAGTGACTGTATATGGAAAAGGTTCCAATGGAGTTTCACTGCGTTGCTTCTGTTCATTGCTGTCAAAATGAATGACTCGCTTGGTCTGTTGCATATTTACGATGCGTTGGGAGGTTTCTGTGGATTCCTTCATTTGCATTGAGTTTTTAGTTTCCGTTGCCACCTTCGCCAAGTGCAGTGGGGCTCCAGTAACTGAAGTGTAGTACATTGTGGTCTTGGGTGGAGCTGCAGCCTGTGTGGCTTCTATGAATTTCGCAGCAACTGGTTTCGGCTTGAAGACCTTTTGCTGTTGAGTTTGACTGTGGGTCTGAGTCTTTTGATATTGTTCCTGTTTGATAGGTTCGAATTTTGGTCTTGCTGGACCTTGCATTTGTGGTGGATGTTCGAATTCCATCGGAGGCATAGGGGACTTATGACCATTGGAAACATTCGATCGACGTCCGGAGAGTGTTGGAGTTGGTGGATGAACCACTCGATAGCCCTTTATTTCGGAATCGGATTCATAAGTGCGAGAAACTGAGCGAAAACGTTCGTCCACTTCACTGCTATAGTCACTGACATCACCTTTATGGAATCTGGAAGGACTGACAGCGGGTGGAGCTTGGGGCTTTGGAGGGATGTTGTAGGTGATGTTGCTGACCATTGAAGATTTCTTGAAATCCTGGAGATAAAAAGAATTATTATAATGTTGGACAGTTGAAAGAAAACAATCTGGGTTATTTTTTAACATTAAAAAGATTAGAACATGCAAATGGGGCCTTAGATAAATAATGGACAAAAAAAAGACAATACAAGACGCACACACACACAAACACAGGGGCGAACCTTTTCTTCCCGAATGGGTGCTGCAGCGAAGCCATTTTGATATTGTTGCGTACTGCTTTGTTGCTTGCTCTCGAAGAACTGCCTACTTTCAAAGACTGATTCAAACTTCCGAGAGCTTAATTCTTCGGTATCGGCTGTGTACCCGCTAACCTTGAGCGGGACTGGGGGGACTTCCATGGACTTTGGACGAGCACCAATTACCTGTGGAGTTTTGACGGGCTTAAAACAAGACTCATCTGATTCACTACCACTATATTTCCAACGATCACTTTCGTATTCGCTTTCTGATGCTTCAAGGCGCACCAATTTTGGTGGTAAGACTGGTGGTGGAGGCTTAACGATCTTTGGAACTTCGATTTGAATGGGCTTTGAGAAGACTGGAGGTGGAGGAACTTTAGTTGCAGGTTGGGTTTGTGGAATGAATGTTGGCACGGAATGTGGCAACACTTTTGATGGTCCACGTAGAAGATCAATTTCAAGGGATTTTTCCATTGCTTCGACAAGAGATTGTCGACGCTGTTCTGGCTGAGGGGCAAAACAGATTTCCGGTGGAGATCCAGGAACAAGATTGATGTCGGGCAGTGGATCTTGTTTTGGGGCTACAACCACCGAAACAGGAACTGAAGTTACTTGTTTCACCAAATTCGGTGCGGAGAGTTCTCGACTTTCTTGTTCCTTGATTTTCTCCTCAAATATCTGTTTAGTTTGAACAATAGTTTTGGGGGCTTCAAATTCTGGTTCACTCTTGTAGCTGTATTCGTATTCACTGTGATTGCTTTCATAGTTCCCATTTTGAGTGGGAGTTGGTGTCCACAGTTTTTCCATTCTCAAACCCTCAGCAGAAGGTTTAGGCGAAGGTGATCGAGTAAATGGTCTTGCGGGATTTGGTAGATTTGCAGCTGGTCTTATAATTGGCTGTCCGTACTCAATCTTTGTCTCCTTCACAAACGAAGAGCTTCTTGAGGTCTCTTCGAGTATTGGAGAAATTTGGGGAAGAAGCTGAACCCCACCCATTGGAGGCTCTTTCAATGATTGCTGAGCTTGTGATTGTTCAATTTTTTTTATCTTGTCTGCTAATTGAGGTTTTTGGTATTCGACCTTTGGTATGTAACACATTTCTGGAGGAGAACCCGGAACAAGATTAAAGTCCATTTCAAGAGGCGGAGCTGCTGATTTAGTGGAGAGCTCAGGACCTGTTGGTTTACTCAGATCTTCAAACTTCATATACTTTTGAGCAGATTGTGGTTTCATTGGTTGCTGTTGATGCTGTTGATAGTGCTGTTGTTGATGCTGCTGTTGTTGATGTTGAATCTCGATCTTCTTAAAGTATTCCAATGAGGATTTTTTGCTTACCGAAGAAGACTCGGTTTGCCCATTTTCCATTATTGGAACGGAGTTTGTTAGAACTTGCGGTGCAGTTTGAACCGAATCAGTAACTGTTTGACTAGGTTGAAAGATTGTTGAGATATTTTTGAAATCAGGCAGAATAGGTTGTGTTTCTGTGTTTGAAGTTTGAGAAGTTGTTGGTCTATGTAAAACCGGTAAATCTAGATAAGAGGACTTGTGTTCGAGGCGCATTGTTGCTGCAGTTGTACAGCGATGTTCGGTTACGATTTTTGATTCTGAAGTTCCATGCAAATCAGTTTCAGTTGTTGTGGTTGAATGATTTGTTTGGAAACCAGGTGGTTCTGGTTTAATGGGCTATGGTAAACCAATAAAGGTTTTGATTGTAATTTTTGAAATTAATGAGAGAAAAATATTTGTAAAATAGAATGAGTATTGAAGTTGAAAGTTCAAGAAAGAAAAAAAAAATGAGATATTTTACAATGATATTTTTAATTTTCTTTAGATTTTCAAACAAACCTCAGCTATATTATCCTTAGCATCATCAAAGATGATAGTTTTTACAACTTCAACCATTCGTTCAGGTGTTGGTTCAACAATGACACAATCAGCTATACTCTTGGCTTCTCCGCCAGCGTTAGTTGCCCTTACCATAAATTTGCCAGAATCAGTTGTCTGACCTAGAATTAAATTTCTTGAGTTAAACTAATCCCATTTTGAGGAAACTTATTGTAAGAAAAAAACCTTTTTCAATAATTAAAGTGTGGGTATTTCCCACCGACTTAATTCTATGCTCCGAAAGACCAACTTCTTTCAAAGGCTTATCATCCTTCAGCCAAGTGATAGTTGGATCGGGTGTTCCAGTAACTTCAACTTCCATGACAATACGTTCGCCACGTTTGGCAACTTGTGCTTGCAGACGATGACCGAACACAGGAGGGAAGATTGTTTCTATAAAAAAAAACAACAAAAATAGATAAATTTTTGATTACATCATAAATTCATTTAAGATACAAAATCCATACATATTTCGTCATTAATCTTATGTTAACATATAAATTTATAAAAGTCAAATTAATTTCTATAATTTGTAATTTAAATGGATGAGAAATCTAGACATTTTGGCTACGAGCCAAATAGTATTCAGTTGACAAATGTGAAGTGAGTCCTTGAAATATGTAGATGCACTAATAATTAATTTAAAAAAAATTCTTTGTTTAAATAATTCACCAATTTTGTTAATGAAGGAAAATTATTTCAGTGAAACGACTCATATCAAATCATATTATGATACAAAAATTTTATCATAAACAAAAATAAATTAAATTTTTAGTAAAATTTTCTGTTCATTAAAAATATAAAAATTGCAAGAGTTTTTTTTAATGTTTAGTCATATTAAAATGTGAACTCATCTTATGCAGTATTTTTGGTAGGTTCAAAAACAATTATTGATCTTTTAAGAAAAGAATAATTTCTACATAAATCCCCCATTGAGAATAATAACGTCACAACTTTATAATGGCTGTGTTGAGTTAATACAACAATTGAGTTAAGATTTATGATTCAGTAAAATGGCAGGTGTCATTCACTAAATAGCAGATATTCTGTTTTTATAACGGGTGATTTTTTAAGAGGCTTAGAACTTTTAAAAAAAAGAACACAAAAAATTCGAAAAAATGAATGAAATATTTATTTGAATCGATGGTTTGAACCTTGCAATTTAATGTTTAAAGATAATTTCATGCAAATGTTGACCGCGGCTGCGTCTCAGGTAGCCCATCCGCTGAGTCCAATTTTGGCATACTCTTTCACACATATCGGCCGGTATCTCACGAATGAATGCATGGATGTTGGCTTCCAGTGCGTCAATCGAAGCGGGCTTGTCCCTATAGACATTAATCTTGACATACCCCCACAAAAAATAATCTAATGGTGTCAAATCGCACGATCTAGGCGGCCAATTGACCGGCCCGAAACGTGAAATTAACTGTTCACCAAACTCGCCTCGCAATTGCGCCATTGTTTCGCGTGCTGTGTGGCATGTGGCACCGTCTTGTTGAAACCACATATCATGCAAGTCAAGAACTTCCATTTCGGGCAAAAAAAAGTTTGTTATCATCGCTCGGTAGCGTTCACCATTGACAGTAACGCTGTGATTCGCATCATCTTTGAAGAAATATGGCCCAATAATGCCGCCGGCCCATAAACCGCACCAAACAGTGGCTTTTTCGGGATGCATTGGTAGCTGTTGCAATGCTTCTGGCTGATCTTCACTCCAAATGCGGCAATTATGCTTATTTACGTACCTATTCAACCAAAAATGAGCCTCATCGCTGAACACAATTTTTCGATAAAAAAGCGGATCCTCGGCCAGCTTTCCAAGAGCCCATTCACCAAAAATTCGGCGTTGTGGTAGGTCGGCTGGCTTTAGTTCTTGCACCAGCTGTATCTTAAAAGGCTTTACGCCCAAATCCTTCCGCAAAATTTTCCACGTAGTGCTGTAACAAAGGCCTAACTGCTGGGAACGGCGCCGAATCGACATTTCGCGGTCTTCTGTCACACTAGCTGATACGGCCGCAATATTTTCTTCACTACGCACAGTACGTAAACGCGTCCAACAAAGTGTCCAAAAAAGTGTCCAACAAAGTAAATTTGGTGCGAAATTTGGTCACAATCTTCCGAATAGACTGCTCAGAAGGTCGAGAATGCCGACCATAAAATGGAAGCAGCGCGCGATGAACATTTCGAACCGAGCACGAATTTTGATAGTAAAATTCAATAATTTGCAAGCGTTGTTCATTTGTAAGACGATCTATGGTTAAATTACAAACCCAACTGAAGCTGTTTGACAGTGACACAACGTACTAAACACACGTCAGCTGTCAAAACCAGTGTTGCCAAAACCAAACCAGCTAAAAAATCACCCGTTATTAGACAATGGATATGTCTTTTCATACAATTTTTCATGAACAGTGTCTAATTTGGGGTTCGTTGTGAACATTAAGTTCATGCTAACAACCGAAGCACTACATAAGCCAATTTGTATGAAAAATGCAGAAACCGTATTCGGAGGAGCTATTATGATTTTCACCTAGGCAGAAGACATCAATTGTCAAAAATTGAAATCGAAAAATGAAATTTTTTGCAATTCTTCTTCGGATTTAGCTATTCTTAACTAATAAATATATAAAACTGTTCTTGCTAACTTCAGTGTAAAGATTATTGACCAGCCGTAACTAAATCAATCGGGAAAACAAAGTTTTTACAAAAAGGCGTTCTAAATTAGCAGTTGAATATCCATTTCAAGAATATATACAGGTGTATATAAATATAGTGTTCTTTACAAATGGAACTAAATGTGAGGTGTCTGAGCTAATGGTAGTTTTAGTAGCCTGATGTGAGGATCCATAGGTGAGGTGCATTGAATGGTTATATATATTGGGTCTTTTTGATAGTGAATAACATTCATCGTAAAGTAATTTGTACGTTACAAGTTATCAAGGCCAATTAGGCAGAACGAAGGAGCTCATTTCTAAGCGCGCTGCAATCGCGCTAATAGCTGAACTCGAAACTCGATTAGAAGCTTTCGAATCCACTAGAATAAATTTTGAAAGCATTCAATCAAAAATAGAAGAATAAGGTCATAGTGAAAGCTCTTTGCAATTTGGCCGATAACATTACCACGGTTAGTGATACAAACATCAATCAGATTCATCAACTTTAAACAATACTGTTCTGGACACAACAATTAGAGGTACGTCAATCCGCCTACAAAAGATACCTCTTCGTAAGTTTTCGTGTGATTACGTCAGTTGGACGTCTTCTCAGCGTTTATCTTGAAGTCCTAGTTTAAAAAATAAATAAGAGCATGTTAACATTACGCACGGCTGAATTTTTATATATCCCACACTGTAGCAAAAAAGGGTTTTGACAATAGTAACCATAACCACTGATCTATAAATGTTGGTACTTAACAAGTAACATTAAGAGAATTTCTTAAATAAAAGGACTAAATTAAAAAAAAGTTTAAAGTGTGAAACACCTACCTACAATATTTCAAGAAATTGAACAAAAAATTTCTAAATTTACAAACTAGAATTCAATGATTTCTATGTTGTGAAAAAACCTTCGTGCAATTTGAGAACGGTACGAATCTCTAAACTAAAATCTTGAATAACGAAGTCTTCTATTTTTTGAAATAATCTCGAAAATTAATTAAAATTAAAAATTAAAAAAATAATAATGATGGTTTTCATAATTTTGCAATTACAAATTGTCACTTTTAACAATTTGAATTAATATTTCGAACCAAAAAATCTCGCAAATTTTAGCCGAAATCTCGCAAATTGAAATTTCGCAAAATCAAGTTTCACACTAATAATACTATTATTATCCAGTCAAATTGTATTTTAACTACCTATACAAATTGCGAAGTTATTTTGATTTTGCTCCTCTTTTATGTTTCCGTGGATGCTGAATCCGTATATGAGGCTTGCGTCTAAAATTTCGTGACGCAACATGGAAAAATGCAAAAAATGATGCAAAAATCCTTCTTATATTTATTTTTCACTAATGGCTCGAAAACTACAAATTATTCGAAAATTACATCAAAGTATTATTGAAAATATACACAATTTTCTGAACAAGGTTTTTTTCTGCGACAATCCATTTGGACTCAAGCGCTAGTTGAAAATTGACGTATTTTTACTACGAGTATTTTTACTATAGTAACTACGAGTACTTTATGTGATTTTTTAAAATTTTTGTTAACATGAACCAATATTTTCCTGATGGTTTTTGATACGTTGAGTTAGAATCTGGTCTTGAAATAGCTCTAGCATGTCATCCTTTCAAATATTCAAGACATAATCAAAAATGCGTTTTCTTATGCAAATTTGGGATAGTATTTTTTGTCGAGGTACCGAATTTTTTTCGGAAAAATGTTTATGGTTATTCTAAATAATGAACATTTAGCTTCAAAAGAGTTTTGGAATTTTTCAAATACCCTTCGTGATTCAACTTCGAGAAATCGTTAGCCTTTGTCTTTAAGACAACGTAATTCGAAAATGTAGTCAAATTGCATTTTTGCCTCCCTTTTTGATTTTTTCATGTTGGGTCACGAAATTTTGGTCGCAAACCTCAGATTTGGATTCAGTACTCCCGAAAACATAAAAGAGGTTAAATCGAAACTGCCCCACAATTTGCTCGTTAAGAGCCCTTTTGAGCACAAATTGACTACCAAATATGGAACAAATTTTTTTTCGGCTTTTATTGTTTTCCAAAATATATTGATATACAATTTCTTAGTTCTCTTTTTTGTTCTTAACAACAATTTACAATTTTAAACAATTTAAATTATTAATAGCAATATTGCCTAAACGTAGGTGGTGGGGCTCTTGTCTTATTTTGCAGAAGTTAGAAATTCGCAAATTTTAATTGCATTATAACAAACAAATTTTTAAAATCTCGTGCGAGATTTGAAATTGTAATATATTGATTAAAGAAACTTTGTTGTTGTATTGCGATTAAATTTTTTCACATTTTTACTAACAAATTTATAATCTGCGAGATTATGAAAAGCGAGATTTCCTAGTTGCGAGATTTCGTAATGTGAAATTTCGAATGCGAGATTCTAACTTGCGATTAAAAAAAATACATTTTTTGTCTTTTGTTAGTATGTAATAATAATTTATAAATAACACAGGTAAACAGGGTGAAAACAGCAGAATATACGAAAGGAGAAGTCATTTTTGAAATACACGGAAGAACATCCCCATTTTGAAAGATTTTCGAGGGTCAACTTACTAAAGTAGGGAGAGATTTTCAGTAAAAGATGTTCCCTGATGACCCTGAAAACCAATATATCCTTTGAAACTAAGAAAAAAAAAAAACAAAAACTAGCTTAATTGATCAGAATAATTCTTATGCTATAATATTTAGACAGATCTAATTTATTTGATTTTTTCCACAAAATATTTCATTCTATCCTTTATTTTGAGTTTTGGCTCTTTTTGGTTGAAATTTTGAAGTGATTTCGAAAACTAACAAAATGCAGAACATTAAGAGCCTTATTGTTCGAAAAATTCGAATAGACATAAGTCGATCAGAAAAATTCTTGATTGAATTGAAATTTCTATCAAATAGAAAAATACACAAAAGTCAAATAGAAAAATATTTACTTACAGACTTTCACAATTCCGAAAATAATCAACTTTGAGTCTATTCGACTTTAAGGGCTTGTTTCACATTCTCTGATTAAAGTTTCAATTAAGCTACTTTGAACTTATTCGTCAATTAACAACCTTATTTACGTTTCACAATATCTGAATAGATCTAAGTAGCAATTAAAGTTCTGAATATTTTAGTGACCAGATGAAGTGATGCTGACTAGCAAATTTATCTGGCAATTAAAACAATCATAGCTTTCAGTCTGGCCGTTAGAAAAAATTAATATAATCAACGGACATCAAAATCATACTTTTTATTTTTTCTTCATTTATTGAGAGAACTGGACTAACGTTGGGCCATGCCCAGTTGTACACCTTTCAGCACGAATTAAAGCAGATTTGTTTTCTTGTGCTTAAGAGCATCATACTTAATTTTTAACGTCTTGGCATTGCGGTATTGCACCCCACTTGAAAAGTTAAAGGATCCCTCAACATTTTTCCAGCACATTTCTTTTTCTTGCCACGTAACGGCATCACTTTTCTTATTTTTGATAATGCTTTTGCTATGGCTGTCAAGTCTGATTAAAATGTCAGTTTCTTCCCTTAAGAAATTGGTACTTCTCCCTCGTTTTTGTGACATTTTTAACCGATTTATGTATATTTCGGAAGTAACACACACACGATTTACGAATTATTATTTTTTGTTGAATATTTTCAACCGTCAAAACTGTATTTTGTGTGGAAAACTGGAAAAAATAACAAGTAACTAATTGACACATAATTTTATGATTTCTGAAATTGTGAAACGCAAAGGTACTTAATTGGAAGATTTAATTTGCGGATAATTTAACTGTTATTAATTCAGTTATTCAACGTTTTTTATTTTAGGTTTACTTTTCAGTTTCTGCTCAGCTTAAAGTTCGATTTTGGGATTGGCTACGCCTATGATTTGTCGACTTTTTAAATGACACTTATAATAATTTCCACCAAAAAACCTTCAACTAAATATAAAAATTTAAAAAATAAAATTTCACCAACTTTTAAAATCACCAATAATTTTTAAAATGTCGATAATGATCCACATTTATTTATGAACCAAGGTTTTAATAGCTGACATTTCAATCAGATCTCTGATCTGATCATTTATAACTCGCTTTGAGTTTCCTGTTTGGAATCAGTCAAGCATTTATAACTCATAAGTTTATGCTTATTCGCTGCAAACATTTAAAGTAGAGCGTTGTTCTTTGAGTATCCCCTATCTTTGATAACTTTTAAGTTCTCCATCGATTTTATAAAAAAAATGAGCTGGAATTAAGTTGATCACCGTATAAAAATGTTAGGTTTTTAAAACACTTTTAAAGAATTTTAGTGATTTTTCAGATCGTATTTATTTTTTCGTATGTCCCACAAATGAGAGTCTATTTTAAACATTTAAAAATGTTCAATAGCTGAACATTTATTGAAAATATTGTTGATCTTTTATAACTCATTATTTACTATTTAGGATGGCATATTTCATCAACATTTCGGGAAACTCTCAGACAACTTGAACCTCTTAAAGTTTCTTTAAAAAGTGTATCCATTTCTTAACAGTTCGCTGAGATTCTGGACCTGTAGTAACTAACACATCCTTTGTTATTATAAAGATATGGATAAAACTTGAAAATATATGCTGATTTTGAACGATGATAGTTTCTTTCTTCTTATTTAACACTTAAATTGATTAAAAAAACAATAATATACATATGCGACTTTATCCATTCTTCCGTTGAATTTGTTAAAATAAATTCTTATAAATTATGTCAATGCTAACAAAACAGAAAAAAAAATTAAATTAAATTATCAAAACATTTATTTATCTATGTAGTTTTGAATAAATAAAAAAATATATTCAAAGAAATCGCGCTGTGTACATACCGCTTGTAATTATAAACATTTGTTTGGCATAAATCGATGAGATGACATTTGGCGGCGGATCGATTTAAAAATAAATTTTCTTCTTTTCGCATAGCTTAAACATTTCTTATATTATTTATGAGCAAAAAAAAATAAATTAAAAAAAAAGTATAACGACCACAAAATTAAATACTTATTCATTTTAACCTAGCACACAGAATAAATTGAATCGCGAATTATATTTTCGTAGAATTTATAATAATTCCCCTTGAATACATCAAATTCTCCGTCACAAAAAAATACCCAACATCTGTCATAAACTCAAAGTTAGAAAAAAATATTTATCTAATGCAATAAAAATGTCGACCCAACGAAAAAAAAAAAACAACAACAGGAAATTCATATAAACATTCAAAAATAGCTTCTTATACTCACTTTTCACAACGACATCAGCAGTACTGGTTGACTGTCCCATTGTGTTTGACGCCGTCACTGAATAACGCCCAGCATCCAAGACACCAACCTGCTTTAAATCGATCGTCAGCCGATTGAACTTATTTGAGATCTTAGTTTTGTCATTCTCGAACAGCTCGGCGCCATTTTTGTGAATTTTTATTTCCGGCGATGGGAATCCATCGTAGATGGCCTCGAGGAAAACATCGGCTCCTTGATCGACGATCTTACCAACCAGAGGAGTTGTGAACCTGGGTGCAATTTGCTTGCGAGTGCTCTTCGGTGACATATCACTGGCTGATTGAATCGAAATTATTGATTTCTGCTGGATTGATGCTGGCAAGTCATTGCTTTTGTGGAACTCTTGGTAGTGGTGGCTTTCAACGACTTCGGGGCGTTGGGTGCCTAGTTGCTTGAGGCTTTGATCGATGTGCGCACTTGAGGTGTGAACCTCCATTTGGGGTAGATTTCCCTCGTAGCTATTCACCTGAGATGTTGATGTTGTGGTGAAAGTTTGTTTCTTGATGGTGACACTCGAAGATCCGGTATTGTGTTCTTGAGTGTTCTGTTGCATGGTGGCCACTGAAGCTGGCTGATGACCACTTCCAATCAGGTTCAAAAACGCTATGCAAGTTGCTTTACCAGTTTCATTTTCTGCAACACAGCAGATCTTGCCAACAGTCTCGGGACTGGCTTCGGGAATAGTCAAAACCTGCCTATCGCCACTGGTCGAGATAAGAAAGTTCTTTCCATGCACTGGTTGGTCATTGAAGAACCAACGGATCTTTGGCGTTGGCTTGCCTTTAACAATGCACTCGAACTTGATAACTTCTCCCGGATGTCCATTCTTGTCACTAAAGAGTTCTGTGAAAGTTGGACACACAAGTTTTTCCTCAATCTCTATCTGTTGGACACGCTGGTTGTCAGGCGCATTAACACTTTTCACAATCAAGTGCGAGAAGCACTTAGCATCTCCGGACTTGTTCGAAACCTTCACCGTGTAAACACCTTTATCATCGACCGACACACTGCTGAAGATAAGTTTGAAGATACCTTTTTCACCATCCGCAATGACTTTAATCCTATCGGAAGTTTCTTCAAGCTCCTTGTTGCTTAGATACCACTTAGCCTGCAATGGTTGATCACCAATAGCTATGCACTCCATTTCAACTGGGTCACCTTCAGCAACCAGCACATCACTGAGGAATTTCTCAAACTTGGGTTGTCTGTCGATTGATACCGTAACATTTTCACTGTGATTCCTTGTTGCTGGTTCGGCAATGTTCAGCGGGGTCACTTTAAGTTCACAGCTGCTTGAAGCTTCTCCAGCGGAATTGATCGCAACAACCTTGTAATGTCCAGCGTCCTCCTGATAGACTTCCTGTATCAGCAACGAACACCGATCTCCCTGGAAGAGTAGTTGAACATCTGCGGATTCCTTGACGGGTCTCTCATCGTGATACCAGATCACCTCTGGTTCTGGCTGGCCAACGATCACACAATCTAACCGAACAGATTTGCCCTCGAATATTGAGACATCCTTGAGTGGCAGCTGAACAGATGGCTTGATTGGTTCTATATCACTGGCCATCTCCGAATCGGACGTTTCATTAGGTAGACGTCCTTTAACCATAACGTTGCACGTACTAAATGCTTCACCTGCGAGATTCTTTGCTGTCAGAACGTATTCACCAGAGTCTTTGGGATATGCTTCGGGGATCATCAGCGTGACACGTCCATACTCGTACTGAAAGTATATTCAAAGAAAAAGTCGAAAATTTCAAACAAAATTAATAAAACCAAAAGAATACAAAAAAAAAAAACTACATAAACATTTACAATGTCAGAGTGTGAGTTTTGGTTTTTCGGGGATGTGTGTTTCCTTTCAAAAGTAGGCAGTTTTCAACGTTGGTTTTCAGATTTCAAAAAAAAAAAAAAAAAATAATAACAAAAATCGCAATAAAAATTTGTTTCTATATTTTCGAAAGACTCTGTCTGTGATGTGAGAAAAAAATCATCTGAGTGAAGCACGAATTGTAACGATGAGATCTTTCAGCTATTTTTACACTTTGCACGCTTTGCTGGTGGGTGGTAGGGATGGGCTGAGTTATAGGCCAGCCAGCAGAACTGTACACAAGAATTATTTATCCTATTTTACCAAAATGCTTTGCGAGTGGGTGAAAAAGGCGTCAAGAGGGGTGGTGTTGGATTGGTTGTTCTATTTCGTTTACGTCTCAATACGAGTATAGTAACAATAAAGATCGTCAATGATGGTGGGAAGTGCTTTATATTGCGCGGTGTTGCTTACGGTAAAAGATAATTATTATTATGAACAATTTTTTAATTCATTTGGCAAATTAAGTGGCCGAGTTTTCGAGATGTTATGAACGATGTACGTTGCTTGGATATGATTTGTCAACAGTGCAGTGAAAACAATATTGTAGCCATTTATAAAGGCTTACGAATTTCAAACAAATTAATTGAGGAAAGGATAAGCTGTCGTGGTATAGAGTGGGATTTTTTTTTTTTTTAGTATTGAAGAAAATTAAATTTATAGGTCTTTGTTCTTTTTTGTTAATTATTTCAGAGGAAAATATTGGCAATTGATGCCTTCAATTCCTACCCAAAAATTCACTCTTTTGTTTTGCAAATTCAATCTTTTGTTTCTTTAATGTTTTGGATTGAATTTCCACAAATGTATCAAAGATTTAAAACTAAGATTTTGAAATGTCCAAAATTGAATATTTTTCTAAAACTAAACTTTTTCTTAATTTTGTTTTCTCAAAATTCTGTTTGTGAGCTCCTGCGAGGTCAAAAGAGTATTTCACCCGTACGCAACCTTGAGTTACTAAAAAATATATTTTGACATGCGAAGGGAGTAATCTTCCAGTTTTCACAACGTGCGTCGGCTTATAGAGTTGGAGTAGTGTTACGCACAACTAAGACTCCTTTTTCAAAACTATGGACTTTTGATCTATATTTTAAAAATTAATGGGCAGTTTATATTATTACAAAAAGTCTAATACTGGTGATCTTAATCAAAGACGATCTGAATGCCTAAGACTGATCTAAAAATATTTGGTCTGGACCATATTATGAGAAATTGGCTACGGTTCACGGAAGGAAAATGGCGATTTCTTAATCGATTTACGTAACGTTAATCGTCTTGTATTGGGCGGAACTGTAGAAGAGGACAAGATGTGTATCGAAATCTGCTGCGTATCTCTTGATAGTGAAAATTGAAAACTATGACCCGTACTGTGATATAGCAGTATAGTAGGAGAGGTCAATGTTTGGTGTCCGCAGTGTGGGAGATGCTGACATGCATATATAAGTTTCAATCTACGAATCGAAACTTTCAAAAGGTCACAGGATCCAATGTTGCTTACAACAGCTTTGAGGACAGTGTTGTCATTAAATGAAATTAGCAATTTTGCCACTGACATGACATATGGCGTGAAATTGAAACTTTTTTGGGTGGAAGTTGGGTCTGGAAATTTGTTCCAAGTGGCCAAGACTCAAGAAATAGAGACTCATTATTATCTCAAGGAAGATGGGACATAAGCTTACATATATTAAAACCCCGGCTTTATAAAAGAAGGCTTGGCAATTATTAAAATACCAAGGTACATGTATGTATTACTTTAAAAAATTGAGCTCATCTGGCTAGAACTTTTAACCGAAAAAAACTCGTCTGGCACTATTTTGTGTCTATTATCAAGAAAGTAGAAGCTAGCATATTCAAAGACCTTGGACTTTCATGTCGAAAGGTCTGGGTTCAATAACTAAAAACAGAAATGTTTGTCCTGAGGTGCTGCCTCTTGCAAGGAACTGACAAATCCTCCAAGATTATTCTTGTCATGAATAAGTGCTTCTCATCTAGCCGTTTGGAGTTGGCAAAAAATTGTAGGACCTCTTCATTTCTGCCAACAACTACACACACACAGGAATAGTTGAGAGTTGTAAATCACTAGGCCTGGTTCTCCACGAGCTGTTGCGCCACCAAATTTATTTATTTTTTTATTTATATTCAAAGAAAGGCTTTCTAAGAGCCAGTGTGTTGAATTGGAGAGTTATTTTAAATTTTGAAAAAAATACATGGCAACCCATAAATTTAAAAAAATAAATGAATTTTATTATTTGATTGGCTCAACTGGTCTGAAATGAGGCATACACTCAGGTTGAGCGTATCAACTAACAAGTTTCTAAAAGTAGCCAAAAATTCCATTCTTTGAACTTTAAAAACTCCAAATCAGTTTAGTTTGAGCGATTGTTTCTCGGTCGGTTTTTATTAAAAACGTTTTTTTGAAAAAATCATTTAAGAGAAAATTTAATTATCTGTATTTTAAATGGGGCCAAGTCTATACCCAACTCTGCTGGTAAAAAAGTTAAAGGCAAATATGTAAATACAAACGAAAAATTTTGCAATATTTTTTTTTGTTTAATTTAAATATGTAACTAAAAGATCTGTAAAACTTAATACTACTATAAATAATAAAAATTTTATCTGTTAAAAGATAAAAGTGACGCAATTTTGTTTATTATTTTTTGCAGTTCATTCATATGGGACTGGCCACGATACCAAACCAAACGATACTTTTGTAAGTATCGTCTCGGTATAGTCAAAATCGAAAAATTTCAGTATCGTCTCGGTAACAGTCTCGGTCTCGTATAACTTAGTCTCGTTTGGTATCGTATAATACAGTCTCGTCTCGGTATCAGTATCGGTCTCGTCTGGTTTCGGTCTAATCTGAGTCGCAAACCAGAATAAAATGCAGGATTTGGTGGCATGTTCTTAATCTAGGAGTTGAACTCTCTCGGTATTTTTAAGATTCAAGATGAAAATCATTAATAGAAGATTTTTTTTACTAAAGTTTGTTTTTTTTCACAATGTCTAGGTTAAGTTCCGATAAAGAATTCAACAGAAAATTTTAAGCGGGGTCATAAATTCACAGGAAAACAATGAACACAAATATTTTATGGATTTTACTAAAGTTACCTTCTCAATTAATAGAACCATGTTAGAAAATTCATCCAAATCGTTGGTTTCAGAGAAAGCCAGCATAATTCAAATAGGCGTGGCAGTGGGTGGTTGTAGTTAAAATTACTGCCTAAAACTTCTCCCTGCTAAAGAGAAAAGCTCTGAAAATAATATCTAAATCATTAAAGCCTTTTCCGAGAAACCAGTTAAAAAAATTGTTTCTTTGTAATAAATTAGTAATAATATTCAATAAAACTACATTTTCTGCCAATATGAAACGATATTACTGAGAGTATCGGTGAATTTCGGTCCAAGAAAAACGGTATCGTATGGCATCGCCTCGTTATCGTTGGGAGCTGGTATCGTCTCGGTATCGTTTCGGTTTCTGATACCGAGACTTTTCTGGTATTTTAGACAGCCCTGCATTCCAATAACTTGTGAAATTCCTATTCATTTTCCAAGTTAACCCTTAAACGTTTTCTTTTTTATTAGACAATATGTAAACTTTAAACTTTTATTAGACAATATGTAAACTTTCTCACAGGTATCAAATATTTCCAAGAAAAACATTTCTCACAGGTATTTAAAGAGAAAAGTGATTGCGGAAATAGTGGCTTCAAACAAGTGAGGCGCAGTGTAAGAATTTCATTTTCAATTTTCAAAATATTTAGAAAAAAAATTGTCGTCATTCACTTAACCCATATTCTTATTAAACTAATGCAACTTTTTTTTTTAATAATTAAATGCTATAATTTCGGGCTTAGGTCTTATTTTTCTCTATTTTTTTTAAATGTTTAAGTCCCAAAAACTCATAAATTTTAAAATTCTTAGCAGTAAGAAAATGAATTACAAATGCAAATGTTTTCAAAGTCAAAAACAAAAAATAGTCTTCGGTAAAAAATGTTATATTTATTACTTCACCTTTTGACCTAAAAATGTATCTGTTTATTAAAAAAAAAGGAATTTATTTTCTTTTCTGATTTTTTTTTGTAAACTGGGATGGATTTTGCATTTGGCAATGAACATATTTTTAGGTGAACATAAAGATGACCCCCACCACAAATTATTTGATTACCATTTTCCGAATGAAAATAAAATAAAATTATTTAGATAGAATTTTGTGACTCGAATGACGTAAATCAAAACAAAAAGTAAAATAACAAAACCAAAATAAATTTTATTTTTTATTTAACTTAAAAAAAAAAAAAAATAGCTACCAATTAAAACAAAATTATATTGGACCTTTTATCGGTTCTAAGTTTCGTGACGATAATGAAAATGTCCAAGAGGTTTCGTGATTATATTATTAAATCTTAAATATTAATAAAAGTTCACTGCTGACCCCGAAACAAAAATTCACAAGTGCCACATTTTAGAAAAAAAAAAACAAAGTCAAGGTATAGACAAATAGTTTGTCAAAAAGGTGAAAGCAATCAACCTTAACTAAATATCTGTGATCTTCAAATTATAAATCTCAAAATCCTAATTAAAAATCGTACCCATTCATGTCAACATAAAATCAACCAACTACTTAGTAAAGGTGACACTAAATCGTTTAATAAAAAATAAATATTAACAAAAGCAACACCGCTGTCTGAAATTAAAAAAATAATAAATAGTTTAAACATTTTCTTCAAAAGACACATTTCCCTTCACTAAGATTTATAACACAAAACTGCTACTACATGTGTCGATAATTTTTCATCAAAGTTTTTTTTTAAAAAAACAAGAAATATGACATTTGGCAAAATATAATTTATATCAGTCGCCTATATAATTCGAGACCCGCAATCATCACAGACAGTAGTTCGAGGCTGTGTACATTAAACTCGCCCACCATTTCAGATTTCACGCAGATAGACCCACTGTTGTGTTGAAAATATAAGCAATCGAGTTGCTATTTAATTCTAAAATTTATATTCGAAATCAGAATATGAAATGACGTAGTTTAATCAGTTTCCACCTACTCGTTCTAGATTCCTCTTTTTATTTTATTTTTTAGTTTTTTGTTTGTGTTTTTTAGTTTTGTAAAAAAAAATGGAAAAAAATTGTTTTTATGTTTTTTTTTTTTTTTGAAAAACACTCACCCTCATCTCACGACTTGCGTATGGTTTGCCATTGTGTGTCCAATATATCTCTGGTCTAGGGATGCCCCCTACCAAGGCTTCTAGTCTGATCTTTTGGCCGACACGCGCCATGACATTATTGAGTGGGATTTTAAAGTGTGGCATTTCGGTCGGTTCGAGAGCTACAAGAAATTAAATCGTTTAAGATATTTCGAAAACTTTAATTTTTCAAAAATAAAACTTACGTTCCACAATGAGGCTAGCCGAACAATGTTCGATTCCAACTTGATTAGAAGCACTGCACGTATAGATGGCATCATCTTCCAAGAAAACTTCCTCAAACTTCAACTTTGCCTCGCCATTGTTGTAGCTGATGACATAATCCGGTGAGTCGTCGATGCATTTATCTTGTTTGTACCATTGGACTGTCGGTAGTGGATTCCCGGTCACAATGCAAGTGAACTCAAATGGACTACCCTCTGTGGCCTTGCCACTTTCCAAGAACTTAACAATACGTGGCGGGCACATTTGCACTTCAGCTGGGTTTTCCCGTACAGACAGAGAAGCACTTGTATCACTGACTCCTACCAGGTTTGAAGCCCTGCAGCTAAACCTAGCTGAATCGGCTACAAATGTCTCCTCAATGAGCAGGGTACAAACACCATCGGTGCTCAACGAAGTCTTGTAATCTGGATTGTTGTGAATCAGTATGCCATCCTTGTACCATTCCACTGCTGGAGTTGGGCTTCCAACAACCTGGCACTCGAACATGAAACGATCTCCTTCTTTGGTCACGGCATCCTTCAGAAGCCTTGTGAATCGTGGTTGTGAGTATTTGATTTCTGTAAACATCTCATTGATTTTCAGTTCTTTCCTTATGTCCTCAATATTTTCAGAATGGGCAACTTGATCGTTGTTGCCATTGTCCTTGATGATTGTCACAATTTCAGTTTGTTCTCTTATAATTCTTTCTTTCTCCTCTTTCTCCCGAGCAATTCTATCCTGTTCTGCACGCTCTCTCGCCAAACGTTCTCTTTCAACAAAATCTCGTTCCAGTTGCTCTCTGGCCAGGCGTTCTTTTTCAGCCTGCTCTCGAGCTTGACGCTCTCGTTCAAGAAATACCCGTTCCGCTTGTTCCCTAGCAAGACGGTCCCTTTCAGCCTGTTCTCTTGCTAAGCGTTCACGTTCTAAGAAGTCCTTCTCAGCTTGTTCTCTGGCAAGACGCTCTCTGGCAGCCTGTTCCCTCGCCAAACGTTCTCTCTCGGCAAATTCTCTTTCAGCTTGTTCCCGGGCAAGACGTTCCCTCTCTGCTTGTTGATTTGCAAGCAATTCTCGTTCCATAAATTCAGCTTGAGCTTTTTCTCTCGCCAGGCGTTCTCTTTCCAAGAACTCTCTTTCAGCTTGTTCCCTTGCCAGACGATCCCTTTCGGCTTGTTCCTTAGCGAATCGTTCTCGTTCTGCTTGTTCCCAAGCCTGTCTTTCTCTGTCAGCATGTTCTCTAGCAATACGATCTTTTTCTGCATACTCCCTTGCAAGTCGTTCACGTTCAGCTTGTTCCCAGGCAATTTTCTCTCTCTCCAACTGTTCCCGGGCAAGTTGTTCTCTTTCAGCTTGCTCCCATGCTAATCGTTCTCTTTCGGCCTGTTCTCTCGCCAGTCTTTCATTTTCGGCTTGCTCACGTGCCAAACGCTCTCTTTCCGCTTGTTCCCGAGCTAAACGTTCCCTTTCGGCTTGATCTCTTGCAAACCTTTCTCTCTCCGCTTGTTCTTTAGCAGCCTGTGCTTGTTGTTCCCGTAGACGTTCTTCGACTTTCATTCGCTCTTGAACTATACTAATGTCTGTTTTTAGTTTGACAAACGATTGGAACAACGTGAAGACATCATTTTGCAGTGTTGTAGCTTTCTTGGCATCGTGTCCACACTGATGTGCTTTTTCTAAGCTATCACGTAATCGTCCTTCTCTTGCGCCAATATAAGTCTCAATGTCATTGACTAAATTCGAAGCTTCGACGGGATCCCTCAAGTAAGTGACCTTATTCGAAACACTTGTATAAAAGTAGCTAATCTCTCGGTATTCAGCATCAATCTTAAAGAATTAAAGAAAATATGCAAACAAAATGGCAGGTGGCTCGACAAAAAAACTTAGCTTACCTTTTCAACAATTTCGAAAAAGTCTGTTGCTGAATTCAATGAGTTCCGTTTCGATTTCACTTGTTCCTTGAAATTTCTCCATTTATCTTCGAGTTTTTTCAATTCATCTCGAACAAATTGTTCACTATCTGGATTTGTGGCATAGAGTGATTGCGAGTTCTCCGTAAAGCTCGTGATCCTTTTTTCCAGGAGCTGCCAGAGTAAATAAAAAAAAGAAAGTTAATTTAAAATCAAAAGAATAATAAATACGTGACGTTTGAAAAAAAATAAATGAAAACAAATGCGTGTTGAATATTTATAAATGATTTTTTTTTTTTTAGAAAAAACAAAATAATTTCAAAATAGAATTCACGTCACTAGCGCCGGAGATTTATTGCTTCAATATGCTCCGTTGAAATACGCAGCGAAACATTTTCAATGTGCAATTCATGTACAGTAACAACACCGAGAAAAGACTTTTGCTTTTTTTTGTCCAAAGGAAAATAAATTTGCTTTTTGCAATGCGTGGGCGATAGACCGTTGAATTGGAACAAATTTGTATATGAAGCGTAGAAGCAATAGCCAGCGAGGATTAAATTGAAAAGATTAACTTTTAATTGCAATTAAGAATATGCAAGAATTTATTTTGTAATTTATCAGTGAGACCAAAATAGATGCGAAGGATTCTTGGAGATAAATAGTTTGCATTTTATTGGGGTAGGCACTAGGAAGGCTTGTTTTATTACTTGAATACTCTTGTCACTTTCAATTTTTGTTTGATTCGTGGGAGAACAGGGTGCTTGTTAATTTTGTTTCAATAATTATAAAAAGGATAGAGTTAAAAAAACACTTTGGTTCAAAAATTCAGTTTTAAGGATAAGGTACGCTTTTTAAAAATTAGTTCTTTTCATATCGACTATTTTTTTCAAGCGGCTTATTTTAAGACGTGTGGTTTTCAATCTGGCAATACTTTTTGGAAGTTGATCTTTTTGACAGCTGTCACTTGATTTTTGCTCAGTTTGGTTTGCCATTTTATAATGAAAAGACTTACTCCTGAACAACGTTTGCAAATCGTGCAAATTTATTACAAAAATAATGGTTTGGTTCACGCGACCATCGTGAAGCAATCAATTTATTGAAGGAAACCAAAAGGTGAGCGAATTATTTCGCCTGTCATGCGTGGGGTTATTTTAGTGCGGTTATGTAAAGTCGCTTGTCTATGCAGATAAGAACCATTATTTTGGTAATAAATTTACATGATTTGCAAACGTTGTTCAGGAGTAAGTCAATTTATTATGAAATGACAAACCAAACTAAGAATAAATCAAGTGACAGCTGTCAAAAATACCAACTCCGAATTAAGTATTGCCAGATTGAAAATCACACGTCTAAAAAAAATACACTTCATATTATGAGTGGAACATTTTTAATTTAACTTCCCCAAAATATTAAATATAAAATATAAAGAATTCCACATAAATTCATGAACAAATAAACATAAATGTATTTTAGAAAATTATTTTGAAAAATCTTTGAAGCAGTTTTTAAGAAAAATACATTTTTGTGTAAATTTTAAGAGCTTATGAAGAATTAAGCTTCAATAAAAAATTATCAACCCAACTTGGAGACTTATAGGATTTTCAAAAAATATTTTGGGATTGTTTATTTAAGTTCAAAAAAATAATAATTATAAATGTTGGTTAAATTTTACTTTTTGAAAAAGTTTGAATAGAAAATATCATTTTAATCCATTCACCCGATATTGAGAAATCTCAAAATAAAAAAAACCTTTTTATATTGATATTTGTTTTACTAGTGTGAAAGCGCACAGACAAAAACGTAGCAAAATTGTAGTAATCCCTTTTGAAAAATTGGAATTTTTCCCGGTTATTTAACATTTTCATAGAAGGAACCTACCGTTATTTTTCGTTTTTAAAAATTTAAAAAAATTAAGAAACAGTTGGATGCCAAGTTTCAAAAAATCAGCTTTTTTGTTTTCAAATCGTTGAATTTTCAAAAAAAAAAAAACAAAGGAGAATTTTTCTTATATGAAAAAATGATATTTTTGAAAAATTCTGTATAACTTAATTATTAATAACGGGTGATTTTTTAGCTGGTTTGGTTTTGGCAACACTGGTTTTGACAGCTGACGTGTGTTTAGTACCTTGTGTCACTGTCAAACAGCTTCAGTTTGGTTTGCAACTTAACCATGGATCGTCTTACAAATGAACAACGCTTGCAAATTATTGAATTTTACTATCAAAATTCGTGCTCGGTTCGAAATGTGAAAAAAAAAAAAAAATTGTGTTGAGCGATGAGGCTCATTTTTGGTTGAATGGGTACGTAAATAAGCATAATTGCCACATTTGGAGTGAAGATCAGCCAGAAGCATTGCAACAGCTACCAATGCATCCCGAAAAAGCCACTGTTTGGTGCGGTTTATGGGCCGGCGGCATTATTGGGCCATATTTCTTCAAAGATGATGCGAATCGCAGCGTTACTGTCAATGGTGAACGCTACCGAGCGATGATAACAAACTTTTTTTTGCCCGAAATGGAAGTTCTTGACTTGCATGATATGTGGTTTCAACAAGACGGTGCCACATGCCACACAGCACGCGAAACAATGGCCCAATTGCGAGGCGAGTTTGGTGAACAGTTAATTTCACGTTTCGGGCCGGTCAATTGGCCGCCTAGATCGTGCGATTTGACACCATTAGATTATTTTTTGTGGGGGTATGTCAAGGCTAATGTCTATAGGGACAAGCCCGCTTCGATTGACGCACTGGAAGCCAACATCCATGCATTCATTCGTGAGATACCGGCCGATATGTGTGAAAGAGTATGTTAAAATTGGACTCAGCGGATGGGCTACCTGAGACGCAGCCGCGGTCAACATTTGCATGAAATTATCTTTAAACATTAAATTGCAAGGTTCAAACTATCGATTCAAATAAATATTTCATTCATTTTTTCGAATTTTTTGTGTTTTTTTTTTTTAAAGTTCTAAACCTCTTAAAAAATCACCCGTTATAAGTTATACTATGTTTTCAAGAAAATCAAAAATAAAACAAATGGTCTTATGGAGGTACCATTAATAACTTTTTTTCGGAAAAAGATTTGCACGAAAATTTAGCTTTTATTGAAGAGAATTATTGATTTTTTTTGAAAAATCTCCGGACCGATTTTTTAGAAAAATAAGATTTTGTAAGATATCTTAAATGCATTGTTTGGCAGGTGCCGTCCTGGTTGGTTCTTAAAAATAAAAAGACTTTTCTAAATATTCCATTAAAAGATTTACAAAGAGGACAAAAAAACCCGCATAAGCTGGTATCTTCTTTTTTTTTATTTAACACAAAAAACATTAAAAAAAAGTCTGATGACATTTTGTATAGGCCCTATTTCTTCAACAGAATTTTTTCATTCCATTTCCAACTAAATCCAGCTGGTTAATCTCAATAAATAGAAATTGAATAAGAGAACCACCACCATTGACATTTTGTTTAGACACTTCTGACAGCATAAACCATCTATACATTTTCAAACTGCAGCGACGACGCACGCACGATGGCGGCAATAGAAAAATTGATTTTGTTTTGAAACTTTTATTTATATCCATTCGGGTTAGTCGACAAGGAAACGCCTTTGCACTTTCATTTTCGAATTTAAAATTTTTATTGAGTGCTGTTAACAGTGGTTTTAATTTAGCAGTGATGTCATTGGGAGCGGGTCTTTCAAATATAATTTGTTTTGGCTCAAACACAAAGAATATTAAATTTGATTTTGTCCGTCTGTTATAATTATTTTTATATTAACTTTTATTCTGACACAAAATCATTATTAATAATAAAGAAAATAAATAAAAATGGTATTCATTGTTTAGCTGTGCAATAAAATGTAACATTCACCTTTCAAAATATTATGTATCTTTTCATTTTCTTCAAAAAGTAAAATAAGAAACTCTGTTGTAAAATGTAAACAATTTTGATTTTGTGTTTACGTGAGTTTTGCTTTTCTGTTCCTTTATAAGAACTAAACAATTGTATAGAAAACACAAATAGATTGACTTTTTTGTTTATAAATAAATGTTCTGATTTTAATGTTAGAATCAGTTTTCAGGTATCTAGAGCATATAATGATGGGATTTTATGAATATTATATGTGATTAATTAACATACGTAATTAGCCACCTCATTTTATGTGGTTGGCTACTTTGTAAGATTGAATAAAAAAGAATATGTTTTTTTTCAAATTTTTGCACAATTTGAAATTGGTGTAGCGCAAGCTACGAGACATTTACTTCATTAATACACATCGAATAGTTTAGACTAAAACAAAAACTCTGTTTTAGCTAGTTATTTCATAGAAGTACGTACACCCTTTTATGAATTTTTTTCAATCGTAAAAATTAAAGGAAAAAATGGAAAAAGCTTAATTTTGGTAGAGATCTTTGTTTTGTTGTCTAAAGCATTTCCATAAAAGTATCCTAAATTTCGTCCAGGTCAGAAAAATTAATGTGGGTGAGTAAAGTTTTTGCTTATATCTGGAAAACCATAATTTGTTTAAAGTGATGCTAAAAAAACATTAACTTAGTTTTTTACTTGGGATGTAGGTACCAACTATAAGACAGTCAAGTCTTCGATTTGTGCAAAAAAAAAATTTCGAGATAAAAATCAAACAACATTACAATGATAGAGAAGGTGCAGGGAAATAATTCCACGGGCATCTGCTCCACATGAGATTTTATTCCATCAGGAGTAGGAACCTATTCCACTTTTCAAAGTGCAATTTATTCTCACCGCGAGAGGGAACTACATAATTACATCCGAAATTTTGTGTAATTTTTTCCCACCTATAATTTGGAATTTGGGATATTATTGATTCATAAATGTAGAAACGACATTGTTTATTTGCAGAAATACTCCAGCATTATGGCGATTAAATAGTGAGGTATGTATGCATGCTGCCCCCCTGCTTGGGTTCGTTATAGGATTTGGGGTGGGTGCGAGGTTGGGTGTATGCGAAGTTTCTTTTCCATTTAAGGAACCTAGATTTAAAGAAACTATGATTTAAAAAATACCTCCTAAGAACGAATCAAAGAAAAAGAAGTAAGGTTGACTCTCATTCCAAGCGGGCAAAAACTGCACTCTCCAAATGGAGTTCTTTCTCACTAAAAAGTGCAATAAATTCCCTCTCTAGGTGAGAATGAAATACACTTTGAAAAGTGGAACAGATTCCAACCTATGATGGAATAAACTCCTGTGTCGAGCAGATGCCCGTGGAATTGTTTCACTGCACCGATAGAGAACAACAAAAAAGTGGGTGGCAGAATTCCGTCTATCTGTTTGCTTGTTCGGCAACAGCCTTACCGGCTGGATCAATCCTTAAAACTTGTTATATAGTGGTTCTCGGTGATTCTGCACAAACGTTTTTCTCATTGTTTTCTTAAACTAAAAATAATGGTACCTACCTGCCACACGATTTTTTTTTAGCAATTTTGCAAATTTTTTTTTTTGTCAAAAATGAAAACACACCTTTTCTTAAAAAAAAAAAAATCAATAAATTTTGTTTGGTAAAAACTAGCTTTGGATGCGAGTCCATTTAAAAAAAAAAAAAATGGTTATTAATGAACCTTTTTATTTTTATTTTTATTTTCTTCAAAATGGTTATTTTGATTTCAATAATGTTTTTTATGCAGAAGCTTCTAAGCAATTAAAAATTTTTTTCTTTTACCAACATTTTTTTTTTGAAAATCAAATATTACGAGAACTAAAAGGCCGTTTTTTATAAAACTCAATATTTAAGGGTTTTTAACACTTTGTAGTATTTTAAGAAAAAATTACTTTTATGAAAAAATAACGGTATCTTCGATCAGATGTTAAAAAACCGTTAAGGACATTTTTTTCTTCAAAATGGCTCCTACAAGCTCCTCTTCTTTACCTGTCCCTTGACCTTACCCCGTACGAGCTTAAGAACCGTTAACTTTACCTCCGAGAAGTGGTGTAGTGAATACCGGTTCGAAGGATGATAAGCTGCTAACACAGATCCAAATTATTTTATTTAATTAAATTTTAATTATTTGAGAAATATTGACAACTATCTACAAGCAATGATAAACCTTGTTTTTAAAAACTTCTCGTATCCAACGTATACGACTTGAAGAATACCGATTTAAATACGAGGCGAGTTCGAGTTCGACCACGAGAACGAGACAAAATACGACTTGCAGAATATGAGTGAGTATTTTTTTGGAATTATACAGGCGTGTAAATACTGGTTACCATAGTTTTGGACGCCAAACTCAAATCCGTCCTCTTTTTTTTAGCCACCAGCTCGGGTTTTCAAGATACTTGGTGTAAAAAATAAAATCAAAACAGCGAAAAATTGCAATTTTTGCTCATTTTCAAAAATATCTCAAAAACTGGAGCTGATAGTGAAAAAAGACTGACAGATTTGAGTTTGACGTCCAAAAATATGTTAAGAAACATTTTTGTTCTTTCGTATCAAAAAACTAACGGGTGATTGTAAGCCTTTTCGATTTTGTCAGAATACTATTATTGTGTCCTCTTACATTTTTGTTTTGTTTGCTATTGCATTAAAAAAAAAAAAGAAATTTAAAAAACCTCCATACATTTTTGCTCCAAAATATTGTACACACACATGCCTGCAATTCTTTAGTTTCTTCAATCTGTCCTGGTTTGTTAAAAGGAAGGAAAGCTTAATACGAAAAATCTTCAAACCGAAAACAAACCCAAATTCAAGATTGTGTAGAAAAATAAGTAAATAAAAAAAAAAAAAAAACAGTAGACACTCGATGTAGTGAGTCTCAAAATAGTGGACACACAAAATTTTAAAAATGAATTTTTTTATAAAAATGTCTCGCAAGTATTTAACATAGCTTGGAACTTGTTTTTCTTTTTTAAGCCTGATTGAAAGCTAAAAATTAATAAATAAATGAATACATTTTAAAACATTCATATAAAAAAAAAGTTCATTTTGGACCAAATTCATCTTTAAAAAGCCTTTTGAAACTCCCGCTTGAAAAAGTGGACAATCTTGAAAGAGTGAACAGCGTCTATGGTATTTTCATTGGTCTTTTTAATTTGTGTAGTAAAATTCGATACAAATGAGAAATTAAATAATATTTTACTTTTATTAGTTTTATTTAGAAAACTCTGTTTAAAATGGTGAAATGGTAGAAAGAAATGCTAAAGACTGTCTGAAAAATACAATTTGAAAAATTCCACTGCTGTATCTCATTCCGTTTTATTTAGTTTCATTAAGTGTCAGCAATTCCCAATTTTTACAGGCACATGGATTTGACGCCCCTGAAAGTTTGCCCCCCATACATCCGGCGCTGGTCTATTTTCTATTTTCCTATAAATCAACAAATCTGTGAAAAGTGGCAGTCTAATGTGTATAAAATAAGTCGGAGGAAGAGCATTTTTGAATTTTATTTACTTTATTTCTTGATTAAAGCTTAGTATACGCTGCAGACAACGAAATGTTTACGAAATCAAGCGGACAGTTTTACCAATTTGAAACAACAAAAATAAATACGAAAAAACACATGTCATTATTTTGCACACAATAAATGGACTGGTTGATTAATTGTGTGCAAAAATATGTTTTAGAATTATGTGATAATTTGTTAATTACACTTGGCGAGCAGCGAAGTGTATGCGCAGATAAATGAAAAGAACTAAAAAGTTCGTTTAGAATTTCATTATCATTTTTGTATAGGTACCGTACTTGACTTAGCTCACTATTGATCAGTTATAAGTAGCAACAAAAAGTAGTTAAGATAAATATTTTTGAAGCAACGAAAACGACCATTTGAATTTTAGAGAATAAGTAAATTTGAATACATGTAAAATGAATTTTACAAGCAAAAACCTCCGCAGTATTTGTTAAATCTATTCAATCGCGTTTGACCTTGCAATCCTTTTGAAATAAATGAATTGAATAAATTAAATTGAATAAATAAATAATTTGAAAGAAATAAAAATTTTTTTCAGTTTCGGCACTTTAACCAATTTAAAATGAGAAATCAAAAGTTTAAAAATTCACTACTTTTCAGAAAAGCCCATATTATCAGCTTTTCACTTGAAAATCAAAATAAATTTCCGACGTGCGTAACATTTAACTGAAAATAAGGTCGATTCTTTCTTAAAATATCTAACTTAATCCGATTGTTTGTTTTCTGTTTTTCAATTTAGTAAAACCACACTAATGACCACACATTTAAAAAAATGAATTTAAATAACAAAAAAAAAATCTCAAATTTTCTCTTATTTTTCAGTGGAACAACAAAAATTGTACTGGAATTCTTGGCACAAATAAATTTAAAAAAAAATACATTAAAAATTGCAGATGTTTTTTTAAACTCCCACTGCCGGGTGACGTTGAATTTAAAATTTTATTTCAAGTAAATAAAATGTATTAAAATGCGAATGGCTTTAAGGAAAATCATCACTTTTGTCCTCCATTTCTCTCGATTGATCTTTTCTATTTGTTATTGCGAATGTTTTCTTATGTCATCTCCAAAAAACGCCCCCATATTTAAATTTTCTTTCTTTCAAAAATAAATAAGAAAAACAAAACAGCTGGCTGGCTGGCGAAAAAAAAAAATCATTCACACACATACAAACTCACCTCGATTGTTCTCTCGAAATACTCAAATGCCAATGAAGTCGTTTTCGCCGATGCCAAACTGTCAATACTCTGTCCATTGATGTCACTCAATTGCTTGCTCACACTATCCAAACTCCTATTGATTTCGTAAAGGTCACTTCTAAAGCTCTCCAACTTCTCCAGTCGATCCAAATCCGACATTCTCGCACCGTTTCTCGACTCGAAATGAATTCGCAAATTCTCCAGCAATTTCAAAATACGATCCGTGTCGACTTCGCGTGCGCCCAATGGCTCCAGCGCACGTACACGATCAATCAGTAATTCGCTCTGTGTTATAAGCGATCTAAATTTATCCATGCAATTCTCCCGGAATCGTTCATGATCGGCAATAATGCGATCGATCTTCTCGCAACTATTATCGGGGAATTTCGATTTTTGCACAACGAAATACTCATCGATTTGTTGGCGCAGCTGAATGACGTTCTCGACAAAGTTCAATATACTCTCGAGCAGCGTGCGATAGTCATACTTGATACCGTCCAGCTTGCCTTTGAGAGTGCGCAGATTGGTGATTACCTGGTCGATCTTTTGCAGAGATTCTTCGTCTTTTGTTTGAATACTGAGGGTGGTCTGGACGCGTTGTTCGATTTCATCTTGGGCTTGTTCGATGTCATTCACCACGGCTGAGAGTTTTTGTTTGGTTTCGTGGTGCAGGAATTCTGCATCTTCAGATGGTGAAGTGAAGACCGGGTATAGTTGGGTGTCCACTTTTGTTGTTTTACTGGCAGTCTACAGGAAAATAAGATAAATGTTTTCTTGTTGAGAAGAAGAAGGTACATGATTTTGAATATGAGATACTTTTGTTTGTAAAAAAAAATGCAATTTATTCTGCGGTGAAAAATGCATTTGTTTCCTTGAAACAGAGAAGCACTTTAGACATAAAAGAACAGAAACGATCTTGTTAGGCTAGAATAAAGACCGTAGAGATCTATTTCACTAAAAAAGATACAATCTTTCTGGAAAAGATACTTTTTTAAATCTTCTTTTAATCTTTAACAAAAGTTGACTAACAAAAACGTTTCTGTTTTTATTAAAAAAAAAAAAAAACAACTATTTTTCACTTTAAATTGTATCTTTTTTTAAATTTCGCACGATTTTTAACTAATCACGTTTTAAAAACTAGAAGAATAATTAAGCACTTCGAAAACAAAGGTATTTGTTTATTAAAATTCACTTTTTTTGGAAAACTTTTTTATAACAAAAAAAAAAAACAATACTCACCTCATTGTTATCGTTCATAATCTTCTCTAAGATAATTTCAATTTCACGCTTTTCCGCGATTTTCGTTGTTAGATTTTCTAAACTCGTTGTAACATCGATCTGGCGGCTACTGAAGCTATTGATGATATCCTCGATGTCGGATCGAAGAGATTTAGTCTCAAGATATGGATCCACAATCTGTGTGTGTGACATAAATAGATAGTTTTTTTTCGTTAATTTTTCTTTTTTATTTTTTGAATTAAATTGAGTGTTATACACGTGTTTGTAAATGGTGTATTGGTAAGGGTATATAGTGTTAAAATTGGAGAAGAGCAAAGCCACAAACAAATAAACACAGAATTTTCTCTGCTGTTTATAGTAAATCGTGTGCGTGTGTGGTTGGGATGTGCTTTGAGGGTTGGGAAATGTGTTAAGGTATTTAATATTTTTATTTTTTATTGTAGAAATTTTCTTTTGCACTGTTTAGATAGATAGGATACTTTGTTAGGATTAGTAAAAACGCTCTTTTGTGCCTCTGGAGGAAGATGAATAAAGTATGCTTTTCATATAGGGTGTTTCAATAATAAAACTTGCATTTGAAGTCGAAAACAAAAATAGTATTTGACTGTCAAAATAGCTACTAATTCTGAACAAAAAGAAACACGATTTTAAATTTCTCTCCATTTTAATAGCCATTTTTGTTTCTAAAGTAACAAATTTTAATGGCAAATATTGTGAAAAATGCCATAGTTGGTAAAAATATCAAAATTATGAAAAACTGGTTATTTATGTTGATTTGGTTTAAATTTATACCGCTTACTTATAGAAGTGGTATTAGTCAATATCATAAAAGTAGTCACTTCAGGTTTCCCTAATTTCAAAGTCAAACAGTTAAATTATAAAATATATATATATTTTTTTTTTAATGTTTTTTTTAAACTTCATATTTGACTTTTGAATAATACCAGTTTAATCAATATCCTTTTTGGTAGTTTAAATTTTGTATAAGTTAATTACAGTGATATCAGCCTATTCTTCATACTCCTCAACGATTTTTATTTGCTTCAGTATTTTTTTTTTGTTAAAAATTTCATGCGAAATTGCTACTAAGAAAATTAACAATTTCTCGATAACACCCTGTTAAAAGATTTGTATCAGTTGTTTTTTTTTCAAAAAAATAAGAACAAAAGGAAGAGTTTCGTTCACGAGCAAAATAGTTGTGTTTTCATGTTTGTTTGTTTTTTTTTTTCTGGTAACACATATGAACGTTAGCGTGTGCCAAGCTGCCAAGCACATCACACGTCTTGGAAATGGTCTATTTGAAGGATTGTATTTATTTTTCTTGGAACACTAATTTTTTGATGATGCAACAGTTGAACAGTTTTTTTGTTTGTTGAGTTTTCTGTTCTTATTCTTAGGTAAGGTCTATATGGAAAACCATGAAGAAGTGTTAGCTGATATTTTGAATTTAATTGAATTTCAGAGAATATCGTGTTTTTTATATATAAAGTTCACACACATACATTTGCACTTTTAGTTCAAGGCTATAAGTGGATGAGCTATTTAAGGTATAATTTATTGTATTTTTAATTTAAGTATTATGTGATACCTTGTTAGGAAGATATTTTAAGAAAGTCAAAATAACTTAAAAAAAATGTATTTCCTATTTTTTTCAAATTATGAGAAGGTAATAAAATAAATTGGACAAACTGGGTCCAGCGTAGGTACCTACTTACTTGCTCATGAAGCACAAGTCACTTTATTTTAAAAGATCAGACCTGAAATGATTCACTTTCTTCTTATTCAGAAATAAATACACAAATCAACTATACTTGCAATAAATATATGCAGTTTTTGTTTAGTACGAATCTCAGCGAAGATCAATACTCAAGAACGTTCTTGACATCAAAGAGTATTAATGGGATTGCACAATGCCCTTTCGGGTTGAATATTAAATCTCTTATAAAATTTATATTGCAACAACAACATAAATGTTAAAATGGAGAGCTGAGTCTTAAAGATGTACGCCCTTAGTAGAAAATCTCAATTTTTTTTGCTTTTGTATGCAATTTAAGCCTAACTTCTCTACCAATGAAGTCCACTTTATAATCGATAGTAATTTTAAGAATGTTGCTTGTGTGATGTCACGCCTCTGCTACCTGAGCAGAAAATTCTACAACAATTTTCGAAAAGTGGGTGGATTCCACGCCCCCTGAACAAAAATTAAAATTTTTTGATTTTTCCTTTTTATGTACCGCAAAGGCTACTGTTGTGCCATATTTCAAGATTTTGCGTTCTAGTGATTGAGTCAGTCAGTCAGTTGAATGTCTTTTACATGAATTGATGTCTTATGAGAATATATTAATTTCAGCAATTCCAAGAACAATTATTAACTAATTATTGTTTTTAACTTTCCGACAAGTTTAATAAATGATCTCCATTCCTGCCAAAAATAAGGAATTCAGGAACGGTTGAGAGTTGTAAGTCACTTAGGCCTTGGTTCTCCACGAGCTGTTGTGCCACCAAATGTATTTAATTTAATTTAAAAAAATTATCTTTATTACAATTTTAAAGAGAAAACTGGGCTTAAAACTATTTTAAATTGCAAAATTCTTCAAACTGTCAAATGCTTATTTACAACCCACAATATTAGGATAGGATGCATTCTCCAAACCCACGAAGGAAAAATTCACTAGAATTTAACATCACATTTTTTAAACACCCATTTTACAATCCACATCTGTCGGTGACCAAAGAAATAACTTATGTGAATGGAATGTCGAAATTCCCGGCCATTTACAATTTGCAGTTCGCTATGCAAGGCACATTACGGTCATTGGCGTGGGAAGGAATTTTCTCTAAGGTGGGAAGTAACCATCAGTTAGTTTTTAAACCATAAAAAAAATTTATTTTAAAAACATTAAAAATTAAAATTTCACGATTTGAAATTTCATTTGGCTACAAGAAAATTGGTTTTGTGATGTAGGTACCTACTAAAAAAAGGCAATATTTTAAACTGTTGGTGATTTATTTTTTTTTAATTGAAATCCTTATACTTTTTCTTTTTGTTTAATTTTTTACTTCAGATTCAATCTTTTTGCCATCGAAGTTCTAAATCTGAATGCACTCTAAAAATGAAAATCGATTTCTTTGCCACTCCAAATTAATTTTATCAGATTTTTATAATTTTTGAATTCAGCTATTTTTATGGAGTGGATTTGTTTTTTTTTTCAATTTTGCAATTTTTTAGTGATTTATATTTTACATTTGGCAATTTCGCTTTTTAAACCTAACTTGGTTCGAGAAAAATTTAAACCCATTCAGCTTGGTTTCTGCTTAATACGGATTGACTTGGTTTAAAAAATCGAGGAGTTGACAGATGACTAGTGTAAAAAGCTTTCCAGACAGTAGTGGAATGTGTTAACCCAAACAAAATGAAGGTGTGCCAAAATTGCTTTTATGTGACGATCACCTGTTACTGTAGGCAAAATTGAAATTTTGATATCTGAAACTTTCTTCACAGTTGTTTAATCTTGCTTCTTCGGTTGGTTATAAAACCAAAATAGTTTTTCTAAGGTAGGCAATTCAATTACTAAAGATGGCCGTGCCCACCTCTGCCCCTCACTTCCTACGTTTAAGTCATTTTTGAAGTACTGTATCTCAGGAATCGTCAATTGGAAACAGTTTTAATTTGGTGAGGCATCTGTGTTTGCTAAGCTCAGTAAAATATGCTGTGAGTTTGAAGTTTCTTATTTTTTTATGGTATCGTAGTTAAAGGGAAATAGGGGGTTAAGTATCACCTGAGTTTATTTCTCTAAAAATAGTGAAGTGAAAACTGCTAACTGCTTGCATTATCTGCTTCCTAAAGGTGCGTATCTATTTGAGAGTACTTTCTTTATACAAAACTCTCCATAGTGACTCTCAGATAGCTGTTTACCCCTCTGTGCCTGTGAGACAATTTTTTGACTGTTTCCACTTGCGAGTTTTACTCCCGCAGTCTTTTTATTGTCAAATGGATACATAGTTTAAAGATTGTTATATTCGTTCTTTAAAAAGAAGCCCGTAAGATTCTTTTCGGTTATTGTTTTAAAAATCTCTACCTCACGCTTTCGTGATTAAAAAATATTGACACGACGAGACGAGATTTTGCCCAATTGCGATTGAACTACTCTTACGCAAATCAAACACGCAAACTGAAATAACCAAATGTCATACATCTGTCATAAATATCCCAAAGAATGCAACTGGTTATTTCAACAAGGCAACGTTAGAAAAATTTATAGTCAAGAGGCATTTCGACGGTGTCTCAAAGAAACAAATATTTCTGAAACTGATGTCGATCTATCACCTATCAGCTTTGGATGCGCCAGACTAGATTTAAGAATTATACTCTAGCTTAGTATGTTTATAGTTTAAGAAAATTTGCCAGATCAGTAGTAGAAATAAATTTGTACATCGTCTAAGAAAATTAAGGCATGTCAAAGAATTTTTAGCAGTATCTAATCTTCGCGCCGCTGTTCCACAAAAAATGATCAGAAAGTTATTTCATATATTGAAAATCGAAAATTTTTCAGTTTTCTCGTTGAAAGTTCTATTCATATATATTGGCAAAGGGGGACTGAAGACAGCTTTGAGCTTTGGAAACATTAAATTACACATTTATTAATGCCGTTTAAATCTGAATTGAATGAGCTGAAAATTATACTGAATTCTGGCTTCACATTAGTGGAGTTGTTGAAGCTGAAAAGGAGTATGGAAGACTAAAAATACTGTCATCAGTAAAATACTCGTAGTATAATAAATTTGTATTTTCAGACAAAAGAGCATTTATGAAAATAGGAAAGAGTGTAGAAAACAATACGGATCGTTGAGGTACCCCAAGATTTTCAAAATTTCTTGTATTTAACGGTCAAAAAGATGATTTCCTATCCATCGAAAAAATGATTTGTCAATGCCAAAAGCATGCAATTTTGATAAGAGATCCTAATACCAAATTCTATCAAATGCCTTAGAAATATCGAACAGAAGAATTTAACTTTCTTCAGAACAATGTAAGAATTGATTTAATTTTTTGATGAGAAAAACAATCTAATCAATATTGCCACGAAAATGAAACTGTCGGTCATTTAGAAGCTTTTATTGCTCAAGATATGTATTTCCATTGAAAGAATGAATTTCAGAGCATTCGGAAAGGGTAAAGACACATTTTCCTTTTTAGGAATTGACTACATGAGAAATGCTTTTTCATCAAAAGGCTAAGTGGCCTTAAGAATTATAGGTAAGGTATAAAAGTATACGCAATGGTTTTCGCATAGTGGAAGAACATAATATTTTAAAGACAAAAGACAATAGTTGATATACTATCAAGACCAGGGAATTTTCATATATCGAGATCTTTAAGTAAGTACTCTAGCAAGTGTTAGGGTTCGAAAATGTATTGGACCTATCGTGAAGCATACAATTTGCCTAGAATTGTTCTACGGAAATTTTGGGTTTGTTAATGTATGTAGCTACAATGACACGGTTGAAAGATGAGAGTGGAGACCGATAAGAATCAATGAAATTTTAACATTCTTAAACTGTTTTTAGAAGACTGTCACAGTTCTTAGCTTAATTTTGTGTTCATGTAAAAAGTTGGTTTTTAGAATCAAGACATTGCAGGAAATTCTGGCCTCTTTGAAGTTTGTTTAGTTCTCTTTTAAAGAAATGGTTTTATATACTTGCAAATAAATGATTTTCTCATTAAGATATAATTGATTGATTTTGATTAAATTTTATCACTACACGAGAATTACGTAGTTTTTAACCAACTATTTTTCCATGCATCTGGAGTTAAACCAATAGTTTTCTCCTAGTTTCCATACTTTGTTTGAACTTTTTATAAGCTGACATTTTAATCTTTACTATTTGCGCTCTATTCATGCTTCATCGGATTATTTTTATGTGGATAAAAATACTTAATTAATCAATAAGAAAATAAGAGTTCAGGCGAAAAAAATAAGCAGAATTAAGCGGTTGAGCTTAAAAGCAAGCGGGATAAGTTGGTAATGTAAGTGTTACAAGTTATAACATTTGACATAAGAGCTAATTTTTTACATTATTTCGTTAACAAATATTAAGAAAATATTAAATTTTACATTGTGTACACATATTATTATGAAAATAAAACATAAATTATACAAAACGAGTTGTACATTTAAATTAATAACTAATTGGCTCTCTAGCTTGCCTTAAGGGCACATTAAATTTAGATAAAAATTCTTAAAATAAAGTGCAGATAATTTTTTTAGTGGATTACAAGAATTTTGAAATTTTCATAACTTCAAATAAAAAAATACCTATTGAAATCTAAAAATAAAGGGGAACTATTGTTATGAAATTTTCAATGTTTTCATGAAATTTTTGAATCAACATTTTTGTATACAAAATAAGTTTTGAATAAAATTAGTAGGTTTGAAGGCAACTAAGAGGTTTTTTAAATGATACTAGAACCTTTTGTTAGTGTCCTTTATAACAACTATACACGAGAACTTAATATTTTAGTAACTGTAAGACAAATTTACACACTTTCAAGTTTATCAATCGTTCTCCCAGATGCTTGAGTTCGCTAAACTCTTTTTGAATCTTCGACCAAGAATCTTGCATGAAACCCAATTTCTTTTCATCCGAAACTTGTTCAAGTCCCTGTTCTAGACTATTATACTGATCGTCTAGATGTTCAGCCTTCTCAAAAAATTCAATTAGCAAAGAAACAATATCGACTCGTTTCAAAACAATATCCTTCAGTTCGATCCAATGTTTGTGAAGAGCTTCAGCTTTGCTATCAACATCGTATCTTTGCTGTGGACTAAGTGATTCCAAGTGTGATTTAATTGTTTCCAAAAGACTGTTGATTAGCTCGCCTTTGTCCTTAAAATAAAAAAAAAAAATATAAATATAAATAAATGTTTAATTTACGCAAAAGACAAATATTACCTCTAAATGTTGCATCAGTTCGTGATGATGCAGCAAGAAACGTCGGCTCTCTTGTAAATTTCTACCCAACGACACAGATTTCTGGAGGAAACTCTGAGCACTGGTCACTAACCAAGCCAGTAGCTGGTTATACTGTTCGAGGAAATTATTGAGTGCCTGTTCGACACGAACTTGTTCTTCTGTGCTCGTCGAGCAAATACTCTCGATGTAAATTTTTCGATTTTCGATTTCTTCGATAACACGTTTGACGCCCTGTGTTTCGGGCTTCGTTCGACCGATCTCATCCAACAAGCCATAGCCTAAGCGTAGTGGATCTTCGGTGAATCCACGAACATCTCTTAATATCTTTGAAAACATTGCAAAACTCTCGGGTGTATTTGTGGGGAATTTAACAGTGGATAGCTCGATTTCAAGCTTCTCAAGCACAGCAAGGGTTTTTTCGGCCTTGCCAAAGAAATCCTTCGATTGCATCAGCCAGTGCTCTCGCTGTTCAACAGCATCCATGTATTCTGTACATCCACTGAGTATGTTGTAAGCTCTAGAACGAGACTCATCCCCAGCAATACATCCAGAGGAAACAAGTTTTTCCTCAGCACAGGTGATCTTCAGAGCACGATCACGCAAGAGCATTGCATTTTGTTTCAGTTCATGATACTGCTGAAGTTTTCCGCTGGCAGTGTGCTCACATTCACCCACACTAAACGCTCCAGACAGCTCGTTGCGCTTCTTTGTTAGTATACTTTCAACATCGTCCAAGTCCTTGGCCAAAATCGCCAATGCCAGACACTGTTCCAACTGAGTCTTCCGCGTCTGCCAGGCCTGGTCTAGGGCATTCCGTCGATCATGTAGCGCCTCCAGCCATTGCTGAACTTGGTTAATTGCCCGCAGTGCATCGCGTTTAATATGATCCGGTCGCGTGTCAAGCGTCTGCTGTTTTGTTAATTCCTGTAATTGTGTTAGAAGTTCATTGCCATCTTTGAGTGCTGCCATTACTGTTGTTAGAACATCAATTCGCAGCTGTTTGAATTTATTAAGAAAGTCCTGAACAGCTTCAACTTCAATTGGTATCATGGTGTCTTTGCAGGCAACTTCAAGAGATGACATTTTTCCTCGACAACTGCCCATTTTCTCATGAAAATTCGCACACAAATCTAGTAAATGCTTACGATCGTGTAGAAGTTTGAGAATATCATCCCAAACAATGTGTAGAGTATCAGCCATTGCTGTGATAAGATCTGGACTGATGCGCTTACTCGTGAGAAGCTTGTCAGCTTTGTGAGCGAATTCGTCGAGTGGTGTTGGGAGATTCTGAAAGAAAGTATTAAGTTAGTTTCAGTGGGAATTAAGTAGATTTAAATAATAATAAAAAAAAATAGTATGTGCTACAAGAAATTATACATTTAAAAGTAAAAGTGTGATGGAAGTAGCTTTATACATTTAAATAAATTTTTACTGAGTTAATTTTTAATAAAATCTTAAGTTCAATTGTGGGACGTATTCACTTTTAATTTTGCGAATGGCAGAAGTTAGAACTTAAGTCAAATTATTAGGACTAAATCAGTTTCGTGAAATGAAGTTTTACAAAAGCATATTTTCAACTTGTGATCATTTCATAATAAAGCACAATATCGGTGCAATATCGACGTAGTTGCTATTTTTCAAAATGTTAAGGAATCACAACTAAAATTTTCTATAATTCTCAAAATAACACCCTAAAATAGGGGTATAAAATTGACTTTGAGAGTCCCACAAATCAATTTACTATTCTGTTAGTAAGATTTCGAACTATTTTTATTTAAATTTGCACCTGCCACTTTTTTGGACTTTTGAGGGGTCATTCTTGCTGCAATTATGCAAGAAATAGTTATCAACCTTCCATAGTTCCTGTGAAATTCATTGTGTGTTGTTGTATCATTGTTGTTGAACATACTGTATTTTTTTAAATTTATTTTTTACTTTAAACTTACTTGTACTTTCCTAAGAGTCTCGTCATGTTGTTTTTGTAAGGATACAGCTTCTTCAATATTTTCTCCAAGTGTCGTTAATCGTGGCTCAAGTTCCACAACTTTTATATAAGTTTTGTCTGGACTCTAGAAAATTATTTTAAATTTCAATGTTATTCAATTTTTAATGATTCCCTAATAAGGAATCTTACATAAGAATGTTTGCTACAATCTCAGTCAGTTAAAGTTGTCATTAGGCACAATGATTTATTTCAAAATAAGAATTATTGTTTTTTGTTTAACTTTTATGGTCAGTTATTATTTTTTAGTTTTCAACTTTTAAATTTAATTTTATTAATGAAATATTTTTTTTTTTAAACAATTAAGACATGAAAGCTATTAATACTCATGCTTTCCTTATATGCTCAAAGTTTAAGTTAGCAGATTTAATTACGTACATAGTTTTTTTTTTAATTTTTTTTTGTTTTGTCATTGAACACATGTAACTTGTTGTGTTTTATTGCATTACCTCTACACATTTTCATCCAAGCGTACATTTTACAGTTTCCAGCGAGAAAAAACAAAGTGTATAACAATAGAATGCAAAAATGTTTTAAAAATAACCTGCAGAAGAGAAGGGTTGCATACAAAAAGATATATTACTTCATCACTTTTTTGTTCCAAAGAATACATACAAATAGAGAGAAACAGTGGTGGACTAGGGCTAGCTGAGCCCCAAATGCAATTCAATTCCTGTTTTCGACTTCCGTTTTAAAAAGTCATGTCAGCATTTGAGGTCATACTTATATTAATAGCACAAGGCCATATAGAGAATTGAACATCTTACTTTTTTTTTAGATTCAGAGGGCGCTAAGAAGCTTCTTGAAGGTTTTGACATGTTCTTGCATCTTGAAGTAATAACAAATATTGTAATAAGTATTGTTGGCAAAGTAAAACAACAACATTTCTTAAACTAAAGTTTTCTTTTGCAAATACGTATCGAAAATCTTCAAACAACAGTTTCGACTAAAAACCCTCACACAATAATGCAGCCCTGGAAACAGAACAAAAATTCTGACTAAAAGATAATGTTCCAGAGTGAACGATGTATTTTAAGCGCAAACTTGTCGATTGCAATGTACGGTTTGCTTAGGATTGATTGTTTTTTTTTTGAGAAAAACCATTGAAGTTTTCTTGTGAATGTTTTTAGATTTAGAAAAATGCAACAGTTTGAAATATTGGGTCATCGCCAATGGATCTTTTTTTTGAGATAAATGTAGGTATATTTTTGTGGTTTTGTTATGTAATTTAATACTTTTTTATAGTGACTTAATATGGTATCATGTATGAGAATATATAACCGGTATAGAAAATCCTATTCGTGTAAGATTGTTGTGCTGAGCATTTCTACTTGCGATTATGGAGGAACTAAGGTACATACATGTGTATGTTTATGTATATGACGAATTATAGTTTCGTAAAAAAAATTCAACTCGAGATTTTGATGAAATTAATTTTTACAATGACAGGGAGAGACAGGAAGAGCTACATCCTAAACGGCTAGATTGATTTTTTTTTAAACTTGGTGCATGATTTTTGGGCTTTACCCCTTACGTATTTTCATTTTTTTTTTTGAAAACCAAAAAAAAACGAAATCTGGATACAATTTTACTTAGCAATGTTACATAATCGTATTTTTCAAACAGTTTTCTTAAAAAAAAATGAATAAAATAAATGTAACTAAAGGCTACCATTGGGTCGGAAATAATTTGTCAAAAAATGGTTATAAATGGTTGGCCCAAGAAATTATTTTCTTTTTGTTCGATTTTCTTCAATAGTTTTTTATATATAAATTTATAGAAAATATAAAAGTATTGTGGATCAAAATAAAAAAAAATTTAGTTTTAAAAATAGGTTCCATATTTTTTTTATTTTGAAAATCAAATATTTCCTAAATGGCAGTGATTTTTTTTGAAACTCGGTACATTAAAGTTTTTTGAACACTTTTTTGAACGTTTAAAAAAATAACGATACTTTCCATACAAATGTTTAAAAATAGGGAAAATACTTTTTATTTAAAGAATTAATTTTTTTTTTACTATTCAATAAAATTAAAAAATAAATAAATTTGGTGGCACAACAGCTCGTGAAGAACCAGGGCCTAGTGACTTACAACTCTCAACCATTCCTGTGTGCGTGTTGTTGGCAGGAATGGAGGGGACCTACAATTTTTTGCCGATTCCGAACGGCTAGATGAGAAGCACTTATTCATGACAAGTATACTCTTGGAGGATTTGTCAGTTCCTCGCAAGAGGCAGTACCTCGCGAAAAAAACATTTCTGTTTTTAGGTGGCAGCGGCTGGGAATCGAACCCAGACCTTTGGCATGACAGTCCTACGCACTAACCATCATGCCACGAGGTACTACATTCAAAAAAATTATGAGAGCAAATTTTGGTGTTTTTTGAATAACTGCATTTTTGTAGAAAGTTGAAACATGTTTCTTATTTTGAAATTTGAAACAAAAGAAATGCTACAGTTTTATGTTTTTTGTTCTAAAATTTGTTTGCAAATAATTTTGTACAGAACCGTTATTGCATGAAATGTCACAAGACAAAAAAAATTTTTTCTTAAAATTATTTTTTTTTAAAGTTATCTTGTTGTTTAATTTTTGTTTGAGTAATCAAATGCAATGATCAAATAACTATTGCGTTAAGCTTAAGTTCTGTTGTTGTTGTTTGTTTTATTTAGTTTAGCATGGTTTATTTGAAAAAAAAATTTTCCAAGTTTCTCTTTAGACTTTGTAGAGATAATTTGTTTTTTTTTTAATTCTTTACCTTTTGTAGCCTTTCGATACATCTTTTGATCCTTTGCAATTAGTGATTGCAAGAATTGCCTTAGTGCACTGAGTTTTAGGCTTTTCAAGCCTCATTAAATGATCAAAGTCTTACCAACCAATATTAAAGAAATAAATTGTTTTGTTCTTAAGCATTGAGTTATTTTCATTAAAATTTTTGTCAACTTTGCTTACAATTTTGCATTGGTTACATACTTTTTAACTTGAATAAATAAAAAGTACATTTTTCCAAGAACAAAAAACAATTAAAACAAAATTTTAAACATTTTTCTAGCAAAAAATAAACTTCGAAATTTTTATTTTTAAAATCAGAATTCATTATAAAAGACTAATACGATTGTCAACTATCAAATTGATAAACTTTGAAATTTGGATTTTGAAACTCAATTTATCAAAAAAATGATCAACTTTTCATTAATAATTTTCAATTTTCTTGTGATTCGCAACCATCTGCAACATTCTCAATGACCAAAAAAATTAATTTCATTCAATTTGATAATTGACAATCGTCATAGGGCCATATATATTTAGCTACTTAAAATTTTGGTGACTCTAACGGTTTCAGTATGCATACCGGAAAGAACTCTTTCGAAAATAAAACGTCAACAAACTTAGCTAAAAAATTCTACCTATGAATAAAGACTTACTGGGTTGTTGTTGATGTGAGTTTTGCACTGAAGGAGCAATCAATAAACCTAAATATTTGTAGCACAGAATGCTAGTAGATTGAATTTCAGCTATGTAGTTTTATTTTTTATATCGATCGCCTATTAAATGGTGACATTTCTTTTTGCGAAAAATTATGTCTTAAACCCCGTAATAATTGTATGACAATGGCCTTGATTCTTACTATCTTGTGTTTTTGAAATGCACAGATGGAAATACCATTTCTTTTTGAATCGAACAGAAAGATACGTGTTTGAATTTTTCATTGTAAGCTCGTATTCACGCTTTTATTTTTCATATTCACTTCCAAATGATGGCGTGAAAGAAATTTTTTGATGTTCTTAGAGGGGGAACTGGAATAAGTGTGAAATTTTGAAAAAAAAAAATCATTTCACTTTTTCACAGAACCAAAATCGGCATCAGGCCTATGGAAGTCAAAGTATATTTCCTTTCTGTTTTGTCTTCTATTTTATTGCTTACTTAAACTTTAGAGGGCTTGACCATAAAAAAACTACAAGACGTTGTAATAATTTCAAACTGAATACGAAAACATGGATCTAATGTGAGAAAAAACATTGAAAGGCTGAAAATATATTCTTTAAATTGATAAAATAATTTCTTAATAGTTTGAGCCAAAAAGAGAAATTAGCTTCTAAATTCTTGAACAATAGCTGCAAACAAATTTCTTAAAGCAAAGCTATATTTTTATGTGCCAACATAATGTTTAAGAAAAAAATTGGTATGCAAACTAATGTTAATTTTATTTTAACTTAGGAAATTTAATTTTTAAAATATGTAAGAATAAAAAAAAACATCATTTTTTAAATTAGGGATTTTTTCCCTATATTTTTTTTTTTGAAAATTCTACACTTACAAAACGGGTTGATAATTTCTTCTCTCAACAAAATTAAAAAAAAAGAGCTGGATGTGACCCCCACTAGTAACTTTCTATTGGTGCCCTCGAAAGCTAGAAGCCCGATGCTATTTTATTATTAAAAAAACGGCAACAATTCAAGATCTTCCAAAAAGTTTTCAGGTCATCAATATGCAATCAAGTGAAGACCAAAAACAGAGACCAAAATGTTGTTTGATTAGTGATTAAAATAAAGATATTATTAGAAGAAAAATTTTATTTAACAATTTCTTGTAAGGTTTCTTGAAGTTTTTTCGCTTAGAAAAAATTGTTGAATTGTTTGTTGAATTATTTTACAAACCTGTGATTATTGATTGATTATGAACTGGTGTAGGGAATTTAACTAACCCAAAACCAATATAATTGTTTTTTTTTCAAAACAATTGAGACAAAAAAAATGTTGGTACAATTTCTTATGTTTTTTCACTTTAAGAAAACTATTTATTGAATAATTTTACTTATCTTATCAATTATTTATTATTATTTTTTCTACAATTTTCAGCAATTTTTTGTATCCCCCTTCCCCTTCCCCTTTAAGAAACTGTAAGGTTATAAGTTTGCATATTTTTACCAATTCTTTATTTCGTCAAGTGTGGAATAAAATTAACCCGAAGGCGATAGCAACATTTGTTTTCGAGATATTCGAAACCGCTCATTGAGTTTTAATGAAAGTTCTTTCTGCACGTATTGAAACCACTACTTTATCTATAAAAATTAAATTTATCCGAAGTCAATAAGAATCATTCGTTCTTGAGATATGGTGAACAAAAAAAAGCGAAATAACTTATAAACGTACGAACGTACGTAAAAACATAAACGATTCTCTTAAAATGATGGATTTCAATTCTAGGGAGCTCAAAATGTGAAAATATGTCAAACATTTCGATTGGAAGTTAAAAGTCCAGTAAATATAGATGTTTTACCTTTCAAAGGGTCGGGTAGCTCTAAATTTTGTATATGTTATTTGAAATGGTTGGTAGATGAAAATTTCAAAATCCTGGCAAAACCACGAAAAATCGGAACTTTTTCAGACATTTGCCGTTAACTACTTTCCGTTGTATTTCCACGAGCACAAAAGTATGCAAATTTGTAGTAAATAAATTTTTTTACAAATATGATTCAAGAAGTATTTTGCTACAACCACAACAAATGGCGATATGGAGTTCCCAAAAACGGCTATAATTTCGAATTTTGTAAGATTTTCAGTTAACTCACTATTTTTAGTGCAAAAACTCCTTAACCCTTGAGCTTAGGGCAAAATTTGTACAACCAATATTGTAAATAATGTGATTGGCTACCGATTCCATGTTAGTACAATCAAATTTCCTAAAGTCAAACTCCCTCTAAATTGAATTTCCCTCTAACAAGAATTTTTGTCATACTATTTTTGTACTCCGCTCAAATTTCCGTACCGTATTTATTTCTCTCTAAATCATACTTTTTCAAAACACTTTCAAGCTCAAACTGATTTTGATATTTCGTGAAAATTTGACTTTTACGTAGTCGACTGTATTTTTATTTTGTGACCAATGCAATCGGATGAGGATTGAGAAATTGTTTTCATTCAGACGAGTATTCTAACTCAATTTCTCTTCTGTCTGTTTTATACAGTCCGTTTACTGGAGTCCCGTAGAAATTTAACTACCGTACAGAAACGTAAATTTTCATATATGTATGCTAAATAAAAGCTTGGAAAAGCTAGTCCAAAACGTTTCCTATTATGAATGTATTCCGATCGAATCCAAAAGATGTTTGACATATGGAAGCTGCCAATCAAATTTTATTGGTCAACTAGGTACTCAAATACTGGAAATAAACAAAAATTATCTAAAGTAGGATACCGTTGATATTTTTTCTAGTTGTATTATTATTTAAATCTAATGCCATGCTACGAATTCTGATAGTTGACAGTTAGAACAAGTTCCGTTGAACTACCATCATTATCTTTGAAAAATTTTAATAATGTATTACTTATATTTTTTAGATCAAAAAATTTTCTTATTATAATTACATAGCTAAGCGCAATAATTCCAAAAAGCATTTCTAACTTTTTAGAAAAAAAAATTCTGCCAAATTAATCTTTTTATCGTCCTTCTATAGGTTATTTTTGTGTTGACATGATTGCTTACAAAATTATTTTACAATGTAAATTAACTAAACCTATCTGTTTAAACCTTTTTTTTAATTAAATAAAGATTAAGTTTTTATGAAAACCTAAGCTATTTTGAAATCAAGATTATGAAAAACAACTACATCGAGTATTACTTATATTACTTAGTTTATTTTTCTTATTCTATTTTAGTAAGGTAACTACTAAGTTCCTATTTCCCATGCAAATTCCACATCCGAAAAGGCCACCCGATTATCTCACTATATGTACATATAATGTAGAATTTATATCTAACGGATATATTCCATAAAAGGCAAAATTTGACCTTCATTTATCGTGATTGTCTACACCCTGATAGGTAGTACACACTACACACATTTTTTTTTCAGGAAAAAAAAAAAACAAAACGATCCAATAACATGAAATCCCAACATTAACAAATAAAACAAACAAGTGAACATATCTAAAAAAAAAACAGCTTCCCTACTTCCAGTAAGCATGTTGTTCTACTGTACACGTTTGGTTCGCCCCAGAGAGAAACTTGATTTCCATAGGAGGTTAAGAGAAAAAATGTATGAATTCATGTTAAAGAAGCTGCGACGACGACGACGTGACGGTTAGTTGAAAACATTAACAAAAAACAAAACAAAAACAGAAGCAACATGTTGCTAACAAAATAAAGCATCGATCGAAGGCCATGATTGCCAAAAGCTTTTAAAGAAAATCTTGCAAATGGTAATTTTGCAGTCTTTTTCTATATTCTATATACGCAGCTCAAGGAGTTATATAACTGCCCTCGACATCTTTTACATATTGCAAACCATAGATACAATAGGATAGAATTGAAGAAACGATGGTGGTTTTCAGATTAAAAAATAAGGTTAAATAAAATATTCAAAATTCCGCTAGTACGGCTTACAAAAAATATCTCTAATTGATAGTCAGAAATTGAGTTTAAGCGTCTTACTAACATATTTATTGTTGAAAGTTTCTTATGACCGTCAGTCTAATTAAGTTTCATTCAGGCAAGGCAGTTGGGCTTATCAGTTAGACGCTGTCTTACCTTTCTTCTTCTTAGTCTTTTAATGTAGCTTTGAAAAAAAAACTAGCTTACCTCTTTACACAAATTAACTTGATTTCAAATTTCAGTTTTCTATCAACTAAGATCCAAATAATCAAGTTAAAAAAGAAATAAAGAAAATAAAAAGCTTTAAAAATCCATAAATTTGTATTTAAAAACAACATAGATGGTAACCATATATCGATGATTCAACTAGGAAACATGTTAATGCTGCAGCAAAAGCCAAATAGGATTCCGCAAATACTCTTGCAGATTTGGAACGAGAACGCGAGTAGTTACCAAATAACCTCAAGAGGTCAAGTTATGCAGCCGCAATGTCTATGAATATTGTGAGTGGACCGGACACTCGGACTCGACAAGCTCAGAAAGCAATTTTTCTTGCTATGTGTCGCCTCTGGATCAGTCTTTGAGTCTATTTTCGAAATGCATTTAAGAAGAAATTCACCATCGATTGTAATGTTTAAAAGAAAATGGTAAACAAATAGTCTAGATACAAAATTAGTTACGAATATTTCGTTATAATTAAACTAATATTTAAGTATTTACTTAACCTTTTTAAATATTTTTAGATTCCCTCCTTTTTCATTCGATTCCTTATACAACAAACATAATTTGCTTTTAAGATTCAATTGAAATATTTTTTTTTTTTTTGAAAATTTCATTATTGATGAAATTCTCCTCAAATCTTGTCGCGGTAATGGCGCTGCAAATCGTACTAGTTTTCATCGTGTGGACTAGAAACGGCTGCTGGCGATCGGTTGAGTCACTTAGCGTTGATCGACATGCGGCTGATCGAATTACATCCGCAACAACTGCTGCAATCTGTAATGTTTGTTGGCTTTGTAATTCTCAAAGTAGGATGGGTATTGGGAATCACTGTGGTGGGGGGGGAAGGGTGACTTTGATGCGGTTTGCAATCGTTTTGTTACTTGAAATGCGTGTGTTAATGCATGGACGATTGACGTGACGCATTGTGGCACTATAGTGTGCCATTGATAGCCAGAGTGCTGATCATAAAGCGTGTGGACCAATTCAATTGGCAACATTCTGCTGATAGCTATAATGGATTAATGGGGTGCGCTTTACTCTTTCTTGTTCGATTATACTATGTCTGCCTTCAAAAGATTACATTTTGGGTCACTGCGAGTTGAGAAAAAAATGACTCATGCGCCAAATAAACAATTTTGAAATGCAAATTGAAATTATTTAAATATTTTAACAATTTTAATAGCCAGACGATTTTGGACATTTTTATTGATCGGTCGTGGGTGGGTGATTTTGAGGGTAAATAAACTTTTGATCGTTAATATAAAATTTGGATTTATGAAAATAAGCTCAATTTATCTACACAATGTATGTTGTGTTATATTTATTGCAGTTGTTTATGGGAACATATACATAAATTCGATGTCGATATGTAAGTAACATAACAGCCTACCTTCCATAAAAGTTGATAGGCGAACACCTAATAAATTTTGGCATCGACCTCTGACAATAATAAGTTTATTTAAATACAATGACAGTTTTTTAGTATCATAAATATTCTTTTTTGGCAAATTTTGACATGTTTACTATGGGCGTGTCAAATTTTGAAATATTTATAACTGTACTGTCAATAAATAAACATTTTTACTGAAACATTTGCTATTATTTTGAAGCTTTTATGTATCTACAACAATTTAGTAAATGTCGAGATATTATGCTGAACATTAAGTTGTCATTTGTTATGTAATAAATAACTTCTTGTTAAGCTTCAAATCTCTGGTTGTCAAAGTTGGAACTGTCAGAAATTTAAAAATGTCTGTGAGTGTGAGGACGAAAACACACGTAATTACAACAACAAGTTGAAATTGAAATTGTCACAAATAAAAAATGGCACAACACAACACAACAACAAAAATTTATTGAACAAAAGTCAAAATTCTAATGATATTATAGTTAGTTTGTGTACTGTGGGTGAGGACATAATATTTCAATAGTGATATAGTGATAGAAAAATTTTATTTATGAAATTTATTTTTATTAAATTGCTTAAGGAACTCTTTAAATAGTTTCAAATTAAAAAAATCAATTAACGGACAAATATTAATTTATTGAAAATTAAAATTGAAAATTGAAGGCCCTCACTATGTCACTGATGAGTCCAAGTGAGTAAGCTAGACGAAATGCCTATTTATAGGACTAAATTTTAAAATTTCATTAAAAGCTATTTTAAGTCAATAATTCAACAAGTTGATTTGGTTGATTTATTTCAGTTGTGAAATCTTTAAACATTTTTTAAGGTGAAACTCTGGTGTGGAGATTTCAACTTTTTGTAATTTTTTATTTATAAAAATGGGTAGAAATTCGTCCAATAAAAAAAAAAAGAAAATTTAAATTAAAAATAACAAAATTCTATGGAAGTTTCCTACTACAACTAACTGTTAAAAGTTATCTGATGTCAATTTTCTTTTGATATGTTAATTAGTGAAACTTATTTTACCAAAATCGATGAAGCCGTTTGTGGGAAAATAAGATTTTCTTCAATGGTTTTTAAGATTTATATTGTACCTATATTCTTGTATAATATTAAAGGTCTTAAGTATTAAAAATGATTTTAGTACCGAGTTTTAAAAACGACCGTATATTTTAAAAAATTCAATTTTGAGTTTAAATGAGATTAACTCCAAAATTCGATTCACCCAGGTTAGGGTATAGTCCCATTTAATTAACTGTATTCAAAAAAGCTCTTAGTAAACAAATTGTGGGATAGTTTAAATTTTACTTCTGTTTTATGTTTTCGAGGGTGCTGTATTCGAATCTGATGCTTGTGACCTAAATTTTGTAACTCAACATAGACAAAAATGCAAAAAATTATTCAAAAATGCATTTTAATGGAGTATATGGCTTATAGCTCTAAAACTTACATTATTCGTAAATTTAGAGCTAGTTGAAAATTAACGATTTTTTACTGTTTTTGAATACACTAATTAATTACGTTGTGGACAGAGTTTGAATTTTTGTCTCAAACATGAGCCAAATATACTTTTCACTTGGCATTTTTGATGCATTTTTGGGGTTATATTACTTCTCCACGTAATATTTTTTAAATTAATATTTATGGTCATTCTTTCTTAATTGTTCAAATACCTACCTTTATTCATTTTCGAAAAATAAAAAAATAAATACATAATAATGTGCTAATAATCCAGTCAATTTGTGTTTAACAGGGTTCTTATTAGCTTCCACATTGTGGGTTTTTTTCCTGATTAATATTTACGGAGGTGCAAAATTTAAATCTAAGGTTCTTAACTAAATTTTTTTTTGTGACCCAACATGCAAAAATTTGGAACAGGTATTACAAAAAAGCAACTGTTGCTTTTTCAAAAATTTCCTTAAAGTGCAATTGAAAGTAAAGGGTGTTTTTTTAGACGTGGGGTTTTCAATCTGGCAATGCTTTTTTCGGAGTTGGTTTTCTTGACAGCTGTCACTTGATGCTCAGTTTGGTCTGCCATTTCATAATTAATTGACTTACTCCTGAATAACTTTGCAAATCGTGCAAATTTATTTCCAAACTAAGGGTTCGGTTCGCGCCACGCATCACAAAACAACAAATTTATTAAAGTAAACTTTTGATGAGCGCATTATCTCGCGTCGTGGGGTGATTTTTTGTGTGGTTATGTGAAGTCGCTTGTCTACGCAGATAAGCTCGAGACGATTGACACCTTGGGAGAGAATATTCGGCGTATTCACCAGAAGTTTCTTTCAATAAATTGATTGTTTCGCGATGCGTCACGCGAACCGAACAATTATTTTGGTAATAAATTTTTGGGAATAAATGAGCAACTCCGAAAAAAGTATTGCCAGATTGAAAACCACACGCCTAATCCTTCATGAACAATTTCCAACTAATTTTTTTCCAAGGTTTTTTTTTTTAATAATTCATTGTTATTTCTTTTTAAGAAATTCCCATTTGAAGTTAGTAAATTAAGCGTGTTTTTAAATTAAATATGTACGAGTAGTATATAAAGGCAAATTATTAATTAATTCACAAAAATGAGTGAAGGTATTCGAAAAATTTAAAAGTCTCCCAAAAAATGAATTTCTGCATAATTTTTCGCATTTTTGTCCAGTCCATTTTGTGTCAAGTTTTAGTCGCAAACCTCAAATAAGGACTCAGCAGCACCCCCCTCCCAAAACACAAAGCGGAAAAAAAAACAAAACTACCCCACAACTTGCATGGCAAAACTACAATCTGACCGGACTAGTACGATTATAAGTACGACAAAGAATGGATGCAAAGCAACTACAACTCAACCCCTCCCCCTCTTCATTTTCTCTTCGCAACTTGATAGCCTACATTTTGTACTTTTTTTTTATTGGATTAAGAAAACCCCATTTCAAAAAAGGGCATAAAGACTATTTTCCATTTCATTAACTGTGTCAGTATATCAAGACTGCTTAAGATAAACAAGCTACGATACTCTTGGCTGCAACATTTCACAAAAGAACAAAAAAAAAACTAAAGTCTATTGCGAACGTCGGTCGTCGCGTCGAAGCAAAATGCTTTGATGCACCAGCCGCTTCAAGTACAGTGTCTGACCACAAAAATGCAAATGCACAAACCTTGAGGAAGAAATCTTGCTCTCACTCCGCATTCAATCGGGCACAGCGAGGACAGAAGACTGACTCTCGGAGGTCTGGGCGTATTGAATTACCGCAATGCAATAATAAATCCTCCTCTCTTCGCCCTTTAGACCTGGCTCTATAGACTTTTTTTATATAGGCTCTCAGCCTCAGCATTGAATTTGCAATATGGGTTCGTTTTATTGCCTCTCAACTTTGTTGCTTCTGCTGCAACTATAAGATTTTCAGCAAGACGCAAGATAGCTTCACGCGAGATCGATGGTAGAGCGTGAGTTGAAAGGTTAAACAATTATTTACCACGATGCGAATTGGTCTCAGGACTTGCTGGTGGTAGAATCTATAATCATTTTTATGGGCGGTTTGGGGAAAGTTAACTGCAATTACAGCAGCACTATAATTTGCCAACAAAATCAGACAAAAAGAAGAAGCAGAGATTTTTGGTATTGGTCTTGTGTGGCTGTGGTGTGGAACTTGAACGAATCCACGCATTGTATATTGAAGGAATTTTTATGAAGTAGCGCTTGCTGCATTGGTTGTTGAACATGTTGATGGCCAATTTTGCCTTTGGATATGTATAACATAAAAATTACACACATGCATTATACAATGTATTTTATTATTATAGTCTGAGAAGTATGTATGGAATTTTAATATATCTTGCAAAGATATTACAAATGCATTTTAAAGTTGGGATCTTACAACAATGCAAAGTGTCTTTTTTGAAGTTAAGAAATTTTTTTTAATTTTTGCATTAACTGGATGCATTTTTAACTCTTCTTAAAAAACATCCTATATAATTCCGTATTGTTCTTATACGTATCAGTAACTTTTTTAAAGCTTAGATAAAAATGCACTAGCAACAAGGCCCTTATCAATGAGGAATTTGATTTACCAGTCAACTCATTTAAATTTATAAATCAATGTCTGAAAGATGTTTTCATTTTTAGTTTAACCTAATACCATAGATATGTTTCTTATTCCCTTCATTTAATTCGCATAAATGGTGAAAAGATCTTGTCAAAATCTTTTCAGAGAGTAATAATTGCTTTTGCCTCATTTGAAACTTAAAATCTCGGACTATTATGGATTAAAGTAAAGGTACGTACATAAAATATGATATGATTGCTTGTTCTCTTCTACCATTGACCTTAATTTAGCTATATGTATAAGGAGCCCAGCCGATATAATCATGGTACATAAATGACGATATGTGAAGTATAATTATTGACATGTGAATTATTTTCATGGTCAAAACAATTTTGTTATTTTATAAATTGAAAAAAAGAGGATACAGCAAATTGACCAAATTGAATTTCAGCGGGCTTGTGGAAACTGTTAGGGAAACTTATCTTCTGTTCCTGTGAAAAATTAATTAACAGCAAAATTAACAAAATTACAACCCGTTTTTGAGGTACCAAGTTTTCAAAACAAAAATTTGAAATTTTTTTTTAAAGTACAAAAACTTAAGTATACTTTTAAAAGTTGCTATTTGTAAATTTTTATAATTTTTGCATGCAGACAAAGTTTAATAAAAATTGTAGGAGTCGTTCTTAAGAAAAATAATATTTTTCTAAACGGTTTTTTAACATTTGTATGGGAGGCCAACTAACGAAATTGCTTCGCATTTTAGACATTGAAGTGTTATTTGTTTCTATAGCACTCCATTTAACCCTCTTATAGGAAGTAAATACCATGTTGGAGCATTACTGAAGCCATAAATATTTTCTGGTGCAAATTATATCAGCTTGCTAGAAACGATGTACCAATATTCCTTTAATCTCTCTATATTGCTCTTATGGAATGAACAAGGTGCTTTCACTTCAATAGTCATCCCGTAAAATTATTATATAGTCTTTGTTTTTATTAGTGAAATATGGTGACGCCAAGCTATAATTGACCATCTTTTAGTTTTTATTCAGTTTGGCATCTAAGAACATATATTTCTTATTATTGTCAATGTTAAATGATGGTTTAAATTAATTAATTAATCTATTAGTTTCCTATTAATGCAAGCTTCTTGTCTCATACGGAAAAATTTAAGATAAAAATGATTCCAATTTATTGCATTAAACTGTTTAACTGGGATTGGTGGAGCAGTTAGCTAGCAAGACAATTGGTTCAGAGGAACTAGGGTTCGATTCCTAGGCCTACCAACAAATTTTCAATTTAATTTTATGTGAACTTCCTTAAGACTTTCATAATTAAATTAAAGTTACAATGGGAGTAAAAAAATGTCGCTTTTTTTACTCTATGGAGTCTTATGCAATGCTTATATGCGTAGGTTGAATCAAAACGAAAAACATTTATGGAGAAATGAAGCGAAATTGTTAGTTGGGAGGTACCATTATTTTTTTATGAAAGTAAAACATTTTCTTAAAATACTTCAATGGTTGTAAGAACAATCCTCAAGGACCGAGTCTTAAAAAAATTGACAGTATAATTTTCAAAATATTTGATTTTCAAAAAAAGTTTTTCGACATTTTTTAAAAGTCCAAAATATATTTTACTGAAAATGTTGGTAGAAAAAAATAAATAACATTGTTTCAAAGCTTCTATATAAGAAAATTATTTTAATCAAAATTATTGTTTTGAAGAAAATCGAGACTAAAAATTGGTTCTTTGGGGAGGTACCATCAATAGCTTTTTTTGGAAAATTTTTTTTCCCAGCCAAGGGTAGCCTTTACTAAAAGAAATTTATTGATTTTTTTCTGAAAAGTTGTGAGAAAAATAAGATTTTGTAAAATTTGCTAACTTAACGTTTTTTTCTAAAAGTAAAAAAGTTCTTTAAAAAAAAAAAAAAATTGAAAAGAATAACCAAAAACTACTTTATATTAAGTTTAAAGAAAATCAATCTAGCCGCTTAGACTGTAGCCGAAAAGACAGACAGGCAGATAGAATTGTGAGACCCACTTTATACATCTTCCCTATCATCGTAATGACAAGTTTGATAAAAATCTAGAGATCAATTTTTTTATGAAAGCATAATTTTCCATATAGTACCTACATACTCGTATGTGTCTTAAGTTAAGATTTGAGAAATATTTTGAAAATTTGAATAAGCTTTTTACAATTTTTTTTTTAAGTTTTTGTATAGATTTTTTTTCTTGACCTCTTACCGATAGTTTAAAAAAGAGAGTAAGTATTTTTTTAGTCTTCCGAAAAATCATTTGTTTCTTTGCAGATTTTTATTTGGATACGCATGCAGATTTGTAGGTTTTTGTTTTATCAATATTCTTTAAAATGTTCAATTTGATTTCAAACTGTTTTTCTTCACTAATTTTTCAAAGTCCTACAAGCCAAGTAAAGAAACAAATTGTGTTATTCCTTAACATTGCGTTGTCGTCATCGCATACAGCCCGGATTACAATGGAAGTACTGCAAGACAGATAAAGTAGTATACCATCCCGGCGGACACCCTGTAATCAGTACATTTTTCGTAACAATATATATATTAGTTTTTAGTTTTTTTTTGTTACTTTAAACTTGTTTTTATGCTTTTTTTTTAGAACATTTTGAGGTTTAAAATTAATTTTTTCTAAAATGCATAGATTTCAATTTATTCAGAAATTAGCTTCTAGACCAGAGTATTGGCTTTAAAAATGGTATAATATTTAAATGTAAGTACTACCGTAATTTTTAAAAAATATTTTTCCATTTGTAGTAATTTTTTAATGAAATACTCCTCACGCCCAAACAGCCGGAGATACCCCCCCCCCCCTTCCTTGATAGTAAAAAATGCTTCTATACTGTTCTACAAAAACTGTCATTTCTAGGCACTTAAATTATTGTACTCTTGTCTATTTTAAGGCTTTTCAAATGGTCTGACATGCTTGCCCATAAAATGGTCTTGGGCCAAAATTTTTGGGTTTAGAGGAGCATTGTCTAGGGATGTGTGAACAAAAATTTGGGTTCAAATAATTATACTCAAAGTTGATTTTTGTTTTGCATTTTTGATGTATCTACTTTTATTCAATAAAGCCGCGACCAAGGTCTGCAAGACTTTCATTTTTTTCATAAGCCTCAATACAGTTACATGTCCTTCATTTTTGGTTAACTCTCATACCCAAAAATTTGCTGTGGGCTGTTAAACTATTAAACAAGTGTATCTTATGTTATATTTGTAACAAAGTAAAGCTTTTCAGGTGATACACTACAACTTCCCTTCTTCTTCCTCAAGAAACCACCCATGCGAATACGAAATATTCTTATAGACACATTTGTTTTTTTCATTTTTTATAGTCAATCGTTTTCCCCATGTTCCATAATGGAAAGAATTTTGTTATTTATCTCATTTTACCTGAACTATTATTTCGCGATTAAATGACCAACAAATATTCAAATCAACCCACAATTACTTTTTAATTAATTTTTATCATAAAAATATTATGATCTGCATTTTAATATTTTTATTTCAATATTATACAATACTTAACACGATTTTATCTATTTTTCTAATGAAAAGGCTAAATATTCACCGAATACTGTCACATTAATAAGTTAGTCATATCAAATTATGATAATTAAAATTATGTGTTGAATAAATGTTAACTGTTTAAATAAATAAAAAAAGCAAAAAGTAAAAGGATAAACATTGTATTTTAAATTGCATCATCATTTTAAAAGAATGCCGATGATATTTTGTATTATGTTTTATCCGATGCACAATTTGGCAAACATGTATTGTGAATTGATCTTAGAAATTTACGCGCAAAACTTACCGACAAAAAAAAAGCACAGACAAAATTAGAACAAATTTAGAACGAATACACATTAGGAGAAAAAAAAAAAGAAACAAATAAAAAATTTCAAACTAAACAACGTAAACATTTAAATTTAGAATTTCAATTTATTTTGCTTTTATGTTTCTCGTTTTCTGTGTGTAGTTTTAAATTTTATGTTTAATTTTAATTCTGCAATAGCAACAACAAAAAAAAAAAAAATAAAACGAATAGTTTTCTTTTTGGTTTTTCAAATTGTAAACTTTTAAAAATGAAAGGGAACATTAAATCGATCGTGCAACTAGTTTGAGTATGTAAATTGAAATTTTACAAAATTAGCTTTGGGAACATTAAAAAAAAAAACAAGATGTGAGGTAAACAGAACATTATTTTGATTCAACTTCTACTTACTTCGTCAATGATGATGAAGTCATTCCTGGGTCTATATATGGCAAGTTAGATGGATGTAGTCACCAAGCTGCAGTTGTTGTGATTAAATACTAAATATGTAAACTGAGTTTAGCTTTAATAACAGATTTATCAGAAGGTCACTGTCATTTACAATTATTATCATTTAAATTATCAACCTACTTCACAGTTCCCACCTTCAAAGTTATTAAAAGTGCAACATTTTTGAAGTGCTATGAAATTTAAGTCATTTTGACATGTGTTTGGTTTAGTTTATGTCAAAACCGTGAATTTTGGTGTAAGTTAAATGATCAAGGAAGTATTCTGAAAGCTGCGATATCTGGGGATTAGTTTATTTAGAGATAACAATTTTCGATTTAGAAACTTGTTAGAAAATAATAAAAAAAAATATTTTGAGACGGTATTTGTGATGTAAGATTTCATCGAATATAATGCTAAAAGTACTTTATCTCTTATTTTAGTTAATATCTCGAACACCAGGGGCCAAATCAGTTATTGAGAAAAACGTGACTGAATTTTGTGAGTTTGGAATTGGATTTGAAAAACCAGACTTGAGAAATTTTATATTAAAATTGAAAATTACCTTCATCAAAAATGCAATGAGTTTATGCTGAACTAACGATAAGGTAGTAGTGATTCAGCTAGATTAACGTCTTGTCAATATATTAAAATGGAATACCATATGTCTTATTAAGAAACTAGAAAATCATTCTTACTCTGCATAAATTAATATTAATTGAATTTCTATTGTGGATATACATCATTTCTTCTTTAAATGGTTACAACGTTTGACATCAGAACCAATACAAATTTCTTTATATTAATTACTTCGATTGCTTTAAAAATGTTGTATTCCAAACTCAGTACTACTTACATTTATTTTTAATTTGTTTATTTCAAGTAAGAAGCATACAATTTTATTAATTTAACTTAAGACTTAACTCATGTAAATGTTCCTTATGCCGTATAGTTTTTAATTCCAGGCTATTGGCTGACTGTGAACATATAAATGAGTCTGGACTGGAAATAAAATTAAAATTCTACAGAGATGAAAAGAAAAATTAACATCTGTTGTGATGAAATCACTTCTTTAAGTAGGAGTTATGACTTGTTATGAAATTTATTAGTTTGTGAAACTTGAAAAAAAAAATGGAATTTCATTAAAAGATGAAAAAGAACACTTTCATAAATTTTATAAATTCAATGAGAGATGATTCCAAAATGGTTTTTTTTTTTTTTATTAATTATAATTCGAAATAATTTTACTCAGAAAGCAGATGCAATTGGAGTGAAGATTTAGCATTTAAATGATTAAAAAATAAAAAACGAACTCTTTATAAGTTGAGTCAGTTTTTATATAAAAGAATGACAAACTTTTAGTAATTTTCATAGCTAAATAAATGTTTGCTTTTGAAAAATCTTGCATTCTTGGTTCAATTGAGTTCAAAGAGAGTTGCGTGTTATTATTTTCGAAGTTCAAGATATTTTGTTATTTATTTTTAATAGTAAAATGTCTGTTTAACCTTGTTTTTACAGATTTATGATGTCAAAAAATAACCAGGCATTTATTTGGAGTTTTTCACAGATTTGGATATTTAATTTTTTTAAAGCTGATTGCGGACTCAAAAAATTTTTTGCAGCCACGATTTTTTTTAAAATGTCGATAAGCCTTTTCTGGATTTCTGAATTCATTTTTGAATTCAACTTTGAGGGTATAAAGATGATTAATAAATGTCCTTTTATATGTTTGATATAAAGTTTTATAAAAGTATTGTACACATTTTTTCTACTGTGTAGTTTTCTCTTTGAACCTTTAAAGCATTTACTTTAATTTTGTAGATGAACGAGGTTCTGGACCTTTGGCACCTCATATGAAATTTGATATTTGAGAATGTCATCAAATTATTGGTCAATAACTGGTCAGAAAAGTTCAACTTGTCCTAGAAATTGGTCAGCCCTCGATAACTTGTTATAAAGGCTTTAAGTTTCTCAAGGTCACTCAAGATCACGCGCGATTTCTGGAACCTCATTTAAGTTAAATTTACAAAAAAAAGTATACCATCCGAAAGATGTCCTGATCGTGATAAAAGGTCAACTATATTACCGTAATAGTAATAATAGCCATAGTTTTTTTCTATGAATTTTCAAAATTCCTCCTCATTTGGGTGATTTAAAAAAAAATTAAGTATGCTATTTGAAAGGCCACTTAATGGTCATACAATGTCAGTTATTTTCAGTAATTGGTCAACCATACATATTTTTTAATGAATTAAAAAAAATTAAGGTCATTGCGTAAGAAATTTCACAAAAATTGTTTACCATCTGAAAGATCTCTAGATCTATATATAAGGTCAGCTAGTTTTAGTAATCGGTCAGCCATATATTTTTTTAAAATGTATTTTTAAGGTTCTGTCCAAGGTAATTGAAATTGTTTGCATCTTATTTATGGAAAATTTGCAAAAATTAATACCACCCGAAAGGCAGTCAACCAACCAACCCAATTCTGGTGCTACATAAGTTTTACCTTAATAAAATTACTTATTTATTGACACTTTTGGGTTTGTTGGTGTTTGCCAATTTGCCAAGGAATATTTGTTTACTTCTTCAACACGCTTTTGTTCTAAATTAGTTAAAAATTGATGTTTCCATACAAATTATCGATAGCAAGTTATTTGCGCCGGTTACACAGTTTTGTGCATACCCCCTTAATTGCGTAGCTACTCAACAAAAAATAGATGAAATTAATACTGGTTGCAGATGTAAGCATATCACCCTCCCATATACTCCAACATTTAGAGGGTGGGAAGGAAAATCAAAAAGTCACATTTCGGTTACGAAAAATAAAAACAAATAAATACTAGGTCTCGCTCGTATTTAAAACGCAATTTTTTTATTGTTTTTTAAATTTTTTGGTCCAATTGTTTAGTAAATTTTTGCATTCTGCACTTCCGTGCAAAAAAAAAATTCCGAACAATATATAATTTATATGCCTTCGGCTTTTGTTGAACCCGTAAATTGTACCACAAAATTAGTGTTTGCTGTTTTATTATTTATAGTTTCGAACTAAAATGGATTTTTGAACATGTCATATTAAAATATTTTAAACTAAAAATTTATTTTCTTTCAGAATGACTTCAGCCTTCGACACGATAGAAGTACTACTCAGATTAGTAAAACTAAAAAAAATATGATTTTCCATATTTTTTGGTTGGTTTTTGTTAACCTTTCCTGAAAATCCCTAATATCAAACTAACTTTTCCTGCTTAAATTATTTAATTAAATTTCAAGGCAAATAGTACCCACTTTCATATGATAGTTTCATTATCTCAGCTCAACATACACGCTATAGCCTGGTGGCACACCTTCTGGAAATTTTTAAAAAAATACGTATACGCCACAGTGTACCAGAAAAATTTCATTTGTTTTTTAGAAAAAAGGATGTCTGTTCTAAAATAATATTTTCTATATTCAATTTATTATATACATATCTTGTTATTTGTTGTATTATTTCTTACTATAATTATTTCAAAAAACATTCAATAAATTGATGAAATTAGTTCTTAAATTTTTTTCTATTTAAAATAAAAAACAGCAAAAGATTTAAATTGCATAAATGGATCGAGTAAGCCTATTTTGGTGATAACAATAATCTAAAGGAGCTTAGTATTGCATAAAATGACATTTTGCAGGAAAAGCAGTCAAAAATAGGAAGTCAATTTAGCGATAAATGGTCTCTCGTCCTATAAATTGGCGTTTCGTCTGGCTAACTCACTTGGACTCATTCGTGACATAGTGAGGACCTTTGTCATGCGCAATTCATATTAAGTTCAGTGTAACTTAATGATTAGTGATAAGGAATTCTAGTCTTGTTGGATATAGTTTACAGTGATGAATTCAATTTTTCTATTATCTACGTTTTTATTCTTCATTCGTTTACAGTGGGGTTTTATCAAAAAATCCTGTTAAATTAAACTGAAATTTATATTAATTGCGTATGAAAAAGACCCTCACTATTCACGGATGAGTCCAAGTGCAATCCTTAAGTATTCAACTTGTCTCATTTATTTTAGTATTATATAGAACAGAGATCAGAAATAAAACTCAACTTTTTGAAAGGTTCTTTAATAAGTCTAATTTGTTGTCATTTTCAATAAAAGTCACTGAATAACCTTTATTTTAAAAATAAATTTTTTTCGGTCAAAGTCTGAGAGAAACCCTTATTTTGATTTTTTTTTATATTTCGGTCAACCAGTGAGATTTATCACAGAGAGAAAAAAACATAAATCTCATCTGCATTAATCAGAATGTTCGTTAGTATCAGATCTGTGTTGAGTGTTAGTTGATCTGTGTCGTGTTTTTCTCGTAATATTCTCGTTTTGGTCTCGCCGTGATATTTACACTTGGTTTTTGGCATTAAGAATGTTTTTTCATCATCTCACTTTGGTCTCACTAAAGTCTCGCCAAAGTTTTTTTTTTAAGTAATATTTTTCAAAAGGTGAAAATACATAAGTTAAAAACGTGGTTAAGAATCCAAACGTGGCTTTCAGTATGTTGTCAGTTGTGTTAGCTTTGCTATGAACTTACCCGTAAGCACGTTTACACGGGGATTTGTGTCTTGATTTTTTCGCTATAGTATCGCTTTGGTCTCGCCTTGATATTTACACGTGGTTGTGGCATTAAGAAGAATTTTCTATCATCTCGCTTTGGTCTCAGCAAAGATTTTTCAAAATAAAGTTTTTCAAAAAGGTTAAATTAAACTAAAAACGTGGTTGAAAGTCCAAACGTGATTTCAGTGTGTTGGTCATTGTTTTTCGTTTTGCTGTTAACTCTCCAAGCGTGATAACACGGCGATCTGAGTCGTGGCTTTCTCGCTTTAGTATCGCTTTGGTATAACCGTGACTTTAACAGGTGGTTTTTGGTTACCAAAGCTTCTTTTCAAAAAAAAAAAAACAAAATTGAAAACGATCTTAATCGTTTCAAGCGTGCTTGTTACCAAATAAGAGAGATTATCTCATTACAGCTGGGTAGCATAAAGCCTGATTCATACGGAAATCCACCGCACAAAACCAAAGCCAGATGATGTCTAAATATTTTGAATGGCAAAAACTATGTATAAAACTTAAACGATAACCGAAATTTTATTTTTTTTTTTTTTTAAATAAATCTTAAACCGAGACCAAAATCTTTTGAAACAAATGTAGTAACTGTTAGAAAGAAACTAATTAAAACAAAGGTTGGCAGTAATTTCTGATTTCTGCAAAAAAACCTTCTTGTAGTCAAATTTTTTCTTGTTCACAAAAAAATATATTTTGTTATATTTTTCTATGGTAGAAAAAAATGGAAGAAAAGTCTTGATAATTGCACAAAATAATACAGTTGTTGCCGATATATTGTAAAAATTAAAAATTGAGTTACCTAGTTCTTGCAATCATAGGACGATATGATCTTTATTTTTGAAGCTGAGGTTGAAAGCCAAGCAGCATTTATGTAGATCAATGTTTCGTTAGAATTGGTTCAAAATTAATATTATTGAATCAAATCAAATGCCTCCGTTTCGCTAAAAAGATTTATGGGATCTTATAAGCTGGAGGAAGCCATCACATAAATGAAAATGTATTTTTAACTGATTTAAAAAAAAGCCATTTTATAAATCCTCTTTACCTATCTACTAAGTTTATACCTATATGTATATGACTGCAATTTATTTTGATTTAAATTGCGTCAGTAGAATGAATAATTTTATTTTTCACCTCCAGACCCTGAATAAAATATAAAAACGATCGTTCAGAGTAAATCCACTATAACGATAGGGCAAACTTCTATTAAAAGAAAACTTCATCGTGTCAACTCAATCAATTTATCATATTATTAAATAAATCAACAGATGTTTAGTATTCATAACCAAACTTCCATCACTTTTACTTTTTTTTCCTTTTGTGAATACAAAAATAAAGTAAATTTTAAATGGCGCTTCTCTGATGGTTTTGGTATTTGTTCATACATGCGGGCACTAGCCACTCACTATATAGACAGCAAATTCTCCTTACACTTTGCATAATTTAACCCACAATGAGTATTGAAGAGTGTAATTTAAATTTTGCTTTAAGGCAATAAATCAAACAAAAAAAAAATATTAAATTAATAAATCGATGAGAAAATCTATTTTCTAAAAATTATTAATAGATGCATGTGTGTGGATTTTGTATTCTTTATACAAATATAATAAAAAAGTATGATTCATATAATTTAATTATAATAACAAAAGAATATTTAGAATTCAATTAATGTAAATACATAATTAATTAATTTGTTCCACTTTCAATTTGAAATGTTTATGGGTACGTAAACTTGTCATACAAAGACCTACACCTAATTTCAAAATATGATTTGTTTGATCATAGAGATGGCAATTTTGGCAAGGAAAAATCTGCCAAAAATAAATGTATGGCAAAAAATTGTATTACACATATTAGCAATTAAAATTAAAAAAAAAAAATTACAAGATCATCATACTGGTCTCATTTTTATTTATAATTTAAAAAATACAAATTGTCGTATTTTATGCAGAGCCTAGGGCTATAAACCAGCCCAACCTGATTCTCACACGACATTTCATCGTTTCAAATCGTTTTATGCCCCAAACGACCGTGAATTCATAAAAATAATGATCGGCTGGTTGTTTAGATTTTTGTTTTTTTTTTTGTTTACTCTGCTCGCATCTTTGAGATACATTTACGACACGTGAATATTGGTGGGTGACGTCATATATATGCTATTATAGAGGGCTTTGTACCTATAAAAGTTATATTATTTACGAAATCTAAATTTTTGAGGAAATTGGAACTTTTATTAGATTGTTCTTTAATTAATTGAATTTTATTTGATAAATTTTTGATTGAAATGAAAAGTTATGTAGGTATAACCAGAAATTGAACAAAGATCAAAGAATTTACTCATAATGAAGAATTTTTAAATTGAAAAAAAAAATCATGTTTGCTAGAGGCCAAAAGTGACACAGTGATGATGATAAATACTGAAACTAATGGCTTGTTGGATCAGCAAGGAGAATATGGTTAAAGAAACCGGATTAAAAAGTATTACATTTGATCATAGAAGTTGGAAGCTGGAATCAGGAATCTGGAATGTTACAAGTGTTATTAGAGCTGCAATGGTAGGTAGTTAGAGTCTGGATAATTAATCGTTTCAAAATGATTATTAGACATTTTGATAGAAAATTAATTTTATGTTTAATGACATTCTAGTGCAATCCCATTACAAGGAACTTGTTTTGGATGGATGGGAGGATATTAATTAAAAATTCACTAGCAAGAGGATAGAGTAGTTTAATTAAGAGAAATAAAAGTTTGAAATAAAAATGCCTTGATTTCTACATTTTAAATACTGGATTTTTGATTTAAAGAGTAGAAGAAAAAAAAAAAACAAAAGGCATTTTAAAAATTTTCTCAAAGACTTGCCTATGAAATGAAATAATTTTATTCATGCCTGCATGGAGATGTCAGTGATGTAAGAAATATGAATGGCAAATTGGAAAAACACCATTTTATTAAATCATGGAAGCAATTGTCTTCTTTTATGAGTTATTGCTTCTTTTGACAAGCTATTAACAGATGCTTTTGCTTGGTAAACATTTTACATAATTTATAAATGAAGATAAGACTAGGTATGTTATAGTATTCAATATTTCAATTTATTTATGTAAATCGTGGAAAATCTTGCAATAGCTAGGGAATAAACCAAAAAATATGAAGTACTTAGTTACTGATTTAATGCACCAGTCTTTTGTCAAAAATTATTTGCATAAAGACTAGATAATATCCAGACTTGAATGTATTATGTTTCAATTGTAAGTTGAGATATCCTTAGTGACTAGTGAAGTTTGAAAAATAATCACATCGATTACAATATCCGATGAGTTTGCTACAAAGGGAATCAAACATTATCACAGAAAATTTCCGCCTACAAATACGCCCACTTTTTAAAATACGTCTTCTTTCCGTGAAAGTTTATATAATTGAGGTGTGTTCTTTAGAAATGTGAGTTTTAACCATTCTTCTATACAAAATTTCTTTCTATCTTTGCATTTTTGACAAAAATACTTTTTTTGACAAGTTTCATTGAAAACAAGGTTATATATGAACAAAAGAATGATGCAATATTTTTTGAGGAAGTTTTAGACTAAACTGCTTTTTTTTATAAGTTTTCTTAAACATAAAATGCATGGCTGGGTTGCACGTACTTGCATTTATGTTCAAGGGTTTTTAAAATTGTGTATAAGTACCTAATCGTCTGGAAGCCGACCGTAAGACTACGTATCTCATCGCAGCCACACATAAAAAGGAAAGCAACCGATAGCTTTAGTGAAAACAATTACCAAACCACTGTTTGGACAAGCTTTGTCTAGTTGCAATGGATAGAAGAAGCATTTTTCAGGTTTGCATTTTTGGCTAATTGTACCAGCAAGTATGATTTTTTTTTTAAATTTTTTTATTTCAAAATTTCGAGTTTGAAAACTATTTAACTTTCTACTAACTCAACTAAATTTAAAATGAAAATTATAAAAGAGATTTCTGACTTTTCAAAAAGATATGGCACGTTATAGTAACATTAAGCGCTGCTTTTAAATAATTTCTTTTCTGTTTTATGGCATTTTTATTAGAAAATTGCCCCTTCCATCCTTCGGGGGAAATAAATTCATCTCTAATAAGTTTTTTTTTTCTTAGCCTTATCTACACGCTTTAGCTTTTTTTTTTAAATCATTCACTGAAATACGAAAAATTTTCATACAAAAAATTGTAATGCTTCTTTAAAAAATAAAAAATATACCTTTTCTAAATTTGATATGAAATATTATTGATATTTTAAAAAAACAGGTACCGTTATTAACATAAATTAACCCAGTCGTGTCACACGTATTTGCTCCTATGTTCAAGACACTGAGAATTTAAGAAAATTATATGTAAAAACATGGAAATTATGAGAGAAAAATGTTTGAAATTACGATATTTAAATTAGCTAAAAAATTTCGTTGCGAGTTTGAGGTGAAAAACCAGAGCGGTTTTCCTAAAAAAATAATTTTTTACATATAAAATTCCTAAAACATTTTTTGGTATGCAAATCTTAAGTATTTCTATAAAAATAAATACAAAAAAATGTCAATCCGTTTTTGAAATTCTAATTTTGAAAAAAAAAAAAATGTTTGAACCTTTTTTTTTTTAAATTCAAAAAAATGTTTTTTGAAAATTCTGATATGCAATATTATTTAATTTTATCTGAAATTTGTATGCAAGAAAAATTTATTTAAGTCCATTCAGCCGATAGTGATAAAATTCAAAATAAAATAACACGTTCTATAACGGGTACTATTATTAGTTGCTAAGTGCGAAATTGTGTAATTTTTTGTGGTAGATGGTATTAATTTTTGTATGTGGGAAAAGTTTAATCAAAATCGTAGGAGTCATTTCAAAAAAAAAAAATTTTTCGTTTATGGGCTTTTTAATTTTTGTATGGAAGGTACCGTTATTTTTTCATATATATAATTTTTTTCTAAAAACAATTTAGAAAGAAGGTCTTGAATATCGAGTTTCAAGAAAATCGATCATAACGTTTTCGAAATATTTTATTTAAAAAAAAAATAAATTGAAACATTTTTTTTTAAATCCTAAAAATATTTTTTTTAAATTTAAGTACACAAAAATATTTAAAAAAAATTGAAATCAGTCATGCCATTTTGAAGAAATTTGAAAATTAAAAAATGGTTCTTTGGGGAGGTACCATTAATAACCATTTTTTTCAGAAATAGTTTTCTACTCAAAGGAAGTCTTAATTAAAAGAAATTTATTGAATTTTTTTTTAAAGAAAAGTTGTGGAGCCGTTTTTGAGAAAAATACGATTATGTAAAATTCATAAGAAAAATTGTTTAGTGGGTACCGTTATTTTTGGTTTAAGAAAAGCCTGTGAGCATAATAATACCGTTTTTGAGATCTATAAAAGTTTCTTTAATGTAAAGGAAGTACCGTTAGTTTTGAAGTTAAAAAAATTCAATTTCCCTCTTGAGAGTTAGAAAAAAACCCTTATGAGTTTTTTCACTGAGTATTATATTCATAATGGAATTAATCATAGACAAAAAAATGCGTTTAAGATCGTCTGTGGTGGCATCTAACTGATGAGCCCACAACCATGTTTGGGCGAAACGCCTTGGAGTAAACGCCACTTTGAGTGTGTGAAGTTAGCCTCCCTTTTTTGGAATTTGTTATTTTTGAAAGTTGTTCCAGATTGTTCCCGGTTTGTTCCGGATTGTCCCAATTTTTTTAATTAATTAAAGGAAATTTTTTAAAGAAAAGTCAAGCCGTTTCATATGGTAAGAAAAGATTACATGGCAGGTACTGTCAAGGTCGTTAAAGTAGTATTAAATAGAATTTTTGTGGCAGAGATTTACCTCCAAAGTCTAAAAATAACATAAATGGGTATAGATTTTTCTATAATTTAAATGAAGGATTTGAAATCTTTAAAAAAATTTCTTTCAAGAATTGTTTATTTTGATCTTGCAGTCAACAAGAGAGCAGTTGCAGACAATGAATACTGTAACTACCCATTTTAATAGCGACAGTTTTGTCAGTGATTTTGAGCTGCCTAGAGGTTTCAGCAGCCGAAATAGAAATCAGAAATAACTTAGCTTATCTATAGAGGACGATCTATAAGATTGTGCGGATCAGTATCCATGTTCTGTAATTATATGACATTGATATAATTTGTCAAGAAACGATGAGTATACTTCCATTTTAAACTTTGTTCACAAGTTTGAGGAAATAATAATTACAAAACATGGATCCAGCTTTGATTTCAAAATTCATTATAAGGAAATTTCTTTAAAGTCATGCTGACAGGATTTTTCACAATTCTGTTCAATAACTGCAAGAGTAATTGCTATTTTCGGAGTTATAGAAAACAGTCAAACAAGTGTTAACACCAAAGAAATAATAATATATTAGAATTTCTCGATATCGTCATATATCTCTTCTTATCAATACTAGCGAAATTCTGGGAAGACAAGTTCTTAGGAAGCGAAAGGTGTTTTGCATTAATTCAAATTCATCCTTGAAATGCAGTTTCGCGATTTGGCAAGACTATAGAGCAGGTTTATTAATTGTAACACTACTTTCCTGAACTATAAAAAGAGGAGATAATACAAATTTAAATCGTGACTCAAACAATGTGGAACATTTGTATTCAAAACCACTCCTTTTGCGAAATTTGACTTTAATTTTTTTCTGTTCATTCAAGCTCAAAAGTCAACAATAACAACTCAAAGTATATAAATCACTTCTCAAAAAAAAAAAAAAAAAAAATCCAAAAATCATTTGGTCAATTTTTGGTTGTCATTTATTTGGGGAACGACAAACTCATTTAAATAGAGATAATGATCTCAATTTGATTCTTTTATACCTACATACATATGTATGTATGCATATTTAACGGGGGTTTAAAACAACGTTTTTCGTCCATTAATGATCATGACGCAATGCATCAAAATTAAAACTATACATAAATGTACACAATGTACAAATTGTCATTAGTTTCAATAATTGTCATTAATTTGTGTTATAAATGCCTTTTTTTTATGTTGTATAAAAATAAACAAGAAAACAAAAAAAAAAAAACACAAACAAAACAAATTAATTAACACATTTATTTTGTGAGGCAAGGTTGAAGTACAATAACCTATTGCCACACTCTTTATAGAGATACCTACATACATATACCACCCATTCAACCCATTCAGTTTGTTTTTTCTTGTTGTTGTTGTAGGTGATGATGTTGCACAGGTAAAATGTAAAATATATGTCACCTATTGTCGTGTCGTGAATCGAATGCAAAGACGACAAGACAATAATCTCGCACGACATTGCACCGCATCGTCGTCGTCGCCGCCGGTATTTGTTATGCTTACTTGAAATTTGTTCGTGTGTCATTTAAAAACTGATTGCAGCTGTTTTGTTGCAGTTAAGGAAAAAAAGTGGGTCACATTAAATTTTCTTAAAGAAAATTTTCTTATTCATTTAAGATTTAGCAATTAGATTTATAGACTTTCTAGATTTTGAAATATTTTCAATAGCTATTTAAATTTTTATTTTATTTTTTAAATTTATTTTTGAGTTTTTGAATTTAGAACTATTTACGAGTACAGAGATTTACAAATGAAGCTTTATTTACGAAAAATTTTGTCGAACTCAATTTAATAAGGACTCGAACTTGGTAGCTAAGTTTCAGTCTTAAGGTTTTAATTGAAATTAAGTAATCATTTAGGTTCGTGGATTAGTTTTTCTGAGGATAAATCGATGACATTCATTCGAAGGTTTGCAGGTGTTCCTTGCATACTCTACCAAAACCTTAATCTACATGCATAGCATATTTTACTTTAAAATACTCAGTTGCCTTCTTTTTAATATTTAACATTACAATTGTTAGGATTAGATGATTTAACAAAATTATCAAAGAAAAATTCAGAGTAATAATTTCAACATGGTAAGTACAGTATTAAATGTTATGAAACGAAGAAATAAAACTTGAGCGTGTCAAGTTTTCTTCGATGTTGTTGTCTCTTAAAATGAAATTTTAAAAATTAAAATAATATTTTGATAATATAGCGTTTATTTTCTTGGCAAAACATAAGTTTGGAAAATTGAAGAAAAAACGCAAACTGACAACAACAAATGCATAAGTAAATTTAACTAAGAAATTTGTGTATTACTAAGGTCAATTGTTTTAAAAACAATTCACAGCCTAATGTAAATAATTTCGACACCACTTTGTAATTTTGCAAAGAACCTTGGTAAAACAAAACGTCCACATGAAGTTCACTTAAATTCAACCAAAAAAATATCAATAGTATTTGTTTTAACTTAAACTCAAATAAAAAAAATATTGATTAATATTAATATTACCAGAGTCTATTCAAAATAAGCTAAAAATAAAAACTAAACTGGAATTAGGTATAACTCTTAGGAATTTCTATGAGTAAATATTTTTATATTTGATTGAAATTTCAATTCTATCAAAAATTTCTGATCGACTTTAGTCAATGAAACTTAGAATGTAAGCTTTAAGCATTTAAAGCCAAACATCTATATTTCAGGTCAATCATTGATAACACAACAGACATTGTATTGGAATAAGTATAACCAATAATTGATCTGAGACCCATAAAACGGACAACAATCTTTTTTATTAAATAAATTTGGTTTTGTGAAAAAATTATCAGACTAAAAATTAAAAACTAAATTTTAAAATTAACGTAATTAAATAAAATTTTTACTTTCGATATTACAGGGTGTAGTTCATGTTGTATATTTTGGATGATGGTTACTGCGATCTTTCTAAGAAATAAAATGCAAGACTTGGTCGCACGAACTTGCTCTTATGTAAAAATACATACATACACACTGCCGTTTTTAGATAAAAAACACAATTCGAAAAAGTGGGATTTCTTGTGCAAATAATGTTTTCTCGCAATTAATTATCAACCAAAATTTTTCTCATTTTCAAATTTGTTCATCCAAAAGTTGTTGTATCAGTTTATTAAAAATAATACGTTATTGAGTATAATTTTTGTCCTCTTTTTATGAAAGTTGAATTCATATTCTTAATAAAAATGACACTTTATTCACAATAAAGATTATTTAAATTCTTAACAAGAAAATCAAATCAGACTTAATCCAAGAAATTTTTAATTTTTGCAAAAAAAAAACGTATGGTGCCCCGGCCACTAAAGCTTTCATTGCTCTCATTGTTCTTAATGAGAAGAGGCCATGTTAATTGGCTGCCACGATCATAAGATCTCAACCCCCCTAGATTTTTTCTTGTGGGGACATGTCAAAAACGTCATTGCATGAGCAGGAAATTCATTCGATGGTATTGTCAGTTGAGCTCAAATATGCATCGAAAAGCAAGGTAGGATCTTTGAACACCTTTTATTACTTTCTATGTGCTAAAATGTATAATTGCCTTTATTTTAATTTATTATTTTTAGTAGTTCTAAATAAGATTTGTTGTGAAAAATTTATTTTTTTTAATAATATGAATTACTTAAGCTTTCATAAAACGAGAAAAAAAGTTATAATCAGTAACGTGTTTTTTTGAATAAACTGAGTTGGATATAACAAGACAAATCAAAAATGAGAAAAATCAAGTTTGATAATTGATTGCGGAAAAAACGTTATTTGCACAAGAAAAAGCCTTAGGACAAGCTTAAAAGGCTAACAATTGTTGTTTGAATAAAGAAACTTAAGAAATCGGTCGGTGTTTGGCAAAGATAGAGCCAATTAAGAGCAAGAAAAAACCGTAATAACTCCTAAACGAAGCGAAAACGAGAAAATAACTTCTTAAGTTTTTCCACTTAAAATAACCTCAGGAACCCCTCATTTTTCTCTGTGGCAGTGACTGTGGGACACCCTGTATGCCCACATATTTTTGAAATCAGGAACGTATTTGTATAAAGTTAATACTTTCATTCGATAACGCACACAAAAAAAGGACAAAGTAAGAAAAATCCTGTCCCCGGAAAATATTTTCAGTAAGGACTACCTTTATTTTGCACCCAAAACAATTTTTCAAAAAAAGGTTATTCATGATTCCTCACATGAAACCATTTTTTTTAGTTTTCTTGTTATGAACGATTTTGATAATTTTTTTACGAAGCCTCTAAGAAATATAAATAGTTCTATGTACCAAAATTTCCAGAAAAAATATTTTTTTTTTTGTAAACTGAACATTTCAAAAAAGACCTGCTCATTGCTTAAAGGTTTTTTTGTTAATCTTCAAAATATCTTAGGAAAACATTGTATCCTTTTGAAACAAAACGATACCATAGAATACAAATGCTAAGAATCCGTTATTTTATTCATTTATATTATATTGCTTTTTTTTAAACAGCTCCTTCGAATTCGGTCACACGTAGTTGCTCTAATGTTTAAGTCGCTGGAGAGCCTAAGAAAATTATGTGTAAGGACATGGAAATTAAGAAAATGCGATATTTTAATTAGCTAAAAAAACTTCGTTGAGAGTTTGAGATGGAAAAAAACGCCATCTTTATTTATATGGAATATGATTGTATGGACAAAAAAAAATTTAAATCGTTGGAGCCGCGGTTTTCTTAAAAAAAATTTGTATATATATAATTCTTAAAATATTTAAGAAAAACTTTTGGTATAAAAATTGTCTACCCGTTTTTAAAATAACGAATTTTCAAAAAAAAAAATTAACTTTTCTTAAAAAATTCAAAAACTTTTTTTTTGAAAGTTTTGATATGCAGTACTATTTTTTTCGTGAATTTGTACATACGTTTGCATGGAAGGTACCGTTATTTCCTATGTGTAAAATTTTTTCTGAAAATATTTTAGAGAGTGCCTACTAAAAAATTCTTAAGTATCGAGTTTTTCCAAACATACGAGTATGATCTTCAAAAAAAAAATAATTGAAACATTTTTTAAAAATTCAAAAAATATATTTTTTTTTAAATTTAAATGTACACACAAATATTAATGATTTTTTGAGAAAATCGAAATTTAAAAAAATGTTTCTTTGGGATATACCGTTAAAAACAATTTTTTGAAAAATAGTCTTCCAACTTAAGAAAGCCTTTACATAAAGTAATTCATTGAAAATTGTATTGCAGGTACCGTAATTTTTGGTTCTAAAAAAAGATGAAAAAAAAGTGTGGGCATAGCCACTAAAAACCACTTTGTACCAAGTTTGAAGAAAATCGATTGGGTCGTTTAGGCTTCAGACGAATAGACAGACATACAGACAAACAGACAGAATTGTGCCACCCACTTTTTTGTGATCTCTACCATCGCAATGTCATGTTTGATTGTTATCTCAAATTTTGTTCTGCACGACTCCAAAACTTGCCTTATACTTAATTCCTATATCGTAGGTAAAAAATTCGGCATGCATAAATTTGTTTTATTTCAAATTTTTTAACTTAGGTACTGCTGAACGGATTAAAATAAACTTTTTTTTTAAAGCAATTAAAAACAAATTAAATCATATTGCGTACCTATCAAAATGTTCAGAAAATTTTTTAAAACAGTTTTAATTTAACTTAATTTTTTGGAAATTGCAGATTTGCATGCAAATTAATAAGAACTTATAATATGCCTACCGAATCAAACTACAAACTTTTAATGCCTATAGTAAAATTTATAATTTCCATGTCCACGATTTTTATACTAATTTTGAACATAACAGCAAATACTTTTTGAATATTGAAACAATTTTCTATTTCCTTATTGAATAACTTCAAATATGGTTTTATTGAAACTACTTAGGAAACCATAGACAGAAAGAAAAAAATTCGGGTAATTATTGAGTAAAAATAAGGCAAACATGGGTAGTTTATCAAGCAAATTAAGGCAAATAAACAATATTATTAAAAATTAAAACAATTATTTGAATTTTTGTCTAGGGAACTACGAGTACATACAAATGTACTGTACAAAATTTGCACAGTTAAAGCACAGACGAGCAGACACATGGATGCACAAACGATAGGCTACTGGAAAACATCGTGAAACCCCATTTTGGATCTTGCGGAGCGTAAATTTTGATTAAAATATCAGATTTTCTGAACAGTTTAAGTAAAAAAGAAAAAAAAGTAAAATTTAATACCATTAACGGTTTATTTTATTCAAATCAATTCAAATCCATTAACTAACGGGTGATTTTTTAGCTGGTTTTGTTTTGGCAACACTGGTTTTGACAGCTGACGTGTGTTTAGTACCTTGTGTCACTGTCAAACAGCTTCAGTTTGGTTTGCAATTTAACCATGGATCGTCTTACAAATGAACAACGCTTGCAAATTATTGAATTTTACTATCAAAATTCGTGCTCGGTTCGAAATGTTCATCGCACGCTGCTTCCATTTTATGGTCGGCATTCTCGACCTTCTGAGCAGTCTATTCGGAAGATTGTGACCAAATTTCGCATGTTGGACATTAAACCACCAACACGTTTACGTACTGTGCGTAGTGAAGAAAATATTGCGGCCGTATCAGCTAGTGTGACAGAAGACCGCGAAATGTCGATTCGGCGCCGTTCCCAGCAGTTAGGCCTTTGTTAAGGCACTACGTGGAAAATTTTGCGGAAGGATTTGGGCGTAAAGCCTTTTAAGATACAGCTGGTGCAAGAACTAAAGCCAGCCGACCTACCACAACGTCGAATTTTTGGTGAATGGGCTCTTGGAAAGCTGGCCGAGGATCCGCTTTTTTATTGAAAAATTGTGTTCAGCGATGAGGCTCATTTTTGGTTGAATGGGTACGTAAATAAGCATAATTGCCGCATTTGGAGTGAAGATCAGCCAGAAGCATTGCAACAGCTACCATTGCATCCCGAAAAAGCCACTGTTTGGTGCGGTTTATGGGCCGGCGGCATTATTGGGCCATATTTCTTCAAAGATGATGCGAATCGCAGCGTTACTGTCAATGGTGAACGCTACCGAGCGATGATAACAAACTTTTTTTTACCCGAAATGGAAGTTCTTGACTTGCATGATATGTGGTTTCAACAAGACGGTGCCACATGCCACACAGCACGCGAAACAATGGCGCAATTGCGAGGCGAGTTTGGTGAACAGTTAATTTCACGTTTCGGGCCGGTCAATTGGCCGCCTAGATCGTGCGATTTGACACCATTAGATTATTTTTTGTGGGGGTATGTCAAGGCTAATGTCTATAAGGACAAGCCCGCTTCGATTGACGCACTGGAAGCCAACATCTATGCATTCATTCGTGAGATACCGGCCGATATGTGTGAAAGAGTATGCCAAAATTGGACTCAGCAGATGGGCTACCTGAGACGCAGCCGCGGTCAACATTTGCATGAAATTATCTTTAAACATTAAATTGCACGGTTCAAACTATCGATTCAAATAAATATTTCATTAATTTTTTCGAATTTTTTGTGTTTTTTTTTTTTTTAAGTTCTAAACCTCTTAGAAAATCACCCGTTATAACTGTGTTCGGAGGTTTTTCTGGATTGCTATAGTATACTTTATATAATAATGTATATATTTAATAAATAATGAAAATCATTGAAATAATATCCACAGTAAAAAAAAAAAAAACAAAATAATTTAAGACTTCAAACTTCTTTCTCACTGACCCAGTTAACCATCAGTATTTGAAGACTTTAGTTTTAGTAGGTACTAACTGTCGGTTTTCTTTTCTCCGTTAATTGCACCTAATTACCATCAATTAAAAATTAATCTGACAAAATTTTATTCACTGATATTGCACCGAATAAATTGCATGGTATATACGCTACGCAGGCAGCCATTATGTACCTTCCATATATTAAGAATAATTGCAATTTAATTCACGGTTGAGGTAAACTTTAGCCGACCATCATTGCATTTTATAGTCTGACAGTTAAAGATGAACAGAAAGAATATTTGAATGTCATTTTACTTAAACTGAATCACCGAAACTGAGTCTGATCTTATTATTTGGCCTGAACGTTAAGTTTATAGTTGCATTTATGAATAATTGATGGATGTTTTTTGTTGTACAAAATATTGCCGATTTTAAAAGAAAAATTACATTAAAAACATTTATACATTTTAAGCAAAAATCATCACTTCTGGGGATCAAACATTAATTCAAAAATTTGTCTGAAAAATCTTTCAAAATTAAGAAAAAAAAATCAGCCGTATACAATAAATTATATAACTCAAAATGCAACTTATTCCACCTAGACTATAACCTTTTGTTTGGTTTAGTGGTTTTGTACTTTCATCGGCTTTTCTTGGATATTTCAAAAAGATATCAGGCAGTTAAGTAAATTGCCCCTAAGTTGAGAGTATGCACGCTTTCTGATTTATCGGATAGCGGCATAAAATTAAAACGCAAAATAGCCTTAAGCCGTTTTAAGTTAACAATAATTACCTATAGGAGGAAGGAGAAAAAGATTGAAAAATTCGAGGGAGTCGTGTTTGTTGACAATAAGAAGACCAATTCAAATATTGCGGTCCCAGATTTTTCTTTTTATTTCCTTAAGCGCACAGCAATTAAGTTGCAACATGTCCAGAGACAAGATAGCTTACAATTTTATATGCAGATTTACCTTCCTTAATTGCACTATGGCTATCTGAGAGTACAATTCCGCATGTTTAGGAATCATTTGCTTTGATGATGGTAGGAATGGGAAGACTTTTTTTTTTGTTTTAAGCCAACAGCTGCTGGCCCGGAAAACGTTGGTGTGTCTTATATAGTGTGTGTAATAGATGAAGTGGCATGCCACATCTAGTGCGTTCCTCTCGAGACTCGTTTAAAGTGAATCGCTTGAAATGGTGAAGTGGACCGTTGGCAGCTCTTAGAGTCCCGCAGCTTCAGCACACCACCGCCGCCGCACCGATCCGAGCCATAAACGAAGAAGTTCTCTCTTCTATTGCTGTGGGATAAAGTTGGTGAAATGCGCATCCTTTGCGTTTGTTACTTTGGCATTTCCACAACATGGCTTCTAATCGTGGAATTTTCAACGCGTCGTGCCGCCACTACTTCACATGCAAGCAAAAAAGCAAACAAAATAGAAAAAAAAATTCTTGACAAGACGAACATGATGTAAAATTCTACACGCGAATGCAAACGCGTTCATAAATTTGAATTTAGAATAAGATATTCGCCTTGCAATGCAGAGTGGAGACTATGTGGCTGCGCGGCATGTGGTGATGGTCGCACCAGCACCACACATCAGGCATCATCAGGGACTGGAGTAAGTAATGACCTGCAGCACTTGAAGCTCTGACACTTTTTCTTTGGCAAAGCGCAAACTCACTAATGAGGAAGCAAAATTTCTTTTAGATAAAGAACGCTTCATTAAAAATTGTGACGTTTTAATGGTGAGGTGCAGCTGCTGATGTTTGATAAGTGAAGGTAGTAAAATTACTTTGTATATTTTATAACTTTTAGAAGTTCTACGATTCGAGGTTAGAACAGTTCATTGGAAATTGATGTTTTTAGTGATAAAGTTAGGTTTGTTGCGGCTTTTATAAAATTATTTTCCTGGTAGCGTCTAGATTTTAAAAAAGGAACTTTTTTATGCTTGATTGTTATTCAACATCAACTAATCTGCTAGAAATTTATTGCTGAAATACCAAGCCTCCTAGAGGTGAATTTTATTTTCGAAGAATTTTCTTGTAAGTCGTTAAGTTTTAAAATGTTTCTATAATTTTAAAATGCAATGTTTTGGCCTTTGCTAAGACCCCAAAATTTTTAGTGTTTGGTAAAAATAAATGTTCGGTCTTACGCAATCTTTAAAATGAGCTAGAACCTAAACGGGTGACCTGATTTTCTTCTAATTTCAAATATAATTCTTCAATGATCATGTTCATGTTATGCTTAGAATATCGGTAAACTCGTTAAGGCTCTACCCTTAATGTAAAACGGACATAAATATGCAAATTTAAAAATAAAGTTATCAAGACGTTTCTACAAAACACCACAGAATTAATAAGCTGAAAATATCCAACCAATATAAAAGCCCTTCCTACTAATGACAGTGAACGCTACGAGTCCATGGATTTGAAGGCTTGAAGATCTAATGGAGTTGTGGGTACTAGGTTCTTAAGTAAAATGTTTTGTAAGACCCTATGCATGTAATCTAATGGAGCCTGATGGATGATACTTCAAAGCTTTCAACTCGATTAACTTTATTTTATAGATCAAAGGCTACGGCACAGCTCTGGCAAGTCCGCAGCACTACACTCTTTTCACAGGAACAAAATTAGGTGATTTTTGCCACCTTTTAACTTTTCAGACGCCTCACCAAATTTTAAGTCTTTAGAATAAGTGGTTCCTGAGAAATGGATATAGCACTTTAACAGTCGCTAAGAAAGTAACGGACTGCCCGACTGACTTACTCACTGATTCACTCACTGAAAGATCATCAAAATTATAGAGAACTTCCCGATTCCGAAAAATTTTGAAATGTTCTACAACGCAACTGGAGCCTTTTGGTGCAAATGAAGAAGAAAATCGGAAATTTTGGATTTTAGGTTCAGGTGGCACAAAGTGTGCATTTGTTTTTAATTTTGACGTTAAAAAATCATTTCTATCGCCATGTCTTGGTTAATATTAATTAAATTTGCAACACCTAATGATTTGGGGACGTTGAAACCAGTGAGACTGCCTATTTTATCTATTTCAATCAAGGGATTCTCAATTTGGATCAAAAACGTGTCCAAAATTTCAAAATTTAAAATAAATCAGTGTCCAAATCATGAACATAGTTATATTTATTTATGAAAATCACTTAAAATATGTGTTTGAAGGCATCTTCATATGAATGTGATTCCAAAACACATTATGTTAAAAATTTAGACAAGCTAGTCCAAAATGTTGAATAATGTTCCCAAGGGTTGAGAACTGATTTTGGTGCTATTCTGTTGAAATAATTGAATTGAGTTTATTTTTAGACCTCAACTGAAAGAAAAATTGAATTGAATAGATAAAAACTTTATTTGAAAAAAAAAAATTACCATCCCTATTTTTAAATGTCAAATGTATAAGAAAACTATTGTAATTTGATCAAAGAATAATGATATAAAATATACGAGTGCGAAAAGCAAGTACGTGCCTCTTTTCAAGACACTGAGGGTTTAAGAAAATTATGGACATTAAAGACATGGACATTATAAGCAAACAATGTTAAATAGCGCGCAGTATGATATTTTAATTGGCGAAAATAACTTCTTTTTTAGATTTTTAAATGAAAAAAAGAATGCCCTCTTAGTTCTTGCTTAAATATGATTTAATGGAAAAAAAAATAGAAATTCGTTGGAGTTAAAAATAATTTTATATAAAACAAAAATTCTTTAAACATTTTTAAAGAAAACTTTTTATACGCAAATCGTATATATGTTTATATGCACAAAAATTAGTATTTATTTATGTCCATATAAAATAAGAACATTTATTTATGTGCATATAAAAATAAAATTTTAAAAATTGTTGATCTGTTTTTGATAAATCAAGTTTTCAAAAAATTTTTGACGTTTTCTAAAAATTCATAAGCTTTTTTTTGAAGATTTTAAACAAAAATTTTGTTGAAAAGTACGAGTACTTTTAATTAATTTTATAATTTTTGGTAGTAAATCGCACTAATTTGAGCTCACAGAAAGAGTTAAATAAAAACATAGGAGCCGTTTGTAAGCAAAAAATAATATTTTCCTCAACTGCTTTCTTACATTTGAATGGAAGGTACCGTTATTTTAAATAATTACCCCCTAGAGTATTAAAAAACCTTTAAATATCGAGTTTTATCAAAATCGACTATGTAGTTCTCAAAATTTTGTATTTTTATTTAAATTTTTATTTTTAACATTTTTTAAAATCTAAAAACTATATTTTTTCAAACTTTTGATGAGAAAATCTTCTGCATACAAAAAATTATTGGAATCAAAATAACCGTTGTGAAGAAAATCGAAAATAAAAAATGGTTCTTTGGAAAGTAGCATTAACAACCATTTTTAAAAAATAATTTCCAATTAATTTTTGTAAAATTGTTTCCCATCCAAAGGTAGTCTTAAGTGCAAGAAATTGTTGATTTTTTTTTTCAGAAAAGTTGTGGAGCCGTTTTTGAGCCAAATAAGATTTTCAAAATTGCTAAACAAATGTAGGTACACTTAGGAAAAAAGGTCAGGTAAATACTTAACCTGGGCCCTGTTAAAGTTACAAGGTGCTTAATCCCCTATAAAGTTACTTATATTTCAGAAATTTGCCTGATTTTAATAACGTTATATTAAGTGTTAAATCAATGTGTTGACCTATATTACCATATTAAAGTTGATTTAAGCAGATTACCTGTTATTTTAACCCTAAATTGTGGTAAACAAAAAATTTTGACAAGAATATAGAGCTAATTTTAACTGATATCGTGTTTTTTTAACACTGTGCGTTATAAATAAATTTTGTGGCACAACAGCTCGTGGAGAACCAAGGCCTAGGGACTTACAACTCTCAACCATTTCTGTGTGCGTATTATTGGCAGGGGTGGAGGGGACCTACAGTTTTTTACCGAGTCCAAACGGCTAGATGAGAAAGCACTTATTCATGACAAGTATACTCTTGGAGGATTTGTCAGTTCCTCGGAAGAGGCAGTACCTCGGAAAAAAACATTTCTGTTCTTAGGTGGCAGCGGCTGGGAATCGAACCCAGACCTTTGGCATGACAGTCCTACGCACTAACCATCATGCCACGAGGTACTACAACACTGTGTGTTATGAATTTCTATTTTACCATAAATCAGGTTGAAGTAACGTTTTATATGGTTGTTTTTACAAATATTTAATTGTTGAATTTAACCTGGACTCATATTAAAGAAACAGTTTGTCAGTTAATTTCAATATGACACCAGTGTTAGATCACATACAAACACATGCCATCAAAACAAAGTCAGTGTCAACTTTTTGATATTCGGCACAAGTTTCTTATGCAGCGAAGTTGCCCAGGGGATGCGTACTATCTCCATGCGTGAGAGGTTTCCAGTTCAAAACTAAGTATCACAAAGTATTTTTGAAATAAAAAAGTATACATAAAATAAATTTCTATACTTTCACAATAATGTAAAATAAATTGGACAGTGAGTCACGTTAGAGATGGGACCTAGACGCATGGATCTAACACATAATAATTACCGGATACAGGGTTGATTCAACTTTTAATCATGTTAAATTTTACTAATCTTCATGTTAAATTCACATAATGTTGAATATTTTATTCATGTTTTTAACTAGATTTTCATGTTAAGTTAACTAGATTTACAAGTAAAACTATAAAAGATTTTCAGGCAAAATTTACAGTTTTACTAATTTAAGGCAGTGTTTAAGTCCTATGTTTTTACGAATCTATCACTTCGTAAGTAAAAATGATAAATCTTAACTAGGATTCTAAGGAAGGTACTGTTAATAGTTGCTTAGTGTATTTTTTTTTATATATAATGATTAACTCGTTAACCAATAACAACTTAAAAAAAAATCAAATTAAAAAAAAGCACCATTAATAATTATTTTGCTACAAATACCTAATTTTACACCTTTTACCTGTTTTTAAAAATTTGTGAAGCTGTTTTTGCTAAAAATAAGATTTTAAAAAATTGCTTAAAAAAAATATATGGCAGAAACTATTGGTTCTAAAAAGAATTCCAATTTTTTGTGTTTTCATGTCTGTAAAATTTTTATAAATCAATTTTTTCCTAGGTTGCGGGTGGTCACAAATTTGACATTTAAATTGTCATTTTTTTAAAAGGATTTTTTGAAGTCAAGTTAACATAGCTCAATGTCTACCTGCTCACTTTTTTGAATTAAAAAAAAAAAAAAAAAACAGATAGTTTTGGAGAAATTTAAAAAAACTGAAAATGAAAAAATTGTAATTCGAAAGGGGCATAAGGGGTACTTTTTGCGATTCACTCAATACTCAAGACATCGAAACAAATATCCTCTGCCAAATCAAGATTTTTCGAGATTTTGTCAAATTCCAAATTAATGGTGCAATCAAGATTACACGACGGACAAAATGTCATTATTTACATTTTGGCACTCTTGTGTGAATTCAGAATTACTAAATTTTACATAGAACACAAAAAGAGATCGAAAATATAATAAAATCCACCTGGACGGATGAAAACTGATTTTTGGAACAACAAATTAAAAAAAGAAATTAGATTTGTTCAAAGTGCTAAGATTTTAAGCCACAATACAACACAAAATCAAAAATATTCGAAAAATTAGGCCATATCCACACTATTGTGCTAACACCGATACACTCTCGCTACGATAAAATATTTGTACATGCAAATCAATGAGTGAATCGAAATCGTATCAGGTATTGATGATGTGAATATACTCATTAGGTCTGTTCGTGTACTCGTAGTTTTGGGAGGTACGCGAACAGACATTATGTTTCTTGTATACGAATATTTTATCGTATCGAAACTTTATCGATTTTAGAACTATAATGTGAATCTGGCCTTAAATGGTAGAGGAGCCCTTCCACAACTTGGAACTATAAAAAGTAGTAATAGTAGTAGTAGCTGGGTATGCATATCTTTGTTGGTCTAATCAAAGTGTGAAGAGTTTCTGACATGATCTAGAATATTAAGAACACTGTTCTTAAATAATAAAAAAAATGATATTTTTAGTACTTGTTAACTGCCAACTACTTTTTGTAATTAAACACATTTTTTTTCTTCTATTTGAATTCTTCGAAATTCAAAATAAAATTAAAATACATTAATATTATTGTCGATTCATATTCTCAGTCCATCGATCTTCTGTCTAGACATTCCGATACTCACATCGCATCATCTTTTATTCTTATTTAAACATTCACTCTGGCATTTCCACAGTAAAACGCAGATATAAAATATTCCGCAGCCAATTCCTTAAGATAGACGCATCTGATCGTGTCAAAATGTACTTGTCTTATGCAAATTTAGTAATCGCACATGCGTGCATGAGGTGGCTATAAATTCTTCAATTTGAATTGACATCAAGACAATTCCGAAGACATTTCAAGCCTTAACTTGTGGGTGCTGCCAGAAGAATGATTTACAACTTAAGTACTCATAGCCATCTGAGTGTGTTGTTTTTTTCTCGCAATAGATGAATGCGTTCCGCATTTTTTTCCTCAAAAAAAAAAAAAATCTCCATCGCACTTGAAAGTTTTAATCATCACTTTTATAGAAATGCACACACACGTCTTATAGTCAGTATAATACCCGTTCTAAAATATGCACTTAAGGTGGACGTTAGAGAGAATAATGAGTATAAATTTCCAACGTGCATTCGCCTTTTTTCTGCCCGCAATAGAAAATCAGAGCAAGACGAATGGTTGTTTAGATTTTTACTGACATTAATGGTTTTTTCTTAACTGGGTCACTGGGCATCATAGATCCGAGTAGATGATATACCACATCCAGACACAGTATGGAACCGGGAAATCAGCGCTAATCAGTTCCAATCCAAAAGAGATTTATCTCTTCCTATTCTCCAAGTCATCATCGTTATTTTATAGTATTTCTTCGATATAGCTAAATAGTTAAATTTGCAATAAAACATCATTAGTTATTGTGTAGATACTTTCTCAATCGATGCTTTTGCTTTTAATGAGTAATTCGAAAAATACATTATGCTAATTTTAGAAATCACATTTTTTCTTAAAGGAATTTTAGATACAAATCTTATGCCAAAGTTATCCATTTTGATTTTGGAATTCCACAACAACATTGAAGAACGAACACTCAGAATCAAATTACAGTCCATTCCAGGAAAATAGGGACATTAACGTTTTCTGTAAGCTGAATTCCCAATCAAAAGCAGCCCAATCCAAATCAGCAACAGCCTTATTTATTAGATTTTTTAGACGGTTGACAAGTTAGACAGTTTCTTAAAAGTCCTTAATAGTTGAAAATAAGCCTTATTTCATGAAATAAAATGCCAAGCTAGATAAATCCTAGACAACCGATGCCGTTGTCAAGCGATGTAAACAAAGTTTAAAAATAACTTTTTGTATTTGGACGGCTGCCTTAAGTTAGACAAAGTTTAAAAATACGACTAGTAAGTGTCTAATGTCTTATTCACAAAATAAAATAGATTTAAGTAAATAGCAATTGTAGCCGTTTGGATGCGGCAGAAAATTTTAGACTCTCTAGGTCCTAGTTTACCACGAGCTGAATAATCTAGGTTTAATTAAAAAAAAATACTGACTCTATTTCATTTGAGCGGACTGTCTCAAAATGATGGACACAAGGCATTAAAATCAAAATCAAAATTTAGAGGCCCAAATACTGGATAGAGGAAACATTTTCAACACTACAAATGAAACTTTTCATATCAATGCTGATGTGGTTGGGTGGCGGTGATGTAATTGCCAAATAAGTTGAGTGTCGAAAATTCGTTTAATGTACGAGTATCTTCAGCAATAGAATTATATAGAATTTAATTGGGGCGTGGAGTAAAAATGTGGACTGGTGGAGGCGTTGTTTTGTATGCTCGTGTTCATATTATAAAAATTAAATACGCATCGTGTAGATGTACATCATTTTCAATTGAAATAAATACATATTTTTTTTTTTTTTTATTTTGGGAGGGCATTTCGATGTTTTTTGAAGTTAAAAATTATTGGGAATTCTTTTTGGCATTTCGGAATGCCTTGAGTTAAAAATGTGGAATGTATGTTTCGGCAATGTTTGTTATGTTTTCTTTTTTTTTTGCTGTTTGTTTATTTATTTTTGAAACATGTGCAGCTAATTAAAATAAAAATGTCAATCGGCATCTTTATTTAAAATGTATTTTTGTGCAAATAAGCATCTGCAGTGTACTGAATTTTTTTAGGAGCGCTAGTCAAAGTTTATAAATCTGGAATGAAAATTTCTGTTATTTACATAAATTTTCAAGCTTTTACATAAAAGAAAAGGGAGTAGTGCTCGAAGTCCTGACAGAAAAAATTGAGAAAATTGTTTTTTTTTTTTAATAAGAAAATTGTAGCAAAGGGTGTAGTCATGTTCGAAATGTCACAATTTTATTCAAAATAAAAACAATTACGGGAACGGGTCGTTATTCTGTATTCCAAAATTCTGTTTGCCCAAAATCCTGTATATGAATACAAAATTCTGTATGAACAGAACTCTGTTTTCCATTATTTTGCTATTTCTTTATTCTGTATTCTAAAATTCTGTAAATTCCGAATTCTGTATTTCAAAATTCTGTAAATCCAAAACTCTGTAAATTTCTCAGTTTCCAAAATTCTGTAAATCTTTCCCTTCACAGAAATATTTTGATAATATTTTTCTGATTTCTTAGTTTGAGTTGTACAAATGTGGTTCAAATTTTAGTCCGTAGCTTAGCAATTTTAACTGACTGATTTCGGAGGAATTACTGAGATTCAACGACGGTTCAAGCTTCAAATATGTATTAGTAGCCAATTTAATCGTTGAACCTCAGTTAGTTTGCCAAAGTAGGTGAGTTAAAATTGCTGAAACACGGATTTCATATTTGTACAACTTGCCCTTAGTAAACGAATTTTGGGAAAATCAACCTAATCTTAGTTTCAAAATGTGCTGTTATTGGCTTGCTTATTTTTCCTATTTGATTAGTAAAAGTGAATTAACAAATTTTTGGAAATCTGGTAAACGAAAAAATTATTTTATTTCAAAGAAAGTAATTAAACAAAATTTAAGAATTGTGTACAAAAACTAAGGAAAGATCGCATTGTTCACTAATCAAAACAATTTCTGTATTCCAAAGTTCGCATTTTTATTCACTATCTTCACAATTTTTCTTTTATCTTTTACAAAATTTTGGAAAACTGAATTTTAAAGTCCAGAATTTTAGAAAACTGAATTTTGGCACTCACAGAATTTTGGATTTGCAGAATTTTGAAATCCAAAATTTTGGAATGCAGAATTTTGATATACGAATTTTGGCACATACAGAATATGACCCCAACCCAACAAATACATATGTACTGACCACAAGCTCATATAGAAAATTACAAAAACTTTTTAAGAAACTGAGTGTTTATTTTTTCAAAAAACTGTGGCGGTGGCCCGAAAATACACTTTTTTAATCTTTAACTGCAAATACAAAATTTTCCATACAGAATTCGCCCAAAAAATTAGCTATAATTGTGTGTGCGTTAAAGAAATTATAGTTTTTGTCTGCTTACTTCAATCGTTTTTTAGTTGAAACTTGAATATTTAAGAAATCGCTGTACTGTGAAATTGAAGTGTTTTGTAACAAATTTATAAATATTTAATTTGCTACAAATTCAAATATCAAAATTTTTTCATTTCAACAAAATTAGCGACGTCTGATTCTTCAATTTATTGTTTCCTATTTTTTAATTTTAATTTTGTTTTTTGCCTGGTTGCTGCTAAATGTATTTATTTAAGATTTCCATAACGGTTTTATCGAAGGAACCGTTATTTTTGGAACTAAAAAAATCAATATTCTTCTCCTCCTAGCCTTATGTCGCAACTCTTAAGAAAAACAACTTCAGTGGCTTTAAAAGCAAAAAGATGTACAGAAAAATAGATGGACACATAATTGCGGGTCTCACTTAAAAAATTATATTTTGAAAATCACAGTCCTGAATTATGCATTTACGTATCGAAAATTATTAAAACAAATTTATACAACACGGATGTTTATCCAAGTACTTGGCACTTTAGCCACACAGAATTGTTTCTCATACAGAGTTGTAAACTAATAACGTACATTTATACTTAAGTACTTTATAAGTACGCAGCACCTAGTTCTTGTACTTGAAAAACAAGAACAATGTATTTGGTACTTAAAAAACTCCAAATTATAGTACTTTTTGAAGTTCTTTATTCCAAGTACATTTCTTAGTACTGTAATAATGCCCATTATATTTCCAAGTACTTTTCAAAACCAAGTCGATTTCAAGTACTTTTCAAGTATCAACAAGTTTATTTCAAGTAGGTTCTTTTCAAGTATAAGTCCATTTGAAGTACAAGTTAGTTTCAAGTACTTTTCAAGTACAATTCGTTGTGTAGTCTGTTTGAGCTTTCGAATGATGACGACCATGGCGAGACTTTAGTGAGATGACGCCAATGCAACAATCAGCCATCGTAATTTGTGTTTTTCAGTTAAAATAGTCTTTGTTCAATATCTCAACCAGACTACTTAACAAATTGTTCTTGAAATGGACTTGAAAACTACTTGAAATGGATTTGTACTTGAATAGTACTAGAAAATGTAATGGGCAGCATTACTGTACTAAGAACATGCAATTGGAACAGAATAGGTGACAAAGTAGGTACTTGTACTTGGTGTTTTTCGCAATGACCAAGTACATGGTACTAGTTTTTTCAAGTACAAGAACAAGTACAAGGTACTAGGTACTTGACTAGTACTTGTACTTGAAAGTTTACTGGTCTATTTTCATACCCAGTTCTTGTGGGCTTATGATTTTTTTTGAAAGGTCATAGTATTTTTTTGTAAAGGAAATACTGACTCTTACCAGCGAGTGAAGTTGACATAAAAAAAAGCCCCTTGTTTCTTTTCTTTTATTTCCTAAATTTTGTAGAACAGAATTAAGAAAAACATAATTTTAAAAAGAAACATTTTGAAAAGCTGAATTGTGAAAAAAGCAGAATTTTGAAAAAGGTACAGAATTTTGGCCCAATCAGAATTTTGTCCCAAGCCCGGTAAAATTTAAAGCTTATACCTTCATTCTTCAAAGTTAACTGTTATCTGGAGTGTTATAAAATAGTTGCTCATTTTGATTATGTCTGCGATCGCTGTGTTTTTAAAATCGCTCTTTAGCACATCTCCATCTTTGAACTACAGCCATGACTGAAAGATTAATTTTTATAATAAACCATATTCCGTTATTACCAATGTAATCTTTTTAACTTATTGGTTTTAATTTAACTAAACAAAAATTTTTAAAAATTTTATACAATTTTTTTTGTCAATTAATTAATATTCTTGAGATATCTTTACAGGGAGATACGTATAAAATGCACCAAAAAGCTACAGCGAGTAGGTCGGGTAAGGACAAGAAAAAAATTGTATAGGAGGGAAGTCTATTCCCCCCCTCGTTTTGGCAGGAGGGGCAATTTTCTTAAAAAAATTGATTCAAAACAGGAAAAAAAATATTTAAAAATAACGGTAAGATTTGCAATGTTTTGCTATACTTTTATGAATAGCCAGAAATTTCTTCTTTAATTTTCATTTTAAATTAAGTTGTGTAAGTGAATAGTTTTTGAAGAATTAATTTTGAAACTCGATTTTTTTTTTAATTTCAAACTCGATTTTTTTTTAATTTCAAACTAATTTTTTTTTTCAAAATTTTATGTAAATAAATATAATTTAAATTTTTAAAATTCAATGGTCTCATTAATTTTTTATGAAAAACTGAAAACGGGATGCAAAAATGTATCTAAATTTTTGAGAAATTAAAAAAAAATTAAAAGTACTTTTTTTCAAAAAAAAAAAAACACTTTGTTTTTGTTTTCCCAAGTTTGATCTGATCAGGTCAATTATTAAATTAGCAGATTATCACTTTTTATTTTTTTTTGCATACCATCTGGTTCTTATCAAAAAAGTTATGCTCAATTTATTAAAAAAAAAATCTTTGTTATTAGTCGGCTTTTAAGTCCAATTTTTAACCCAAAAACTTCAAATGGTCTCGTTTGAATAAATGAATTAAATGTCTTTTTTTTTTGTTTTTAACAAAATCTTTCATAGCTTATATGAGTTCACCTTTTTACTTCCTTTTTATTATCATTTTTATTTTAACTTTCAAGAAAAAAGAATGCATCCCAGACAAGACTTTTCTAGTTCAAAGACAGCCCGCTCATTTTAAAGATAACCCCTTTATCAACCCTTACTTGCCTTGCATGTGAGTCGGTAGCATAAAATCTATTTATTACTTGACTCTATAAAGCATTAACAAAAAAGCAACAATTTTTTTCTCTAGTTCGTTGTCTAAAGTTCATGGAGACAACTTCAGCATATACAAATTTTATCAAACTTTTCACGCATATCAAATAAATAAAATTTAAATTAATTAAATCATCGAACTATTTTAATAGCCCCACAATCCATTAGAATGACCTTGAAAATATTATTCATTGTTTTTTTTTTTTAGATTGTAGCAAACGTTCCTATATAAAAAAAAAACACGATCGAAAATCGTTTCCAAAAGAGAAAACAATTCAAATGAAAAAGAAAAAATTAAACTTACTTGCAAAAGTGCGATCACCATTTGAATTGGTCCACTGCGTACAACAACGGTCCCGATGGTTGTGGCCCGTACTGCTGTTATCCCGTCAAAGTCATTATCGCGTGAATACAGCGAAGACATTGTGGAATCCATAGCTGCTGCAGCAGCTTGTTTTAATAACCGTGAAATCTTTTATGGCACGTTGCCGGTCCGGGTGTATCTTCTTAGCCCAAATCAGGTATTCTGGTGTCCGCTTCCTTTTGAGATTGCACAAAAGTTCACCGAAAATAGCTCGCCTTTTTTTCTTTTACGTACGTATAGATAGATTTGTTGTAGGTATCCTATGTTGCGAATTTTTGAGATATCCAAAAAAGTATCAAAATTTACACAAAACTCTAACAGAGAATTCTTTTTAAAAAAAATTCTACAACACCCGCGGCGAAGCAGCTTCTTCTGCGAAAAATGACTTCATTTGATTGCGTGTTTTTATTTCTGTTATGTATTTCTATTTATATTCAATTCACAAAAAAAAATACACGAATCCAAACTGAAAAAAAGCTGCGAATTTGAAACGGGGTAGATGGGGTGAAGGTGCGAAATGCTAGGGGTAGAGGATCACTATAATATATTCTATTCACTGATCTCGAAAAACGGCAGTGTCGATAACAATCACAATCAAACAAAAAAACTTACAAACAATAAATTATTGTTTCTTTTTTTTTAACAACAAATAAAAACGCCGCAATGTCGCACGATTACGAGACAGACTTTGGCATTGAAACTGACAAAATTTACAATAAAAAGTTGTTAGTTTTTTGTTTTTTTGTTAATTTATTTATTTCTGTATAGGTAAAGTATTAATGGTGCTGTAAGGCAAAAACAAATATAAAATATATCTGCCAGATCGAAGAGTGAATACGTTTATATTATTCTTTTCTTTTCTTTCGAACTTTATTAGAAGCGCACGATCATCACACGCGCGATTCACTGACGAGACTAACTCACAGAGTTTTGGTGCTCGGATTGATCACTTGGCTGCGAAACACACCGGTGCGATGATGGCAGGTTTTTAACTTGGTGGTGTGTATCTGAAAGATTGCTCTTTTGGCTGAAATGGCCAAGACCCGATCAGGAAAGTATCTAATAAGCAATAGAATCGTATAAGCGTAGCGATACGAAAAATGTAGTTAAACTCGCATGGGATATATTCAGAATATATCAAAACATTTGTTATTTGAGTTTTGTAAAGAGAGTTCGCAAGATGCGAATAAGAGAATTGGTGAAATTACTTAGCTGTTTTCACCTGTTGTTTACAGTAGGCACTACAAAATAATTGTTTATAAATGATTGTGTTGTTATAAAAGTTCCAACTTTAGATTTGACCTCGTTTAATTTATGACGGCCACTTTATTCATATCTTAAAGAGGACAAAATTGGAGAAGAGAAGGCTTCGTGTCCAAATGAGTGGGACCTTCTCAAAATCCAGGATATTGCAAAACGATTGAATAACCCTATAATACTTTTATTTTTCTACAAAACCATTGATTTAAGCGGAAAACTGTCAAAATATTAATTCCAGGTTAAATCGTCTTCTATACGTACAAACTTTTCTCAATACTTTCTCATATAATCAAGAAGATGGCTACAACTTATCCATATTTTTGTTAAACTCAAAACTCTTTTAATAAATTGAATCATTCAATTAAGTCACCGGTTAAATCACTGTAAAGACCAAAATCAAGCACTATCTTATCACAAAAGAGTCCAAAAAGTTGCAGATACAATTTTGCATATGGTTCAAGGCCTTAATATTGTTTACTTGTTCCATGAAACTGTCAAGCTTGTTTTGTAATTTACTAAAAAAAAAATTCACACCTACGCATACTAGTCCGTTCGTTGAATTTTGACGACAAATTTCAAAATTTAGAAAAAAGCATTGTCATGGTCTGGAAGTGTCTTAAATTTGTTCTTGGAATGTCCTAAAATATGTAGTCAAATGTATTATTTTATATAAAAATGGCTCCAATACAGATTTGTACAAAATTTAAAAAAAAACAAGCCCAAAGTCCAAAATTTTGACCAATGTTCCAAATAAATAAGAACAAAAAGTGCCAGTTTTTCAAAAAAATTTTATTGGAAATCTCTTATAAACCAAATCTGATCGAATTTTAAGAAAATATAACGGTTGGGAGTTTCCAAAGAAATTTTAGGTCAACTTCTGAAAAATTTAAAATAATCAATAACTTATCTTATGCACCAAATAGTTTAGTAGAAAAATTATAGTTATTTATAGCTTAATAGTTTTTTTTTCCAACTATCAGAATTTTTAGCCTGATGTCAGATTTTAATAATGAAACCAGAAAATATAAAGATTACTAAGATTATTACTTCAGATTATTTTTGATTATTTTGGACCATATTCTGATTTAAATTGGGAAGTTCTTGTTTTGAAATAGAAACAAATAAGCAGTACCACTAAATTCAGCATCTCTAATCTATTAAGTGTACCAAATTTCATAAATTTGTATCGAAAATTGGCGTGGGAAAAGATTTTTGCTGCCAAAATTCAACCACAAGACCACTGAGCCACGCATTGATTTTTCTATTGAATTTTTTAAAATAATTTCCCATCCCAATTTTTGGCAAAAATTAATAAAATTTGGAATACTAAATGATTTAGAGACGTCGAAGTGTCACTGCTTCAAGTTTCAATACTTTTTTAAAATAACATTTTCAAGGTTTAGTTCAGAATAAGGGTAGGTACTAAATTTCAAATTGCTTAAGATCAAAATTAACAACATTTCAAAAAATCTTTGGCTTTGTTTAACTGCCGTACAAATTCGAATTGGAATGGCCGATTCAATTTCAAGATATTTCAAAAACAAATTTGACCAAACTTGGACAACTTTTTTTTTGAAATTTTGTGCCAAATTCAAAAGCTCAAAGAACAGCTTCCAGAATCCATTAACTGGCAAAGCCTTTTATTTGTTTTAAGTTATCGAACACTTTTCCAAATTTCGAAGATTTGGATCCAGATAAGATTGTGTTTGGCTTAGTTGAGATCGTCTGTTAGCAAACACGTTTGTCATTCATTTTGATAAGACTTCAGTGATGAGTTATGACCCGTAATTGGAAAGGCACTATGTGCACATTTAGAAATTGGGGGGGTTCCTATTAAAATTTTTAATTCTGTATGCAGCGTTGCCAGCTGCCAAAAAAAAACATGCTATTCTAATATTTGTTTTACAGTAATTTTTTACGGGGTGTGTTACAACAAAAAACTCAAAATTATATTCCTGCCTTTTCAAAAAATATAGACCATTTTAAGCAGTATTCAACAAGCTTTGTCGAAATTCGCTGGACTTTTGCTCTTAGCGAGAAAATTGTGGGGTGGTTTTGATTTGCCCCTCTTTTATGTTTTGGGGTTTTTTAATCTGAATTTGGGGTTTGCGACTAAAATTTCGTGAAGCTAAATGCAAAAATTTGCCAAAAGGGCTACAGAATTGCAAATTGACTGGATTTTTCGAATTGCGTAGTTTAAGATGGATGCTAATAATTTTTCGAAGATCAATGGTGGTATTTAAAAAATCAAAAAAGAATTTGGAAGAAAAATGTTTATACTTCACATTGACTCTAAACATTTTTACTAAAAAAATTTCCTTGACAAAAAATATAAGCTCAAATTTCGATAAAACCCATTTTTGTATATCTTTAGATTGGAATATCTTAAAAACGCAACGTACTAAAGCAATTTCAAGACCAAATTCAAACTTCAAGCATCAAAGATTATCAGGAAAGTATATCTTGGTTCATGTTACAGACAAAAATTCAAATTTTTCATATAAAGTAGCTACTTAGTGCTTTTGAGTGGATTTTCTTTAGCAGTAAAAATACATCAATGAGCGCTTGACTCCAAATGTGTTGTTGCAGAAATAAACTTTAGACAGAGGTTTATAAAAAATTGTGTATAGTTTCAATGGTACTTTGATTTAATTTTAATAGAAAAACTCCCGAAAAATGTATTTTTCTTAATTTTTTGCATTTTTTCCGCAAACCTCATATTTGGATTCAGCAACCCCAAAAACATAAAACAGGGACTACCACACAATTTGCATGGTAAAACGCAAAACTCTTGGCTTTATTAAATAAATTGAAATAATTTTGAGGCCGCGGGATCTGTTAGCTGTTCCTCTTAAAGCAGAACATGATCGTTTGTTGAAGCTCTATTTATATTTAAAGACGCTTTACTCGTTTAAATATAAATTTATATTTTTTTAACATTCACGGTCATCTTTAAAGTGATGTGTTAAAATCAATTCAAAATCTACTTCTAATTTCATTTTCTTGAAAATATTCTCTCAATTAGGCAAACAAAATAATAAATTACCATTAATAAGTACACACGCTACAGACACACACTACACACAACCTCTTCTATGCCAAATGTGTGTGCCAAGAGAAAATGTAAACAATTTCAACATGGAAATTGTTTAAATAAATAAACTTAGCTATTCCTACAATGATAAATTTTTAACCTTTTCTTAAAAAGATAGATAGATAAATATACAAGAGAGATAGATGATAGCTGTTTCTTTTAAACACTTGAGATAATGTAAGTAAAGAGTTCGTGATTATTATGCTGCTATACAAATTTAACTAACCGGGAAGCTGTTTGAAGAATGACGCGGTAAACGGGAGGTATGAAAAGCTATGTTATTAAGAGAAGCTTAACCAAAATATTTAGTATACATTTTAAATGTAGTCTAATAAAGAGATTTCTGATTCAAGAGTAGAAATTTATTCTCACCACAGTACAACAGTTTTAAATAAATTTGAGGTGACAGTAGAAGCGTGATTTAAGGAACAGAAAATAAATATCAGCAGCTTTCTGTTTTTTTAAATTGCAGATTCATAAATATATATTTTTAAAATAAAATCAAGCCAAGCCAATATTGAAATAAGATTACTAATCTAAGGGGTTTATTTTTAACTCAAAATGGAAAATTTTGAAATTTCCCTTGCTCAATTGTTCACAATTTTGTCTTTCAATTGCGAACGCTCCATTTTCAAATGAAAAAAAAGTTATATGAAATATCTACCTTCTAAATTTTGTATCATTAAAAAAAAAATTGTATGATATTCATCAAGTAATTGTGAAATATAAAGATGCTCAAAACATTCGTTGCTCAGAAGCTCCAATTTTGGTTAATGATTTTGATTTTGAGAGAAATCGAGTCGGTAAGGTTCCATGCTTGGAATATGAAAAGTTATCCAAAAATGGCTCATTTCTATGGAAATTCTATTCTGATCTTTAAAAGTGAGGTTTCAAATTGAGCTAACACTACGGGCTTCAAAATTAAATTTGTTAAGAAAATAAGATTTTATCCACAAGACGTTTATTTTTACTGAAAAAGTGTATTTCTTAGAGCTAAAACAAAAACAAAAAATTATGTATATGAAATATGTGGAGCTAGCCGTTACAGAGAAAATCGTAAACCAGTAAAATTGTTGCAGTAAAAGTTATTAGAGAGTCAAAAATGCAAAGAACTGCTTTCTTATTAACATACAACATTTCTTTTATTAGATTTATTTAACACATTATTAGAAAGAAAATTTCGCTTTAATATCACTAAACTAATTTAAACAAGTTTCCAAAGCACTAATTGATACCTTTAATAATGGCTTTTTCAACATAAAGATATTGGACGTTATGCCTACAATAATTAACTAATTTTGTTTTATCAAAATCGTTCGAGTGGTTTGTGAGATAAATAAGCTTTTCCTTAGTAATTGTGTACAAATACCGTTATTTTTGGAGCGAACAAAATTCAATTTTCCCCCCAGGATATTACGAAAAACCTTCAGTGTTCGAAACTTGTAGGTCAAGGAACAGACAGTAATAAGTATCTTCTATGAATGTGGTATTAAATGAAAGCTTATATACTTTCCTCTCCACGATACCAATGTCAGGATAAACTTTTTATTTTTGCCAAATTTCATGAGTGTAAGATTTTTTTGTGGGTGTTATGATAAAAGTCTTACACAAAAAACAAAACACCCTTTTACCTTAGATTTTCTTGTGTAGACTTTTTTATTCTTGGTTCTATTGACTAATGCAATATTTATTCTAAGTTTTTTTGACAAACTATTATTTTAATGTAGTTTTCTGTAATATTTTACTTGTTTTACTTAGAAATTAAGTCATAATTAAAAGGACTATACAACTTTGTTTTGGTGGTAGTTGTATCATTTTGTGTTTGGTCTCAATATATTCAGCGTTAAAAAGTATACTTAAAATATGTATCATTATGATTAGGTTGTACTCGTATCTAAACAAATATTTTTCAGTCTGATAGACCTCTTCAAATAATTCTACCCAAAAAGTCAATTTTCTAAAGTTACTGTTCTCTAATGTCAGCATTTTCCCACTTACCAGGGAGTTGATGGGGGTTTTGCTCAAAGTGACTTTTATGCCCCTCCAAATTTTGTCTCTAACTTTAGAGCGATATAAAACACTTTACTTCACTTTACTTTTTTGTATTTTGAAAGTGCATTATGGTGGTCATAGGGTGACGGTATAACTGCCAGTTGTCTACCATGGAGTTTGCACTGCTGATGCCTACCAGCTCTCTGGTCTATAAGTGTGAAAATGCTGACTTTAGAGAACAATAACTTAAGGACCATATACGCCGTAGAATAAAAAAATTAGACTACAAAAATTATTAATAATAACATGTCCTATAAATTTCTGGAACTTTTTTTCCACAACAGCAACCTTCAAGGAGATATATGTCAAAAACTATAAAAAGCATAATTTAAGGCACTTTAACTCTGACAGTATAGACTTTAGACAAAAGTTTCTTAAACAAAAATAAAGATAATTAAATTTCCTGTGAAAAAGAATATAACATATTCTTTGTACGATGAACCATTTTCGAGATATTGACTAAAACAAGATTTCAAAATGGCCAAGCTTACAAAAATTGGACTATCGGAAGTCACTTTTTTCAAGATGGCACCTGGTTACACTGGAAATCATAAAAAAATTGTAATTTTGTTAATTTTTGTCGTAGAACAATATTTTCTGTATCTAATCTAAGGTTTTTACGACCGAAGATTATTTATTTTAAAAAATAAATGTTGTCTATGGTGCCGGAAAGTGGCATATTTTTTAAATATATCTTTTTTTGTGTGGTTTTCGTCTAATAAAATGTGTTTCAAACAGTAAAAACTGAAAAACGCAGTAAACCAAATATAATAAGAAATGCGCAGTTCTTTTGCTATATCAAGCATAACTTGTAACCAACAAAATTTTTTACAGTAAAACCTGTTCAAATGCCCACCGGTTAGCAAAATGTTAAACTTTTTGCTATAACTTTTTTATTTGTTAGGATATTTCAACGAAATTTAAAACTTGATAATAAGTTAATATTCCAATCTAGTAAGAAAGGTAAGGAGATCAAAATTCTACAGTTAAGTTAATTTTATTAAATAATTTTACTTAATGGCATAGAATTCTTTAAATGCTTTTAAGTAATTTGAAACGAAACTTTGCCAAAAAGTTTGGAAGCGGTGTCAAAATGATTGAAAATCTGAACAATCTCCTAGTAAATCTGTAGTGGCATGTTTCACGAGGTTCTTACCAGGAACAGTTTCACAAAGCCAATTCATTGATCAAATGCTCATTTTTAATGAATCAAATTAACTTAACGGTTGAATTCCGGTTCTGTTTGCAAAATTTCAATACAAGTCAGTAGACAATATTTAAAGAATCAATGCCATGAAGTAAAAAGTGGCCTCCAAAGCAAAAGATATTTTTCAATTTGTAAATACCAAGCAATCGAGAAAATCAAATGAGTGGTTGGCAATTTAACAGGTTTTACTGTAAATATTACGTTATTTGTTACAATTTATACTTTATATAAAAAGAACTATACATTCCTTACAATATTTGGTTGTCTGCCTTTGTTTTTATTCTATGCAGGTGCATTTTACTGTTTGGAAAACACTTAAAAAAAAAAACGATATACTTAAAAATATGGCAATATTTTTTTTTAAATGAATTTTTTTGACTCTTAAGACCCTAAATTATATTCATAAAACATTGTTCTACGACAAAATTTACCAAAGTTACAGATTTTTTTCTGATTTTCAGGGTAGCCGGCCGCCATTTTGAAAAAAAAGTGACTTCCGATTGTCCGATTTTGGTCAACTTTTTTTCTGATGCATACAACACCCATTAGAGCAAAACACCATTAAAAACCTTTTGTTGGAATTTGATCCACTAAAAGTTACTCGGAGATTTATATTGACTCGTCTAATACCAAGATAAGAAGGTGATAGAATAGCAACTAGTTGAAATTTTAAATCTTTAATATTCGTCATATCAGCTATCTCTTTCCAAAGTGTTTTTTAAAAATGTTTTAACTTTATTACTTTCGACCCATTTGAAGTAAAATTTGAACACTATTAACTAACTAATATTTAAAAAAATATAATAAATGTTATATTGATATTAATCTTTATTAAACTAAATTCACTTGCTTGTTTATTTATAATAAATAAAATTGTAAAAATTAGCAATTACTATTATTATTATTATTTTTATTATTATTATTATTAATTTCTATTATTATTTAAAACATTGACACACATTTCTAAAATATAAATAAATATAAATTACATAAAATAGTATACATTAATTTAGCTAAGCATTATTTGGAATGTTTTTTCTTAAATGTTGATTAGATATACCTACATTAGCAAGAATAAGTTTTTTTTGTTTTAAATTTAAAATTATAAATTTTCAGTTTTGGCATAAACTTTATTCATCTAAACGACTATATCAAATTTATGTTATTTAATTAATACATTAAAATTTGTTAGCTACAAATTTTTATTCTTTTTTTTATGTTTTCTTAATTTATATAATAAATGATATTTTATTTATTTATTATTTTTGTTTATCTGCTATTAGTGGATACGTTTTCTTGGCGTTGTCTCTCAACAAATCGCGCCACAAGCTATACACTAATTCATCATTCCAAAAATAGTTTCAGTCACATAATAGCTAATTGTATGTATTTTACATTTGTGAAAAAGACACTTAAAATTATTTATTTCTTATTTTCTGTCTCTCTGCTTAAATCGAAATTAAAAATATTAAAATGCAACATTGGGCAGTGATCTTCAATGCGTGGGTGAGCAATAGAATTGTCATCACATTATCTAACACAAGCCATCGTGTTTCTGTTTTTTTTTTGTTTTTTGTTAGGTTAGTGTCAGGGGTGAAATAAAAGTCGTCTTGCGCGGCCAGTATTTCGCAAATAAATAAATTATTAATTTTCATTCTCAGAAATTAAAAGTTAGTAAATTTAAAAAGAGATAAAAGAGAAAACAAGCGCAAGAAATTAGCAAGCAATAAAAACAAACAAATCAGCAAATAAACTTTTAATTCTACAAGCAGCCTTTAATTGTTTGCTTTGTCACGTGGCCGTAGTATTTGCTCCGCCAGGAGTCTGTGGGTTTAGTTGAACACACACTTCTTGAGCTCACCTCGTCTTCGTCATTCGAGGCCGAAGCCATTCCACGGCCATTGCTCATGGATGATGTTGACTCTCGCAGAACAACATCGTGGTTGATTACTGTTTGGGATTCGTTGGCATTTCTGGCCAGCAGTTTACATGTTGAAGCATTTCCTGGAGTTGGTGTGGTACTCCGGCTTCGGTTGTCCTCACCTTCGTCATCCTTTGGCTCAACAATGGATTTGAACTCAGGCGTACTGTCTATTCCCGAGTCAGCTGGAACTGATTGTGGAGAAGTAGTGAGTGACTGTTGTGCTGAGACAAAGCTCGGTTCCGAGGATCCATCATAGGAAATGTTACCCGGCGATAACATATCGAGGGGGAATATTTGCGAGTTATTGTCTTCGAGATCGCTAAGGTCGAATGAAGTTTTACCAGAACTAAGGAAAGATGGTGTTCGACCTTCAGATGCTGTTTGATAGGATGAAGAATGTGAGTGGGGTGTGAAGTTGCCTTCGGACGCTGTTGCAAAGGATTCATCTTCAGTTGAACGAGAATGCCAATCCTGAAAGAATATTTAAATTTATTAGCTTTGAGATCAAATATTGTTTGCGAATTAAAATCAAATAATGCAAAAATTGGTACCTTCATAAAGCAAATTCTACAAATTTAGGATCTGGGATTTGGGACAAGGTTTTTTTGAGGAAATTTCAGGTAAGATGTTGAAAGTTTTTATACTGTTGTTGCGAGGATTTGTTTTGAATTACGATTTCTATAAATTCCTGTTGGTTTTGATTTTGAAATTTCGCCGAGCTATCAATAAAATTAAACATATTTTGTTTTAAATAATTGATTTCATATTATATTAATATAAATTTTTTATCTTTCTTAGCCATGATGCTTTCGGTGATGTAAAATCTGTGTCATAGGAAATCATTTGTGCAGAGTGAAAATGGAACAAATATATTTGTGTAAATTGTGTATGTGAGTGGAAATTTAATTTTTTGTTATGTTCTGTTCCTGTTATTTTATAGCTGTTCTAGGATAGTATTAAACTTTGTTTTTAACTTTCAAAGAGAAAATAACTTAATTTAGCAAATGAGTCTTATTATTTCTTTATGTTAAAGTCTTATTAGTGATAAACTAATACTATCAATAACAATCACTAGTAATAGAGTTATTCTAAAAGAAGTCAGATTGTAGATTTTTACTGCATCGATAATTTACCACATATTCATATTCATATCCATTTAAAAATACTAATTTTCTGAGATCAATTATTTGATTATGAGAAGAAGCTATATTCGCTGTACAATTTTGATATGACAAAAATACCTAATAACGGGTGATTTTTTAAGAGGCTTAGAACTTTTTAAAAAAAAAAACACAAAAAATTCGAAAAAATGAATGAAATATTTATTTGAATCGATAGTTTGAACCGTGCAATTTAATGTTTAAAGATAATTTCATGCAAATGTTGACCGCGGCTGCGTCTCAGGTAGCCCATCTGCTGAGTCCAATTTTGGCATACTCTTTCACACATATCGGCCGGTATCTCACGAATGAATGCATAGATGTTGGCTTCCAGTGCGTCAATCGAAGCGGGCTTGTCCTTATAGACATTAGCCTTGACATACCCCCACAAAAAATAATCTAATGGTGTCAAATCGCACGATCTAGGCGGCCAATTGACCGGCCCGAAACGTGAAATTAACTGTTCACCAAACTCGCCTCGCAATTGCGCCATTGTTTCGCGTGCTGTGTGGCATGTGGCACCGTCTTGTTGAAACCACATATCATGCAAGTCAAGAACTTCCATTTCGGGTAAAAAAAAGTTTGTTATCATCGCTCGGTAGCGTTCACCATTGACAGTAACGCTGCGATTCGCATCATCTTTGAAGAAATATGGCCCAATAATGCCGCCGGCCCATAAACCGCACCAAACAGTGGCTTTTTCGGGATGCAATGGTAGCTGTTGCAATGCTTCTGGCTGATCTTCACTCCAAATGCGGCAATTATGCTTATTTACGTACCCATTCAACCAAAAATGAGCCTCATCGCTGAACACAATTTTTCGATAAAAAAGCGGATCCTCGGCCAGCTTTCCAAGAGCCCATTCACCAAAAATTCGGCGTTGTGGTAGGTCGGCTGGCTTTAGTTCTTGCACCAGCTGTATCTTAAAAGGCTTTACGCCCAAATCCTTCCGCAAAATTTTCCACGTAGTGCTGTAACAAAGGCCTTACTGCTGGGAACGGCGCCGAATCGACATTTCGCGGTCTTCTGTCACACTAGCTGATACGGCCGCAATATTTTCTTCACTACGCACAGTACGTAAACGTGTTGGTGGTTTAATGTCCAACAAAGTAAATTTGGTGCGAAATTTGGTCACAATCTTCCGAATAGACTGCTCAGAAGGTCGAGAATGCCGACCATAAAATGGAAGCAGCGCGCGATGAACATTTCGAACCGAGCACGAATTTTGATAGTAAAATTCAATAATTTGCAAGCGTTGTTCATTTGTAAGACTATCCATGGTTAAATTGCAAACCAAACTGAAGCTGTTTGACAGTGACACAAGGTACTAAACACACGTCAGCTGTCAAAACCAGTGTTGCCAAAACCAAACCAGCTAAAAAATCACCCGTTATTTTCATAAAACTTTTTTTTTCTCGATTTTGATCCAAAAGGGCTTCTGTTTTATTCGTTTAGATTTCGCCCTACTTTATTTACCGTTTTAAAAATAAAATGGAATAATTTTTACTAATTCCTTGCAAGTGAATTGGTTATTATTGATCGTTTTTTATTCCATACATGTGGCAAGTAAAATTTCACTTCTTTTCGCTTTCGTAAATGGTTGTAGAAATGATTTTTGAAATCATTGTGAGCAAAAATTGTATGGGTGAAAAATCCAGCGATTTCAGAAAAAATTACTTAAAATGAAAAAAAAAAAAATACTTAAAATCAATAAAAGCATTCAAAGATGTGATACAATTTTTTTGAAAACCAATATTCCATTCTTATATTTTTTTTAAAAACAGTTTTTTGAAAAATTAAATTTCAAAGTCATTACATTTGAAAAAATTATGAAGTTTTTTTTGTCAAGTTGATTTTTTTAAATTAAGCACCATTTTTTCAATTCAATACCTAGTTAATTTTTTGTGAAATACTGAAAACCAAATGTTAAAATCTCCTTAAGTTTTTCTAAGAGATTTCTTACTACACAATTTTTTTCAGAATCTCAAAATATAAGTCAAAATTTTTATCACAATTAAAGTCAAATTTATTTAAAAAGGTTTCAAAATCATATTTCCATTACAAAAATTTTTTGCAAGAAATGAAACCCGTGTTTCAAAGTGCTGATACAAATTGTTATAAGCTTTAATATTTGAATATAGGTTAAGTCAATTATCAAATTATGTACAGAAGCTGGCAAAAATTCCAAAAATCGGTTTTCTTTTGTTTTAACTTTTGAAGTGTTAAAATTATAGACCTGAACATATTCTTATCTTAACATTTAGGTATTAATTCTCAGTAAATTTAAATCCACTCCAAAAAAGTTGACTACACAAATTGTATAGTTATTTCATTGTGAGGTCTTACAGTAGGTAAAATATAGATCTTAGTCATGTAAAATGGCTTCTTGGGGCTCTAACAATATGAGCTCAAAGGTATGAGGTTTAGAAAATTTCTGAGCTTGATTTCAGTTTTTGTTTTTATTTTGGATAAAATTGTGACGTCTCGGCCAAGGTTATATACTTCTTTAGACATTTTTTAAAAAGACATCCACATGACAATTCAAACAATGTTCTGACCAATTTGAATATTAATATTTAAAGTAATTAAATATTTTGAATTGTCTTACATAATTTTTTAAAAATATTTTTGATTTTAGCTTTTATTAATATGCAGACACAAAAAATTATTTCTTTTTACGGCGCATAATTTCAAATTGCAATATATGCAATTTGTACTCCAAATAAAAATAATAATAAATCGAATTTATACTCGTTTTATATAGTTTTTTTGTTTGTTCTAAAAGCATTAAATTGACAAGTAATATGCCATACTTTTATCAATTTTCATTAAAATTTTAAATTATGAAAATAGCTGCTTTTATTTCACTTGTTGTTGAAAAATTTTAAATCAGAAAAAATTAGAAGGTACAATCCAGATTTTTAATTTATACTTCATTCATTTTTTGGTGTGCCAATTTAAGACTCTTAGACTGGTGTTTTTTAATTTTCTTAATACTCCTTTAAAGGTTCTTAAAATAATTTTTTTGTAGGGCTCTAAGTCGATATTTTGTGATTCTTAAATACTTCTTTAAGCCTTCTGTACAACTAAAAATGAATATCGGCAATTCTCTGCAAATTGATTCTTTTTTTCTTAAATTTTGTTGATGCCATAATGATTGTTATTCGAACTTAATTAAATGCTCAATTTTAGAATTCTTGTAGCCCAAAATCGTAACTCTAAATGTAACCCAAAAATCAGCTAAATCTCATTTAAAAAATCTTAAATTTCTTTAACATATTATATTCCTTTTATTTATCTTGTTTTTTTTTTATTATTTCCAAGGGAAAATCCTTAAAGTATAGACAAATTTTAATATGTTTTTGAAGTTATGTAAAGAAATTTCTTCAAAATAATGGAAGTTATATCAAATTAGGCACCTTTTTCCAAATTCTTGTCATAAATTAAGAAAAAAGATAGTAGTCTAAGAGCCGACAGCAAAGTCTGGTAGGTTTCTTTTTCAGACTTTGTTAGAGGCGAGGGCTTAAAAAGAGCCAGTTCCTCTACATTTTTTCAGAGTCTTAACCATTTAAATTTATTTAAAATTATGTTCTATTGAATATGGGGCTCTGTCATTTTTCCTAAGCATACACATCTTAGTTGTGACGGTCCGATTAATAGAACTCAAGATAAAGCTATTTTATACGAACCTTACCTTTTTTGGAGATTTAAAACAAACAAAAAATGCACAAAGTAAAGTCTCCAAAAAAAATTCCGATAGGGTGTGCTTAAAAAGGAAAAATCATGGCTTCTATTGATCGTATAATCAATCTTATCACTTAGGAAAAATGACAGACCATCATTTCCTATGTTTAAAAATTGTATGAAAGTGCTTATGACCCTAATGTCGTTTTCGATTGGATGTTTGGAGTACTTCTTTTTCACTCCTACTACTCAAACTTTTCCATAAGCCATAGGAATGGAACATAACCCAAAACAATGCGAAAACGGCATAACACGAATGTTGAAAACTAAGTGGGTTTTAACTTATCGCCCCTCCCAAAGACTAAAAAAGAAACCTGCCAGACTTTGGCAGGATACACTCCCAAAATTTGTTGTCGGCTCTTGGTCTATAGCCCAATTTCACAACCATGGCCGAAGTAATTACATAAAAGTATTAGTTTGCTGAGAATCACTCATAGAACAAATTAAATTGTTATGAAACTGTTGCCAAGTTGGCAACACTATCAAAAGAACGAGAAAAAGGTTGCCACTTGTTTCATAAATTAGCCTATGAATCGAGAACCAGAGGTCGGACAATGACCGAGAACTCCCGCTGGATTGAAATTTGTTTTCTTCCCCTCCCCTTCCATGAAGAAGGTGGAAAAAAGCCGTTTAGGAAAAGAAAGTGCAAATCAATTATTAGCCACATTAGTGTCGAAGCAGAATTTCACCATCCACTACATTTGTATACAAAGTTTACTGAAAAACCTAATTCGGTTTTATAAAAATTCACTTTCAAAGTGCTGGGGAGGGGGAATATGAAAGTTTAAAAAACAAAAATATTTTTACCTTATTTTAAGACTCTTCATTTTTCTAACTCCAATATGTCAGCAAATTTCAACAATGCTCAATAGACAATTAATCTTACAATTTCAAAATAACGAAACCAAGACTTGAAACCAAGTAACAGAAAAATTTTTTAATTTTTTTGTATGTCAACTAGGCGAAAAAAATATTTACGAAAGGCATTCTTCTTTTTTAACTCTGAGCAGAACATGGAGCGGATCTCTCCGATATAATTATGAAATATATCTAATCGCAGTGAACTGTTATACGATTTGTTATAAATCAGTGCATCCAACCCAACAATATTAGAAAGACTTTTTATTTTCATCTGAAGGCTGTCGATCAAAAGCTTGAAAATCAGAACTTAATTGGATGTATTGATTTGATATTTAAAAAAATAGTGAAGTTGGCTGCGCTCAGCTTTATGTCTTATTCTATATTGAAGGAAGGATGAAGTTAATGGTGATGATAGAGGTTAGAATAGGATACAAGATCATGTTATTTATTAAATATACATTCATATTCATAGCTTAGATGCACACGATACAATTCAATTAAATATGTAAAATGCAATTACCTCAATATTACTCGCCGTATTATGATGCTGATGATGTTGATGATGATGTTGGTGGCTATTATCTAATTTCTTCTCCACTGGTGGACTTGAATTCATTTCGACGAGATCCAAACCATTCTGGGTATCTCTCAATGCAGAATCCAATGCTTCGGCAACTTCAGCAATCTCAGTCAATTTATTTGTAATCGCACTCGATGCCATTTCATTCCTTCCAGTTGGATAGACCACTGATGCTGCAGCACTAGCAGCAGTACTTTCTACTGCAGATGGTGCACTTTCGCTAGGAATAGAAATAAATCTAAGAACTACATCCTCAACTACTGGCTCTTGATTGTTTGTGCGATCATCACTCCAAGTATCTTCACTCTTCTCACAATCCCCCCCGTTAGAAGATCGAGGTTTGAAAAATTCTTTAAATCTGGAAAACATTTCCCTTGTCTTTTTTTTTTGTTATTTCAAAGTTTTGCCTCGATTGAGAATAGAACTATTAATTATCTTGCAATTACTATCCGTCGGATTTATTTTTAATTAAACACTTCTGTCTCTTTTGTACAAAGGGTTGACAACGGGGCACAATACGATGTGGCTGCTGTCAGGCTATCTTTATCTGTTGGATGTTTCTTTGGGCGAAGTGCCAGTTCTCGCGTATTTTTGAATCTAATAATGAATTCGCTAATCACACAGCGTACATGGAAAAATTGTCGCACGATTAAAATTAGCAGCAAGTGCAGCAGAAGATGCAGAAATACTTTTGTCATACAGTAGCAGTAGCACTTGAAAATAATGAAAACACTGGTGCCGAAGACGTCATTGCACTTTAGCTTCAGAATAACATGCCACACGCAATAGGGATGGCCGGGCAAAGCGGCGACGACGACGGCACGCGGCAGAGACGGATATAAGGAGACACGCAGCGACTTTTCTCCTTGACAATGCCTACGTTTGGCTTGGAGTCTCGAGGGTATTTATAGGGCGCTAGAAGCAATATAGAAATGAACGTGCACTTCACAGGGGAATGAATGCTGAAACTGTTGCTGCTATAAGCACTGCTCTGATGCGGTGAATTGAATGACGTGCGAGACTATTTGAAAATATTATTATTTTTTTTTTTGTTCGTCGTTGTTGTTGTTGTAGGTATTGTATTTTATTCGAGGGACACTTTATAACCCGGGCTGCCTTCGGTTTGATATGAGACTCTGACGGTGCTGATCTACGCTGGACCGAACACGAAAATAGACTGAGGAATGGAGTAAAGATGGCTTTTTGAGAATTCTGTCAAGAGGTTTCTATTTTGCCCCAAAATATTTACGTTTGTCGAAAAAAAAAGATTCTAAATGACAACAGAAAAGTTCGGTGTGCCGTGATCATCTTGAAACTACATTATATTTTTCAGAGGTATGGATGTTTCTTTTTGTTATTTAAGAATCAGAGATAATTTATATTTTTAGTTTTGTGGTTTTAAACAAAATAAATAACGAAACAGTAAAAATGTTAATGAAAGATGTTTTGTTCCGGATACACAGATATTTGTGGTGAACACTAATTTTTGTGAATTATATAGGAATTATGTAAAGCGGAAGCTTTTCTAAATGTCCAAAATCCATTAGGTAAATATATTATGGTTGCATTATGCATTATTTTTTGAAGAAAATTTACAGAAAATTCGTGTTCTAATTTCAAATGCAGTAATTTGACTTAATTTTATTTTGTAGATGAAAATAATTAAAAGGCTTATCTTAAGACACAGAAATGGCCAGGCAGTATATATAGAGAGAAGGAAATAAAATTAAGGCAATGAGAAATCTTGAAATTAAATACAGGGTGGTCCACCGGGAAGGTATACTACTTTGTTTTGCCACCATTTTGGTAAACATTAGTCTTGACAGTAACAAATTTTGGAAAAACTAATTTTGAGTAACACAAATGTTTATGGCTTTTTAAATATTAAAAAAAGGAAAATACATTACTACAAACATATGTATATAAAAATTTATAAAGAACTTACTCTTCTTGTGTTTTTATTATTTTTTCGATAAAAAAAGGATATGTTATTCGTGAAAAACGAATTCAGTCCTTAATTCAAAATAGTGGCATATCTGCTAAGGGTTGAAGGTTAAAAATTTGGATCTAAGCTTTCTTTTGGTAACCTACACAACTAAAAATATATCTCCCTATAAATCCAAACGGCAAACGTACAAAAGTCGTGTGAAAAGTTTCTTCTATGTAGAATGTTTTTCCATGCCACTGCCCATTTACACGGATTTATACTGCGAAAAAACGTGCGGTACATTGCCGTGTGAATAAGGTCTTAATTATGATGACATGCCATATATGCACATTAGGGGTGTCGGAATTTTTTAATTTTTTTTTATTTTCAAAGTGGGTATCATGGATTTTGTTAAGGATTTAGCAAAAAGTAATTTTTGTTCTGGGAAATTTTCCGAAATTTAATTTTGAGGCCCCGCGGCCAGTTTGAGGTAAAAAAACTTAAATTCGAAAAAGTGGTCCGAAAAATCATTTAAATTTGCATCGATTTGTGGTCAGTATTACTCATTATGTTATATTTTGGATTTCTTTACTCAATTGTATTGACCGATTATCCATTTAAGTACGCTGAATAAAGTTGTAGGGCCAATTCAAGCATTCCAATAAAAAAAAATAATCAAAAAACGGCTAGAAAATCGATTGATTTTTTGGGGGCTTTCCTTATGATTTAAGGTAAAAAGTTCTTATGACATTTTAAATAGCAGTTTTTAAGTCTATTTTCTTAACAGCATATTACAAAAGCAAAAAAAAAAAAACACTTTAAGTAACTGTGACCACATATCGATGCATATTTAAATGGTTTTTCTGACCAGTTTTTCGAATTGTAATTTTTTAACCTAAAACCGGCCGCGGGGTCTCAAAATTCAATTATGAAAAATGTTCCAGAACAAAAATTACTTCTTTCTAAATCCTTTTCAAGATCCACGATACCCATTTTGAATTTAAGAACTAAAAACAATTCTGACACCCCTAATGTACATATGTGTGGATACCTTAAAGGCGTTACAGTTAGTAAAGTATTGCATGTACAAACAAAATGTGAAATAAAAACTGTAGAAGTTTTTCTATAAATTTTGAAGAAAAAAATTTTGCTTAATAAGTACTAAAAGAATAAAATATTTGAAGTAATTTGGGGTACGTGCGCGCAAGTTTTTTTAGTTTAAGCTCGTATTATGAAAAGAATATAAAAAACATCAACTAAAATTTGCTTACATTTTAAGAGCAAGGGAATGCCAAAAAAGTTAAGTTAAGTTTAATTGTTCATATTATTTTCTATAAAAATCAAATACAGCTAAAGAGCGCACTTTTATTGCCACTCAAGGTAATATTAAGCAAAGTCTTGGGTAAGAGTGCAAACATAAAATATTTTTTAAAACTACACCTACAGGAGGTACTATGCACAGAAAAGGTGGAAGGTGAAAAAAAAATTGTTTTGTAAATTTAAAATTTTCTAAACGGACTCTTCTCAAAAAAATATTTTATATTTAAAATAATTGCCATCAGGCTGTAGAACTTAGAAACTGTTAGAAAAATTAAGCTGAAATAAGCGCCAAAGTTGTGTTTTTGGAAAATAGAGAAGATATGTTTCACTCCAGTTGGTGAATTTAAAGTTAACAACATGCGATCCGAAGTGATGAAAAAATATGTGGTTAAATAATTTTGTTCTCCAAATTGCAACAGAATTTTTCTCTTCTATTTTCTGTTTCTTCCTAGAGAACATTTACGTACATTATAAGACTACATTCTAGATTTAAGAAGAAATGCAAATTCACTAGCTAACAAAACTTCGTTGGGAATTTGAGATGAAAAAAAATGCCATCAAAATTATTTGTTAAATATGATTGTATGGAAACAAAATTTAATTGTTGCAGCGATTTTTCTTAAAAATAATTTTGTATACATATATAAAATTCTTAAAACATTTTAAAGGAAAACTTTTGGTATGAAAATCTATAGTATTTACTTATGTGTATATAAAAATAAAATTTGAAAAAAAATTGTGAACCCGTTTTTAAAGTATCGAATTAAAAAAAAAATTTAATTTAAAAACACTTTTTTTAATCTTATTATAAATTTGTATATACAAATTAACTTAAATCTGTTTAACCGATATTAAGAAAATTCAAAATTTAAGAAAACGTTCTATGAGAGGTACTAAAGGGTTTTTCAAACGGGACGCTACAAAAGTAGAGGGACAGGGACAGCAAACGACGCCATATTTCTTGCCGCTCTTTTGACATTTCTCTTCAGTAAGGTTTGCCATTTCATGATGGAAAGATATACGAGCCAACAACGAGTCGAAACTATTAAATTTACTACCGAAATTCGGAGTCAGTGGCCTCAACGTTAAGAGCGCTACGTCCAATTTATGGTCGTCATAATCGTCCTAGCAGATCAGCAATTGAGCGTCTAGTGGAAAAATTTGAATCCACAGGCACAGTACAAAATGTTCCCGTGCCAGTGAGACAAAGAAGTGCCCGTAGTGTCGAGAATATTGCTACCGCTAAGGCTTCAGTTGCAGAAAGCATGTCTCTCACACGTCGTTCTCAAGCGTTGGGCATCTCTGTGACGTCGTGGCGAATTTTGCGAAAAGATCTTGGCCTACATCCTTACAAGATTAAATTGACGCAAGAACCGAAGCCGCTTGACCACCAGAAACGTCGTATGTTCGTGAATTGGACTGAGCAACAACTTGAAAATGATTCGGATTTTCATCAAAAGATCATCTTCAGCGATGAGGCTCATTTCTGGCTGAATGGCTTCGTCAATAAACAAAATAATCGGTATTGGTCAGGCAACAATGAACACGTACTCCATGAGTCATCATTGCATCCCGAAAAAATTACGGGTTGGTGTGGTTTATGGGCCGGCGGCGTCATTGGGCCATACTTCTTCGTGATGATCAAGACCGGCACGTTACTGTGAATGGGGATCGCTACCGTTCAATGATAACCGAATATCTTTGGCCCCAATTGAAGCCAAAAATATTTGGTTATCATTGAACGATAGCGATCCCCATTCACAGTAACGTGCCTGATGAGCTTCGTACGAATATCGAACGTGAAATTGCAGCAGTATCAAATTGGGTTCAGCAGCTGGATTTCTACAAGCGTGCCCGTGGTGGCCATGCAAAAGAAATCGAGTTCCATGCATAATGGCATCAAACGTACTTTCACAATAATAAAGAATTTCATTGTTCCATTTTTTGTTTTATTTAAAAAAAAAACTTTTGTATCGCTCTTATTGAACGACCCTATGTTAATATCTGCTATTTGTAAATTTTTATATTTCATGGTAGTGGATCAAACTAATTTTAGCCTACAGAAAACATTTTTATAAAAATCGTATGAGCTATCTTTAAGAAAAAAAAATATTTTCCCAAACGGTTTTTTAACATTTGTAGGGAAGGTACCGTAATTTTTTTATAAATGTAAATTATTTTCTTAAAATACTTTAGAAAGTTTTAAAACCCTTAAATACAAAGTTCTATGAAAATCGACTATGTAGTTTTTAAAATATTTGATTTTCAAAAAAAAAATAATGATTTTTTTTTAAATTGAAGTACACAAAATTATTTATAGTTTTTTGGAAGCCTCTGTGCAAAAAAAAGTTATTGAAATCAATCATACCTTTACTTAAGGTAATTTATTGAATATTTTTTAAGAATAGTTGTCGAGCCGTTTCAAGAAAAAAATGATTATGTAAAACTGCCAAAAAAATTGTCAGGCAGATACCGTTTTTTTTGGTTCTAAGAAAAATGGAAAAATCGTGTGGTCCAAAAACTTTTGTTTATGTTTAATGTATGGACTTAAGTCTCCATTGGTCTACGTCGAAAACCTTGTATAATTAATTTGGTGGTACAACAGCTCGTGAAGAACCAAGGCCTAGTGGCTTACAACTCCCAACCATTCCTGTGTGCGTGTTGTTAGCAGGAATGGAGGGGACCTACAATTTTTTTTTGCCGAGTCCGAACGGCTAATGAGAAGCACTTATTCATGACAAGTATACTCTTGGAGGATTTGTCAGTTCCTCGCAAGAGGCAGTACCTCGGAAAAAAACATTTCTGTTTTTAGGTGGCAGTGGCCGGGAATCGAACCCAGAACTTTGGCATGACAGTCCTACGCACTAATCATTATGCCACGAGGTACTACCGAAAACTTTGTATAACCTACTGTAATTTCTCATATTGAATACCTTTTTTTGTCTTGCTTACAAAATCACACCCAAAAGTTTTTCTTAAAAATCTTGTTAACGGTATAATTTATACAACTGAGCTTCTGGGACAGTAAATTCTTGTATTAAATATTCATAATAAATATTTCTGACTTGATATTTATAATTTTCCACTAACATCTAAATCTTAACCTCACTAAAAAAACAAATTCAAATTAACCTTTTCTGTCCATAAATTATTTATATTTTCCAAAGTTAGAAAGTCACTAAACTCTGTCTTAACCTTATATACAGAAACTAATTAATCAACCAAGAAGTAGTAGACAACATAATGTTGTAATACTTCAACAATAATTCTTCAGATGTGCAACTCTTGTATAATTACCTTCCTGTCATAAGATGGAACCTCAAAAAGCTAATTAACGTTAATTAGAATTTGCATAACATCATGTCATTTAATTGCTTTAACAAATATTCTGATTACCCAATCAAAAGAGACGTATGTACGTCGACTTCTTGAGAACATAAAGAAAACAATTAAAAAAAAAAAATAAAAGATTGCAGTTGGTTAAGCGTGTGCAATGTGTTTACCCCCGAGAGAGTTCATTGAATCTTATTTATCCAGCATCAGAAACTACTTATAGAAATGGTGTTATAGCGGGTAAGCCACATAGATACAAATATAATGATGAAAGCTTTTTCGGTGCACGTTTGAGTTGCAGCATCGAAAGTTGTTTCACATTGTGCACGATTGAAAGAAAGTTGTTCCTCATCTGTCAGAGTCTCCATCATATGAAAATGACCTTTCTCTCGGTCTCTCATCATCGGCAGGGACGGATAAGGGCTTGAAGAAGCCTTTAATAGGGCCCATAAAATGTTTTTTGTTTATAGAAATTTTTAGTCATTTTGAATTGAAATAAGTTTAATGTGCGCAGTTAGTCATCTTAGTTGAATGATCAACAAAACAAAACTTGTTGTAAGACTTGTGGTGAACATATATAACTCTTGTTAATTTTTAAGCATCAAGGATCATTATAAAGTGTAGACCCATGAATTTTGGTGTATTTTAAGGCAAATTGCTTGAAAAAATATACCTAATATTTGACTACCATTTGTGTTTTGAACCAAATCTTCTAGAACTTCTGACCTTTAAAAAGCAGAATTTTCTTGCCTTTGATTTAATTTTTCGAAACAAAAGACAAAACTAGGAACAAGAATGACAGCAAATATTTAATCCCCGAACAAAATGACAACAGAGACTTGGGGCCTATTTAAAGTTGCATTCCAAGCCTCATTGCAACCAGCACTGGATCATTGATGTAGCACTATACTTGGAGAGCACACAAGAAAAGCAAAGATACTTGAGCATTATTGCTGGCCAAATAGTTACAAATAAACAAGAAAACCTGTTAAACTGTAAAATAAAGAAAAAAGAACCCAAAACCACCACACCAGCTATATACGCTAGCTGGAGCACATGCATCTATATTATGTTTTTTTAAATCTATATACCTGTTGCCAGAAGTCGTATTACCCTTGGCATCATCCAAGACAAACGGCTCTTTAATTCGAGTTTTCAACAATCTACCCAGCCGCACCATTCGACCCACTTCGACTAGAAGCCGTTCGCGTAGTGCTAGATACTTTCGGAGGCGATTGCGGCGACAATCGGACTCTTCAATTTCACCTAGAGAACACACAGAGATTTTCAGGTCATGCAACTTGTTGCAATACTCTTCAACGCTACGATGAAAGACGGCGGACACTCGGAGGCGGGTCATGTGCTCCTGACTTATGGCTTGTAAGTTGTGCCAGGTGCTGCGGAGTTGGTTGGACATTATTTTCGTTGCTTCCGTATCCAATTTGCACGATGTTCTTAGAGCCTGTGATGCCTCAAGCAGTTGGCAGCCGTAATGGTAGATACTCTATAATGAAAGAAAATAAAAAACACATAGAGAGCTTTTTGATGCGCAAATTATTTAAGCGTTATGGTTACCACTTTGGTTATTGAAATTTTAAAAAGTTGGATTAAGCATACATATGTCAAAATTTTGAAAAACTTTTCTAAGGTAGGTTCTAGGTCCGATTCTATCTAACCCACTATCGGAGATCTTGGGAATCCAGAATTATAAACTGGATTCCTCCGATTTATTGAAAAAACAATTTCGACACAAAATTTGGACTCACTTTTCCAAATTTTTGATAGATGAAGATTTGTGAGTGGCCATAAAAAATAATAACTAAACAAAATTACTAGGATGTTCAGGAAAATGAGATTTCAGAGCCCTCAGTAATCTCAGTCTCGTGAACAGGATTCCTCAGAAAAATTTCTGTCATATTACAGAGGAAAGAAAATATTGGATTCGCTTGCTCACTTTTTGACGGATAAAATTTGCTGAACCCTCTGAGAGCTCACTTTCCTGAACACGCCAGTTGAAAAAAAAAACTATATGACAGCTGTCAAAATGGAATTAAAAAATTGAGTAGTAAAAGTGGAATCTGAATTTCTAAGCAAGAAATATGACATCGTGTTAGCTACATATAAAAGTGTAAGACTTAGGTGAATTTAAAAATTGCTTCAGCTTGTTTTGATAAATTAGGAATAGTAAGTCCAGAGGTAATTTTTTTTTGCCGAAAAGCACAGATTAAGGTTGGTTTATTTAGTTAATTCTTGTTTTGATGTTGCGAGAACCTACTTTTTACTCTTTCTTCGCTTTTGGCATAAGTGGAGTGAGAAAGGAGCCAGGAATTGAGTTGAGAGTTCTCCGGACTCCCGAACAAAAACGGTGTTAGTTATTTTAATTTCAATCTATTTGAAAAAAAATTGGAAAGAGTTTCCTGTACTCTTATTTCACTCTTGGAATAGTCATAATGAAAAATCAGTAAAGAAGATAGTTGGGAGTACTCTCAACTCCCAAATGGAATTACTTACTTTCTAAGAGTCAATCTGTTTGCATAAATGTCATTGAACTTGGTGTAAAGCTTAACTTAGTGCTAACAGAAACAAAATCTACTATGCAAAATTAAAATTTTTTCTGCATTTATTGCGATTATTAAATTTAAAATCCTTAACAACAGTTGAAACCTGCACTCAAGTTCTTCTTTTCATTTTAATTTTCCATAAAATCATATTCAATTACTATGGCAATCATTATTGCGGATCAAGTTAGTACATTTCTCTCCTCTCTCTATCATGTAACGGAATTAATTTTATGTTTAGCATATAGCAATAGCAATGTTGGTATTTATTAGTGGGCACCCAGTACCACTGCGCGAACCGGCTCCGGCTGCCACCATTGCCATATAAGAAGGGGAGATCATACATAAATATAGGTGATCCAAATTAAATAAATGAATGAGGAAGTTCAGTACTATAGAGATACGAGTAATTTGGTATCTTAAGATCGTTTTACGATGTTAGGGTGATAATAATTTCACACCACCGGCGCATAATGCGGACAACGTAAGTTAGATAGAGAATTGTCTTGTTTTTTTACACCTGCAACTGAGATTCTCTATAGGTTTTTTAAGTTTAAACCGACTTGAGAATCGACGCTTAAGTTGACTCAAATTAATAGCTGTAGTAGTTTGCGGGACGTTTGATATAATTTGTTGTGTTTGTAATTTATTATGAAGTAAGGTGATATACAAAGTGAAGATTGTATCTTAAGTATCCAGGAAATGATCATTTAAGTCAACTGTTTAAAAGATAATTTTACAGTTGAGGTAGGAATAAGTAATAATACTAGTAAAATTTTATGAATTTCAATGAAGACCAAGAAATAATTAAATCATTTTGAAGTATAATAATTTTCTTATGTAGTGTAACAATTTGTTTTTGAATAGGGTTTAACAAATTTTTTAGGAATAAATGGGTAGTATGCTAATTTTTTTGTAATGCTTTATTAAAATAAAAATTCGATTTTAGATCAATGACACCATAAAATTAGTTTCTCTTGATGTGTCATGACAAAACCTTTATCACCACCTGATTTTTATTTGCGAGAAGTACATAAGTAAATGGTCCATCATCTAAGAAATGACAAAAAAAAAACATGGAGGTTAGGTCAAAACAATTTAAAAGTTATATAGGAGGTCTTTTTCCCTTCGTTTAGGCAATTTACTACAAAAATTAAAACAAAAAATAACTTAAAACAGAAAACAGAATTTAAAAATAACGGCAAATATTACAATCACAAGCTGTATACTTTTTTGTATTTTATTTTTAAAAAATTTGATTTGAATGAAAAATTTTAAACTACTTTTTTCATAATTTTACGTTGTTAAGTAGATACTATTTTTGTTTCAAAAATGTAATGCTCTTATCAGGTTGATTTAGAACTTTTCATTTTAAAAATATAAAAATAAAGATAATAACTTTTTAGTCTAATCCCCTAAAGCTATTTTCTTCCAAATTTTACATAAACATGTTGAAAATGAAATTTTACATGTCCCAAAAATAATGGCACCTACTTGCCGTACAAAAATAAAAGAAAAGCTAATTTTTCTCAAAAACGGCTCCAACGATTTTTATAAAAAAAAAATCTGAGAACTACTGTAGGCAACGTGCACTCTTTGCTTAAAAAATAAAATACACGATTGAGTAGCAAGTTTTTGTTCGAATATTCAAGATCCTGAAGGTTTCAGAAAATTGTTTTTGAAGACATGGAAATTATGAGAGAACAAATTTTAAAAGCATGAAATACGTGATTGAAATTACCCAAAAGAACTGATGTGAATAGAAAAGATTGAGTATATCGTCGGTTCAAAGGTAAAACTCACAGGGTGCAGAAAAAAAAGTTGAAGAAAAAAATAAAATGCATTTTCTTGAATTCAAAAAGCCTCATTTTGCACGTTTTTATAAGGATATAAATACCCGGGAGCTTTATTTAAAAATTTACGGACATTGAATTTTCAGATTCAAAAAGTATGTTGCAATCTAGTTTCCTTCCAATGTGTAAAATGTAAGTTAGTGAGTTTGACCTTTGAACTGACGACATGATTCTATAGAAAAAAAAAATTAAAATCGTTCCAGTGGTTTTAGACAAAAATTATTTCTTATGGCCTAGTACGCAGATCGAGACAAAATTTATCTCCCAAATAAAATTTTTCCCAGGACAAATTTTATCTCAGATTTTTTTCGAATCAGTACGCAGCTACAGCGCAAAATTTGACGTCCGTAACCGGTTTACATGAAAGGCAAAAGTATGTCTCCACTACATTTTGCGCAGAAAAAGAATGCTCGAAGCATTTTTTTTCAAGACAAATCGTAACATTTTATGTTTATTTCGCTATTTTCCTGTTTCATACTTTCCATTATTAAGACGTTTTGAGGACGTATGACTAAAATAAAATATAAAATGCATAAATAAAATAATGACATCCGAATTGAGAATAGAATAAACAACTGTTTTCAATCAGTCAGTGGCGTAGCTAATGGAAAAGGGTACAAAAGGGATACATACAGATTCGGAAAATATTTTCTACTACTCAAAATTTTAATTTATTTCCAAACCGTGATAAGCCTACTTGGAATCAGCAAACTGATCTGGCAAAAATCAAGTGGATTTCTGGAGCAGTAGAAAATTCTAAACATTTCTGATTTTCGCAGGGTTTTTTGTATCCATCGACGTCACATCCATCCTTCAATATAATTTTATAATTGATAACTTCACAGATAGGGAAAGAACTATTTGACTGAAAAAACTTATTTTGATCCCAATGTCTACCAATGGCCCTAAAATCATTTTTTTCCGGAGAGTTAAAAAACTTAAAAAATTCGGAATTCTCATGGGTTTTTTAAACCTACGACGTCGTAGCCATTTCTTTATGGAATTTGGCAGTTAATGGCTTGACAGATGGGAGACAAACTATGTTTGGACGAAAAAGTTCATTTTAATCTAAATGTCAACAAATTGATCTGAAATCACATTTTTGCAGAGGAGAAAAAAAATTTTAAAGAAAATCTTAAAATTTAGACGTTTTTTTAATCCATCGACATCGTAGCCATCTGTCAATTAAATTCGCAGTTGATATCTTGACAAATGAAGGACAAATTATATTTTTACAAAAAAAGTTTATTTTGGTCCAAATGTCAACCAATTGCCCAAAATCGACATCTCTATAGAAATAATAAATGTGAAATTTCAGACTTCTTAGAGGTATTTTTTCATCCATCATCACTATATTGTTCCTCAAAAAAGGAAAGCGCTTTATTAAATACTTTGAAAGAATCTGTTTTATATATTTCAGATTTTCAGATTTGTGAATTGAAGAAAATCTTACATTTTTTTTTTTAATTTCTAGCTACGCTGCTGTTCTCATTTGACTTTTGTTTTATCTCTACACCTTCAGAATTTGTCTTGAGAAAAAATATGCATAGATAAAATTTGTCTTTGCTCGATCTGCGTACTAGGCTTATACATACCTACATCGTCAACCCGTTTTGATATAAGACATTTTCAAAAGAACTTTTTTTTTTTTATTTTGTAATGCAATATTATTTTGTCTTTTTTTAAATTTGTACAAACAAAAATACTGTAAATCCGTTCAGCAGATAGTGACAAAATAAATAATTAAGAAAGAAAAAATGTTTTATGAAAGGTATAATCAATAGTTGAAGTGTAAATTTTTATAATTTTTTGTAATATACCGGACTAATTTTGGAATACAGAAAAATCGTAAGTCATTTGAAGAAAAAAAATATTTTCCTCAACGGTTTTTTTTAACATTTTATTTTTGTACATAAAATAAAATGTTTTCTAAAAATATTTTTGAAAGTGTTGAAAAACCCTTAAATATAATATTTCAAAATATTTTAATTTTACAAATAAAGGACAATCGTCAAAATTTTATGGGAGCTGGTCTAGGAACTAATAACAATGACACATATGTCGTTAAAAAGGTATTTGTATGTGCTACAATAGTCACTATGGCAGCTTATTTCAAATCACTGTGTGAAAGAAGTTATTCGCTAACCAAGGTATTGTGTTTGTGCATTTTAGTATGGAAAAAATCTTTGGAAACTGGTTTGACAAATACCAATGAGATGTATACCGTTGCAAACGTATTCTTATGAACAAAAATATTTCTTAAGTCAACTTAAAATTTACAATCACTGTGTGGAAAAAGTTAGTTGCTGTTTTGGTGAATTATTGTATAACAAAAAATAAAGTGATGTGGATAATAATAAGCGAATAACTCTTTTCACACACTGATTTGGAATAAGCTGCCTTACTAACTCTTGTAGTGCATAAAAATACTTGTTCAACGACAAACGTCTCGTTCTTATTGGTTTAGTTGACGTTCACACATTTTTCCCATACTACACAAAAACCTTTTTTTTGACACTAAAATGCACCAAAATATTTTACTAGTTAGCAAATAACTTTGTTCATAAAGTGATTTGAACTAAACTGCTACCTGAAGTATTGAAGGTAAAAAAATTACCTTTCCAATAATATTTGTACTGTCGATATTGATTCAAACAGTCTTAATATATTTTGGTCATACTAAGTAAATTTTATCCATACAACGATCCACCAGCCTTATTTAGCCAAAAACTTTTTTCACACAGCGATTTGAAATAAGCGATAAACCTCAATAAAAATTATTGTAGTACACAAAAATACCACTTCAACTACTTTTGTCTCGTTTTTATTGGTCTTGTAGACCGTTATATCCTATTCTTCTTTGAAAAGTTTTTAAAAATATTTGTTTCTTTGCAATTTTTTGATAAAGTTTTTTTTCTATATTTTAAAAATAAAAAAATGGTTCCTTGGAAGGTATTATTAATATTTTTGCAGAATGGTTTCCTATTCAAAGCCTCTTTACTCTATGAAATATGAAATGAAAAACCATCAGTTACCATAAATTTTAAAAAATCGATCCAGCTGTTAAGTCTGTAGTCTGTACAGACAGGTAGACAGAATTGTGTGGACTAACTTTAATCTTCTTCTTATAAGTCTGATTAAAATCTCACGTTGTGTCAAATGGTACACCTATTATGTGATACTAATGTGGGACATTCCTCAGAGGGCTTTTTCATCTCAGCTCTCCTCACTTTACTAAGCGCTGAATTCTATTTTTTGGGACAATCAGGCTTCATATTTTTTACGCAATATAGATGGCATAAAAATACGTGACAGTCGTCCAGGTTTCTAGCAGCAAGAACCAACCCTCCGACGGGCTAACCATTGGCAACGCTAACATGCTGCGTGACTAGAACTTGGACAGCCATCCATTCTTGTTGCCAGGACGTTTCAGGACACCTGTAACTTCTGGAGCGTTGTGGCAACAGAAAGAGTGGATGTTCATCTCAAACAACATCTTGAGCGTTAGTTACAATTATTTTAACCTCAAACTATTGAAAAAGTTTTCCTAGTGAATTTAGTTGTTGACGAATTTCTTGGTTTTAAACTCTTTCTCTCATAATTTCAATACCCCTTGAACATAAGAGCAAGAACTTGCCACCAAATTGTACTTTTATTTTTATTAATTTAACAAAATCTCATTTATCCCAAAGATGACTCAACTTTTACTACATTTAGGTAAATGAACATTAAAAAAATATGGTTATTTTACCTCCTATGAAACCATTTTCTAGTTTCTTGGAAACGGTAGGTATAACTGATTTTTCTCCTCTTTTTACGCAGAAATATTTAATGTTTTTTAAACTCAATTTTCATTTTAAAAATCTTGTTGATTTTTTAATGGCTTTGAACGGAATATCTGAGGGAAGAAATATTTTACCTTGCTAAGAAAAACCTATTTTTGTTTTTTAAACCGGTTCTACGATTTTGATTAATTAAAAACAAGTTTTATATTGGGTAACTCCATTAACCTCCCATATAACAGTATTGTGGATAATGAATTTTCTCATTATCAATCGAACGGATTTAAACTCAATTTTTTTACGAAAACTTTAAACGAATTGAAATAAAATTGCTTATCAAAGTTTAAGGATAAAAAATTGTTCTGAAAATTCTCATAATCAGATTCATAATTTTCGTTGAAATTTTATTTTTGTCTGTTAAATAATAAGTACCATTCCAAAATTTTTCTTTAAAAATATTTTCAGCAACAAATAGCAATTATGGTATTTTTAACCCCGCAAAAATTTTAGAAATTTTTAGTAATGCAAAAATAAGATCTATTTTTATATTGGCTGAAATGTAGATCTCATATCCTCTTTTCATAATTAACCAACTATCAACTCTAATTTTTCCATTTATTTTCTTAAAAAAAACATGGTGTGCTTCCGTTGGATTTGAGCCTTTCTAAATTAGCCCGAAGCAGATACAAAGACCATTAACCTCCTTCTGTATCATTTTTCAAGTGTCAATAGGCTTAGTATACGCTAAGCTTAGCTTTGTTAAGATATCTAACAAAGCAGTAAAACTGTAATTACTTAAATTACCTGCACTAACTAACTGACCCAAAACTGTCATTCCTCGATGCACATCTGTATCTGCATCCACTAGCTATTCACCAACAACAGAACCACCACCTATACCAACCCGAACACCATCAACATAACCATCACCTTGAAATTGCAAATTGCATGGCAATCAGCAACGGAAATCAGCACAAAACATCCACTTCCTCCGCACAGTCGTTAAGAGTGTTGACTGTTGAGTTTGAGTTGTTCGTGCGCGGTGTGCTTTCAGACTCTATTTATCATGCCACCTGACCAACCAGACCTCAGACCACCCCATTTAAAATGTACCGTTTAACCAGCCGACGAAGATGGTGGCTCGGTGGTGGTGTGGCGGTAGTGACGAAAAGATGGCGCGAAATTTAAAACGAAAAAAAAAAAAAACAAGAAAAACAGCAACAAAACTCACCTTTCCAGTTTCTTGAAATGTTTGCAACTCATCTTTCTGCACCTGAATCTCGTGCACATTGCAGCCCATGACACCGTACAAGTCGTCCATCCATTTGATGGCCATTCGTGCGTCCAGTTCGTACGTATGGATGTGTGTCACCTGCTCCAAGGTGAGTTTCTGCAATTCCACGCTGTCGATGAAGATGTTCCGCCTGGCAATTGTCGTATCCAAAATATCTTTGACATTCACAATGTCATCGCTGTAATCGATATGCAGATCTCGGCCGAGGGCATCCTTAACGGGCATTGACAGCATGTCGCTGAGTTTTTCGCCCTCCTTAACCAGTTCCTTCTCAAGGGCCTCTGAGATGGTGGTTGAATTGTGGTCACACATGAAATCAAAGATTTATTAGTTCAAGACAGAGATAATGCCGGCATAAACCGAAACCAACTCACCCAATCCCACTTGGCTGTCCTTCAGTTTCTGCAAATTCCCCGCAGCCGCCTCAAAGTCCTCGACCTTGTTTCCCATGACTAGAGATTCGAATACTGAGGTGGTGCGATCGAAGTAATCAGTTACCAGCCGATAGAATCGCAGCGACGTGATTAGGATGTTGCGTCGCCGTTCGAGGCGCGTGGCAAAGCTGCGGCAGACGAAATTCATGAATTCCCGCTGCGACATTAGGTCCTTGTAGGCGGGACTGGCAGATTCCTTAGCCTTGCTGTGCGATTCGATCTTGTACAGGAGCTCCGCATAGAAGCCGTAGGTTTCACGACATTCCATCTCGAGTGTTTCATGTTCGCGCCGCAACTCCTCGCATGCCTTGACATCGCAACCGATCGTTTGCTTGCGGTTAAGCATCTGTTCGGCTGTATTAAGGATCCAGTTCGTGACGAAGGCAACGCCTTCTTCGAGGGCAGCCACTTCACGGGCTTCATGGACACTTTGTTCCAGGTCGCGCCATGCCGACCGAATGTCGGTTTGCTTCTTCTGGATGTCGATCAGCAGCTGCTCGGTGCGTGCTCTCTCGTTGGCCATGTCGGGTGGCAACCTGTGTTGGTTGCTACTACTTGTGGCGGATGAACTGATGGAATGAGAGGTCGCCAAAGGAGGAGCGGTGGCAGTGATGGTGTTGGTAGTTCCACCTGGCGAGTGCGGTTCATTGGCGGTAGACAGAGATGATGATGACGGTGTCGTCATTGGTTGCCATCGATAGCTATCTGTGATCCGGGTTAACAGTCGATTACCTGAAAGATGTTAAGTGAGCTTGTGGTTAATAGTGGTTATAATGATAGTTAAAGCATTGGAATTTCATTTGCAGCACATGCATACAACAACGGAGATGGACCTGATGAAGATGATTTTATGAGACTTCCTTATGCTTTCTAATGATTGTTTTGTAAGGTGGTTGGCAAGTGTTTTGCATTATGGTGAGCAAATAGCTTGATATGGCAATAGAAAAGTAACAAAAGCTTATCATGAAAAGCAAATGAAAGCCAACATTTATAGTTTTTAGGAAAAATTGTACAAAAAATTGGGCCAAAAGAATCCAAATAATCTCAAAAAACTTTACATGCTCTATTTCCGTTATGTGATTTTTTTCAATAATAAACTACAGGTACAAAAGTATAATAAAAATCCTTAGAGACAGTTTTGAAAACATTTGAAAATATAAAAAAGTTGTATTGGATGGGCAAACACACAAGTTTAAACTTTTTTGTTCAAGAAATGACATTTAAATGCTCTGTACCGAATTTCTAAAAAATCGGCCTACCGACTTAGGCTTCAGATCGAAGTACAGTGGACTTACCTTCGCACAGACATTTTTGGGACATATATCAGCATCGTAATCAAAATATTGGTGAAAATCTCGAAATGTTCTTTTTACATGAAAGCAATACCTGCCATAGAGAGGAAGTTAACAGTTTTGGTAAACTAAAATCCCAAATCCCCTTGCTTTGCTTTTTGGTTCAAAAAATAATAGATTTAGTCAATGCTTATACGCCAAAACATGTGAATAAACAAACAAAAGCTAAAAATGTTAAGCTTAAGCTGGAATTTTCTAGCTAAAGCTGTTTAGCGCAATCTTTTTTGTATTCATATAAAAAAAGCTTAAGCTAGAACTATCTAGCTTTAGCTACTAGTAATAGCTATGACGAGCTAGCTTTGGCTACTTCCAAAAATAGCGTTGACTTCTTTTCTATTCACAAGGCCCAATGTATGGGAGCTGATTCATTTCTCAACACAAATGTGTCATTCATCGTTGAAAAAGTTATTGTGAGTACATCATTTCATTATAGGGCCGATAAGCTCTAAACCATGTGGTTCACGAGATTATCAGCTGATGTTGAGATTCGAGTTTATCCCACCAAAAACCTAAAGAAAAGTTTATTCTCTAGTTTCTGTAACAAAAAACTAAATAAAATTTTAACTATTGCAAGAGTCCATGTTTTTTTTGAAATCTAGGAAAAATTTTGTGAGAAACAATTTTTACACTTTTTGAAAAAGTGTCAATTACCTTTTTTAAAACCACATTAATTTTGAAAGCTTGGTTCGTTATTTTTAAAATTGAATTATTTATTTCAATGATTATAAGTCGGAGAAACAAATTGTATGCAAGAAACATAAAGCTAACAACTTAAAACAATTGTTGTCATACTGTCCTTAAAAGCAATTACTCGACTAAGCGTCTGTCGTTTATATTTCACTGTAGACATTGATTGTCACCAAAACGACAATCAAAACAATCTTCTATCAGTTTAGCCGATGCCATTCCTCTATAAGATCCCATTTGTAGTTTTGCATATTTAGTGGTTTAAAAAAACGGGTTTTCGACTTGTTGTGTTCCTTAAAAATATGACGTGCTAGAACTATTTTGACTTCGGATTTGGATTCAGCATGCCAAAGTCCTTATGGAAGATATGTGTTTGGTTTACCGGCAATTTCGGTTTTAGACTAGCGAAATTATTGGTCTTGTAAGTTTAATAATAGAAAAAATGTAGAGAAATATTAAAGCCACTTTTTGAAAAAATAGGTTATTTCGTTTTCATTTTTCAACCAATTTCCAATATTTGTTTTTCATTTTAATCTTGAACAATCAATAGTCATTTCAATTTATAATTCAATTTTGTACGATAGCAACAAACTTTAGTTTATTTCTTTTTAAACATTCTTCATCTCAAAATTGAGTAAAAACTTAAAATGCAGTCATTAAGTTTCATAGTGCATGACAAAATATTTTAATTTTCAATTCAGCATTGAAACCGCATTAATTTAGAAATTTTAGTTTTAGAAATCCAGAAATCCGTGATCCAAAGAAATTAAGGTAAGCATTAAAGGCAGAAAGTAAGTAAAATCACTTTGGAGCGAATATTTTCTCAACCAGACCATTTAAAGAAATTTAGCTTTGATGTGTCGATAGGGTTTGGATAGACTTTTCATTAACGTTTGGCACGATTTATTTCATTAAAATTTGAAAAAAAGTTGTTTTTTTTTTCTGAAAAATGGCAAGGGGTTAGCCCATGTTTTTTTTTCGAAATCCATGAAAATTTTTTCTGAAATTTTTACATTTTTGGAAAGGTGTGTTTATTTCCTATTCAGAACTGAATATCCCGTTAAACTTGAAGGCTTGGTTCTTTAGATATTCGTATCTAACGGATTGCGTCAAAATTAGTAAAATTGCTTTGTATGCAAATATCTAATGAACTAGACTATGCAGAAGCTTTTGGTTTCAGAAACGGATGGCTTTTGAAATTAAGAAAGTAAAATTTGGAAACCAAAACCATTTCCAAGGCTTGGTGGTGAAAATGTATCTATCCAAAAGCATTTTCAGGCTAAACACAAATAATGTAATCAGTAGTGTAGCTAGATAGGTGAGGGCCCTGGGGCAGAAAATAGAAATGGGTCCCCTTAACAGAAATAGGTTTCGTTTTTTTTTTTTGAAAAAAAAACTAAAAGTTTAGTGGAGGTAATATTATAAATATATTTTACAAAAACTCTTAGATTAATTATAATTCCTAAGGCATATTAATTTTTGAGCTTAGAATGCAGGTTTTTTTAGCACAACAAAAAATTGGTGTTAAAAACAAAAATGCTAGTGAAATGCTTAAAAAGACGATTGTGAAACCAACCAAAAGTATGAGCTTGAATCAACAAGTTTCTTAGAATAAAAATGTTTGAAAAACATTTTGAGAAAAAATAGAAATTCAATAAGAAATGTAAGCCTCAAACATTTTGTTCAAAAAAAAATCAGTAAAATTAGGTTTAATTTATATTATTATAAAAGTATAGCTGTGTTTTTGCAAGCATTTCTACTCGTATGTCAAGAAAAAAATTCGTTTCGCACTATCAGTGAACTATAGCTAGACTTTAAAATAAAAAATTCATTTCAAATTCATGGTATTTTCCCATTCCTTCTTAATTGCTTTAAATTTCTCACAAAATGGCAATATATAGGTACTTTTGAAGTTTATTCACAAGTCAAAATCTTAACTTGCAGCTGACATTTCAAAACGAATAAGGTATTAAAAACTTATGTTAACAAACAAAAAAACAGTAGGCTTTTTAAAATTAATATCCAAAACAAACTGCGCATAAACTTCGTTAAAAATAAAAAAACATTTGTTTTCTTGGGGAAAAATTATTCCTGGCAGTCTCAGAGCCCGCAAACCTTTAAGGCCCTAGGGCACCGCCTCAGTTTTCCCCAAGGTAGCTTTGCCACTGAATGTAATATCACTTTGGAACCGTAGATTTTGAGAACCAGATATCATAGGTGGTTCTGGGTTTCAGTTTTGGATAACTTTTGTTATTTAAATTATTTACAAAGCTTGGTCTCAGAAATATCGACATCTAAGGACATTAAAGTAGGTAGTAAGGGAAAAATCAGTTAAGCACTTTTCATTTCACAATTTTATTTAGAGAAATTCGTTTAAAAAAAATTGAAAATTTTTTTCTTAGTGGTAACAGCCTAAAACCACCTCCTCTGACTCAAACATTTCTCTCTTTGATCCCTAGTTTAAACTTTAAATCATCTTATCAACAGTCCTGCTACAGAATAAAGAAAAAAAATTATTATTCAAATAACAAAAGGGTTAAAAGGCATGCTTATTAATAGAAGCCAAAAAATCGCAAATCAATTGAATGCCAAGTAAAAGTAAACAGCAAAATGGCAAATTTATGTATTTAATCTAATAAACATTTTTTTCAACATCAACACTTTTAATTACAGTTGAACTTTTGTCAACTTGGGTAAGAATGTAACGAGTGATTTTTTAAGAGGTTTAAAACTTAAAAAAAAAAAAACACAAAAAATTCGAAACGTGAAATTTACTGTTCACCAAACTCGCCTCGCAATTGCGCCATTGTTTCGCGTGCTGTGTGGCATGTGGCACCGTCTTGTTGAAACCACATATCATGCAAGCCAAGAACTTCCATTTCGGGCAAAAAAAAGTTTGTTATCATCGCTCGGTAGCGTTCACCATTGACAGTAACGCTGCGATTCGCATCATCTTTGAAGAAATATGGCCCAATAATGCCACCGGCCCATAAACCGCACCAAACAGTGGCTTTTTCGGGATGCATTGGTAGCTGTTGCAATGCTTCTGGCTGATCTTCACTCCAAATGCGGCAATTATGCTTATTTACGTACCCATTCAACCAAAAATGAGCCTCATCGCTGAACACAATTTTTCGATAAAAAAGCGGATCCTCGGCCAGCTTTCCAAGAGCCCATTCACCAAAAATTCGGCGTTGTGGTAGGTCGGCTGGCCTTAGTTCTTGCACCAGCTGTATCTTAAAAGGCTTTACGCCCAAATCCTTCCGCAAAATTTTCCACGTAGTGCTGTAACAAAGGCCTAACTGCTGGGAACGGCGCCGAATCGACATTTCGCGGTCTTCTGTCACACTAGCTGATACGGCCGCAATATTTTCTTCACTACGCACAGTACGTAAACGTGTTGGTGGTTTAATGTCCAACAAAGTAAATTTGGTGCGAAATTTGGTCACAATCTTCCGAATAGACTGCTCAGAAGGTCGAGAATGCCGACCATAAAATGGAAGCAGCGCACGATGAACATTTCAAACCGAGCACGAATTTTGATAGTAAAATTCAATAATTTGCAAGCGTTGTTCATTTGTAAGACGATCCATGGTTAAATTGCAAACCAAACTGAAGCTGTTTGACAGTGACACAAGGTACTAAACATACGTCAGCTGTCAAAACCAGTGTCGCCAAAACCTAACCAGCTAAAAAATCACCCGTTAAAAGTAAACAACAAAATGGCAAATTTATATATTTAATCTAATAAGTATTTTTTTCAACGTCAACTCTGTTAATTACAGTTGTACTCTTGTCAACTAGGGTAAGAATGTATAAACAAACTTACAGCAACAGTGTTGTGAATCATATCCCCCAAAACTTAGTCTTAATAAAAAAAAAGATTGAATAATTTATTAATTTATTTAAATGCTATCTACTTTTGAAATTATTCATTTTATCTCATAAAGTTCAATGATCTTTCATTCAAATATTACAATTTAAAAAAATAGTTATAAATTGAAAGTCAACTAACCCCCAGTGGCGACTGTGTTTCATAACTCTTTTCAGTTTGAGTGAAAGAAAACAGAATAACAAATTACAATTAAGATTAACTATACAACCCACAAATACTTCATGTTTATGGGTAAGTTCAAAAGTACCTACTTCAACTGCGAGAGGCTGTGATTTCGTAGTTAAAAATGGACCACGCAAGGCTCATGATTTCATAACCTATACAACACTATATTGCGCCGTGACAAATAAAATTTTACCTGCCTGTGCAGGCACCTTGAGTACTGGAACAACGTAATTATTTTTAATTTTGTCGCAACGACCGACAGAGCCTATTTACTTCTATAATACTCTTGGCCTCGCCCTACTACACTTTTTTCTTTATTTGCGATAAATATAAGTTATATGTAGTCTAAGGACGAGTTAGGGATTCGTTAAAAAATCGAGTTTAAATTTTTGATACAAACACTGAAAATCCTGTTTCTAAATGCCCTTTCCTTAATATATTTATCTGTGTTGAAACTCGATTCGATTGAAAAGTTTCCGTATAAGGAAGCGTATCCATTTGAGAGTAAAAAGACTTCGAGCAATTATCAAGCTGGTCTCGAGAGTAAAAGTAGCAAGTGGACACAGTCATGAAGTGAGCTCACAGAGGGCAAGACGGGAGTCACTAAAACCGCACCTCTGTTGAGTATTTTACCACGAAATTGAAGGGTCAAGAAATCAAGATTGAGTTGTTTGAAGCGGTGAATAATTTAAGAAATTTTAATATTAAATTAAAAAAAAATCACTTTCATTGGAAAATCGTTTAAAACCAACTTCTTCACCATTAAAGCACGTATATGCGACTCTTTCGTACACTTTGGAAATGCAAGTTATTTTAACAAGTTTTAAGGAGACATACTACATTTTTTTAAATGAAATATTTCAACATAACTTCACTATTCGTATTTAACAACAAACACACACGCACATATAACTTACCAGTATCTATCGTGTCGGCTATCTTAGTTTGTACTTGAGAGTAGATCATGGTACACTGCTTAAGCTCCTGATCAGCATCTGAAGGTCGCAATGATTTACTGTCCGAGAGTAGAACATGCAGATTCTCTATGTCTTGAATAGTTCGATCGAAAGTCTTACGGAATTCATCGATTGCCTGAAATTAATGATGATGAGAATGATGTCTTGAAAAAAAAACTCAACAAAAAACATTCGGATAACTTGAACTTCTGATAATATATACTCGACTCGTACTAAACATAGATGGAAGAAATGATTTGTAGCTCTGACCTACCTTTCGATTTTGCAGCCATAGATCGTGGTTGTATGTTAGTGTACCACCTAATTCCTCCGGCAGATTGTTTGTATCTATGTATTTCGAGATACGACTTTTGGACACAACAATTGGCTATGGGGAGAAAGTGCGCGAATTGAGGTAGATAAATAAATGTAGTTGAGTTATTTTAATCTGAGATTGTGGTGAGTCATACTATTATGTATTTATTAGACTTACTTCTTCTTTTGTGTGGGATTTGGCACAAGGCTCAACGTGTTTTTCCCAAAACCCTTCGGATCTGACTAGAAAAAGAGTTATTGGAGTGTCTCCGAAGAGGGAATAAATTGTGCGGGAGTGGGTGCGAGTTATACGAGATGAACATCGCTGAGCGTCGACTATGACTGCGATACCATTGCTGAGAAGTTCGGAGCTGTAAATAATAATAAACAAAACCAATGAAGTTTAAAAATTGTTAAATATATAAAAAAAGAATAATAATTAATGATAAACAATATCGATTTTGATATACGAGATTTTTGTTTGTAAGATTTCGGTTTATATTTCCGAGATTTTTCGGTGCAAGAAGTAAATGAGATTGTTTAATGTGAAATTTTTTAATTAAGAAGTTGAAAAGCAGGAGTATTGATTTGAAATTTTTCGTTTTTTCGAGATTTTTTACATATTCAACATTTTGGTTTAGGGGATTCCCCTTTGCTCATTCCATTCATTTTCAATACTTTTTTGCGCATACCAATACAACAATTTTGGTAGCGGAAATAGAATATTAAAAATATTTGAGAAAAATTTTTCATTTGTAAATTATTCACGCATATGTATTATGTAAGTATATTATATTTAAATAATATTCAAAGAAGAATTATTTTTTGTGGTAGGTACTTTTTCATATGATTTTGTAACCTTTTGTTTATAATTTTAATATACTCATACCTTGTACCATCTGCAATGCCTTGCAATTGCAACATTACAACTTTTCATCACAATGGGAATTTCGTGTGATTCATTTGTGTATTTATTTTTTAAGAAAGTCATTTGAGTGATAAATAATTCGTTAATCACGGTATGAACTTTTTAACGGGGAAAAACAATTCATTAGATATTCGCATCCAATGCAATTTTACTGAATTTTTACGCAGTGCGTTAAATGCGAATATCTAAAGACCGAGCTTTCAAAATCGTTGCAGTCTTCAGTGCTCAATAGGAAATCAACACACCTTTCCAAAAATGTAAAAATGTCGTCACAAATTTTTTTCATGGATTTCGGAAAAAAGCATGGACTAACCCCTTGCAATTTTTTCAAAAAAAAAACAAACTTTTTTTCAAAACTAATGAAATAAATCATGCGGTACGTTAATGGAAAGGTATTTTCAAACCCTATAGACACATCGAAGCCAAATTTTTTTTCATAGGCTTGTGTACTAAATATTCGCATCCGAAGTGATTTTACTGATTTTCTGCCTCCAAATACCTTCCTTAATGTCTTTGGATGGCGATATTTCTAAAACCAAGCCTTGAAGGAGGTTAAAGTAAGAAAATGTGGTACATAGATTTTCAAGAACTTTCCAGAACTGAAATCCAGATTCTTCTATGATATCTGGCTTTCGAAATATAGGCATCCAAAGTGATATTCGATTATTTGCATTTAGCCTGAAAATGCCTTTGCACAGATGTATCTTCGCCGCCAAGCCATGTAAATGGTTTCGGTTTTCAAATTCTACATCCTCTATTCAAAAGCTTTCCGTTTGTGAAAACAAAAAGCTTTTGCAATGTCTAGTTCATTAGATATTCGCATCCAATGTAATTTTACTGAGTTTTTACGCAATCCGTTAAATACGAATATCTAAAGAACCGAGCTTTCAAAATCGTTGTAGTTTTCAGTGCTGAGTAGGAAATGAACACACCTTTCCAAAAATGTAAAAATTTCGCCACAAATTTATTTCATGGATTTTGGAAAAAAGCATGGACTAACCCCTTGCCATTTTTTCAAAAAAAAAAAACAAACTTTTTTTTCAAAACTAATGAAATAAATCATGTGATACGTTTATGGAAAGGTCTTTTCAAACCCTATAGACACATCGAAGCCAAATTTTTTTTCATAGGCTTGTGTGGGAAATATTCGCATCCGAAGTGATTTGAGTGATTTTCTGCCTCCAAATACCTTCCGTAATGTCTTTGGATGGCGATATTTCTGAAACCAAGCCTTGAAGGAGGTTAAAGTAAAGAAATGTGGTACAGATATTTTCAAGAGCTTTCCAGAACTGAAATCCAGAACCTTCTGTGATATCTGGCTTTCGAAATATAGGCATCCAAAGAGATATTCGATTATTTGCATTTATAACTTTTTAGGCTTTCGCGGTTGTTAATAGACATAATAGATAATTTTTCGGATTAGCCGCGTTATAAGAATTTTAAGAGTGCACTTTGGTACTCACCCCGAACGTTTCGCATCAAGTTGCATTGAGCGTGGTCACCGGGAAACTGCTCTTGAGATGTTATGATTTATTTGTATTAGATTGACTACGCAGGTTGTAGCTGTGCGTGGGTGGTTCTATCTCATGACGTTGTTGTTGTTGATGTGCAGGTTGTTGGGAGCAAACAATGCTCACTACATCACCGGGCGTTTTAAGCTTGAACTGGGATGACGGTAAGGTGTTAATGACGGGATCCCAAGAACGCGAAAGCTTAAAACTGTCGTCTCGATTGAAATTTTGGTTGCGTTTTATTTCAATCGCCTCCCGTACCAGCCGCGGGATATAGTGAGATTCTTGAGCTAAAACCTTGGCTTGGTCAAAATGAATCCAGTGGTGTTCATCTGGATTGTCCAAGATGTGCTCACAAATTGCCGACTTCTCCCGCTGATTTTTACTTACAGCATTGATATGCTCCTTTAAGCGAGTGGCAATGCTTCTTTGAGTCTGTCCAACATACAGCGACCCACAGCTACAGGGAACAGCGTATACCCCCGGTGTTTGGAGAGGAAAGTGGTCCTTTGGTGACTGAAGGTGGTTTTTCACCTTCTTTGGTGGTGTAAATATGGATTTTACCCCATATCTCTTCAACACTTTGCCAACTCTATCCGTTACACCCTTGATGTAAGGTAAGAAAGCTTTTTTGTCAAGTTTGCTTTCGTCCCTTTCCTGTGACACCACTGGCTTCCACGTTCTTTGCCTTTTGGAGTAGCCATTAGCTTTTAGAACATTGTCGACTAAATTCAGCTCATTCACGAGATGGTCACTGTCACAAATTCTGTGGGCGCGCTGAAACAATGTCGAAACAACTGATCTTAAATTTGCTGGGTGGTGGTGGGAAGTAGCATGTAGGTATCTGTTAGTGTGTGTTTCCTTCCGATAAACTGTGTGACCTAATGTACCATCCATTTTTCGTGTTACCTTCACATCCAAAAATGCAATAGAATTGTCTACTTCTTTTTCCATCGTGAAACTGATTTTTGAATGTTGAGAGTTTAGATGATTAAAGAAACTCTCAATTATGGAGCGTTTTAGGATGCAAAAAGTGTCATCCACATATCTCAGCCAGATTCTGGGTTTTTCTATAGAATTGCCAAGGGCTTTCGTTTCAAAGTACTCCATCCACACATCTGCAACAAGGGGAGCTAAAGGTAAACCCATAGCAACACCATCCACTTGTAAATAGAAATTTTTGTTGAAACAAAAATACCCTGAAGACAGACAAAACTCTAATAGTGGCATATAATTCTCGTTAATGCCGGAAGTTGAGATACGCTCACGGATAACACTCAAGACCTCCTGTACAGGTACATTTGTAAAAAGTGACTCAACATCAAAGCTCACCATAACTTCATCCTCATCGAGTCTTAAGCTACCGATAATTGAGACAAAGTGAGTAGAATCCCTTATATGATGTTCTGTCGACCCAATTAAAGGTTTGAAAACGTCTACCAAATGTTTTGCTAAAAGATAACACGGTGCATTTATTTGACTCACAATCGGTCGCATAGGATACCCTTCTTTATGGATTTTCGGCAGCCCATACAATTTTGGTGGCTGAGTACATGAGGGAATTAAGCGCTGAGGTGGCAAAATCGCTTTATTTTCATTAATGAGCTTTGTGACTTTTCTTAAGACACGGGCTGTTGGATCGTAGTCTACAGGCGTATATGTGTTGGTGTCTTCAACCAAAACATTCATTTTCGCAAAATAGTCACTTCTATTTACAACAACAGTCGCATTGCCGGTGATGTAGTGAGCATTGTTTGCTCCCAACAACCTGCACATCAACAACAACAACGTCATGAGATAGAACCACCCACGCACAGCTACAACCTGCGTAGTCAATCTAATACAAATAAATCATAACATCTCAAGAGCAGTTTCCCGGTGACCACGCTCAATGCAACTTGATGCGAAACGTTCGGGGTGAGTACCAAAGTGCACTCTTAAAATTCTTATAACGCGGCTAATCCGAAAAATTATCTATTATGTCTATTTGCATTTAGCCTGAAAATGCCTTTGCACAGATGTATCTTCGCCGCCAAGCCATGCAAATGGTTTCGGTTTTCAAATTCTACTACATCCTCTATTCAAAAGCTTTCCGTTTGTGAAAATCAAAAGCTTTTGCAATGTCTAGTTCATTAGATATTCGCACCCAATGTAATTTTACTGAATTTTTACGCAATGCGTTAAATGCGAATATCTAACGAACCGAGCTTTCAAAATCGTTGCAGTTTTCAGTGCTCAATAGAAAATGAACACACCTTTCCAAAAATGTAAAAATTTGGCCACAAATTTTTTTCATGGATTTCGGAAAAAAGCATGGACTAACCCCTTGCCATTTAAAAAAAAAAAACAAACTTTTTTTTCAAAACTAATGAAATAAATCATGCGGTACGTTTATGGAAAGGTCTTTTCAAACCCTATAGACACATCGAAGCCAAATTTTTATTCATAGGCTTGTGTAGGAAATATTCGCATCCGAAGTGATTTTACTGATTTTCTGCCTCCAAATACCTTCCGTAATGTCTTTGGATGGCGATATTTCTGAAACCAAGCCTTGAAGGAGGTTAAAATAAGGAAATGTGGTATAGAAATTTTCAAGAGCTTTCCAGAACTGAAATCCAGAACCTTCAATGATATCTGGCTTTCGAAATATAGGCATCCAAAGTAATATTCGATTATTTGCATTTAGCCTGAAAATGCCTTTGCACAGATGTACTCGTATCTTCGCCGCCAAGCCATAATATATGTATATAGTATCGAATATCATTAATGTAAAATGTGCGAAATCGAACAATTTTTCAAATATTTATATAAAATCTGAATTCTACTTGAATAAATAATTATACCTAATTAGAACAAAGAAATCGAAATATAGTTCAGAAAGCAGAATTTCAATTCCCTACCAGATAATTATTTCAAACGTAAGCTGTAGGTGCCAAAGCAATACAAAAAAAAAATGTAAATGTCAGTTACTCTACATAGAAGGAAACTCTTCTGATTGTATTAATGTTGACCTAATTAGAAAGCTTTGTTTAATTTATGTTCCCAAAGATGTTAAACAAATGTAATAAACAAATCAAACACAATTTATTTTCTAACAAAGTGAAAATAAAAATTTTAGATATGAAAATTTCCACTTTTAAATTTACCTAATAGGTAGGTATACCTTTCCATCACTCACTGAGTAAAAGCTTTTTTTTTAATTCCAAAAATGTTGGCTCGGTTAAGCTAATTATTATGTTTTGTTTGTTTAACCGGAATACCGGCTCAAACGACGGAAAATCTTCTAAATTGAATTTATTTCTTTTTTTTTCTCCAACATGCTAATAGCCAACAGAAAAAAAAAACTATTCATGAATACATTTATTAAGGTAGGTAGGTACATTTGTATATGTAAAATACAAAACATAAATATGGAACTAATATCTTTTTTACCAATTCCAAATCAACAAAATCAATATATACGACGATAATTTTTTGTATTCTATAAATATGTATTTAAAAAATTCATTAGTAAGCATTTCCGTTGTGTTTGTATATTTTTCTTTAATTTATTTTTGTTGTAATCAAAAAGATCTACTAGAAGCCATAGAATATACAAATTTTGTTTGTAAAAAAAAAAAACTTAAGAACCGTGAAACATTTTGTCAAATATGTTTTGTCAACTATGTTTGTAACTGCAGATACCTACAATAAATCAAATATGTATATGCCTGTGCAAGTGTATGTATGACAAAAAGTATCACGAGTTTTTCAGCTTATACCTTACTTAATCATTTTATTTAATATTTGTTTATCGAAATTATTCCGATAGTGGAGCAACTTTTTCATTCCAATTGAGTGATCACGTCAGCATTGGGACATTGGAAATTCTTTATAAAATTCTGTTCGAGTTGTTGGGTAAATTTGTTAACAATCGTCGTTCTACTTTGTTTAACTAACAGCTTTTCTATACACAACACCGGATCACCAGCGATCGTGTCAAAGTTTGACAGTCAAACAAGACAGCCATTATTATTCAGAGGTCACACCTTCTAAGAGTTGTTTGTTGGAATTTGTGTTATTTTTTTTTTTCAATTATATTCCTTTCACTTAAAAAAAAAAAACAATTTTTTTTATTGAATATCAAAAAACAGTTTTCGGTGCCAAGAACCGTATCTGACAAAAACATTAATCTTACCGGACATACTTTTAGCCTAAGGTTTCTGTATAGAAGAATTTTTTTTTGCAAAATACCTGTTTGGATGGGCAACAATTTACGCAGGGTTTGTAGATACTCTTTTTTTTTAAACAGACAAAATTTTTTTTAAAAATATTTAGGAAATATTAATAAAAAAAATATCTAAAAGGAGGCATGATTTGTTATACCATGTATAACCCTAACTCGTTCGATTGGAAGAGACTTCTTTGAGGTAATTCCGGGTTTCCTTCCCTAGAGATACTTGTATGAAAGTTCTTTTAAAAAAAAATAAGATACCTAACAAATCTGACAAGAACTTGCGACTTTGTTAAACCACTTTATTTATTTATTTTTACACAAACATTTTGTTCGTCATTTCAAATGAATTTCTAATTTCTGACTACGGAGTTGGAAGCTGGAGAAATAAAAAAATTTAAAGTTCCAAAAATAAAGAAAATACGAAAAAAAACTCATGTAAGATTTAAGCTTTGGGTATATGAGTTGATGTCGTCAGACATCATAGTCGGCTCGGTTCATTGATTCCCCATCTACCAGTGTGAAAGGCTTAGAGATAAAATGTCTAACGAATGTTTGCATGTACATAAAACTTGAATAACTTTTGAGTGAGTTTAATGGACTGTCATTAGATTGAATAATTTTGTTAATTAAATGAGATCAGCTTTAGGCTTGGATTTGGAGTTATATTTTCTTTTGATTCTTGATTAAAGAATATTTCTGGCTAGGGCTATATCAAGTTGGATTGAATTTTTTATTTTATTGATATGAACACATAATTTGCGTGAATTTGATTTAATTAGATTCTATTTTTGGAAAAAATGACAAGTGAAATTAAAAACTTAATTATTATACACTAATTAATAGTTTGTGATATCAATAATGGAACTTTTAATAGTTGGAATATTTGATAAAGCCAATCGACTCCTTATTCTAATTATTTAGCTTCATCGAATTGTAAAACATTTTCAAAGTGCAAACTAAAAAGAAACAAAACATATTAAACATTTTGTCAAATTAAATATGCTAAACCAAGAATTTAAACTGTGGAAATATTAAGTGTTTTATTAATAATTTTTTGTGAAAATGTTTAATCCTTATACCTTGTAGGTGGAGCTAGCAACGTCAAAAAAGTAGCCTTTATATAATTTCTGGCTTTTTAATAAATGTATTTTCTAACTTCTCAGATTTGCTTGAAGGAAGTCTGACTGGTAAGAAATAAGGTTTTTTAAAGATTACAAATTTAACAGCTATAACTTTGATAATTGACAATCGTAAAAGGAACATTAGAGTAAAAATTTTTGTTTGATTTAAAATTATTTCTTTTGTGTCAAATTTTTGTTGATATTTTTTCCAAGAAAAAGTTACTATCAAAAACTGCTAAATTTTTATTTTAAGAAATGGATGGAGAAATGGAATTTAATTTAATTTAATTTAACTAGATTTTTTGTGAAACAAAAATTTTTTTAAATGCAATCTTAAATTTAAAAAAATTGAAATAACAATCAAACATGACATTACGATGAAGGAGAATACCAAAAAAGTGGGTGGCAAAATTCTGTCTGTCTTTGTGCCTGTCTATCGTGGAGCCCATGCCCTACAGGCATTGCTGCATTAAAACTGTTCTAGATTTCGAAAATAGAAGTAAGCGAAGGAGAAAAAAGATATCAGTTTCTCACTTATTTATTTTCGAAAATAGTCCAGAACTAATCTTGGCTCGTTCAAAATTCGGCTTGTTCCAAATTGTGTACATTTTTTCAGCTATATACAGACTTCACACTGAAATAACATGGCGTTCGAAATTATTAAAATAGTGTGGAATGTGTATTTTGTTCCGCTACCGTTATAAATAAATATGTCAGACATATTGTAGTATATTTACAACACAAATTTTGACAGGTTTTGTTGGCTCCAAAAATGGGAAGTGACTGATACCACTATACAGGGTGATTGGTATAAGGTGCACCAAAAAGCTGGAGCGAGTAGGTTGGGTTAAGACAAGAAAAAAATTGTATGGGAGGGGGGGTCTATTTCCCCCCGTTTAGGCAGGAGGTGCAATTTTCTAAAAAAAATTTGACTTAAAACAGAAAGAAAATATTTTAAAACAACGGTACAATTTACAATACCATGCAATACCTTTTTGGAAAGCTTTCCTTGAAAAAAAAGTACTTTAATTTTTTTTTTAATTTTTCAAAAACTAAGATACATTTTAGCATCCGGTTTCCTGTTTTTTATTGAAAATATATAAGAGCATTGAATTTTGAAAATAAAAATTATTCTTACTTACATAAAATTTTGAAAAAAAGTTATTTGAAAGTTTGTAAAAAAAAATTTTTTTTTTCAAAAATTCGAGTTTGAAAATAATTTTTCAAAAACTGTTCACTAATACAACTTAGTTTAGAATGAAAATCAAAGAAGAGATTTTTGGCTTTCCAAAAAGGTATAGCATGGTATTGTAAAATGTACCGTTGTTTTAAAATGTTTTTTTTTCTGTTTTAAGTCATTTTCTTTGAAAATTGCCCTCCTGCCTAAACGGGCGGAAATAGACCCCCCTTCTACACGATTTTTTTCTCTTGCCTTGTCTTGTCTTAATCCAACCTACTCGCTCCAGCTTTTTGGTGCACCTTATACCAATCACCCTGTATACGTAATTATTTATCATTTAAGAAATTTATTAATGGATTTATAAGAAAGAAGTTTTGACTCTGCAGATATTGTCCTGATTTTTAATCATTCAAGTATTAAAGTGATCAAATTCAAAGTCTTAAATATCAAAAACTTTATAAAAACAGTGCTGGGGGACATAAGAACCTTGGACATTTTTGATGTTGTGTAGTACAAAAAAGGTTTGGAAACACTGGGCCAAGCCAATGTCGTGATCTTCCTCAAAGTTTAAACTTAAGGCTTTTTGGTGGTTCTCCAGATAGGAAATTTTTTGTAAGCTCAAAAAATAACGGTACTTGCCATACATCCGTTAATGAAAACCTTATTATCACAAAAACGGCTCCAGCGATTTTGATAAAAAAAAATCAGTGTATTATTGCACGTATATGGTGTACTTTCTGGTGAAAAAAAATTCAACAATAATAGTTATTAACGGTACCTCTGCCATATAACGGCTTTATTATTTTAGATTTTCTCGTTAACGGTTCAGCCAATTGCAATCTAAATTCTTATACAAAAGCTCCTTTAAATTATCAATTGATTCGAAGATGGGTAAATGAATGTTTTTGAAACTATATTTATAAAAGTATATTAATAAATTCTTAAAACTGGTTTAACAATATTTTTTTTTAATATGATGAAAATTTTATACATAAAAAAATGCTTTTTAAAAATAACTCTCCAAAACTTAATTTTTTTTTGTTTATATTTATATTTTTTCAAAAATCAAATGGCATACTTTTTGTTGAGCTTTAATTATTTTTCGATTTGTTTTAACCATTAAAAGAACGATTTAAATGCTTTTTTCAATTTTTCTTTTTTTTCTGAAATTACTTTCATATTTTAAAAGTTCTAAAGTTTCAAGCAACTTGAAAATAAGAGCAAGTACGTGTGACCCAGTTATGCATTTAATTTTGTTTTTGACTGACCAAACAGAAATAAATCGATTCTGACTGATGCCGATACCACTACGAGACTTGGTTATACGAGACCGAGACGAGACTGAGTTATACGATACCGATACCGAGACTATACAGAAATTTTTCGATTTTGACAATACCGATACAATATTTAAGAAAATATCGTCAAGGACCCCTTTTTAAAATAACAATAAGAGAATGATTTTGTAGGACTCATCGTATCAGTGGAACACACAATGTTGCATAATGGATTCTTTAACAAGGAGGATAGCATATTGTATCAAAAGCATCAGAAAACCAATAAAAACTGTTTAAAATCTGATATCCTATCATGCTCATTTGCTTTGCCCACACATTTTCGGTAAGCTACTAAAACTCTACAGCAACAACGTCATGCTGTCATCACTCATGCTGTCACACTAAGTCATAAAAAAGATAATAAAACAAGAAGTAACACCTCGTAGTACTTCTGCCAAGAACAAGCGCACCGCGCCACTGTAATGATTCAGAGTTGAAAGTCACTAGGCTCTGATTCTTCATGAGCTGTTGCACTACCAAATTAATTTTTTAATAATCAAACAAAAAACTAAAAATCATTAAATATCCGTCATAAAAAAAATAAGTATTCGCCACAGTGTACAAATCAAATCAAATAACCCATATTGCACAGGTTGTCAAAATTGACGGTGTCAATAATTATAACTGGCTATTCGCGAGCTTTTTAAATAACACATAATCACAAAAAGATAATATTTTGACATTTGACAAGTAAACGGTCCTCTAGATCTGCGATTTTCACAGATTTCGAATAAATATTAAAACGATTATAATTTCGCTCTGAAAACTGAAAATTATTTATTTAGTTGTTTAGTGAAATTGGTGACAATTGATTCATTAGAAATGAATTTCATATTTGATATCTAGTTTGCAAAGATGGGGAATGGAGAAGAAGTAATAACAACGAACTGTACGGACTGTAGAATGACACCGACAAAAGTTAAAAGCCAACGACAGAGATGGCAGGGTCATCTAGAAGGAATGGACATCGATGCTCTGATCCAGAAAGTTTTTGAATCCAATCTCATGGGATGGCATGGTGCATCAGTAGAAGAGGTAGCGGAAAGACCAGCGTAACAGGTGCCGCTCACAAGTGGAAAAGGACCTCAACCAACTTGGCATGCAAGACTGGAGACATCTAGCTAGAAACTGAGCTGGCTAGAATTACCTTGTTGGTCTAGGACTTGGTTCACCGTTCACCCCGAACTGTAGCACCACCTTAAGTAAAAAAGTAAGTAACCTTCTTTCAGGAACTATCCAGATAACTTTTGAAGAGAGTAATTTAATGTTTGCTACCTACAGTGGCTACCTTTTTGATCCATTATGTTTTATCTTAATCGACTCCGGGTTCATATTTTAGCATTCCCCCATAAGTTTACTCTATTCATACATTTTACTAATTTTCAAACATAAAATTAAAGAATACATCGGTTTTTGAATCCAGTCACACAAATAACTTGTGGTCTTAACAAAATTTAAGAACTTATAAATGCTTTCATTGTAAAAAGCTTTAAATATATTTATCAGATTAACGATTTTCTATTATAACACCCCTCTTTTATAATAAACTCCTGATGCAATTGACTATAAAACACGCGCACATAAATCGTTAAGAGTTGTAAATCACTAGGCCCTGGTTTTTTTCGAGTCTAATTTGTTCATTTTTTTTTTTTTTGAAAATGCATTAAAATCTATCATGCCTCTACTTGATATTCAGAATTTGCATTTGACCTCACACATTTGAGTACCTGTGAGGTGTGTGAAATACTTCCAAAATGAAGTATTGCTACTGAACAATGGAAACTGCTTTCGACATGACCTGTTTTTAATATTATCTTGAAAACGAAATCATTTTGTCATTGAAATAAGACCACTTTAGTAAATAAAACAAACTAATTGAGAGTACTACCTGAGACACACGTTTTAAACGACAGAAAGTATGTCACATGTTTTAGTTAAAGGCCTTTATTTTCGTGGACCTTATTATGCTGTATCCATTCCATCATCATTTCTATCAAATAATGCCGTATCTACCATCTCACCAATTAACTATAGGTACCAAAAGCTTTTCTTAACAATCTTACGTACTTTCACACTAAAAGTTTTGAGATATGTCACGATAAAAATGCATACATTGTAATCTAAGTTCAGGCATTAAACTATATTCTCTTCTAATGAACCCACCTACCTAAGCCTTCTATAATGCCTGCATTTTCATAATTTAGAACCACTAAACCATAGTTATACTACAACTCTCCCCATAATAGACTTACCTTAACGATCGTCTTATATATGAAATGCATATTTCTATGCAATTTCTATTCCACAACTGTAAATCGTTTATTATGCTGACCACAACCAGTATCCTGCCTTCGCGATCAAATCCACCTGGTAAGTAGGCTGCTCGAGTTAGCAGTGCGTTTAAGACATCTTCCTCCATGTCGTTTTTTATATATAGATAGATATTGTATCTTTATTATTTCAATGTTTTTATAATTTTCACGAACAAAAAACAACACACGTAGTATAGAAACGTAGAGGTTGTCCAGGTTTGTTTTCGAGTTTAAGTCTGACTAGTTATTTGAAATCTAATAGAAGACAACAAGTTATAGAATAAAACCAAAAAAAAAAAAAAAAAAAAAATCAAGTTTTACAACAAATTAGCTGTGCAACAAATAGGCACTCACTGCAGTAGATACCACCAACCACCGATCACCGTTCACCGATCACCGATCACGGATCGTCGTATCCTTCATATATGCCTCACCGCGTGTGCTAGCGTTCAAGTTCGAATCGAATCCATCCGTCAAAATAATCATAAGCGATTCGGACGGATGTTCAGGGGTTTCAGCTCACACTCACTTCCCGCGTCCGGTCATCATTTTGAATTCAAAAACCAAAACAACACGCGAAAGCAAAAACCAACCAACCAACCAGAACTTGGCAATTTACAGTTAATAAACTAGACCATCTATCGGATGGGTTGGAAAAATGAAAATTATGCTCACGTTCGGTCAAGCCAGCCAGCCATCATCAGCCAGCAGTGCAGCGTTTACCATTTTAGAAAAGCGTGTGCCCATAAGATACTTTTTTCAGAATCTACTATACACCGCGACCATATATGACAAACTCGTCAAAGTTGGATGTCGTGCGTGCGTTCATCCGTTCGTACGGCCAACGACAGCCTATACAAAAGCCTCAGTATACAGCCTTAGCCAGCATAACCGTGGCATCACTTTTATAATATGTTGCTGATGCTGCAGCTGAAGCTGCTACCGCGAAAGAGAATTAATGATTAAAATTGAATTGAAATCTTTGGAAAAACAAGATTCTTAGCGGTCGATTGCTTCCGTATTGGATGTCGTTCTACGCGTCGTCGGTCGTCGTCCAGATACGACAACTTGAGTAGCACACCTTTCCATTACAACCAGCTAGATGTAGCGCTATGGAATGCAGTTTTGTTTGCAGATACGGTTTACACTTTTTTTCATTTCTTTTATTATTTTTTGTTTTTATTATTTTTAGCGACAAGCCAACGATCATATGTCACACGGAAAGCCTTTATTTACACCTCGAATTGGTGTACAGAGATATAACGTTACAGGGGGCGACGCTCGCTATTGCTCGGGCACACGCAGTGTGTGTGGGACTAGTAGTATAGTTGCAGACGTAGCCGACGACGACGACCAGCAAACGACCGAACGTGAACGGTGAACGATCAACTATCAAATTACTGCAACATTTCCACAAAAGTTGTTGTCCCAATTTTCCATCAGAATGTTAATTTTCCTCCATTTTCGGTAGAGCTGCCGTGTGGTGGGGTGTGATGATGGCAAAAAAGAGAACGATAACAAGTTTTCACGATATAAAACACGCGGCAGTAAGTAGTAGTATGGAACGAAGAGTAACTACTCCAGAGATGCGTGGATACATTCGTCAGATAAAAGTGTATCTTTACCAAGCTTAGAAGACCGATCGCCGCCGAGTATGAGAAGCAACTAAACAAACCACGATCAAAGCCAAAGTGGTACTTACAACTAAGTGAGCCAGCTATTGATAAAAGCTCGACTTGTTCGAACCACGTTTGATCCAACAAGCTTTTACGATTTTACTTAATCCACCTGTTGAAGCAAGCTTAAAGATACCCACATGGAGTTCCATTGATGAGAGTCAGAGCATAAGATCTCAGTTGATAAAGTGATAACATCGAGGGATCTTTTGGTTTTTTGTTTAAATATCGACACGGTGTGAAGTGTGATTGGTGTTGAAGAGCAACACGAAGCGTGTGCTCTTCGAGGCGAAGCAAAGCACACCACATCTGTGTGTTTATGTTCTTGAGAAAGAGTCTTTCTGATGGTGGTTCGATGGTAGGTTACTTGATTATGATATCATAAAAAGTTAAACGATGTAGGTGTTGTGTGCCCTTTTAAAAAGAATAAATGGTATTTGAATTGAGATAAATTGCGCTTTCCGGTTTTTGGGGAATTTGAGACATTTGAAAGATATGAACTGAATATTTATTGGAGGCGAGGTGTTTTTAAAAACTAATTTAAGGTCAATCTATGAAGTGATTTTTTTTTTGTGTTTGAAATTGAAGGCGGTTCTTATGAGTTAGTTTTTTGTTCATTATTTGAGATATCTGCAAATAGCAATTGAATTTGAAGAAGGAACCGACGCAATAGTTTCTTAGACCTTAAACCAGCTGTCAAGTATAAGAATTCTTTGCCAATGATGTCAGATATAAATAATTCAAACAGACAAATTTACAACATTATTACTTTAGATTGTTTTTTATTTTTTTTTTGAGTAGTTGACCTTAAATTTGACTTGCTACTTCCAACAATCAAATGTGTCAAATTTCTTTCAGATGCGATCACATAAGGTTTAAAAATAATTTCCAAAAAAAAACTTAAAAATTAGCACTCAAATAAGTTCTAATCTCTTGAAGATTTTGGACCATCTTCTTTAAATATTGTAAAAATGTGTTTTGGATTCATTTTTATATTAAAGTACACAATTAGGCACAAATTTAAGGACACTTCAAACACAAACCTGACTCATTTCTTGACTTCGATAAATCTTGATTTTAAATTTTGAAAGTTGGGACCATGAAGCCCCTGTTTGAAGTAGAAAAAAAAAACAAGCGTTCCACTGTATTCAGAATTCCTAAATCATTTTATGTATAATATTTCATTAATATGTCTTCAGAATTGTTGTGGGAAATGATTTTTGTAACTGAAACTAAACAAGAGGACAACTTTTGTGGCGAATGAGTATCTTTTAGCGCTGAAATTTGATATGTAGATTTGGGCATGAAAAATACAGAACCAGACAAAATATTTATAACAAAGTGATCCGATTGTTGAATTTTGAGCGACAAAAATAATTTCCCCACTGATTTGACACTAAATTCAATAGTAGGTACTGTTTTTATTTTCCATATTTGTAGGTCAGAGCATGGTAAGAAATTTCAAAATTCAAAAAAGCAACGTCCAAGTAAGGGATTTTGTCAGATTAATTTTTGAAATGTCTTATATGTGCATCAATATAAACTTTGATACATGCAACTGATTCTAATACAAATTTTGTACCAAATTCAGAAAAGATAGTCCAAAATGTTGACTATGTTCCCAAGGGATTATAACTAATTTTAGAACTATCCATTTGAAATGTTTGAATTTAAAATTTATTTAAAGATCTTATGTAAAACAAATTTAAATGTTTTTTTTAATTTTGACAGTGTTTGAGGCTACAAATAAGATTTTAAGTAAATTAGTAAAATACTTGAGATGTTTAGAAGAATATATCACTCAAAATTTTTGATAAACTTTTCCAAATTTGGTACAAATCTGTATTGAAGCCAGTTTCATATGAAAACATATATTTCAAGATATTTCAAACATAAATGTGTCCTTGTCACATGCTACATTAGCCTGTTATATTTTTCAATCTCGAATGACAAGAATCTAGAAGGCAGAAGAAACTCAAATGTAAACATTTCGAACGGAAAAAATTTACAAAATCACAACTCCTATATTGTACCAAAAACAAATTTCACAGCCCATTTTGAATATCAAAATAAGTAAGTGTCATTGTATTTTTTAATAAGCACATGCAAAGTTAATTACCTAATTTTGTAAAAATGGAATTTCTTTGCCTAAAATATTTTCTGATCTTGACAAAATCTAAAAACCCCAAACTCAAACTCAAACTAAAACTAAAACTTAAACTAAAACTAAAACTAAAACTAAAACTAAAACTAAGACTAAAACTAAAACTAAAACTAAAACTAAAACTAAAACTAAAACTAAAACTAAAACTAAAACTAAAACTAAAACTAAAACTAAAACTAAAACTAAAACTAAAACTAAAACTAAAACTAAAACTAAAACTAAAACTAAAACTAAAACTAAAACTAAAACTAAAACTAAAACTAAAACTAAAACTAAAACTAAAACTAAAACTAAAACTAAAACTAAAACTAAAACTAAAACTAAAACTAAAACTAAAACTAAAACTAAAACTAAAACTAAAACTAAAACTAAAACTAAAACTAAAACTAAAACTAAAACTAAAACTAAAACTAAAACTAAAACTAAAACTAAAACTAAAACTAAAACTAAAACTAAAACTAAAACTAAAACTAAAACTAAAACTAAAACTAAAACTAAAACTAAAACTAAAACTAAAACTAAAACTAAAACTAAAACTAAAACTAAAACTAAAACTAAAACTAAAACTAAAACTAAAACTAAAACTAAAACTAAAACTAAAACTAAAACTAAAACTAAAACTAAAACTAAAACTAAAACTAAAACTAAAACTAAAACTAAAACTAAAACTAAAACTAAAACTAAAACTAAAACTAAAACTAAAACTAAAACTAAAACTAAAACTAAAACTAAAACTAAAACTAAAACTCAAACTAAAACTAAAACTAAAACTAAAACTAAAACTAAAACTAAAACTAAAACTAAAACTAAAACTAAAACTAAAACTAAAACTAAAACTAAAACTAAAACTAAAACTAAAACTAAAACTAAAACTAAAACTAAAACTAAAACTAAAACTAAAACTAAAACTAAAACTAAAACTAAAACTAAAACTAAAACTAAAACTAAAACTAAAACTAAAACTAAAACTAAAACTAAAACTAAAACTAAAACTAAAACTAAAACTAAAACTAAAACTAAAACTAAAACTAAAACTTAAACTAGGATTAAACTTAAACCAAATTTAAACTTACAAATTTTATTCGGAAATCGAAAATTGAAAAAAAAAAATTCTTAGAAATCGAATTGAAACCACCCTCAAAAGTAGGCATGGCAAACATTTAGCAAAATCTTTTAGTTTTTAACCTGTTATTAGGACAAATCAATTTGTTTTCATAGAAATTAGTCAAAAAACAATATTTTTTATAAAAAAAACACTCTCAAAAGTGGGTTGAAAAAAAATGTTGTATACAAGAATTATTAAAAATCTCACTATCAATAATTTTTTTTTTTAAATATACAACCCTCATTTTAAAAATTTTTGAGAAGATGAAGAAATAAGAGATAATTAGCTCTTATGATGTCTCATGATATCTTTATGTCTGATTTCATCCAAATTGGTTTACAGATTCAGATTTTATTGATTTAAGACCACGTCTCCCTACAATTTGAACTCAATAGCAAAGGAAACCCTTTATTTAAAAATGGGCATGACATGATTGCTTTATTTCCTCTTTCCTTAATAGTATGACTTACGTCTTTGTATACCGACCTTTCCAACACCGATCACAAATGACATTTAAACTATAAACTATAAGTTTAAGCTTGGAACTTGCATTGCTCATCTCTACGAAAAAGAGTTCTTAAGCTATTTTTGTCTAGGCTACTAAACTTAATTTATGTATTCAATTTGTTTGTCCTAAATATCTGAGTTTCTTATAAAAATAAATAGTAGACCAGCTAAATTCAAATAAACAACGATCTACAAATTTTAATTGATCACCCACAGAAGATACGTCGTGCTTATTCCCTTTCTTTTACATTTCTTCTTCATCGTCTTCTTCAATCACTTTCGATTTCATTTTTATCTGTCTGTGATATTTTTAGAACAATACTACCACTTTTCTGTGAAATTACAAATAGATAAAAAGTGACATCTCAAAGATACTTTATTTACCAAGAAAAAAAAATTAATTAAAATAAAATTTATAAACAACCACCGGCACGCGGCCGGTCTCATTTGTTTTGCTTCCTGATCATTTCTCGGAAATTCCACTCACTCACTCACACTTCCTCACCGATCGCCATTTTTTCTAGCTCTCTCTCTCACGATCGTTCAGTTTTGAATCTTAACGAAATTATCATTCTTCTGCAGTTGGCAGCCATGTTAAATTTTCAACTTTCCTATTTTCGAAAGCTTATCCCAGATAGATGGTGTGTCTTCAGTGGTGAGTGCGCGATACGGGATTACTCAACGTCTAATGGAAATAAAAATGGGTCCAAGAGATCCCGAAAAATTATTAAAGATTTAAGAAAATTTATTATTTTCAAGCTTAATTTAACATTTTTAATTTTTATCAAAAAAAAAAAATAAAACAACAACATTCGCGACACTCTCTGCTTCTTCGTGTGTGTGATGCAAGAAATTTTCAAGTGAAAACTCATTTCATTTTTTTTTTGTGTTACTCAGTGAAAATTGTGAAAATCGAAAAGAAAATCACCAAAACGATAAATTAATTTCAATGAAGAAATTTTCTTCATGGTTCATGGGAAATCAACCAGGACGACAGCAGAAACAAGCACAAAGTGGAAGACCCAAAAAGAATGTTCACTGGAAATCTGCAGGTATAAATTTGGAAGAGTTTCAACCAATAAAGAAAAATTAAAAACCAATTCCAAATGAAAATGCATAAAAAAAGTAATTTCACACCCATTTGGGGGAAGAATTGAAAAATTTTCACATTCCACGTCGCGATGCCTTACTGTTACATAGATCGGAGCTAGAAATGGATATTTTTAGATTATTACTCTGAAGTGGTTGTGTGAAATGGGTTGTTCTGCATTCAAAGCTGCTAAATTCAACGAAACTTTTGCTCTATGACAATTGTGTGTCATGCGCTGCTAAATTTGAATTTCGAAAAAGCTGAAATTTTAAAAGGAAAACATAAGCGGTTTATTGTGGATATTATACCTACTTACCTGTCAAACAAAAAGAATAAACCAAACAAATAGTTTTACTTATTTATTTTGTTTTTAGAATGAAATTTGTGTCTTGCTGCAGTGATTATTATTTTTGAAAAGAAAATCAACAAAGAACACAAAGTCCAATATTAAGAACTTACTTTTTGTGGATGAAGTATTTGAGAGATTTTTAAAAGACGGCACCGTAAAGTCGGGCGACCTATTTTTTTGTAAAGTATTTTATAATGAAACTTAGAGACAAATTATTATTTGTTTATTTTAATGGTTTGTTGGTTTTTTACTACCGTGAAATAGTGAATTTCTGTGATCTTGATGAGAGATACAATTGGCTGTGATTAATGTATAAAGTAGATAGTATATGTTCCTAAGAATATAAAATATCGAATTTCAAAGATATAGGGATCGTTCTTGGAAAAATAATGCTTTCATCATTTCAAATGAATTCTTTCAGTTAGTTCCAGTCCCTTGGTTTGGAAAAGATGTCCGGCAAAGGATATCTATACACTTAAGAAAACTCATTGTACATATGTACTTACTGTCTTAAAACAAATGATACAAATATTTTTCAGATTTTTTTTCTTATAATTCGTGATACCTGTCTTTAATTAGGTTTGGTACTTTTTGTATGTATACTGGCATACAAGTTTACAAAAAAAAAAAACAAATAATTATCAATTATGCGTTTCATAAGTGGAAAATTTAATATTTTGAAAGGATTTCTTTACATGCATAGATGAATTTCAATGTAGGAAGACTGATTTTTGAGATCTCAGAGCATTCACAATTAGCTAATTAAATTATTTCCAAACTGATATTTTGGAGTTTTTATTTTACTTAAGTTCATCAAGATAAATTTTTATCTGAAATGTATTCAGACCAATCAATTTTTTTAATGGAGCCCATGTTACTTCCATTTAATAGTCCTGACAAAAAATATCCATGAACTTTGAGCATCAATTAATTTTTATCGCTCTTGCTTTTTGTCAAATAGATTCGAAAATAGAAAAATTGAAAAAATTAAAGTTATATCAACATAATTTTCTCACTCTTTCAATTAAAATAATAACAACGATTTTTCCTCAAAAAAGTTTGAATTTGAATATATGTCTAGGATTCATTTACCTACCTCCGAGAACTACGAAATGTTTCAAATTTAAGAGCATTTCTTTTTATCATAAAAACTTTGGCAGAATTTTTGCCTAAATTTGCAGGTTTCTGTACCTTTCCGATTTTTGACAAGAATCAGACGCTGGTAAGATAACATACATAATATTGCCAGTTAAAAGAAAGTAGGTAATAAAAATATGAAGATATATAAAAAATAAAGATATGAACCAATTTTAAGCGTTTGTTGATACCGGAATATGGAAAGTAATAAAAAACAATTATTTTCAATTCCATTTTAATTGAAAACTGATAGAAATATAGCTATTCAAACTTTACCATTTCTTATTGTTTTTCTTGCGATATATGTACATGTACATATGTACGTATACACTGCCTGTCACTTGATTAAGGCCACAATTTTCGAAATCGTTTTTTTTTTTTTGATAAATATAGATACTCGTACATGTGAGAAATATTTTTCCTGGAATTTTTTGATACCTGTGAGTAGGTATGCATATTGTCTAATAAAAATGTATAACATTAAAGGTGTAACTTGGAAAATCAATAGGAATTTGGCAAGTTATATGAATGAAATGCAAATGCTTCACTGGATTGAGGCTACCTAAAGATTCTTTTGAAAAATTATTGTAAAAATAACGGTACTTGCCACACAACCAATGATGGCAATATCACAAGCTGATATCACTCTATCTTTATTGATTGCCAAGTTACAATTTTTGCAACCGAGATACTCGTACATTCGAAGCTTGTAACTTGCTGCCGCGAAGAGCTTTGGGTTCTTGGCATGCAGCATAACATTAGACTCTGCTGGGCTCCCGGTCACAGTAAAGTACAGGGAAACAAAGGAGCTGGTGAGGTGGCGAGAACGGGTTCATCGCTTGATTCAAGTCAAGCCAAATAACATATCAAAGTACCAACCTGTAACAGCAAAACAGAAAAATTTCAGTAAGCAGAGGACAGACAAAATTATGCAGATGAGCAAGAAACATCTCCATTTGCTTGTCAGCATAATCACCGGACGCAACCTACTGAGATACCACAAAAAGAAAATGAAGCTCAGTACTGACGATCTTTGCGATGACGATGCACATGAAGATGCTTTACACTTCTTTTGCTACTGCCCAGCACTCTGTAATTTAAGTAAAAAACACCTACGAAGTCATTTCTATGATGACTTAGAGGAACTTTCTAGAACTTCGCTAACAGCCTTCTAAACTTCATCAACGCCTCTAATTGGCTTGACTGCTAACAGAACACATATTATTTACATGAGGTGGAATTCAATTTCCTAGGGTATCACGGTATCACATAGATCTCAGCGTGACGGTAACAAGATAAACTATTGGCAGCCTTTCTAACTAACCTAACCATACAACCGTTAAAGAAAAGCTTACTCATATTAAAAATAGCTCCCACGATTTTGATGAGAAAAAAATCTGTGGATTCAGGCAGGTATATCGTTTACTTTTTGGTAAAAAAGAAATTTACCAAAAACTAATATTAACTGCATGCCATATATCAGTTTTTTTATTTTTTGATTTTCTCATTCACGGCTACACCGATATAAAATTAAATTTTTATGTGAAAGCTCCTTTAAAATATTTAAAAAATTAAATTGCCTATCAAAGTTTTGAAAAAAAAAATAGTATTATTAAAAAATAAAATATATTTTTTTGGAGAACTTAATATTTCAAAACTACTAGAAGCTCCATTTAGTGAATCTCGAAATATTCAACTATCCACAATTATAGTGAACACACAAAATTTTATATAAAAATGGATATTTTTTACTAAAATGTCTCGCAAGCATTAGACATAGCTTAAGGATTTGTTTATGTTTTTTTCTTAAACCTAATTGAATGCCTTTTAAACGCTTAAATAAATTGTAAAACATCTACATCGAACAAAATGGGCATTTTGCATCAAAATATTTAGAAAGCCTTTCAAATAAACTCCCGCTCAAAAAAGTGGACAGTCTCGAAAGAGTGAACAGGCCTGATTTTTATTACTTCACTCTATCGAGCGTCTACTGTACTTAGTTTTTTATTAGATTTTTAAGGCGGTTGACTAGTTTGACAGTTTTTTAAAAGTTCTTAATAGTTGGATATATGCTTTATTTAATTAAATAAAATGTCAATTAGACAAATCTTAGACAACCGACAACCGTTGTCCAAGTTAGACAACTTAAGGACCACAGTAAACAAAGGGTATTAATAACTTTTTGGAGTTGGATGGCTGTCTAAAGTTAGATAAAGTTTATAAATACGACTGTAGGTTTATAAATATATATTTATAAATATCAGAAATATTTTTTTTTTGTATATATAACCAGATTTTATTTTGAAGGTATCCAGGAAAAATTAATTTCCACTTGGGGAAAATTCTAAGTTTAAATTTTTAATTGCAACTGTCTTTATTTTTTCATAAGGTAAACTTATGCAAAAGTCTACAGACAAATCTGGTTTGCGTTAAAAGTTATTCAAGGTCAAAAGCCTGAAATATTTTGTCTTTGTTAAGTGCATTTGTTTCCACACCTCCTTTGACTTTGAACTAAAATGCATGGCACGTTTTTTTACACGCCAATTTGGTCTACAGACTTTTGCATGAGTATTTTTTTTTTTTGTCTAAAAAAGTAAAGATAATTGCTTTTTAAAACTTAAACTTGTAACTCTTCCCTAGTAGAAACGAATTTGTTCCCCTTGTTATATCGATTAAAAATAAATATTTATGAAGTTTGACCTTGAATAACTTTTAACGCAAACCAGATTTGTCTGTAGACTTTTGCATGAGTATTCCTTATAGAAAAATAAAGATATTTGCCCTAAGAAATTTTAACTTGGAGTTTTCCCCAAGTAGAAATGTTGGAACTAAAAACAAGCATTTTCGAAAACTGAAAGTTCTAGAAATCTCGCATCATATCGAAAAAGTGCTTATAATAGTTCTTTATTTATTATTTTCTATAAAATGAGTATAAATAATTGTTTACTAAATTTTGCCATTTAAGAGAAAAAACGGAAAATACCGTTATTTTTGTTTTTAGTCCAGTTTATATAAAAAATAATATCTTTATAATGACCTCTAAATGAAAAAAAAAAGACTTTTATGTTACTTACAAACTGTGTTGAAATAATATTTCTTACCGTTTAAAAGTGGTGAGCGGAAAATCTAACAATAAACAAAAATATTGGGACTAACAATTTCAGATTTGCGCAACAAATTTAAATTAAGAAAGCTACATATGCTTATATAAAAACTATTTTATTTTGTTAAAAAAGGAATTAATCAGGACTGTATATTCCACTTTTTCATCAGACGGTAATAGTCATGGCAAATAAGATCGACACTTCATTCGATTTATTTTATTTAACAAACAAAATGTATGTTTGTTTTTAAAATACATGTTGCACTATCAAAACAATTTTTTTATTTGCAAATATAAAATATAAATAGAACGGTTCAAATCGTGAACGTGGGGAGTCTTAAATGAAAACATTTTTGCATTATGATCAGAGAATGGATGAAAAACAGAGAACAAATGAAAATGCAAGAAACCGAATAAACAAAAGCATAATATTTGAGTGGGCTACTTAAAATGCTGATCTGTTCAATCTTCATTGCAATTGGTAAACAATTAGACTTGCATTGGGATGGAGTCTATGACCTTGCTACTGATACTGATACTGAGTGCGAACAACCAAATTTGATTACATTCTTACATTGAAATTAATTATTAAAAGCCTTTTTGTTAAGAAAAATATTAAACGCTAGATTATGCTTGTATTTCGAAAAGTATGCATGTATGTTTATGAACTTTCTTATTTTTCAGAACGACCATCACCACCAGGACGTCCAATCCTTATCCCCTTATCGGATCAACAGCCTGACGTCGTAACTTTAAAATGGGAACGGCCAAGGATCGACGGTGGCTCACCAATTACCAGCTACATCATCGAACATCGTCGTATGGGGTCTCCGCATTGGGTGCGTTCTACTCCAGCTCCTGTCACAGGCTGTGAGGTATCAATCAGTGGCCTTGAGCCAGGTTGGCGCTATCAGTTCCGTGCAATTGCCGAAAATGTCGTTGGCAAATCAGAACCAAGTGAGCTTTCTGATCCTTTGACTGTAACGCTCCAGCGAAATGCTATAAGTGTGCCCAGATTTGCTAGCGAACTCACCGACATGTCCGTTGTGGAAAATGAACGCGTCGAGTTTCGAGTATCCGTCCTGGGACAGCCACAGCCGGAGATAAGTTGGTTTAAGGATGGCTACGAAATTTTTAGTAGTCGACGAACGAAAATTGTAAACGACAACGACGCTAGTGTATTGATCATCCACCAGGTGGCGCTAACCGATGAGGGTGAGATAAAATGCACGGCGACCAATCGAGCTGGCCATGTAGTTACCAAGGCCAAGCTGATGGTGGAAGCTCCACCGAAAATTCGATTGCCACGGAACTACGAAGACGGTTTGATTGTTGAGGCTGATGAAGTCTTACGGTTGAAAGTTGGCATTGCTGGACAGCCACCACCATCTGTAGTTTGGCTGCATGAGGGAGAATTTATAACAAATGGGGGCCGACATGAGTTAGTTACGACTGACAAGAATTCTTCGTTGAAAATTGACAACGTTAAGCGCATAGACCGTGGTGAGTACAGTATCAGAGCGGTGAACAAGCTCGGAGAAGATGTGACTTCTTTTCTGGTTACCGTCACTTCGAGGCCTAATCCACCAGGAAAAGTGAGGCTTAACACTTCATATGGCAAATCAGCAACGCTGTGTTGGACAGCACCCGAAGATGATGGAGGTTGCAAGATTGGCAACTACATTGTTGAGTACTTCCGGATTGGGTGGAATGTCTGGTTGAAAGCTGCAACCACAAGGCAGTTGAGCACAACTCTGAATGACTTGATTGAGGGCTCGGAGTATAAGTTCAGAGTGAAGGCAGAGAATCCATATGGACTCAGTGACCCTGGCGAAGAATCCGATGTACTATTCATACCCGATCCAAAACGTGGTCTAAACTCTCCCGATGGTGATGATGTAGGGAAACCAATTCCTCCTCGACGCAAGACCTTGTCTCCTCAAAGAGCGGTACCTGATGGCGAGGAGCAAAGTGGAGATACGTCTCCAAGGCTACCATCACCATTGCCAAATCGGAAAACCAAACCTCAAATTTTGGATAATGAGGATTTACATCGAGAAATGTCTTATGGAACCAACCTAACGGAGTCTCGTAGAACTCCACCATCTCCAACTCAGATGAACCCTCCAGACGTTGGTTTGGCTAGGCGCGGTTCTAGTCCGAGAATTCCAGACGGTGATGAGGCAATACGAACGGCACCTACTCTCCCAAAGAAAATGCTATCTAGAACAGCTCTGCCACCACTTTCACTACCTCCATCAGAGCCATCCCAACCAATCTCACCGTCTATATTTCCATTCAAGCCAGTAACGCCTTTGAATTCACCATCAATAGCTCCAGCACTGAGCCCTGTTCTCACATCGGCACTGGCCCCTATCTTGAGATTTGCGCCAGCAACACCAACTTTGCCTGCTCCACTACCAACTCCTACATCTCCCCGAACACCATCACCCTTGACAACTCCTATAGAACCTAGGGCCAGCGAATCAGGTAAGAGACCTTTGTTGAAGCAATCCAATGCTCAACAAACTACGGAAACTTCAAATAAACAAGCGGAACCATTGAAACAGTCAAATGCCAAGCAATCAACGGAGCACTCAAATAAACAAGCGGATCTTTCGAAGCAGTCAAATACTCAGCACTCTACACTACCTCCAATCAAACAAACCGATATTTTAAAGCAGTCAAATGTTCGGAACGCAATGGAACCTCCAAAAACACCAAATGAACCAGAACCAGCTAAAGAACTTCCACCAACATCTCGGGTTCGTAGTTTGAGTCCACCAGGTCCAACCATACGCCGAACACCCCCTGAGACTAAACAAGAACTGCAGAAGACCTTCAAAACACCTCCGGAAACTCCACCAGAGTTAAAGAAGACTTCCCAGGCTCTACAAAGAAGTGAAGAACCCATAAAACTGGATGTGAATCAAGGTGTCCGAAGGTATTCAGATCAATCATTCAGTTCAGAAAGAAGATCATCACAAAATGGAGGAACCAAATCTAATCCGACTATTGAAATAAGTGCTCCAGCTAGTGATCGGATAAGTGATCCAGCTCCACTATCAGAAACCGAGAAACTCGACGAAGTTCACACTAGCAATGAATTTATGTTGGTGGTCTTCCAAAAAAACAGCATGGTCAAGGATACGGAAAGTATGTTTCGATTTTTGCCAAAATTTATTTCTAATCACTTTTCTTCCAGAACAAGACTCCTTCGACTTGGACTTGGAAGAGGCACTTCAACCACCACCAATCTCGATATCTTCACCCGATTTGGCATCACTGGAATTCTCAAATCTTCACACTTTCCCACTTCGACGATCAGTAAGTTCAACAGAGCTGCTTTACGAACGTGCCATGGCCCGATTCTATGAAGCTGTTGAAATGGAAGAAGCAGAAAAGGCCAAAAAGTTGAAGATTGCTCAAGAGAAGCTATCTGTTCAACCGAATCCGGTAAGAAAGCGTCTTGGGTCGATAAGTGAAGCTGAAAGGCAATCGTTTGAGAGACGAAGTCAAAGGCGTCGTCAATCAGCTGACATAATTGATATGGTTGAAGCACACAAATCAAAATGGGACTCCAGTGACAGCTTGGCTAATAAGGGAGGTCTTTTGCGAACACGGGGAATGTTGAATCAGATAAGTCAAGACACAGATGATGGAAGTGATTATCTTGACCGTCCGAGACCTCTTCATAAGCAGATAAGTCAGGAAACCGACGAAGGAAGTGATTACCAGGATCAGCGACCTAGGCGTATGCAAAAGCAGATAAGTCAAGAAACCGATGATGGCAGTGACTACCACGAACGAACTGGCTTTGATGTCGAATCTGACTATACAGCGAGTACAGAATCTGTATCTGAAGACTCGATAGAGAAATTCAAAAGAGAACTTGTTGCTCGTACACGTTCAGCCAGCACTGAACTGGAGACGTATCATCCGAGAAGCATGTCTGCAGGTGTTTTTACTCCATATCGAGCTCCCACACCGGAACAGTCAGTAGTTGTTCTCAACCGTCCAATGCCTCTGGCAAGTCCTGATTTCGTTCCAAAGCCAATTCTCAAGAGACCGTCTAGTGAAAGTGTTGGAACTGATGAGCCATCTTCACCAACAAGTGTCATCCCTCCCAGTTCACCACCGCCAATGAGTCCAACCATGCCAATTAGCCCCGTCAATGATAAAACCGATAAGTCAAAGGGCTTCAAGTCGTTCTTCAAATGGGACAAGAAAACACCGACAGAAAAAAATACGGAAGCAAACGCAGAGCCACCGCCACCACCAACAACCAAGACTCAACTCAGGCCTCAAACAAGTGTCGAAATTAAACGGAGAGTCAAGGAGGAAGAGGAACGAGCTAAACTTGAGGCTGAAAGAATCTTCAAAGAGGAAGCAAAAGTTGTTGCTGATCATTATGGAGATATTGTGCGACAAGTTGGAAGCACAAAGAAGTACAACCCTCCACTTTATCTTAATCGCGATGAATTGAAGAAGGCAGCAGAAAAGGCCGAACGGGAAAGCAGAATTGATACTTTGAACCCTTCTCATGGTAGGACGCGCTTATCATTGATCGAACGTCATCAAACTCAGCATCTATCTCCTAGTCCAAGTCGAATGGCAATAGAAATCAAGGAGCAACAAAAAGCCGAAGAAGTATTTAGCGAAGAAGAAGCTACTCCCTCATCGGCGTCACAACTCTCACAGCGTTCCGAAAGTCGAGGCCGGAAGAAAATTGTCAAAGTTAAAAAAATTATCAAAAAACGCATACCATCGAGTACTCGATCTAGAGAAGCATCTTCAAATAGGGCTGGGGCCAACACCGAAGTCCCTTCACATGAGATTGTTAAAAGCAAGCAAGTGGAACGACCTAAAGTAGCTCCCGAGGTGGTTCAAGTCAAAAAGCCACTTCCTCCCTCTCCTCCAGAATTAAAAGTCCCTCAACACCATACTGCTGTTGTGGCAGTTCCTCAAAAAACACCAGACGAACTTTCCCAAGAAGCCGAAGAAAAGGTTCGCTCAGCCTTGAGCTATATGACCGATGTGTGCTTGTTTATCGCCGCATGTTATGTTTACTTATTCAAAGATGCAAGACTGGTTCTTCCAATTTTGGCTTTGATGGTATACCGACAACTGGGTGAGGTCATTCGAAATAGTATTCCAGAATGGATGAAGAAGAAGAAACAATGACCCTGACGCGATATCTGAGTTTCTGGATTTTTAAAGCTTCAATTTTTTTTTCTTATGATTTATGTTCCCATAATATATACAAAATGATGTTTTTTTTTTTGACAAACCAAAAGTGTACTTGTAGTATGCAAATACTGCAATATGTATTTCATGCCTTGACAACTTATTTATTAACTTAAAATATCTTTAATAAAATTACTTCTAAATTTATATTAAAAAAGAGAATGCAATTTGTTTCATTTTGAACTCTCCAAGGCTGATTTTGAGGCATAAACAAGTGATTCTAACATGTTCAATTCTGCTATGATTGTCAAATTTCTCGGATTCGTTGACAAGATAACAGTGTTTCACAATGGGATTTTGATTCCATATTTATTTAAGTCCAATTTTTAAAGGCCATTTGTTCACGTAGTTTTCTGAAAGATCTGTGGGAATTATAAGTTTTTGTCTGTTAGACATGCAATATTTTGAGAAAATTGACTGATTTTCGGTACGATCTACGATAATCTAAAATTTGAACCTAACGCAAAAAAAAAAATTAAAAGCAACTACTGGTGGTGAAATTGGCTATAGACCTTTGTCACTTCATATATGGGAGATTTGGAAAATGGAAATACCATCTAATTGGTCAGTAATTGGTCAGAAAAAGTCTATTAGTCCCAGAAATTGGTCAGTCCTAGGCAACTTGTAATCAAAGATTAAAGTTTTTCAAGGTCACGAAAGGTTACGCGCAATTTCTGGCAACCTCATTTATAGGAAATAGGAAAATTGCAAAAAATTTTATACCATCTGAAGGATTTCAAGATCTATATAAAATGTCAGCTGGTTTTAGAAACTGGTCATCAATAGAATTTTTTTGATGAATTTTAAATTTTTATTCAAGGTCATTGCAATTTTTGGCACATCGTTTGTGGGTAATTTGCAAAAAATTAATATCACCTGAAAGACCCCCAAGATCTATGTTAATCGTCTGCTAGTTTCAGTAATTGGTCAGCTATTGATTCTTTTTTACTATTTCTGAAATTTTTGTACAAGGTCACGAAGGTTTTTTGCCATAAAGATAAAAATTCATAACAACAAATTTATAGCTGGCCAATTACTGAACCTAACTGACCTTTTACGATGATCTAGTAACCTATCAGAGAGTATATTTTTTTTTATAGAATTAACCAAGAGAGGTCCCAAAAATCGTTCGTGACCTTGGAAAAAAAACTTTAAAAAATCGTACAAAAGAATCTATAGCTGACCAATTACTGAAACTAGCTATGGTTCTTATATAGTAGACTTTGGGGCCTATCAGGTGGTATTCAATTTTGCATATTTCCGGCGACATTATTTAACAATAACCCACCATTAACCTATTTAAACAGAATTTATTGTAATCAGTTTACCATTGCCCTGAAGGTAATTCATTTTACTCTTCTATCTTCTTCTATTATTTTTCTACACAAAAAACGTCCAAAAAAATTCCAGTATTCAGTTAAAAAAGTTTAAATGCACCAATCTTTTACGAGTGTGTCCTTCCTGCTGCTTTTAATTTCCTTCCTTTCAATTAAACAAATTCAAAATTTGAAAACAATTTGTAAGAAATCATCTAAAAATTATGCAACATAATTGAGTCAGATTTTAAAAGCACCATATTTCCTCAAAGTATGTCACCAAAATAAAGCTGGTAGTATCTGCCTATGCAACTATTACAATACACTACTAGTCATTTTTATAGGTATACTTCATTGTTTTTGATTGATTTCTGTAAAAGTCTAATTGTTTTTCAAATTAAGAATACTTTTCCAAGGCTTTAAGTAACAAAAAGCTTTGATTTCAGTAGGGATTTTCCTAAAAACAGGACGACAAGACACTAAGATGTTCATTGTTTTTTTTTTAATTGGAAAAATCATTAAATGGGTTATTGAAAAAGAGGGGGAAAGCACTGTTTCCAGTTCTTCTAATAACGGGTGATTTCTTAAGAGGTTTAGAACTTAAAAAAAAAAGAAAACACACAAAATTCGAAAAAATGAATGAAATATTTATTTGAATCGATAGTTTGAACCTTGCAATTTAATGTTTAAAGATAATTTCATGCAAATGTTGACCGCGGCTGCGTCTCAGGTAGCCCATCCGCTGAGTCCAATTTTGGCATACTCTTTCACACATATCGGCCGGTATCTCACGAATGAATGCATGGATGTTGGCTTCCAGTGCGTCAATCGAAGCGGTCTTGTCCCTATAGACATTAGCCACAAAAAATAATCTAATGGTGTCAAATCGCACGATCTAGGCGGCCAATTGACCGGCCCGAAACGTGAAATTAACTGTTCACCAAACTCGCCTCGCAATTGCGCCATTGTTTCGCGTGCTGTGTGGCATGTGGCACCGTCTTGTTGAAACCACATATCATGCAAGTCAAGAACTTCCATTTCGGGCAAAAAAAAGTTTGTTATCATCGCTCGGTAGCGTTCACCATTGACAGTAACGCTGCGATTCGCATCATCTTTGAAGAAATATGGCCCAATAATGCCGCCGGCCCATAAACCGCACCAAACAGTAGCTTTTTCGGGATGCATTGGTAGCTGTTGCAATGCTTCTGGCTGATCTTCACTCCAAATGCGGCAATTATGCTTATTTACGTACCCATTCAACCAAAAATGAGCCTCATCGCTGAACACAAGCAGCGCGCGATGAACATTTCGAACCGAGCACGAATTTTGATAGTAAAATTCAATAATTTGCAAGCGTTGTTCATTTGTAAGACGATCCATGGTTAAATTGCAAACCAAACTGAAGCTGTTTGACAGTGACACAAGGTACTAAACACACGTCAGCTGTCAAAACCAGTGTTGCCAAAACCAAACCAGCTAAAAAATCACCCTTTATAACCTTTCTTGTAGACAGTAAATTAAACTATCGAAGTAATTATTCACAAAATTTTAGATGATTTTTATTACTAAAATTAAATATGAAAAATCACATTCTTTTTCTTTTACTTATTGCCTATATCTAACTTTTTTAAAAGCAGAGATAAGTGTAAAAGTAATTATTTATCTAAAAAAAGATAAGATAAGATAAGATAAAAAGACTTATTCAAACAAGGTTTAGGATACATATCAATCGAGAAACAGTCGCTTAAATTAGCTGATTTTAAGTTTTTAACTCTAATCTTATCTAGTTTTTTTTTCTTCAAAATTTAAGATAGTTGCAAAATCAACAAACTTGCGCTTACAAATCCGGTTTTTTGACTATAGGCCTCAGATTAAATCTAAGACAAGTTCGGCCTGAATTATAACATTCTAAACGCATATCTAGAACAGACTTTTTCGTGTTGGACACGGAAATGACTATTTTAATTTCAAAGAAATAGTGGCTGGAGTACCACAAGGAAGTGTATTAGGTCCAGTTCTGTACCTTTTATTTACACGTGATAAACCTCAAACAGAAGACACTATCATAGCCACGTTTGCTGATAATACTGCAATACTAGCAGTAGGCAAAACGATTAGTGAAGCTACAGTTAAATTACAAAATGCTCTTAGTAATGTAATTGAGTAGACAAAAACATGGCAAATAGCGCACAATGAACAAAAGTCAGTACACGTGGACTTTATGTATAAGAAATAAATAGATTACCCGTCTTTATTAATACCGCTCATGTTTCATTTGCAAATGAGGCAAAGTATCTGGGAATAACTCTAGACGCGAAATTAAAATGGAAGCCGCACATAAAAAAGAAATGCGAAGAACTAAAAAGTAAGTTAAGAGATATTAACTGGCTACTCAGTAAATATTCAAAGCTTAGTATTGAAAATAAGTTGATTTCATACAGGCAGGTATTTAAACCTGTTTGGACTTATGGTATACCTACAACTTTGGGGTTTTACCTGCTATACAAACTTAAATAACACAAACGAAGATCTTCACAGGGATCTTGTGGTTCCTACCGTTCGGGACAAAAGAAAAAGTTTCGCCTAAAAACATAGAAATCGGCTAATAGAACACGCTAATTCAACTATTATCTACATTTTTGACAAGTCGAATTTAGTACGCCATCTGCAAGGAACAAAACCTTTCGACTTAGTGCGGTGAACAGAAAACTACTTTTAAATCACGTAAAAAGCAGGAACTTTCACCGGAAATGTTTCTTTTACGCGATACTTAACTTCGTTAAAAATAAATTGCTAGATGAGTTTTAACTTAATTGCAGTCGGGAAGTGGAGGAGGTTTTAGTGTAGTAAGAATCTCACACATCTATGAGCACGTGTTTTCGGTCCTCATATAGCCTTATGCAGGTTTTTCACCTACCCACGGTAAAATAAATACAAAAAAAACTTAATACGCTAATTCATCAATAATATTTTAGGGCAAGATTCTTGGATATATTCTAAGAAAAAAATCGTAAAGGGGATACATTTTTGAAAAAAATTAATTTTGAACGCAAAAAAAAATTAAAAATCAAACGAAACCCAATGCCTTTATTATTTTATGGTCAAATTGTGTAAACCAAATGAAAAAATATTTCTTATTTTTTGATAAATTAAAAAAATTGCATTTAAAGACAATTTTTCAGATATTACCCTTCCTGTCTCAGTGAAAAATAAAAAAACAAAATTTTAAAAAATTTACAAAACAATTATAATTTTTGTGATCACAAATTCATTTTTAACTTGAAAATGCGTAGTAAAGAGTAGAACTTTCTAAATACTTTTTAAAAAAATCGAAGTTGTTGCACTTTTTGAAAATGGCGATTTCAATTTTCAAACGTTAATAATAACTGAGGAGTTTATAATTACTTAATTATGCTTTTTTCCTGAAACTTCATTTACAGAAATTTTTTTCAAAATATCAAATTATTCTTAAACCTTCTTTTACAAAACTGGGTTTTCAATATTTGCCTTCTAAAATATTGAGAAAATACTGCTCAGTTTGGTGATCAAAAGTACTTGCAAGAGAGGACTACAGTTGATAAAGTAGGTTTTAGAAGAAATAACTTTCCAAAATACTAAATGATTGTCAAAACTAGTCTTTTTTTTTTTTTTGTTGTTGTAGTATGTTCACTTAGACAATTATTGTGATTTAACAGGTCAATAATGATATTAAAACAAATTTGAGCTTATCATCATCTAACAAGTTTCTCAAAATAGCAAAAAATGCTTTTTATTTAACTTAATATTAAATCGACTTAGATTGAGCGACTGTTTCTCTATCGATCTGAATCCAATATTTTTTATGAATAAGTAGTTTCAAAGAAAATTTAATCAACTTTATTTTATATGAAGCCATGCCTATACCTGTTTCTCTTTTAAGAAAAGCTTAGAAGCAAATAAACAAAAAAAAAAAAAAAGAAAACGATAATGAAGTGATTTTCCGTATTTTTTTGCATTGATGTTTTTTTTAAATTAATCTGATTTTATAACTTAACATTTTTTTAATTATTCATTTCAATAGTAAATTTCATTAACTACAACCTCCCCACCTTCTAAAATGTGCCCTTTTATTTAATAGCACTCTGTGGTTTTCAAATCTTCAATAGTCCGTTTGATTATTTTTACAATAAAACCTGTTAGTTTCAAATTGCCCTGTTTTTACATTGCGTATAATTCAATTTTTGACTTTTTCCCTAAGATAGAAAATAGTGGGCTAGAGACATCATTTTAGAACTCATATATTTCACCGTCTTATAAAGTCTTATTTGGTCAAAATTTTAATTCAATTTTTACTGAATGCAAAACGGATCATAGTGTAGGACCAATGCTTGCCAAAAATCAATAAAATAATACCAACTGCAAGCCCACTCGATTTCAACTTTCCGCATAAACATTTCTAAAGGAATATCTCAATCAAAAACACTTCCAACATCTCATTTAACGCGTGTATCTTCCGAGTGATGCAGGACAACCAAACAAATAAACAGCCACCCATTGTAACTTATCCATCAAAGTCCATGTCGAATTGGACATTCTTGTTTTCTTGGCTTTCAATGAACATCCAAAGATCAAAGCTGATTGTAGCCATAAAGTCAGCAGAATCAAAGTCAGGCCAGGAGCAAAAGGCATTGAACCAGCTTCCAAATTGGCACGTGAGAAGCACTCTCGTTTTCCATGTTCCCGTAGAAGATCGTCCATATCCACGAACGAAGACGAGTTCAAAATTTCACTTTTCACAAATTCCTTGCAACCTTTTGTTGAATGATTCCAATTTTGTGCTCTGTGTGGCAGTGGTGCAGGTTAAGAAGAACTGCTGTTGACAGTGATCAAGTAGTTGCATTGTTGTTTCATTGGACCCATACACAACATATATGCTCAGACTCGGACCCAGGTTGGCGGTTACGCTTTCTTTGAAGGTCGCCCTAGTTTCCAAATAAGGCGAGGGCCACTGATGTTGGTTTGTTTCTTTCGCGACTTTATACGACGACAAAGACTCGGGTGATGCGTATCGGAGGCAGTAAATCACTGTGCTCAGTTAGAAGAATCGTTTGTAGGCCGGGCTACTGCTGGTTTTGGCCACAATGTAATACCAATTATCCGATGGAAAACGAGAGTTGTTGTTAAATGATAGAAAGTGAACGCAACCGCGATGCTACTCAAAGAATGACAGTTGATGTGACGAGTCGGAATTTGTTAATCATGAGCACAAGATGTTATAAGGCAAATAACAACTCTTGAAAAATTATTATTTTTAATAAGAAATTATTAACTAAAGACATCTCAGACATCAATGTGGGAAATAATGTATTGCCAGGCAAAACTAACTACATACATTATGTACTTAGTGCAAAAAGAAGTACCTTTATGGATGATATTACCATGATATATTTCCCATAGTTTAGTGCACCATTTGAGGGGAGATTAATTAGAATAATTTTGAGTTTAAGTTAAAAAAAAAAAAAAATTGGCATGCAAATCTTATGTATTTATTAATCCCCGTGTTAAAATGAAATTAAAGAAAATATCAACCCGTTTATCGAATAATCGAATTTTCAAAAAAGAAATCTGAAACTTTCCTTAAAAATTTATAATTTGAAAATTTTGATACGCAAAATAGAAAATATTTCAGCTTCAAAATTAAAAAAAATTGTTTTATGGGGTGGTGTTATTATTCCTTGCTTAAAATAAATTTGTATAATGTTTAGTATCATCGCACTATTTTTAGTATACCGAAATACAATTTATTAATTTGTTCCTTATACGAACCAGTTTATGAAAAAAATACAGTTTTTTACTGTTTCTTAGCATTTGTATGGCAGGGATCTACCTACATTTTTTTATAATACTAAAATATTTGTTCGAATATGTATTCTAAAATGTATTAGAAACACTTATGTAAGTACTCGTATTAAATAAATCGAAATATATTAAGTTTAAAAAGAATTGGATATTTTATAAAAATAAAAAAAAAAATGTTTTGAAAATGTTGGTGGGCAATTACTTCTCTTTATATTTTTTAGAAGCTCCTGCAGGTAAACACAAATTATTAAAATCAGTCAAACTTAAAAAAAAAGTCACAAGAGTGGTTCTTTGCTAGGTACTACTAATAACTACTTTTTGAAAAATAGTTCCCACCCAAAGGTAGCTTTTACCGATATCGTTATTTTTGGTTCTAAGCCAACAAATTGAAAATAGGGTTGGGGAAAGACTAAAAACGCAATTGCTCAACTTACAAACAGCCTCGTCCGTCTAGACCAGTGTTTCCCAACATGGGGCCCACGCCCCCCACGGGGGTCATTTGATTTTACAATTTTCATTCTGATGTATTACAATCGTTTTAGACTCCAAAACTGAATGAGTGCAAATAAGAATAAAGATCACACTTGCGGACTCATTTCCATTCGAAAAGAGTCCGGTCTCCATATTCATTTGTCCAAACTTTCGAGACATTAAAAATTATTTCTTACTTTGATAAAAAAATAAAGCCCAAGGCTTAATTGAGCAAAAAAAAATTAAATGGGCCCCTAAGCTTCCACATATAAGGACTTTGAATCTTGTAATCATCAATGGTAAGGTAGTTACATCCTTGGAATAATAAAACCCATTTAAAGTGGAATGCTGGGCCAAAATTAATTGTTTTTTTGGCCAGAAATTACAATTAAGAAAAGAGATTTGTTTTTTTTTTATTTCTAAACGTCTCAAAATTAATCATTAGAATTTTTAAAGATGAGTTTCAGTGATAGCTATAACTGGCACCTTACTTATTCGACATTTTTGAAAAACAAAAACTATTATCGAAGCTAAAAACGAGAAATTTAGTTTCGCTATCCTTTTTGATAAGTCAGACATAACAACAACTCAAATTTTAGCAGGTTTCATTGGCTCTAAAAATGTTAAGTGACTAATACCGTTTTAAATTCAATTGTTGATCATCTTGAAAATTTAAAGGAAATGGAATTAAAGCAAAAACATTCTGATCCTGGCGATATCTCAGTAATTTTTGATCATTCAAGGTGTATAGTGAACGGGAGCGGGTCGGAATTCTGGTTTTCAAAATTTTGTTTGGTCAAAATTCTGCTTTTTTTTTTAAATTCTGTCTGGTCAAAATTCTTTTTAGCCAAATTCTGTATTTCGAGATTCTGTAAATGCGAAATTCTGTATATCAAAATTCTGTAATTCAACATTAAGTTTTTCAAAATTCTGGCTATGAAAACTATAATTCTGTCTAAAAAAGTTTCTCATTTACACAAGGCATTTTTTTATGATTCTATAGGCCCAGAGCCCACAAAAAAATTTTGAATGTGAGTGATAGCAAAAACAGAAGTAGAAGGCGTCAAAACATGAGTAAAAGTAAAAGTCCATTGCCGGTTATGGACCACAAGACTTTGATTTTGGGAATAATGGGTTTTGCCAAAAGAAGATCATTTTCAGCTTTTTAGTCGGTGACTCAAAACATCAACAATGTTTTATGTTCTTGGAAAAACTCCCGTATTTGGCTTTTTATCATCAAAAACAGACCAAAGCTCTATCTATTAAGATAGTATCTAGTCAATTTAAAATCGTTTTAATTATGTATGTATGTTCTAAATTTAGTTCCATTACAAGAAATATGTTTTTAAAAATTCTGTAAATATGTTGTAAAAAAGAAATCGTTTTTATTATTTTCAAAACTATTTCTCTTTTACATCATATTAACAAAATTTTTAAGTACAGAATTTTGAAATATAGAATTTTGGTCATGCAGAATTTTGTGCAACCAGAATTTTGAAAAACAGAATTTTGACACGCAGAATTTTGAAAGCAGAATTATGACCCTACAGAATTTCGACCCCAACCCTAAGTGAACATTTGAATTTTTTGAGTGCCAAAAATTTTATGAATATTTTGTTGGGGGGACATAAGAATTTTGGAAAAGATTTGGTGGGGCATAGCATAAAAAAAGGTTGGGAAACACTGATCTAGACGGACATAATGGTGGGACCCGCACTTTTTTCATTTTCCCTATCATCGCAGAAATCTCGAGTTCTTGAGGGTTTGGAGAGGCCTGTCAAAAGTCTTGATTTTAAAGGGACAAGGTAACATTTTTCATTCAATTATTTTAACTTAAATTTCTTTTTCTCAATTTCTGAAAAAAAAAAATGAAAAAGTGAAAATGTCACCTTTTGTCCATAAGCTCCTCAAGTCCTCATGTCTAATAATGTTAAGAAATGATTTTTTGTTTAAAATAAAATTATTTCCTGAAAATAGAAAGTTAGTTCGAAGTGACGAGGGTTTCGAAGAATGTATTCAGAGCTCTTTTTTTACTCTGCCAGACGTTGTTAGAACTACAAGCATACATATTCTCCCGGTGACTAGCAAGAACAGAAATTGTGCTCTCCACCTGCATGCCACTGCTATTAAAATTCAGCCGTTATGTTTGTAGCAATTTTCTCAGAGGCTGTTTTATAGATAATACATAACTAAAACACAATACTGGCACAATGAAAAAGATTAAAAATTGTTTCCAGAGTTTCCACAATCTTGACGAGATCTACAGAAAATTGGAGCAAAGCGAGTGGATGAGATTTAGATCTCATTCTCCTAACTGCCACAGCACCACTTCCTCGAACAACGGGTAGGTACTTTGAAACTTCAAAAAATGAAGTTATACAGTTTGCAGCTGCACTGCCCTAAAAGAATGGGAAAAGGAGCAGGAATAGATGTCAAAAATGCTACAGCTGCAAGAGTTGAACAAATTTTAACTTTCCTATTCTGTTCAGGCAGTAAGACAAGAAAATTGGGCCAATGGCCTTGGCAGTTAGAGACAACTCCTTAGGTGTAGAAGATTCATACAATTGCTCTTCGGTATTCATCGGACTCACACTCTTCGCCAGTAAAACTGGCCACGATACCAAAATCGTCAAAATCTTAACATTTCAGTATTGCCTCGGTATCGCAATTCAAAAAATGAACACCGATCTATGTAATATAAATGAATGGTCCGAACGCAATGGTCTTAAACTTAATCCGGTTAAAACTAAAGCTATTCCAATATCTAAACACCAGCCACATTTTCCTGACTTTCCTCCCATTATTTTAAATTCTTGTCAAGTTGAATATGTAAGTCATGCTAAAAATCTGGGTATAATATTCAATACTAAACTAACTTGGGATACCCACATAAATTCCATCACATCAAAAATTTATGCGTCACTGAGAGGACTATCTATAACAAAAACAATTTTACCATTGCAGGTTAAGTTAAAGCTAGTAAAAGCTCTTATAAATCCCATAATCGCATACGGCTGTGAGCTGTTTGCCAATCCTGATTCGGTATCGCTCCAAAAGCTTAAAGTTGCTGTTAATTCGGTTGCTAGATATGTTTTTAATCTACGTAGGTTTGATCATATTTCCAATGAAGCTCGTCAAATTTTTGGATGTAATTTGGATGCCTTTTTCAAATATCGATGTTGTTCCCTACTCTTTAAGATTATTCACAAGAAAGAACCTTGCTATTTGTTTGATAAAATTACTTTTTGCTCTTCTAATCGCTATATAGTACTACGACCTTCTACATACACCTGCTTGACTTCAAGCAGGCAATTTTTCACTTATGCTGTCAAGCTTTGGAATGATTTGCCCAATCATGTGAAGTCGAGAATTGAACACGGAAGATTTCTTGAACAATGCTTTGATTACCTCTCGAATCTGAGTTGAGATAACTTTCTTTCCTTTCCTTTCTTTTTCGTTAATTACTTGTTTTGGTTGCGATCTTAATGGAATTTATATACATTTATTATCATAATCAAATTCTTGCTAATTTTGATTACCTTTTTTTCATAATTAATTATATTTCTTTTATTTCTTATATCCTGTACTAGTTATAAGTTTATCTTGATGTGCAGAGTTAATTAATCAATAAATACTAAAAATACTAAAATACTATCGTATAAATCAGTATCGTCTCGGTCTCGTATAAGCAAGTCTCGTCTCGATATCGGTCTCGACTATTTTGGGTCTGGTCTCAGTCGCAAACAAGAATAAAATGCATGACCTGGTAACCTGTTATATAAATATGCGTTGTAGTTGGACTCACTTGGTATTTTTAAAAATTAATAAAATAACGAAAAACAATCTTTTTAACTGAAGTTTTAATTTGTTGACTTAAAAAATTTTAAGGCTTGTTTCACAATATCTGAGCAAAGTTTCGATAAGGTATCTGAGATATAAATTTTGTAAACCATTTTATGGCACATTTCCAAAACAAAATAAATCCAAACTAATATTTTTTTACTATAACTTTGTCTCAAAATGTATGTGTTATTAATTAGAAATAACGGTTCTGTCGGTTAAATTGGTTATTAAAAGAATGAGTTTGGTAAAGTTATTAACTACAAAAATAGGTGGAGCAGTTTCCAAGAAACCGTGACATAAGGAAAAATGGGGTGGCAGTAAATGGATTTCACTAAGTCACTTCCTCCAACTAAAAAGAAACAATTCTGGAAATGTTATCTAAATCATTGGTTTAAGAGAGACCAAGCTTAAGAAAAATGGGCGTAACAGTGGGTGGTTATACTAAAAATCATTACTAAAACTTTCTCCTTACTTATGAAAAAAAAAATATGAAAATTTTATCCAAATCGTTGGAGCCGTTTCCGAGAAACCACCTACAAGAACTGTTTGTTTGTAATAAATCAACAATTTTACTCAAAAAACGATTTTTCCTGCTCAAAATTCGCACCAAGTCTTTTTGATCAACGATCAACTTCAGTCAATTTTCTTGCAAATGCATCTGAAGTTTGGAAACACGTTCTCTGGTTTCGCAATATTTTTGTCTTTGACTCAACAAATTCATCACTGCACAAAATGCACTGAACATTATGTTTTTAGTAAACTACATTATTGAACACAGAAAAATTTGAATTTGCGTTTTCGAACGGAAGACTTTTGCAGTATGCTTTTGGAAAAATTCTGCAAACGTAATTTTGACGCAGATGATATTTTCGATAACATACCATGGTTTAATGTCATTAGGAAAGTTCTAGGAAAATAGAAACCTGAGGAATAAATTTTAAAAATGTAGAACCAATTTTTGTTTACATTTTATTGCCTTTATAAAGGGTGATTTTTTAGCTGGTTTGGTTTTGGCAACAGTGGTTTTGACAGCTGACGTGTGTTTAGTACCTTGTGTCACTGTCAAACAGCTTCAGTTTGGTTTGCAATTTAACCATGGATCGTCTTACAAATGAACAACGCTTGCAAATTATTGAATTTTACTATCAAAATTCGTGCTCGGTTCGAAATGTTCATCGCGCGCTGCTTCCATTTTATGGTCGGCATTCTCGACCTTCTGAGCAGTCTATTCGGAAGATTGTGACCAAATTTCGCACCAAATTTACTTTGTTGGACATTAAACCACCAACACGTTTACGTACTGTGCGTAGTGAAGAAAATATTGCGGCCGTATCAGCTAGTGTGACAGAAGACCGCGAAATGTCGATTCGGGGCCGTTCCCAGCAGTTAGGCCTTTGTTACAGCACTACGTGGAAAATTTTGCGGAAGGATTTGGGCGTAAAGCCTTTTAAGATACAGCTGGTGCAAGAACTAAAGCCAGCCGACCTACCACAACGCCGAATTTTTGGTGAATGGGCTCTTGGAAAGCTGGCCGAGGATCCGCTTTTTTATCGAAAAATTGTGTTCAGCGATGAGGCTCATTTTTGGTTGAATGGGTACGTAAATAAGCATAATTGCCGCATTTGGAGTGAAGATCAGCCAGAAGCATTGCAACAGCTACCAATGCATCCCGAAAAAGCCACTGTTTGGTGCGGTTTATGGGCCGGCGGCATTATTGGGCCATATTTCTTCAAAGATGATGCGAATCGCAGCGTTACTGTCAATGGTGAACGCTACCGAGCGATGATAACAAACTTTTTTTTGCCCGAAATGGAAGTTCTTGACTTGCATGATATGTGGTTTCAACAAGACGGTGCCACATGCCACACAGCACGCGAAACAATGGCGCAATTGCGAGGCGAGTTTGGTGAACAGTTAATTTCACGTTTCGGGCCGGTCAATTGGCCGCCTAGATCGTGCGATTTGACACCATTAGATTATTTTTTGTGGGGGTATGTCAAGGCTAATGTCTAAAGGGATAAGCCCGCTTCGATTGACGCACTGGAAGCCAACATCCATGCATTCATTCGTGAGATACCGGCCGATATGTTCGAAAGAGTATGCCAAAATTGGACTCAGCGGATGGGCTACCTGAGACGCAGCCGCGGTCAACATTTGCATGAAATTATCTTTAAACATTAAATTGCAAGGTTCAAACAATCGATTCAAATAAATATTTCATTCATTTTTTCGAATTTTTTTTGTTTTTTTAAAGTTCTAAACCTCTTAAAAAATCACCCGTTATTTTATGCTTCGTTCGTTCTTGCCCAGGGGGTGGGGCAGTTGCACCCATTGGCCCAATTCGTATTCAAGCTTGTCTTCTTATATGTATCTTGTTTATTTCTAACTATTTAATACAAATTTCTTGTGAATATTAAAACGGGTTTTTAATTTTACTTACACATCCATCAAAGAAAAATTATTTTCATTTAAGCGACATTGAAGCGTATTTGTCCACATTGTGTTTTTAAATTGTTAGAAATACAAAACCAACGGTACGAAATCCCGTAAACAAAAATCTCAAATGGACGAAATCTCGCATCTTTTAAAATTTTTCGAAAATAGAAATCTGGTGAATTATAATAATTTATTTCCATAAATTCAATATGCTCAAGAAATGAGACAGAAGCTTTTTTGTTTTAAGCATACTATATCATAATTGTTCGTGGATTTTTGTCATTCGCGGAAGAAGCTCGAAAAAAGTATCAATATCCACGAACTTCAAATGATAATGAACATCAGGTACACAAATTTAAGTTTTTAGAATGTATAGAATTTATTAGTATTTATTTGTAAATATATATTTATATAACATTGTTTCAAATATTACAATTTGATTTTTTTTTAATATTTTGGAATTACCTCCTACATTTTTTTTTGTTGCCTTAAATAATTGTTTTTGTTTTTTATAATACTTAAATAATACACAGTAAATTTTAATTAATAAAATACAAAAAAAATTAAGGTGAAGCGTGTTGATGAATTTTTATTATAGAAAAATATTGTTTGATACTCGCTTTTTTGTGAGTGAGTTTTTTTTTTTGTATAAGTTTTGTATAACAGATATTTAAATTGTGATCGTATATAGAAACTATTTTTTTTTTATTTTGTTTAATCTTGAGGTTGTTGTAGAAAAATAATATTTTTTTCTTTATTTGTGTAAATGTTAAGAAAAATTAAATTTTTTTAAAAAAATATACAAACTATACTACAAAAATGACTTAAATCTAATATCGTAAATATTTCCACTACATGCTACAATGGCTTTTTTTCATTTATAAACAACAAAAAATTAAATAAAATAAAATAAAAAACAAAACAAAAATAAAATATAGTGAAAAAAAATTAAAAATAATATTTAACATAACTAATGAAATTCACTTAAAATGTAATATGTTTTTTTTTCGTATAAGAGAATTACGTACTGGGAATTAAATTAAAATATCTTTTAAATTTGAATTACAACACTTACACAAAGCTAATTGAATGTGAATAAGATTTTATATAATAATAATTAAATAACGGCAGCAGTTGGATATTTAGCATCGGAGGGGACAGTGGGTATGGTGTTGCAAGGTTGGTTTTTCTCTGGGTATATAAAATTTACAAATGGACGGTAACCGAACTGTCTAAGTAGGGATGATCCTGCTCAGGGCTGCTAAGCTCTTGATTTCGACGAGGGAAATCGGTGTGAGCCGATGAGGATGATGACGATGATGTGTTGCTGGGTTTTCGCATTAGAGGCCATGCTGGTTCGTGTGATTCATTGTCCGGCGTCATTGAGATGTCGGACATTATTCCACTTTCTATAAAAATTAAAAAATGTTAACATTTTTTTTTTTAAATTATTCAAATTTAAACATTTATTCAAACTCACCCATGGACAGCTGACTTATAAGTGTAGTTGAGCGCTTGTGATTGCCTCGAACTTTTCCGCTTATAACAAGAGTCTGTGTTTCATTGATCAGCTCTAACCCGCCTACTGGATTCTTGCCACTGTTACTTCCACCAGAACCATTGCTTATCGAAGAACCACTTGTTCCAGATGACATTGAACTTTCGGATATCAAAGAATTTGGTCGACGTGGAGCCTTGCTGTTCTCCGACATGCTTCCTACAAATGAGTTTCGTAGTTTCGGAGCTGGAAATGCAGTATCATAAAGATCTTCTGGCAAGCTTCCAAAAATTTGCAACTCACCTTTTCCCAGTTGATTTATTGTAATCGATCGATCACTGATCTGATTGTTGCTTGGACGTATATCCAAGCAAGGCTTACTACCTATGCCCATTGAAGACATTTCGGCAAGGCGAATTTCTAAAAAATCATCAATTTAACTGTTTCGCTGATATTTTTCCATTTATTTCTGAAAATCTTACCTCGATTTCGTTTCGCCTGTTTCCATAACAGCTTCGAAACTTCTTCTGTCCAAGCATTTTTGATATCTTCTGACATACTTTGCAAAGTCCATGTATCTTCGGGTTTACGTTTTCGAAACCAAATTTCGAATTTTGTCGACGAATCACCTGTGTGTGCTGTCAAACCAATATCTGAAGTTTTTATACTGTTTTTGTAAATATAAATATCCAAATTCTAAAAGAAAAAAAAAAATTACTTCTTGAAATAAATTAGTGCATGTTTTTTTTTGAACTTACTTTATGATCTGGGAATCTTCGAGCTTTGCTAAATAAAACCAAATCTTCAAAGAGAAAAACTTGTCGGAGTGATTTTTTTCCACCTCGTCCTTGCCAAACGAGAAATTCATTTTGACGCAAGAGTCGACCTTGTTCTTTGACATTAACATCACAATCACGTAGCGAATCCATGGCAAGTAAATCGTTTCCATGTCTTAATTGAAATTTTACCATTTCTTCGGCACGATGAAGTTCTTCAACGTCAGCTGCGATTTCATGAAGTGCAGAACCCTAGAAGGAAAATGATTTTTTTTTAAAAAAGTGTACTTTTTTGAATTTTAATAGGTATTGGATATTTGAACTTTTAATTTAGTTTAAGGTCTGAATATTCATTTTACATTCATATTCCTAATATGTTCATTAAGTATACGAATATTAATGGTTTGAGAGCCATTTAAGAATTTCGAGTGGATTGTTAGATGAAAAACCGCTATTTTCGATTTTTTTTTTGGAAAAAATATTGTGCTGGATGTGCCTGAAAAAAAATCGTATACTAATTATGCCAGCCTATGATTTCACCAAATTTTTCGATTATAAAATTGGAATTTTAGTTATTATTTTTTTAATTTTTTAAGTTTCTTAAAGAAGACAAAAAAAAAAATTCAAAAAATTTCATTTCATAAAATATTTTCCAAAATTATTTTCAAAAACCACTTTATTTAAAAAGGAAATATAAAAATAAAATAAATAAATTTGGTGGCACAACAGCTCGTGGAGAACCAAGGCCTAGTGACTTACAACTCTCAACCATTCCTGTGTGCGTATTTTTGGCAGGAATGGAGGGGATCTACAATTTTTTGCCAAGTCCGAACGGCTAGATGAGAAGCACTTATTCATGACAAGTTTACTCTTGGAGGATTTGTCAGTTCCTCGCAAGAGGCAGTACCTCGCGAAAAAAACATTTCTGTTTTTAGGTGGCAGCGGCTGGGAATCGAACCCAGACCTTTGGCATGACAGTCCTACGCACTAACCATCATGCCACGAGGTACTACAAAAAAATTAAAGAATTAAACTTTTGTTTTAAGGAAAAGCTATTGCGTGGCGTCTTTCCGCTATTTTTATTAATATTGTCTTATTCGATAATTTTTTTTTAGAAAATAGTTCCTTCCGCTTAAACTTAAACTTGAGGAAATCAAATGCTTGAAAATTAAAAGCTTTTAAAAATATTAAGAATTTGTGTTTCGAAATCGTTTTAGCTGTTTTTGTAAGCACCGTTATTTTTGGATCTAAAAAAGGGTTCGAAAAGACCCTAACTCGCACAAGAGTGTCAACTTTACGCTCAGTGCGGCACAAAAAGGATAAAAGATTGCACTTACTTAAATTAAGGTAGTGATATTTGCTTAGGAAAATTCAGTAAAATACTTTTTTAACTGAGAATACATTTTTTGTTTTTAAATTTTGTAAACAACTTGCGAAGCTTTTTAAAACCACAAGCACAAACCTATTTCAACTCGATACATAAAGGTCAAATAAGGTTTCAAGCTTTTTTTTCTAAAAATATAACTTTTTGTCTTATAAATTCACAAAAGTTTCACAGAAGTATTAACACTTTTCGACAAATATTCTAGCTGCAGCTCTAGTCTCAAGTAATGAAAAATTAACTTCAAATTTAAGAAAATTAAAAGAAAACAAACAGAGGCCTCAAAAGGACATGGTGTTTCTTTTTGAAAAACAAAAGTAATCTTTAATTGAAAGTTTGAAAAAAATTGCTTTTGCTGTCCATAATAAAAAAAAGGTTCATACTACACTTATGTACTCTTGCTTAGGTCACTAAGAATTTGTGTTTTGCCAGACGAGCTTAGATTTAAAAGTTGAATCATGTAGGCATTTTGGAAAAAAAAAAATTGAATAAAAATGAGTTATTAATACAGTAGACTCTCGATTTAGTGAATCTCGAAATAGTGAAATCCACAATAGTGAATAGAAAAAATATTTAAAAACAAGTATTTTTTGTATAAAAAGCATTTAACATTGATTGAGGAGACTGAGGAATTTGTTTTAAACCTAATTGAAAGCTTTTCTGACACTTAAATAAATGTTAAAACATTTACATCGAGCAAAATGTGCATTCAGGATTAAAACCATCTATAGAAAACCTTTTGATACTCCCCATTCGAAAAAGTGGACTATCTTGTAAGATTGAACACGCCTGGTTTTTATTAGTTCACTATATCAAGTGTCTACTGTAATACCCTTTTCATTAACTTAAGATTCACGAAGGTACCTATTTGATTTTGATTTGAAGTGTGTTGATTTTGGTAAATATTTTAAGCATTATACAAAACAATATGGCAAACCTTGAACTGCAAAAAATTTAAAATTTGACTAATATTTTTCATTAAATTGGTCATAAATGAATTATACACCCAGTTTGAGAAAGTTACCAAACTACCATTTATTAAACCATTTAAAATTTTATAATCAGCATCGACTGAGCGACTATTTCCCGGTCGATCTAAATCAAAAACAAAAAGAAATTCAACTTCATATCTTAATTTTATATGCCACAATGCCTATTTCTATCTCTGCTGGTAAAAAGTTATAGATATAAACAAAAAAAACTTTTAAACTTTTTTTTTTTTAATTTGAAAATTTTCAGGTAAATGTCATTCTTTACAAAAAATATAAAAGTATAATATGCAAAAAACGAAAAAGGGTACTTATGACCTCCCTCTCTCCACCAAAATGCGCCCTCTAATTTCATAGCACAGAGCGGTTTTTCATCTTCAATGACCCATTCAATAATTTCTACAATAAAACCCAAGAACGTTTTAGTTCCTTATTGCCCTATTTTTCTAGGACACATCAATAGCTTAGTTAACTAAGCAGAATAATGTCCTTTTTAATGATTTTTTTTGTATCCCTCATGAATCATTTTTATTTTTAATTCTATTTTTTAAACTTACCTCAACTGAACTGCAAGCTTTGACAAGCTGCTGTAGCAAAAGTGCATATTTACCCATTCTTTGCACAGGTTTTAGAAGATATGAAGCCAAGTCCATTTTATCATTGAGCTCCATCTGTTTCGACTGCAAAAAATCTCAATCTCAATCTTACTTTCTTTTTTTTTGTCCCCCAATTCCTATATCATACCTTAAAAAATGTCGTTCCGTATTCGCTCATAAGCGTATCACTTTTTGGTTTATTCTTATTGTACAAAGCATACAAATAAAATTTCGATTCATTCTCCAAGAAAGCAGCACCCACTTTCAGTGGATTGCATTCATATCGTTCCAATTCGGCCAGAAAATGTGGCTGATGAAATTCGAAAATCTTTTCGATATTTCCAAAAATGACATTTCTCTGACCACGCAATGGTTGTGGTAGATTTTCTCGCAGCAACTCATCGACATAGTTTTCGATGACGTAGTAAAGTGATCGAACATAATCACGCTCGGTGCCGATCATTTCTCGCATTATTAACAGAAGTCTCCTGTGAGGATGGTATATTTGATGAAAACTTTAGTCATAAAAGGAGAGAAAAATAAACTTACTTTTGAACCTTTGGATCAAGACCACTGAGTTCTTCAATTCTAGGCAGATCTATGTTAGATGCATGACACTGAAGATGTGAATTGGCTTCCATGGGCGAGTGAATATCCAAGAACTGCTTCGAGCTTCTTCCATAGCAATCGTCATCGAGCTCATCACTGAAAATATAAAATACTGTTGAAAGTATCACACTTTTTTCCAAAATTATATTTCAACTCACCTTTTGTCACACATCTGGCCAGCTTCGTTGAGACTCTGGCACGAGCATACCCGAGCCAACTTTGGATTGCCCTCACATCGATCACATCCACCCAAGCCGGAATCGGCGATCTTCGAGTGTTCCTCTTCATCTTCATCGCCTGGCTGATCATCTCTTGAGGATTCTTCCCTCCAGCAATGGCACAAACTATCATTGTTGTTCGATGACGAATTATTCATCTTGTCTGGAGTACTGGTCACCATCGTATTAGAGTTCTTTGGTTTCACTCGATTAGAGTAGGACTTCAGTGTCACTGCATGACACTTCTCAACCAGTGATGGTTCACCCAATTTCGCTGAGAGCCGTTGCATCTCGTGTTGCATATCTTCCTCCTTGCTGTGCAAGTTGAGCAAATGATGCAGACGTGAAGCATCTTCGATACGTTCACGTGTTTGTTCCAATTTGACACTAAAGCTATCCAAAGATGATTTCAATTGTGTGGCCGACTCTTTGAGTGGTTCCATATCGATGGCGGCATCATAAAGGTCACTACCCTTTGCCAAATGTTTCTACAAAAAAAAAAAAATAAAGAAAAGTTTTAAATTCACCAATTTCGAATTTTCGACTTTACATAACAAGAGACACCCACAACCCTTGTAAGAGTATCTCTCACTGTCAATATTTCATAAGAAACATAGTTTTGACTTACCATTGAGATGAAGTAGTATTTTTCAAATTCCTGTTCATGCTCCTTGATGGCTACTTCACAGCCCAGCTGTAGACCAGTGAATTTAATCAGATTCTCCTGTCCATCGGCTTGCATCCAGGATTTCACCTGAAACAAAAAAAAAAAAAACACAAAAAAGGTGAGATCAAAAGTAACAATAGAAGAGTAGGTAAAACAACAGACACCAAAAAAGCGGGTTTTTTTAATTAACGGCTAATAACTTTATGTCTATGTCTTGTCTGCCTGCGTTTTTCATATACAAAGATGGCAACATTGTGGCTACCGGCATTGAGGCACTTCTAGCTGGTTGTGCTCTGAATTTGGAGGAGCCATTTATGGTCAATCAGAAAGATAGCGCTGAGTCTTCGGATAGCGTTAACTAGCCCATACACTACGAGTATAAGATATAGTTTTTTTTTATACGAGTGTAAACTCTCATAAAGGAGTTCCAATGATGTACCTATACTCTTTGAGTCTATGACTACTGCAGCACCATTCTGCAGTACTGCACATTATTTTCGTCTTTGGTAGTATGGCAGACAATAAAACGTGCAATTGAAGTTGAAAACGTTGAAAGTTATGTGCGACATAAGGCTACCGTCCATATCCGCTGTAATCGGATAATGACTGTTTTCGTGAGATGTAATAAAATTCCAATCGGAAATAGTTTAAAATTTATAATTAATTGAGAAAATTGTTTATGTTTATGGGATGCGAAAGATATTTCTTTTTTTTTCTGTCTTCTATATTTTAAAATAAATTGATTGGACGTGAAGTATGGTCATTTGATTTTTTTGCTTTTTTGTATTGAAGTTTCATTATTTTGTAGTATTGCTCAAGATAGAGTAGAGAATATAGAGCAATGTTCACGTACAAACATGTTGAATGTTTAGATTCATGTTGTGATGAGAAAGTTGATACAGATAAACGCATTTCTCTGATGATCAGATATGATGATTAAAAAGATTACAATCTATCTTAACAAATAATTTTATAATTTGAAGCCAAATTTGTACACAGGTTGAGTGTATCGAAAGACAATGTTCGTCAGCGACGTGGATATACACGCAGCGACCACATAGGTACCTATGACATTTTAAAACAAGACAGAGATGTCAAACTTTTCAACGTGAAACCTTATATACCTATTTAAATATAATAAGTTTTCAAACTTAGAAAACCAGAAATGAAAACCTTCCAAAAACTTCTTTCGTCCAAGGAAATTTTTTATAAAATAATGGCTTTCATGTGAATTGTTACATTAGGCATACATATTTCGACATTTTTGATTCTTCCAAAAATGAGCCCCATAACTAAAAGTTATTTTCTTGTTGAATTTTGCTAGGAACCTTTCTTGAATTTTATGAGTAGTTTGACACTACAACCATTTTTCACAGGTAATACGAGTAATTTTATCTGCCCAGAACGAATTGTATCAAAATTCTTTGAAGAATTTTTAAAACAAAAAAGTTCGTATAACTTGTACCAACGAAAAGTATCTAAATACTGTTACTTTTTGTTCAAATCAAAGATTAAATCTTGCACTTAATTTTTTTTTGTAATTCTCTTGAGGAGAAATAGAAATTTTTGTCAGCTCTAAAAATAACTGTTACTTGCCATAGAATCGTTAATGAAAAGCAGATTTTTCTCAAATACAGCTCTTACGATTTTGATAGACAAAAATCAGTGGATTATTCTAGGTATGGTATACTTTCATGTAAGAAAAACGTACTTAAACAATTATTTATTTATTTCTTTAACATCAATTAGAGATCATTACATCTTCAATTAGACTAGCGAAATATAAACATAGTTATTAACCGAACCTTATTAATGGTTCAATGGTCTTTAATAAATATTTGTATGCAAAAGCTCCTTTAAAATATCAATAATATTGCATATCAAAATTTTGAAAACAAATTAGTTTCGAGTTTTTGAAAGTTCAATATTTCAAAAATGGTTGTAATTAAAAACAAACTACACACTTGGGTCACACGAACTTGCTTTTATGTTCAAGGCGGTAAGAGTTTAAGAAAATTATATGAAAAGACATGGAAATTATGATAGAAAAATGTTTAAAAGCATAAATTACGATATTCAAATTAGCTAAAAAAAATTTTTTTTGAGAAATTGATATGAAAAAAAGAACCTCATCTCAATTCTTTATTGAATTACAAAAAAAAAAAAAATTTATCTCATTGGAGCGGTTTTCTTAAAAATTAATTTTGTACATATAAAATTTGTGTAAAACATTTTTAAGGAAAACTTTTGGTATGCAAATCTTAGGTACTTATTAATGTGCGTATAAAAATTAAATTTAAAAAAAAATTGCTAACCCATTTTTGAAATATCGAATTTTCAAAAAAAAAATTTTTTTTAATTCAAAACAATTTTTTTTGGAAAATTTTGATCTGAAATAATATTTAACCCTATCTGAATTTTATATATAAAAAAGTTCAGCCAATAATTAGAACATTAAAAATGAAAAAAACATGCTTTATGATAGCAACTACTAATTTTCGCTAGGTGCAAAATTGTATAATTTTTTGTAATAGATCCTATTAATTTAGGAATACGGAAAAAGTTTAATCAAATTCGAAGTATTCGGTTTTGAGAAAAAAAATATTTTCCTTTCCGGTTTTTCAACTTTTGCGTGAAAGGTACCGTTATTTTTTCATATATGTAAAATATTTTCTAAAAATATTTTAGAGAGTACTAAAAAACTCTTTAATATCGAGTTTCAAGAAAATCGATCATATCGTTTTCGAAATATTTGATTTTCCAAAAAAAAAATTGAAAAATTTTTAAAAAATCAAAATATTTTTTTTTTAAATTTAAGTAAACAAGAATTTAATATTTTTTGGAATCCTCGGCATTAAAACAATTATTGAAATCAGTCATACCGTTTTGAAGAAAATCGAAAATTAAAAAATGGTTCCTTGGGAGGTACCATTAGTAACCATTTTTTGAAAAATGGGGTTTCACTTTATTGCAAAAAAAGTTGTCGAGCCATTTTTGAGAAAAAACACGATTATGTAAAATTGTTTAAAAAAAAAAAAATTGTATGGCAGATACCGTTATTTTTGTTTCCAAGAAAAAAAAAAGAAAAAAACCTGTGTGCATAGTCACTAAAAATCACTATATGTACCATGTTTCAAGAAAATTGACCGGGCTGTAGAGGAACAGACAGACACAGAACTGTGCCACCAACTTTTTTGGTGTTCTCTTTCATCGTAATGTCATGTTTGATTGTTATCTCAAATTTTTTTTTCACGAAACCGAAACTTTCCTAATAAATATGTAGAACCTAACATAAGTAAAATTATCATACAATTTTTTTTTAAGTGTTATATAAATTTTAAATATAAAAAATTAGTTTTAAAGAAAACTGCTCCAACGATTTTAAATTTTTGTTTACATACATTTATATTTTTCTCCAGTAATCAAATAGCATACTTGGTTATGAGCTCTAATAAGCTATTTACAAGTTGTGTATGTGTATACAACTAAAATAACAATGTCATGATTTTCATACTTTTATATTTTCTTTCTATAACTAATTGAATACATTAAAAGTCCAGAAGTTCATGCGATTCAGTCATGCATTTTATTTTTTAATAAAATCATGCGGAACCATAGTGGTTTAAAAATTATGAGGACTTGAAAATTATGAGGGGAAAATGTAAAGAAGCATATAAGCAAATTCACTAAAACTCGAGTTTTAAGGTGAAAAAATGCACCTTAAATCGAAATTCTCGATCAATTATTGAATTATTATTAAATCATTTTAAGCACATGTAAATTAAGTAATGAGAGTATAAAAATACAATTTCTAAAAAACTAATCAATCCATTTTTAAAACAGAATAAAATACTAAACTTTTTGAAAAACTCAATTTTTTTTAGAATTTTGTATTTACATAATCAATTTAAATCCACCAGTAAAGAGACAATTTAAAATAAAAAAAGATCTTTGGGAGGTACATTAGTCATAATATAGTTTAACATAATAAGTAAAAATATTTAAGATATTTTGTAGTAGATTGCACCAGTTCTAACATACCGAAAAAATTGTATCTAAATAACAGGAGTCGCTTTAAATAAAAATTAGATTTTCCTCAAATTGAGTTTTCAATAAAACATTGGGGATTTTTTTCCGAAATGTTGGTATTATATTTTTTGGAGGCTTCTCTATAAACAAAAAATATTTATTAGAATCAGGTACCTAGTGTATAAGCTTTCAGAAAAATCGATAATCAGAAAAATGTTTCTTTGGGAGGAACCATTAATAACCATTTTGAAAAACGGTTTTTCACCCAAAGTTAATTATTTGTTTTTTAAGACAAGTTTTGGGTCCGTTTTTAAGAAAAAATCGATTAAGGGGATTCCAAAAGTTCCAACTAAAACTTGAAGGTTTTTAATTTCTAATAAAACACGAAAATGTTTGTTTAATCGATTTGATCTTTTTCAAAGAAAATCAATTTTCTGACTGTTAAATCTACTAAAAGTTGGAAATATTTGAAAATAACGACATTTTATTGAAAAAAAACTTTAAAAATTTGTTATTCCTAACAAAATTTTATTTTTTGAGTTCATTTTGCTTAGTGAATTAGTTTATTAAAGTATTTGCGTCATTATCGTTTGGTTATTTTCATATCAATTAAAAACATAATCGAAAAATAGAATATTTGAAAATTTCCAAAAGCAAATATTTAAAAAACAAAGATGAAATCAAAAAATCAGCCTTGAACAAATTAAAGCCCTAGTCGTTACTTTTAGCATGATATACATATCATATAGTAAACCCCTCTCTTGTTTCTACGGAAGTTAAGAATTCATTTAGCAGTCTTAAATAATCCTTACCAGAACTGTTATTGTATTTTTGAAATAAGAAACACAAAATTTAAAATCAAAAATGTAGCTTGAACATTTTTATCCCGAAATGACATTCTTTGACATGCAATTAAATTTTTTTACAGTAAATGGTACCGTGGCTAAAATTCTTAAAAGGTCTGCTGAAAAAAAAAATTGTAGGTCCCAAGTTTGAAGAAAATCGATTCAGTCAATTAGGTTCTAGCTCAACAGACAGATAGATAAACAGACAGATGAAATAATTGTAAGACCCTATTTTTTGATCATCTCCATCATTGTTATAACATGTTTGATCAAAATCTCAAGTTTTAACTTTTTTAACGAATAGTTCCCATATTGTATAGTATCTCCCTACCTATCTTGCCAGTTCTAGAAGCGACTGCAAGCGGCTAAGCCAGGACCCTATGGCTCAAAAAACATCAATAAAGTAATTAATAGCAGCCACCAATCCCAGAAACTATTATCAGCAAACAACATTAAAGCAACATCAACATACAAAATAGTGGAAACATTTCTCAATTACTTCGAAAGAAACTTCACACCGAACCCAGCTGCTGATCCGGCTTGAACAAAGAACAAAGTGGGGGCATCCGTTTTGAAGACTCTGCAGCCTAGCCTTCCACGTGCAGTTATAATCTTTCTCATAATCAATTTAAATAACTACATGCATCAATAACGGTTACTTTCCTCATAAGTGAAAAACAGTGAAGAAAGTGTCAATCCCAAAGAAAGGAGCTTCCAACTTGGTGTCCAAGTCCAACACAGGCATGCATCACTTCTCATCAACATCAGCAAAATAATGGAGGATTTATCAATTCGGAACCCTTAGTGGTTCTGCAGTGAAAAAGTGCTCATACCTGACATGTGCTGCTAAAGTTCGATCAAAGATGGAACCAGGGCCTCTTGTCCCAACTTAGGCAACATAAACGTCTACGTTACTTGCTAATAGGAGAAGCCCACATCAACAGACTCCTTGAAATCAAGAGGAAATGTGGTAGCACAACCAAATGCATAAGCATTGTTCTGAAATTCCAAAACTGTATAGCTGCCAAATGGAACGTTAAGTACCTGGGAGTGCACTTTAATGAGTTCTTTAGATTCTTCAGCATACTCGCTAGAAGTTTGCTCAAAATAGCCAGCTTTATCTTCTAGACCCTCTGATGAGAAGAAAAGCTGCACTTAGTCAAGAGAAACAATTATTGATGTATAATCTCCAAAACAGCCATGAAGGAAACTTAAGTATTAGAAAGGATATTGTTCAGAATAAGCACTGGAGTACACTTCAACCAGCAGCGTCAGAAACACTACAGGAACGAACATCTATTCACAGAAGCAAGCAAAGGTCGTCTGATACCTACTGTTTTCTGCAAAGAAGCTAGTACTAAAAAACAATTATTACCCAAATGAAAACCCGATCCAAGGCACCCCAGTGAGATAGGAAACCTGGGTGACAATATAATAATATATATATATAATATATTTATGTAGTAAAATTTCAAATGTTGATGTTTAAATTTTTTTTTAATATTTATATTGGTCAGATAAGAAAAATAAGATCTCAAAGAACAAATCAATAAAAGACTTTCGTTTCTATTCTGTTTAAACTTTTCTGTCAATACAAAATAAATGATTCTCATAAAATTTTCTCAAAACAAAGAAATAGTATTAAATTTCATTGATCTACCAAGAGACCACTTCTACTTTCTATGAAAAAAAAAGAGTTTTTTTAAAAAGAAAAGCTCAATTCAAAGACAACAATACCTTCTACTGCAATAAATTACACCCACGTGTTTTTTTCTCTTTTTATAGAAAAACCAATATTTTAACTTGATCCACGGTTTTCAAACCCCTGTTTGTTATTAAATAGATACTTTTGACAAAGCCATCACCTATTGTGTGTGATTCTAATCATGAAGACAATAATTTGTGATGACTTTATTTCAAAAAAAAAACTCCGAACCAAGCCTCTAAAGATGATGCAAATCTGATATGCATACCTTACCCATAGAGCACCAAGTCAAAATGCACAACTTTATCTCAAAAAAAAAGAAAGAAGAAAGTAATCTTCACTCGTATGGCAATGAAGATTCCTGAAAAAACTCAATAAAGCAAATATAAAGATGATTGCCCATCTTAAAGAAGAAGCGAAGATAAAGTTGAGAGAAAAAAAAAAAAACGTTTTCACTTTCGTGTTCTAATTTAAAGATGAAGGTCAGTGCACTGGTTCTCATCACATTCAATTTGGCTTAACGAATAATTAATTTTATAACGTCCGTCGTCGTCGTCGTCATATTAAAACATCAGATACAATCAATTTAATAAAGAAATAAAAAACCCACAGATCAAGACTTTTTTTTTAGAAATTACACCTTCCATCGGATGCTGAGCCATAAAGAGATTACACGAGTGATGATGTGTATATGATGCTCTTAAAATATTAAGCGGTAAACAGAGATTTCCATTTAATAACACCACTAGTGATAGCGAAGCAAGCTAAATGTGTACAATTCAATTCAGTTTTTATTGTTGTTTTTAATGTTTGCTTTGATCGGGAGTTATAGGTATAATTTATTGAAAATACACAAATAATTGCAGTAGTTGATCATGCATATAGAAAAGTTTGGATTTGGAATCACAACGCACATACTCACTACTTCTTGTATCTAAATCTCCATCATTGCCACCATTACCATCATTACCACCATCAGCACTACCACTACCACCGCCATTACCCTTCTTTGAATTGTAGCTGGACATTTTGAAGTTAATTGCTTAATTTATGCAAACACAGATTGTCGATCATTTTTAATTTGTTTGGCCAATCCACATTGAACAGCCACCGACCACGATGTGCTTTTAACCGATCGCACCTCTAATTGGAACTGTAATAGCTAGAGACTGCTGTTGCTTCTGGTGGCAAAATGTATCATCCAGTGACGGATTTGTTAGGACCAAAAGACAAAATAGGAAAAATCTGGGTATTTCTTCCTTAATAAATTTTGAGAAAAGAGTTACGATAAGGTCTTGCTTCAGTTCTACAAAATATTGAAAACTAATATTTCATAAAAAAAAATTTAAATAAAAAGAAAAGCCCCTGAAAATGTTGCTCTTCTTCGAAAAATTGAAACTTTTCCACTGATCCATGGACTTCTTCGACCTTCATATATTGAAAAAACAGCTAAATTCCCCTGGGAAATAACGGGTGATTTTTTAGCTGGTTTGGTTTTGGCAACACTGGTTTTGACAGCTGACGTGTGTTTAGTACCTTGTGTCACTGTCAAACAGCTCCAGTTTGGTTTAACCATGGATCGTCTTACAAATGAACAACGCTTGCAAATTATTGAATTTTACTATCAAAATTCGTGCTCGGTTCGAAATGTTCATAGCGCGCTGCTTCCATTTTATGGTCGGCATTCTCGACCTTCTGAGCAGTCTATTCGGAAGATTGTGACCAAATTTCGCACCAAATTTACTTTGTTGGACATTAAACCACCAACACGTTTACGTACTGTGCGTAGTGAAGAAAATATTGCGGCCGTATCAGCTAGTGTGACAGAAGACCGCGAAATGTCGATTCGGCGCCGTTCCCAGCAGTTAGGCCTTTGTTACAGCACTACGTGGAAAATTTTGCGGAAGGATTTGGGCGTAAAGCCTTTTAAGATACAGCTGGTGCAAGAACTAAGGCCAGCCGACCTACCACAACGCCGAATTTTTGGTGAATGGGCTCTTGGAAAGCTGGCCGAGGATCCGCTTTTTTATCGAAAAATTGTGTTCAGCGATGAGGCTCATTTTTGGTTGAATGGGTACGTAAATAAGCATAATTGCCGCATTTGGAGTGAAGATCAGCCAGAAGCATTGCAACAGCAACCAATGCATCCCGAAAAAGCCACTGTTTGGTGCGGTTTATGGGCCGGCGGCATTATTGGGCCATATTTCTTCAAAGATGATGCGAATCGCAGCGTTACTGTCAATGGTGAACGCTACCGAGCGATGATAACAAACTTTTTTTTCCCCGAAATGGAAGTTCTTGACTTGCATGATATGTGGTTTCAACAAGACGGTGCCACATGCCACACAGCACGCGAAACAATGGCGCAATTGCGAGGCGAGTTTGGTGAACAGTTAATTTCACGTTTCGGGCCGGTCAATTGGCCGCCTAGATCGTGCGATTTGACACCATTAGATTATTTTTTGTGGGGGTATGTCAAGGCTAATGTCTATAGGGACAAGCCCGCTTCGATTGACGCACTGGAAGCCAACATCCATGCATTCATTCGTGAGATACCGGCCGATATGTGTGAAAGAGTATGCCAAAAATGGACTCAGCGTATGGGCTACCTGAGACGCAGCCGCGGTCAACATTTGCATGAAATTATCTTTAAACATTAAATTGCAAGATTCAAACTATCAATTCAAATAAATATTTCATTCATTTTTTCGAATTTTTTGTTTTTTTTTTTAAAGTTCTAAACCTCTTAAAAAATCACCCGTTACATATATTCCCCATAGCCACAAATTCTGAGGAAAACTTTCGACTGTAATTCACGTTCTCAATTTTCGAAGGAGGGAAAATTTCCCAGGAAAAAATCAATTCCCTAAATTGTTCACAAGGAGACCGAATGTTTGAAAATGTGGACTGCACATTTATCCTCTTTTACCCTATTCAAAATTCGATCTAAATGAGACATCATACTGTTAAGCGCCTTATTTACTTATATTTTTTTTCATTTGGAACCAATTTGAAATTCAGTTCGTTTAAATTTCTGAAAAGTTTTAAATAGCTAAAGGCCTCACACATTTACAGTCTAATCCGTCCATGTGGATAACTTTGATCTCTGATAACAACAAATCTTTTTGTATCTGCATCTGAAATTAACATTTTGTTTTTTGTTCAATTTTAGTTTAAAGTTTTCGGATTGAATTGCATGATTATTTCCGTCTTGTTGAGATCGGAGATCGAACAAAATAATTATGACGATTGTTGACCACTTTTTAGTCTTAAGCGATGGTTGCGGGAAGCGGTGCGGTGACGACATTGTGCTGTGCGGAACAGAAACGATCATTGATAGCAAAAAAAGAGTAAACATAATTTGCTGGTATTATTAGTTTATATGTGTATACATTCTCTTACAGGGAAAGTCTATACAATTTTAATTGATAAGAATTCTTCATTCAGTATCATTTTAATGCCCCAGATGCGAAAGTTTAGAAAAAAACATAAACAAATAAGATTGTTGATAGACATTGTTTTTGCATGTAATTAAACAAAATGAAATTGAATATTGACTAAATAACTGTTCTAAAAAAGTTTATTAGGTACATATTACATGCCGGCTCCACTGGGCATGAGATATGTCGATATTTTGAAATTTAAACATAAAATATAAAAAGTCAACTGACTTGAAAAAAAAAACAAGAACAAAATATGGAGTATTAAAATAATGTAAACAGAAAATGTCGAACACTGTGGATATTTTGAAGTATCGATGCAAAATTTTTGTTTCTAGATTTTGATTATTTTAAGACCAGATCCACATAACTGTGCCAATACCGATACACTCTCGCTAGGATATAATATTTTTACATAAGAATCAATGAGGGGATTGAACTGTATCAGGTATCGATGTTGTGAATATACTCATTGTTTCTTATTTAAGAATATTTTATAGAATTGAGACTTTATCGATATTGGAACTATGATGTGAATCGGGCTTAATTTGTTCAAGTTTGTAAAAAAAACGACTTAAGGGAATAAGTCACGTATCGTACCCAACCCATTTTGTGAAGGTAGAAAAACCTTGAACAAATGTGTCCACTTATGATACATAGATTATTGAACAGTGGCAGATATTAATACCACCAAGTAGGGCTGGCCACGATACCTGACAAATCTCGATATGGGTTGGTATCGGTATCAGAGATCGAAAATTACCGAGACGAAACCAGCTCCAAAGCAAATCGTACTTTTAGAACGAAATTTACCGATACTTTCGGTAGTATCGTTTGGTATCGGCAAAAAAATGTTTTTTTTTTAATATCATAATTGATTTATTACAAAACCAAATTTTTTGTAATTGTATTCTCGGGAACGGCTCTAACAGTTCGAATGACATTTTTCCACTTTTTTCTCTTTATTAAGAAGAAGGTTTAAGCAAATATTTAAATTAGAACAATCCACTTCTAATTTATTGGTTTGTTTTTGGGGTTTTAGTCAGTAATTGAAACAAGTTTTTTCTTGTATGCTTATATGACGTTTCATTCATATCTATATGGACGTCATCAGGTATAAGCCGAAAAAGATATCTATACTTGCATTGGTAATAACAACCCACATTTTGGGGAAGGTTGATTAACTTTTACTCACAACATCCTAAACAAATAATCTTCAACGCCACGAACGACCTTATCAATAGAATTTTAGTATTTCCTAAACCCTTATGTGCTTCTGTTTCTTCGGCGTGGACTGTGAAATAAGCGCTTTTGTTGCACTTGAATACTTCGAGTTATCTTTTAGGAAAAGTGTCTTGCTAACCTACCAACACATGAAATGGTTAGCATATCCAATTTATTTAGTTTGGATTTAAATTGGATTTAAGTAAGTTTTAAGTCCAACTATTAAAGCCAGATTTATTTAATCCAAAATTTAAACCTATATCCATATTATTTATTCTAAACATGCCTTAAATCGGTTTAAAATTACCTTAATTAAGATGTCAAATGTTTTTAAGTCCAGCTGTAAAATCGTTAAGCTCATCGTTAAATTCGAAATTTAAAAAAAAAAAAACTTTCATGAGGCTATATCGGGACCAAAGCTAGGTGATGGCAAAACACGCTCAATGCCAAAAACCAAGTGTAAATTTTACTGCGAGACCATAGTGATAAAACTATGATACAGATTCCTCTGTAAGTGGGATTTGCGAGACCACAGCGATACAAGCTTAATGGCCCACGATAATGAAGACTAGTTTTCAAAGACCATGACAAGAGATTAGAGAGATAACACCGAATCGTCATCTTAGTTCTTGTTTTAAACCGAGTCAGCCAACTTGATTAACAAAAACAATGCACGCAAAAAATCGCTAATTTTTGCTTCAACTCGATTTGAAATATTTTGTATTATCTAATCTTATTTTAATCTGGATTTAAGTCTTAATCTGGATTAAAAGATAGATGCAAATAATGTAATATTGCTTTGAATGCGCATATTTTGAGAACCAGGAATCATAGAAGGTTCTGGATTTCAGTTTTGGAAAGCTCTTAGAACTCCCTATCCAGTTTTTTACGTTCTACAAGGCATGGTTTCTGAAATATCGCTATCCAAAGACGTTATGGCAGATAGTTGACGGCAGAAAATCAGTTAAATCGCTTTGGATGTGGATATTTCCTCAAATAAATCATAAACAAAATTTGGGCTTCGATGTGTCGATAGGGTTTGAAAAAACCTTTCCATTAAGATACGTCACGATTTTTTTCATTAACTTGGAAAAAATAATGCTTTTTTTTAAAAGAAAAGGGGTTAGTCCATGCTTTTTTTCGAAATCCATGAAAAATTTTCGTGACAATTTTTTTATATTTTTAGAAAGGTGTATTAATTTCCTATTCAGCCTGCAAGATTTTTGAAAGCTCGGTTGGTTAGATTTTCGTATTTAACGGATTTCGTCAAAATGCATTTAACATTCCTTGGATGCAGATATTAAATGAACTTGACGTTGCATAAGCTTTTGGTTTTCAGCAACGGAGAGCTTTTGAATATGGAATGTAAAACTTTAAGACGAAAAACATGTGCAAGGCCTGGTCGCAAAGATGAATATATCCAAAGGCAATTTCAGGCTAGTCAACAGTATGGACGTTAGTATCTGAGTAGATACAAATTTGTTTCAATCGAAAGGTTTTTACACACAGCATTTAAGGTCATACCAAATGCTTTTAGACCTCCCGAAATATGTACATACAAAATTTAAGACTCTCGCTTTACCTTCAAATGGTTTTGCACTAGAGTTGTGTATTTAATTCATTCACTTCAAAGTCTTCCTGTCCCTGTCATGGTGGCTCACATCCCACCTGGGGTCCTGTTTCTTGAATTGCTAAACTTACTGATCTCACTACAGTTTATTAGATCTTGTTGTCTGTTTGTGTAACTGATCTAGTGAACTCAAAACTGACACTATGCTATTGTACAAGGACAGAGATTGGTTTCTGTTAGGATTTCACTGTCCACCAACAACTAGCGGACCACCTCTAACAAGAATTGGGAGTAATCAAAAGCACAAAACCGACCTCAATGTGCTATAAAAAATATTTTTATATCCGGTGGTGAGAATATAGTTGTCGCAAAGAAGAAACCATGCCAGGCTTTCCAAAAAAACATGTGTAACGATCGAAGAAAGAAACAGCTCAATGCTCACATTGCAGCTACTCCAGCAGTAGGGAGAAATTAGCTTTAAACTGTTTATCGGATGAAGATAAGAGTGTACTGTTGCACTGTGACGTGAGAAAATAGGCGGCAAGTTGGTATAACATAAAGGCCGTCTACAGAATTACCAAAGAGCTAACAGGAATCCAAAGATCCCAGATAAATTGATTGCAATTATTAAGGCCGAAAGGAAAGTTCTAGAAGGAGTTGAAATTCAAAAAGGTTCTACGCAAGGCTGTATACCGTCACCAATACTGTTTCTGTTAGTGTTAAATGATGGACTGCATTTAATATTGTCGACTGGAAAAGGAAGTGAACTTTGCTTTCACACCTTTGCTAACACCTACACCACGTGGAAGACGTATGCTTGTCATAGAATCATATCGATCTTCATCAAATGAAAATAAGGGTAGAAGAAGAGATGCTAAAATCGTTGGGGTAAAAATAAATATGGCAAGAACAAAAATTATAAGCCCTTGAACTTTTTCATCAACTCAAGGAGACATTTCTGAACAATCAGCAGAATTGGTAGAGAAATTTCAATATATTCGGAGTATTTTTTTTTCCACTGATCGTGAGACTGAACTATGTAGACATAACACATCTCACGAAAAAATGTCTTAATTGAGGAACTATTTTGCTGAACAGCTGATTTCGCATTTTGGATCTGTCAGGCTGACACATCGCGAAACTACAAGAATTTGTACAAAAAGTTATTTTTACTTAAAACATTATCTTGAACCCACAAGACTTGTAGTATTAAACAGCCCTGGACTTGTTAGATAATTGGGCATCAAATATTGGTTGAAATCCAGGAAAGAGTAATCCGAAATTGGACTATCTAAATTAACAAATTAAAGCGCAGTCAATACCAAAATTTGAATGAAATTATCTTCACAACAAATAATGTCAGAAATTCTTTTGAGTCAAAGCATTCAATTTCATTTTATGTCTTTTTTTATTTTAAATTGAATAAAAAATTTCTTAGTAGATGAGCTTATATTTAAAGAGGGTTCTTAAACAATAAATGCATTGCAAATAGCTAATATCACTACGTGTTGGCAGACAAACATGTTAGTTACCTCATTTTCTATGACCCCTTCTAACATAATCTTTTGGTTTTATTTTTTTTCACAAGAATAATGCTAGTTCTACACAACTACTGACATTACATATTTCCTGATACCATTTAGGTAAGCCACATATTTCCATAATCGTGGATTGTGACAAACAATGGGTAAGAAATTCTACAAAATGTTGAAATTTTCTTGCTGTGCAAATTCATGCATGAGGTTATTTCACTAGTTTTCAATATTCATAAACATTCAAACATTTGCTTATGGTTTGTATGTTAATGTTTTTAAAGCCTTGAAATCAAAACAGAACTTGAAATGATTACTTATTCCCTTGCAAGTAAACTGTTTAAGGCATTAAACAAAATATTACTGTTAAATAAACTATATTTTTGTAAACTGCTATTAAACTAGGTATTCATTTATTTTATAAAAATTTCCATCATTAAAAATTTGCCTTCAGTACAATAAAATGTATCTCCTCCAGAGAGCAAATATTTTTTCCTGGAACACCCATATTTCCACTTGAATTACAAAAATTATGTCTAAAATTATCTTTTGCAAACTCGCACTCAAAATGTGTTCAAAATAAACAAACAAACAATCCAACAACAACAACAACAACAAAAATCTATAACAACAGCAACCCCCCAAGTAAATATATTCTGGACAACACAACAAATGATTAAAACATTCAACAAAAATGTTTCTCTCTTTTGCCAAAACAAATATTATACCGCGCTTGCCCGTTTGGTTTGCGCATTTATGACCCTCCTCAACCATGAAGTGCTTCAGGGTTCAATGCAATTTATCATTTTTGGATACAAAACCTAATTTGATCGCTGGATCGACCGACGGACAACAAATCTGTCTGAATCGATTGTGGCGTAATAACAATAACAGCAGTTTGTCGATCCCTGTAGAAATAATATTAAATAAAATGAATGAATATGTTGTATATTCTTGCTTTAAGGGTGGTAAAATAATATTTTTTTTTAAATTTTATGAAATTTTATTATAACTCGAGACATCGCTGTTTAAGAAATTCTATTAAGAAATCAAACTAAAAAAATTATTAACAGTTTTTTTTGGAAAGTCTACTTTTTAGCCTATGTTTGTAAAGTTTACAAACATCAAAAGCTTACAAAAATTGCTTTTTTATAATATTGATAGGAATTAATATGAAAATATATTGACAAAAATCACAGACACTTCCAACGTGACCAACAAACTGATTGTCTCAAAGTTTCACATTTCTTGTTATTTGTGTTTTTGAAGAAACCAATAACCACCCCTTAGTTTGAGTACAAATATTCACAAATACCACTCACTGCAAATGCATCGCAACGTCTCTTAAATGTAGGATAAATCTTTACGACGCGACGGAGGAACTAACAAATGAAATCAATCGTGAAGTTCGCCCGCACGTTCGTCTTTCAAGAGTTCCTATGTTTAGTGTTTCTTCCTCTAGACCGCCGCTGGCTGCGCCTCGACCGGCCACCATTATAAAGTAGATAAAATGCTAAAAGGACTTTCTTGTCTTCACACAACAATAAATCGAAATTTTTATAGGATACCGTCCATTTGGCGAATTGCGGGCCTTTCTGACCATTTTAGCCTGTGATGTGTCTTATTGGCCATAACGCATAACCAAACTACAGCGAGGTCTTCAAATGATGTTTTGAGTAGAAAATTTAGTTCCGTGCATAAATCATTGGCTTTGGCATTGCAGAGAGTTTGCCCAAGCACAAGTATTAGAGGGATTGGACTTTAACACCCCTTTCGAACCCATCAACTGCGCGGATCCTCATTCAAAAAAAAAAAAAAAAAAAAAAATTGGTCTTTGTGATCTTAGTAGCGCCTGATGATAGGTATAGAGCGGGCTTGAGTTTTAGAGGAAAATTATGAGCACACAGTAAGTTATTTGCTGAGTTCATTTGAATTGGATATTTTTTCTGTTGGTGCTGTGATCGTATGGTCTGGTCATGTTTCGGTTTTGTTTTGTGCGAACTTTAAGTTGGTTGTTATGTATGTTTTGTTGGGTTTGTTTTTTTTTTGTTGATTTTTTTATTTGACTTTTGGCTTAGTTTTTTGTTGAAGTGGATTAGACAGAGCGTTATTTTATGGCCGATTTGACATCAGAGTGCTTTTTGAACAAATTAATGCTCTGTTTTGATTTAATGTTGTTTTATATGGGTACCTAGTGATGGGATGGTGAAGTTTAACATGCTATGAACAGAAAAGAAAAAGACACTTTTAGCAAGAGAGAACGACTAAAAATGTTTCAAAAATTCAATCTGTTCGATTTTTTAAAATGATAAATTTTTATTTTGGCCTACCCTTAACAATATGGGTAAGCTTAGATGACTTTATTTTTTCTTGACAGGATTGATTCATTAATTAATTTTTATGTTTCGATTTGATAAAATATCACGCCAAAAAGCATATAAAATCGTTGAATTCACCCTGAAATGGGAGGAATATACATAAAAGAGTGGGAAACACTCATTACTCGCTTTTGATAGTGTGGAAAATTAAAAATAACAATTAAGATATTTAATATGAGATTGAGCTGGTTTATGGACTTCGTTTAGACTCCATTCAATGGATTTAAAATGGCTTTAATCAAGTGTTTACCAACCTTTTTTTTGCTATGCCCCACCAAGACAATTCCAAAAAATAAATTTTGAAATTTTCACTAAAAAACTTGGATTGTTAAAAATTAGGAAGAAATTACCAGAACCAGATTTTAAATCCAGAATTATGTTTTTAAATCCAGCGATTTATTTTCTAGATGGTTAACAATCACATCTATAGTGGTGTCTCTTCACATTTTCGAAAACACTGAAATCTGTTAAAATTTGAGTTGTAAATAATTGTCTGAAATATCAATAAGGGTAGCGAAGCCAAAGATCTACATTTTTGCTTTAGGAAGAGTTATATCTTTTTCTTGAATTTGCCTATTAAATCAATCAATTCTTGCGAAAATATCGACTGAGACTCACAAATGCGAAAAAGCGTTCACAACTTGGAACAAGCAAAAATTTGAACAAGCTGACAATCTTTTCGAAAATAAATTAGTGTGAAAGTGAGATCTTTTTTCCTTCGCTCTCTTTTAATATTGAAATCTTATATGAAGTCAAGCATCAGAATGTAAAATTGTCCCAATAAAAATTGAATTCCTCCCCTGTGGGTTGTGGGCCCCACGCAGGGAAACACTGATTTAATCTGTGTAAAGTGTTTTTAAATCGAGATGTAAAATCGTTCAACGTCAAATTTTCCATTGCCGCAGGTGTATAAAATATTATAAGGTCCAAGTCATTTATTTATTTTATTAAGTGGTGAAAAGAATTAACAAGAAGTGACCAAAATATCAACAAATTTCTATTTTAAGCGCAAATTGAATACAAATTTAAATTGTGACTAAACCAAAATTAAACGAAACGATGATTAGACGTGCAAAATGATAAAACCACGTGTAAATATCACGGCGAGACCAAAACGAGAGTACAGCGAGAAAACAAAAATAAAGATAGACGTGTAAATAGGCACGTTGAGACCATATAAGATAAAAACGGCACTGAAAACCACATTTGGACTTTTTTACCACGATTTTAACTTCTTAAGCCTAGTACGCAAGTTGAGTTAAAATTCTGCTCTCATACAAAAATCTTTCCAAGCTTTAGCCAAGCTTAAATTATGCCCAGTGTTTTAGCCGAGAGCTACGCAGTTCCAGTTAAAAATAAAATTTTCATTTTTTACTGTACGGTGCCATCTGTCAAACTTAAGCACGTGAAATAATTGTTCGGTACATTAATTCTGGAGCTAAATTGTGGGTGTGGCAGGTTTTTTTATTTGTAAGATTTATGTGAGCTATACATTGTGAAAAAAATCTTATGTCAAAATTTATCTAGGAGTTTAGCTACTATTTGGAGAGAAAAGTGAGAGCGAAATTTTAGCTCGAACTGGTTACTGGGCCTTAGGCATGTAAAAGTAAAATGAGATCTCGGAGAACTTAGAAAATTTGAGTTGCCAAAAAGTGAGCAAGCGAACTCCATTTTTTTTTTCTCAAAAATGTGACAGAAATTTTGTTGATGAATCTTCTTCACGAGACTGAGATTGCTGAGGGCTCAGAAAAAATTCTAGTTTTGAAATAAAAGCTTTGGCGAGACAAAAGCGGGACCAAAGCGAAATGAGGGTGAAGGATGATCAATGCTAAAAAGCAACAAGTGTAAATGTCATGGCAAGACCAAAGCGAGACTAAAGTGATAAACCTCTACACAGACTCCCATGTAAATGGGCATGGCGAGACTACAGCAAGACAAGCTTAATGTACACGATACTGAAAACTATTTTTGGCGGGATGATACCCACACATAAAGTTATAGTCGTCGTGGTTTTCATTTCAAACCAAGTTAGCCAACTCGATTTCCAAAAACTACTCATGATTTTTGTTCAACTCGGTGTGAAAAATTTTTGGTTTTAAATCACCTACTTCAAATGTTAAGGAAGTGAATGATTTGAATATGAATTTCTGTTTTAATCTGGATTAAACAACTTAAACTGACCTCTGGAGGGCAGTTAAATTCCAATTGGATTCATCGGAATTGGGTTTAAAAAATTTTATTTAAGTTTGGATTAAACGAGTGAATAGTATACGGTTTCTAAAGATTGTCAATATCTTAACGAAAATTAAATAAAAATTATATATATTTGGGTCAAGCAAAATAGAGTATGTACATAATGAAGGTAGATGATCCATTTTTAAATAATTTTATAAAATTCTATCATGAAGTAAAATCTTTAAACTAACTTAAACAACTCCTTTGATGGTTTGAGGTGAAAAAAGAAGACCTTAAGGGTTTTTTTTTAACTTTTGTAATCATTTATCCAAAAATAGTTTAGAAAGTGTTTAAAAGCTTTTAACTACTGAGTTAAAACAACTGCCTATAGCTGCAATACTTTGGTTAAAGCAGCACCAAAATGTTTACCATTAGTGACTCAGTAATTTTGAAAAAGTGGGACCCCAGTAAACGCATATTTCTTTCTAATTTTCTCTATTTCGTTTGATTAATGTTTAATTTTTTTTATTTTAACATTTATTGTAACTAAGCAGTTATTTTACAGCAACTTCTCAGAATTTTGTTCACTCGTTAATCATAGGTGTATTTGGTTTTTGTATTGATTTACAATTGTTCAGCGAATTTTCTTAATTAAGGACCCACTTTTTTCTGACTCGGTTATTGCAACAAATTCAATGACTGTCTGAATTTTCATCAGTTCCTTTTTACCGAGGGTGTATTGTAGTTTAAGAAAAAAATTGAAACATTTTTAAAAAACAGAACGCAAAAAAAATTTGTGAAACTGTTTTTGAGAAAAATACGATAGTGTAAGATTGCTAAAAAAATATATGGCAGTTATCATTATTTTTGGTTCTAAAAAATGAATGACCAAAAAACGCTATCCGGAATCCTACAGATGGCTTTGTTCAATTTTGCACACAGATTTTCGGTATTTTTCATTCGTTCTGTGCCGTTCCTGATCTCGTTTAGGCAATGTGCTAGTATTTTCAACAATTTTTCTCATAAGTTTTGTCCACTGAAGACTTTGAAACTCCTGCCAATAATGATATCTTCTTCTGAGAACGGTCAGTTGTTGATAACGAGGTCTTAATGTTTGGTATAAAAGCTTAGCCTCTTTCCATATATTTTTACTGAATCTTTACCGAAATGTTTATTAAAAATTAATAGTTATTTCAATTTCTTGCTAAAAACATTGTAAAAATGTGTAAAACTAGAAATTTCATGGAACAAAAATTCAAAAATGAAGAAATAAAGTTAATCTTAAGAAACTTGACAGTTTTTAAATAATCATAGGTAAGTTTGTTTCAATTTTTTCCCTCTGTATAATTTTTAAAACTTTACCCCGTTCTTCGCAACAGTTGATACAACAGTCTTATTTATTCGATTAATTACTGGAACTTATTTGAAGGCAAAACCAAGACTCTCACAGTTCGTAACAACTTAAAGGTACTTTATGACACCATCGTTATGCTATAGCCCCTCAGGAGGATGTTTATTTTTATTTTTAACAGCTACATATGTCCTTATAGACACAACAATCATATGTTAAATTTACACATAGACTTTCATAAAAATATTTAAGTGAAAGTAACATATAACACCTATATAACATTCAGTATACAACTATCTAATGAATATATCTTCATCAAAAAAGGATTAACATTTAAAAAGTCTAGTCTCTTCCCTAAAGGCAAATGATGCACACACACAATATAGTATATGTGTACAACCAAACCAACCATAAATGAGTCAAAACTTAAAGTCAAATCGAAATCCAACTAAAGCCGACACTAAACTATACAAATTGGTCATAAAATCATTACCAGAAAAACCTAAGCAATAACGTTCCATTACTATTGGCTGTGATATTGCCATCTAGAGACAGAGAGTCTCATATTCATACAATTCGCACAATTATCCATTTTTCTGTAATGCCTGGCATCGTACACACAGACTTAAGACTATGGAACAATATAATTAACAACATTACCGACTGTCGCGACCTATCGGCTATCTTCACTTTAGCAGCTCTAACTACTCGTTTTCACCGTTTACGTGTGAAAAGATGCTTAGAGTTTTACCTTTCTTCGAACATGAAGAAGACGATGTCCCTCACAACAAATAACACAATTATATGTGCGACTAACAACCACAATAACCGACTCCTACTTCAGATGGCGTTTATATCATAATTATTCGTCGTATACAGCCCAGAGGCCAATTCAAAAATAAAAAAAAAAAACAACAACATTTCTTCTCATTAATTGGTAAGAAACAAAAATAACAATTTACAACAACGTGTCATGTTGTAAACCTATGGCAGTAATTATTTTGTTAAAATCCCAACTGACACAGACGACACCCCGTGCAGATGGCCAGAAATAAGCATCTGATACTTTTTGCGACTTTCTTATGTTTGTTCGGCGAGGTAACGATGACCATGAGACCCAGTGAGGAGTTGGTCTTCAGGTGACATGGAACAAGCCTTGATGATAGCTTTATTAATAATGTTTAGGCATTAGCTGCAAGTAGGTACAATGACAATATTTTTCAACTAATAATGTCAAACTGAGAGGTTTGTTAACTTAGCATTGAAATTGAAACCAATTGAACATGATTTTTGAATGAATTTTGAACCTTATTGTTGCAGTCCAACTTATACATATTCATATCTTATATTACTTGTATGTTTTTTTATAAAAGTGTTCAGCCCTAGGAAGGTGAGAAGTATAAAATTTGAAAATGATGAAAAAAATACGGTTATTCAAACATACGTTTTTTCGGAGATTTTTCGAAACTTTTATGCATCACTAATTGATATAGGTTCATTCTTTCCTTTGCAAAATTGATTATGAAATAATCATCCCTTAAATTTTGTCCATCCCCTGGCTCCGAAAAGGAACACTGGAAATGTTTTCAAAACTATTTAAAAAAGGATGGTTCCCCAGTGGGACCACATTTGTTATTTAGGTAAAAATTATATTAGTTCCATTTTGTATATATTTGCTCTTAGCTCTTAGACTTAAAGTCAGAAAAGCAGAAAAAACGCTGAAACCTAAAAACTAAAAACCAATCGTGCGAATGGGCCGAAAATGATAATAATGCATTTCTTCTGACAGTAATATTGTACTTAGGCGCCAGTTATAGCTATCAGTGAAACTCCATCATTCAAAATTTTAATGAATTATTAATTATTTTGATGGACAAATGCGTCTTCAAAACTATAAGATAGACAAATCGCTGCAAATAAAAACTCAAAAATGTAATTTTGCACGAGATATGAATTTGCGAGTTTTGTATTAAAAAAACTAATGTTATTCATAATTGTTATACATAGTTTATATTTCAATTGTTGTTAAGAACAAGAAAAAAATATAGAAAATATTCATGTACATATACGAGTATATCCCGTTGTAATGTCAAGATAATTTTTTATTTGTATTTGTTAAAAATACGTTTGAGTAAAACAAAGCGAGTGAAAAAGCTTTTAATTTTTGACTTTCTACTTATGGTGTGCAGGATTTAATTTTGCAATGCAAGGCTGAAAGCGATGTAACTGTGAGATGTGAATTTTGCGAAATTAATTTTTGTAAGATTTCGGTTGTTTGCGAGATTTTTTGGTACAAGATGGAAATACAAGATAGTTAGTTAAAAGCCATTTTTTGAAAATGCAAAATTATTAAAAGCAGGAATTTTAATTTGCGAGAAAAATATTCTTAAAAAGTATACAAGCAAAATAAACGAATTGCTCTTATGTTCAAAACGCTGAGGGTTTAAGAAAATTATATGTAAAGATTAGAAATTAGATATAAATATTATGAGAAAAATGTTTAAAAGCATAAACTATTTAAATTAGCTAAGAGTTTGAGGTGAAAAAAAAGAACAATACCTTAATTCTTGGTGGGAAACATGATTGTATAGATTGTACAATAAATCGTTTTCTTAACAAAATAAGAAATTATTTAAATAACATTTTTAAAAAACTTTTAAGAAAAACTTTTGGTACGTAAATTTTAAGTATGCATTATGTACCTATTAAAAAAAAACTGTCAATCCGTTTTTGAGATATTGAATTTCAAAAACTTTCTTTTTGAAAATTTTGATATGCCAAACTTTTTTAATCTTATTTAAAATTTTGTATACAAATTAATCTTAATCTGTTCAGCCCACAATGAAAAAATTTTAAACTAAAAAAGAACGTTCTATGAGAGGTAGATACTGTTAAAACTTATTTTTAAATTTTTTATAATTTTTGCGAGTATATATCCCACTTGTTTTAGCATACAGACAAAAATTTTATAAAAATTTAATAAAAGAAATATTTTACTTAATAGTATTTAACTTTTGTATATTATTTTTTCAAAAAAAATACATTTTTCTCAAAATACTTTTAAGAGTGTAAAAAGACCTTTTAACAAGGAGTTTTATAAAATCCAAATATGTAGTTTTCAAAATATTTGATTTTCAAGAAAATTAGTTTGAATATTTTTTAAAAATGCAAAAAGTTTTTTTTTTAATCTTGATAAGAAAAAAACTATTTGCATTGCTTAGACGCTTCTGTGTAAAACAAATTATTGAAATCAAATAAACTGTTTTGAAGAAAATCGAAAATAAAAAATGGTTTTTGGTGGATACCTTAAAACTATTTTTAGCCTTTACTAAAAGAAATTAATTAATTTTTTTTTAGGAAAAGTTGTGGAGATAAGATTTTGAAAATTGCAAAAAATTGCAGAGCAGGTACAGTTAAGACAGACAGGAATGAAACAATAAATAAACGATATTACTTTTTCTTATGTTCAAGAGGTATGAGAGTAATGAGTAATGAGAGAAAACAGTTTAAAGCAGAAAAACTGAAACAACACTACCAATAGTTTCAACTGAAAATTTTTCTTTTCCATCTGAATTATTGATCAAATATAACTCCCTAAAACATTTCTAAGCTGTTTTAAAGGAAGAATGCTGGTTTACAAATCTAAGGTACTTATTTATATATGCACACATTAACATAAAAAATGAAATCTCAAAAAAAAAAAATCTCAATTAAAATTAAATAAGAAAAGAAAACTTTTTTTATATTCAAATAAAAATAACTAATATTATTTAATCTTCTTTGAAGTTTGTGTATACAAAAATTAATCAAAATATTTATATGGAATGTGAAAATTTGTATAAATTTTGGTGAAAATTAGTGCGACCTAAGTTAAGCATACAGCACAAATTTTATAAGAACCTTAGAAGCTATTAAAAAAATAAAAATACCTTCCTTAACAGTTTTCTAATCTTTTGTATGGAAGTACTGTTAATTTTTCATAGAAGTAGAATTTTTTTCAAAAAAAGTCGATTATTAGTTTTCAAAATATTTGATTTTCAATAAAAATTGAAACATTTTTTAAAAAAGCAAAAAATATTTTTTGGAAAATTTTAGTATTTTTTTATAATGTAAAGAAAAAATAAAACCTTTTTAAGGAAAGTCGAACATTTTTGAAAAATGTTTTTGTATATAAGGTAGCTTTTACTAAAAGAAATTAATTGGTTTTCTTGAGGTTTTGTAAAATTGGAGAAAAAAATAAAAATTGTATGGTAGGTATACTGTTGTTTCTGGTTCTAAGAGAAATGAAAAAATGTGTAGGCAGAATCATCAAAAACTTCTAAGCACTAAGTTGTAAGAAAATTGTTACTACCGTTCGCAAGTAAAAAAATTACTTGCGAGGATTTATCAGTTCCACGCAAGAGGCAGCAGCCTCGGTAAAAACATTTTTGTTTCAAGGTGACAATGACTTGGAATCGAACCCATGACCTTCGACTTGACAGTCCAACGCACTAACCATCATACGACGAGGTACTAAATTGATATTGTTTAGTTTTCAGTTCAGTTTTTGCAATGTTTTTGTTCACTCTTAAAAATTTATCTGTCCTCAAAACGAAAAATGCTAGTGTGTTTATTTAAAAATATAAATCTTTTCTTAGATTCAATTATTTATCATCAAAATCCTATGATCCAGCGTATCACGCCAAAATTTCGCTTTCATACAAATACAAAATTCTTTGGAATTGTTCAGTAAAATTTAGTTTTCAGTAAGCTGTTTTCTGGGAAACATTAACCACCAAAATCTTATGTCGAAATTGAGCTAGGGCTTAAGCTTCATTTTAGAGAGATACATATACATATACATTTGGATGGTCCTTATTTTATAAAGTTTTGAGCACCTTTTGTTGTTTGTTCATTGCCATCTAAAGATTAACTCTATTTTTTTTTAAACCACGATAAAACGTGCCTCACTGAGCCTAAAGTTAATGCTACTGGTGAGGGTTGAGTTGGTCTATTTAAATTTTTTTTTTAGTTCCAAAAATAATGGTACTTGCTTTAAAATAGTTAAAAAAAAAGCATATTTACATCAAAAATGCCTCAATAAATGTCAAAAAAAAAAGTGCTTGTATTATTATTCGAATATTTTAAAAGTTCTTAATTTTCAAGCAAACTTTTATAGCTTTTAATAGCCCCTGATTTTATTGCGACACGTCTTAAGAAGAACAAACAAATTTGTGCTCAGTAAAAAAAAATAATTTTCTTCTGGATACAAATAACACTTTCACTTCGAAACAATTCCGACAAAGCTGAATTTTGTTAGAAAATTTTGTTTTGACGTCTTAACCAAAGTTCCGTAAATTAAGACCAGGGCTTAATTTTGTTGGGGGATTAAAGGGGGTAAGATTTTTTTTTTTAAAAATGTGAAGGTAAAAATTGTAGCTTATGTCATTTTACACAAAAAAGATTTTGCCATGTTTCTGTCTAATTTTTCTGGGCTATAATATTTTCCTATTCAACACTGAAAATCATTACAGTTATGAAAGCTCAGTTCATTAGATTTTCGCATTTAATGGTTCGCGTAAAAATCAGTAAAGCTACATTGGATGCAAATATCTATTGAACTAGCCATTGCAGAAATTTTTAATATAAAGAATGTAGAATTTGAAAACCAAAACCATTTGCATGGCTTGGCAGTGAAAATATAACTATGCAAAGGGATTTTCAGGCTAAATGCAAATAATAGAATATCACTTTGGATGCCTTCATTTCGATAACCCGATACCATAGAAGGTTCTGGTTTTCAGTTTTGGAAAGTTCTTTAAGACCACTTTTATACAATGTGGGAGCTAAATTTAGGCTCGATCTGCGTAATAGGCATTTAAATAAAATAAAATAAACTAAAACACTAAAGCCTTACACATTTAAAAATCAATTTAATTCCTTAACAATAAAATAAAATAACCACTTGTAAATTCTTATTCCATTTACCCACTATTGTATCAATAAAAATCTTCAATTTAAAAACAGGTATTTAATTAGAACCTTGTATAGATTTTAATATAAATGTATTTTTTTTAAATGAAAAAAAAAAAAACGAACCCAAACATTGGATCGTGTCGGCGCGAGTCGTGAGGCAAAACAAAATTAGTGACATAGTGAGATGAAAATCATTAAGCGTTACAGTTAAGTTTTGTTTTCTTCTTGCTTCATTGAAAAGACCATTTTCCTTATTGACAAAAAAAAAAAAAACAATTAACATCAAAACTATCGCAATAAGTTGTTAATAGAAACATTCAATAATAAAAGCCTACTTTTTCTAACGGAACGTTTTGTATTTTTTTATTTACAAAAACTATAGGAATTTAAAGAAGGTACAAATGCGTGTTGAGTTAATCTTGTCATCTATATTCTCATTAAAAATTCTTGAATATTGTTTGTTATTTGCTTGACCGAATTTCTATACTGAGATGTCTTCTTATTGACGTCGTGTTCCTTAAACTGTCAATGGGTTTTATTAAGATTTGAAAATTTAAATGTTAAGTGAAAGGTTAGCGTTGTTTGTGTTATTCTTGATTAGACCCAGCTAACTTGAAAAACTCATTGTAAGAAAATCACTCAACATTTAATTGTGAGGGAGGGAAAACACCCAAACGCTGAAATGATAAAAATGAAACAAAGCTTCAATAAAAATTATAACTTTCTGAAAAACCTGGCTATTCAAAAAGGTCATAAGTGATCATATTTTTCTTTTAATCTCATTATATTTTACGGTAGAAAAATGTTTGCAAAACTTCCACCCACATAGCTCCATTTAAATAGGTCACCAGCAAATACTAACCAAACAAAAATACCCACACTACGTGAAGACAATTTGCCTATAGCTTACTTACCGCACAAAATTACAATTCTATATAATTGCAAGACGAATTAGGTCTCCATTTTCCACACCTTGCTGGTGGACCATAACACAAATAGTTTATAACTTCCTTCAAGTCTTCATAATTCAATCACTTCGAAGTGGTTTTATTACGAATTGACTCTTTGGTCATCATGAGTTTTCGCACACGAATAGAGTCCGCGTAAAGCTGGGATATGAGAGCTCAAATAGACCTCGATATACTTGACTTGTAATTCAACATCACCAGAGTAACTTGTAACAGTAAGGCAACGCAATTTGCTCATGGCTACCCTATACCTGTATAAATCTTGAGAAAGTAATCTCTTTTTGAATCCTCTGACGAACGCAACGCGGCAAGGAATCCATTTCATGTGCGAAATAGTGATATTCCCACCATTCTATACCATTCCGACTCAGACTCTGACTGTGAGGAATGAAACGCATTCGAATTGCATGTACTTATATGCGTTTGACAGCTGCATGACATCTTTATCACTCGCTTCTTCGTACTAATTATTGCAGCCAGAGCAACCACTCTCCTGGATGATGATGGCGGCAATGCGTTGGTCAATAAAAAACGATTTTTCATTTAAATGTCAATTTGCAATATCTTATTTGAAATGGTTTCTTAAAGTGCCGCACTATCGGGGCGTAGATTGTGAAGCACCGCGTCTAGTCCGTGTGCCACATATACTATTCTGCGGGTGGAAATAATGTGCTCAGTTCGCTTCCGCCCCGTGTCCTCATCATCGAAAATAGCTGCCGGCCAACAACCAACGACTGACGGACGTGAGGACCGACCGACGGATTTAAGGTAAACTCAACATGGCGATATGTGTTGTGGTAATTGAGTCGGTAGGTGGCGGGCATGTTACCTATTTTCGAGACCGTTCGCATTCAGGGTGGTCACTTGGTTGGATAAATCGAACAAGAAGTCAACGCAAATAGGTGGTTGTTTTTTTTTTTTTTTGTTTTTCGTTGTTTGTTGAGATTGGAAGTTCTTGGCGCTATCAGTGAAGGATTGTTGTTGCTGTTGCTGCTGGGCTGCTCTGAGATGGCGGGCTTGGTTCTGTTATAGACTAATGACATGTCGTACGGGATGGCGGCAGCAGTAAAATGTAAGACAACTTAAGTGCGGTACCAAGGAGAATAATTGTCCAATGATTAGAAGTTGTTTGTTAGTTTTGTCTCTACAATGTTTATTTGGACAGAAATGGATAAGACTCCTACTCTAACATGAGATAAAAATGAATCTTGAATATATGTTTGTACATTACATATATGTAGGAAGTCTTCTTTTTGGTCATGAGTAGGTAAGGTAGGTAGATATTAAGGTGGTCCTTCTAAAGGTCATTGCTAATTTCTTCCAAATAAATATTAAAAAATTCCTGTAAGTTCTGGCCCAAGTATGAAACCAGTTTTAAATTGGAAAACCCATGTAAAATATTCAATCTAACTTTAAATTTCTATAACTTTGGTAATAATGGATACAAAAATTTAAATTTTGGTACAAATGTAGTCTTTCTCTAAGACTCTTAGATTCGGACCAGGACTTATTTAAATCGAAACCGAACATTTCCTTACTTTTAGACCCATAATTTAGGAAATAACTGCCCTAAAAATTTTTCTAAAACGCCATTTTTTTTTAAATCATATAAGTGACTACATTTGTACCAAAATTTAAAATAAAATTATTTATTCAGCTCTGAGCTCTGTCGATACTTTGGGTTCTTGGATACTTTGGGGTTTTTCAGTAGGTACCTTGGGTTTTAGGTTCAATACATTTTAAAGCATTTTGAGTACTTTCGGTACTTTGGACTTTTGGAACTTTGGGTTTTTCGGTGCTTTGGGTGTTTTGTAATTTTGGATTTTGTTGGTACTTTGCGCTTATCAGTACTTTTGATTTTTCTGTTCTTTGGGTTTTTTGGTACTTTGGGTTTTTCACTTTACTTTAGATTTTTGGTCTTTGCAAATATACTGGGAAGTCTTGCAGTTTTGGTTAATTTTTTTAAGTATCAAGAACCCACTTGCTTTTTTCAAGTACAAATACAAATACAAGTTACTGGGTACTTGTACTTGAAAGTTTACAGTTCTGATACAATTTAACAACCAGAAAAACTGAAATTGTTTACGAGAGATAGAGGAAGAGCTTTAAGGTTAAACGCATTATATGCTGAACTGACTCATGCATTTAACGATCAGATCTTAAGCAAATTATGCCATTTATGAAGTCAAATCAAATCTCACATGTTCAATGCTTTTGCTCAGATGGGGTAAAGAATACTTTGGATTCTTGGGTAGTTCTCTTTTTTTGGAGGTTTGCATTTTTCAAAACTTTGGGTTTTTCGATACTTTGGGTTTTTCGGTACTTTGGGTTTTTCGGTTATTTAGGGTTTTTGGAACTAAGGGTTATTCGGTACTTTGGGTCTCTTAATACTTAAGGTTTTTTGATACTTTGATTTTTTGGATACTTTGGTTTATTTGGTACTCTGGGTTTTTCGGAACTTTGGGATCTCAATACTTAAGGTAGTTCAGTACTTTGGTTCTTTCGATAGTTTGGATTTGTTGGTACTATGGATTTGTTCGATACTTTGAGTTTTAAGGTGCTTCAGATTATTTGGTACTTTAGGTTGTTCTGTACTTTGGATTTCTTGGGATGCTTAGAGTTATTTGGTATTTTCTATTTTTCGGTACTTGGGGTTTTTCGGTACTTTGGGTTATTCATTACTTAAGGTTATTGGGTACTTGGGTTTTTTGGAACATTGGGGTTTTATTACTTTTTGTAATTCGGTACTTTAGTTCTTTCGGTAGTTTTTTCAGTTCTTTGGGTTTTTCGGTGCTTTGAGTTTTTCAGTACTGTTGATTTTTCCTAAATTCTACGAAATTGGCATCGTAGTCAGTGTTAATAGACCCCAGAGCGTACGGTAAATGTTGGGGTAATAAGCATGAGATAAATAAATTTTATTTTATTTTCGGTACTTTGTGTGTTTCAGTTCTTTGGGTTTTCGGAACTTAGAATTTTGGGTACTTTGGATTTTTCGATTCCATGGGGTTTCCGTTTTTTTTTTATTCCTCAACTTAATCTTCATATTAAATGCATTTTGGACCTGGACATAGCTTATCATCTTTAAAAAATGATTATTTTGACTATTAAATCTGCGAATATGTTTGCCAACCACAAATTTAGTCAATGAATACATGGCTTCAGTTGATAATTGTCAAAATCACCTACCAGTCAAAATTGGCTAATTGGCTGCAATAAACCAAAGCCTGTGAAAAACGTATAATAGATTTAGCCCAATGTAAACAAACTGGCCCTTCATGACATAAATAAAGTAACGGTTTTTGTTTGTACTTCAAAAAGTACCGAAAAAGAGATTTGCTTACAACAAAAAAAGTACTGTAAAAGAGAATCACTTACAACACCCAAAACCTCAATATTGTTAATGATCATTTTTATAAAACCCATCCGGTTGTCAAGTCTTAAATTTATTAACAGCTTAATATTAAATCTGTCTTTTTTTGACATTTCCATTTCAAAATATTTTATGTACCATCAGCCAGCTGTGGCGGCACGCGCCACCTCATCGTTGGCTCATGCCATTTTTCTTGCAAATCTTCCACCGATTGACCAAAACAAATTCTGCAAAAGTATAGCCAGGAAACCTGGACACCTGATACTTGTAAGTAGTTAATCCATAAATTAAACTTCAAAAATGTCAACATTAATCGGAAGCCAGCAGCTTCTTATCTCAATGATTCATCCACCCGACCGACAGAATTTTCCACTTTTTAACTGTCACGAAGAAAGCAGAGAAAATCACAAAATGCGTAAAGAATCTTCTGTGATGGTTTTCTTTTTCCTGATTCTATGTCCGCAGTCCAGTGAAGTCTACATACCATACAAGGCACAGACATACAACAGGCAAAGCTACATCACTTACATGTGAATTCTCTAGAACTGCAATATAGATATTGATAAAGATTGAATTTTAAATGAATTAAATAAAAGTTAACATACACGCACGCAAGTCCAAGCACAGAGGCACGCATGCGCGTTGTTTGTTCCGTGATTATTACAAAAAATATGCTAACCAGTGCATGGTGTGGTGGTAGAACAACTGCAATTAAACACGAGTCCTACAAGTCATCCGACTTTTCACCTGGATGGGTGGGTTATTTTTTTATTTTTATGAGTTTATCTAGAAGGTAAGTATTCTCATCTGGTATCTTCTTTGGCCAGTCAGTTTCTGTATAAGAAATGGCTTTAGGACTTCTTTTTTTTTTTTTGAGTGTTGGTATCAATTTTGTAATTGAATCAGGAAAAGTTGAGAAGGCTAAGAATATCTAGTGGCTATAATGGAAGAGTGGCATCATGATGAGGAAAAGAAAAAGTGCATCTCATAAAGAATTCGATACTCATACATACGATTTTGACAGAATATTATTATATATTACGAGTATGTACATTTGTGTTATCTGAAGAGGACTACATTCCTAATACTATTGGATACTAATTCAAACTTTATGTCGAGTGTCGGTTTATGTGTTTAGATTTGGACTTACTTTCTATTTTAATGCTTGTACGATTATTATTATTATACTTTCTATTTTGTGTGTAATTTAGCCCAACTTATGCTTGTTTTATTGTAATGACAATAATATGATTTTAATCGGCTCAAATATAATTCTAAGTTATTTAAAAAAAAAAAGTTAAAAAGTGAAGTGCAAATAAACAATTAAAGTGGTCTCTGGTGTGGTTTAGAAAGTAAAGTGCAATGATATATGCAGTTGAATGTAATAAAATTACAAAAATTGTGTATGTACTCATGAAAGGGAAGAAGAAGCTTAATTTTTTTAGGTTAATTTCGTCACAAATCACACAAAAGCGCTTCCTGTAAGGTGCCAGCTACTGGTACTATATTTAATAAATTAAGCGAAATCCATCGAACAAATTCGAATCCAAAATGCATGCATCAACAGATTGCACTGCAATTTTCTTCCCACATCTTTGCCGATAGTAAACTTTACATGCGTTTTCACTAACACCGCATGTAAAGTTTACAATCGGCATGGCCTTATGTAACAAAAACTATATTATATAGTTGTATTGACTGATCTAATGTGTTTTCAGTTTTGTTGCCAAATATACTACTAATGAGAAACAAACATTTCTCGTGGTCTCCAACAAAATAAAATATTTGAAAAGTTTCACCAATTACAAACATCAAACATGCAAACAAAACCAACTTACAAAAAGCCATGCTGTAATGGAAAAGGACCTCCAAAAAAACACGAATTGAATATAAAAGTCAGTAAACGGCTGGTATAATATAATTTATGCGAACAGAGAGTGGAGACTTAAAAATAATATCATGCATTATGTTTGCCGTGGTTATATCGATGGGACCTAGACAATCAGTATTTGTTTCAATCAGTTTTGATTCATTTGAGACCGTTATCAATGACGGTATTAATATTGTCTTTCAAGGCATTTAATGTTTATTATTACTCCTCTAGCTATGGTTAGTAAAATATTGTTCACGAATCATTCACGTATAGGGCTAGCCACGATCCCAGAAAAGTCTCGGTATCGTTTGGTATCGGTATCGGAAACCGAAGCGATACCGAGAGGATACCAGCTCCAACGCATCCGAAACGATACCGAAACCACATATATTTTTGGGACCGAAATTTATAAATACTCGTACTTTCGGTAGTATCGTTAAGTATCGACAGAAAAAATATATTTTTGAATATTTTAATTTCTTCTTGTAATTTGTTTCTCGGAAACGGATCTAACGGTTTGAATGGCATTTCAAAAAATTTTCTCTTTGCTAAAAAAGGTTTTAAGCAATTTATGATATAAGCACCACCAACCTCCGCACCTATTGGTCATTTGTTTCTCTGAAACCAATCATTAAGATGTCATTTTCATTTCTTATGCTGAAATAAATCTTTTGGATGACATTTTCTGACTTGGTTCTTTTTAGCTGGAGAAAATGAACTAATAAAATCCACCAATTGCCTCTCATATTTTATCTTAAATCTTGGTTTCTCGGAAACGGCTCCAATGATTTTGTAACAGCATTGTTTCCCTGCTACGATATTTTGACACAGAATTTATCTTATTTTTGTTTGTGACTGAGACAAGACCAAACCAGACGTGACCGATACCGATACCGATACCAGATTTGTTATTTGAGACTACCGATACCGAAACCATACTAACATATTTCGATTTTGATGATACCGGACAGTACTTACAAAAGTATCGTATCGTTTTGTATCGCGGCCAGCCCTATTCACGGATCTTTATCATTCTATATTGATCTTCTCACGATAAAATGTTTGATCTATACAAATTAAAAGTTCTTTCAGCAATTTTTTTTTGTGAAAGATAGGAAAATAATTTTTGATTTTTTTTTTTTGTGAAAATTGGAAAATAAAAGATATTTGACTTTGGTAATGAAATGCACTTTTTGCGTAAAAATATAGTCTATTTTGAAATTGTTAAGCTATGAGATTTCAAATTTTTTTGAAAGATGGTAACAATGTCAATGGAGTAAAAAAAGTCTACAAAATCTTAAATTTTTTTGAAGTTTTAACTGCTCCAGAAAATATGTGATTTTTGGGTTATTCAGTGGCCTTTAGATCAAAATACACCATTATATCAAAGTATATGATAAATTGGCCAAGCTATCAATTGTAAGACTTTATTGAATAATGGCTACGATATCCATGGATTAAGAAAACTCTACAAAGTCAGACATTTTTAAAGTTTTTGAACTGCTCCAGAAAAAATAGTTCTTAGTAACGGGTGATTTTTTAAGAGGTTTAGAACTTTAAAAAAAAAAACACAAAAAATTCGAAAAAATGAATGAAATATTTATTTGAATCGATAGTTTGAACCTTGCAATTTAATGTTTCAAGATAATTTCATGCAAATGTTGACCGCGGCTGCGTCTCAGGTAGCCCATCCGCTGAGTCCAATTTTGGCATACTCTTTCACACATATCGGCCGGTATCTCACGAATGAATGCATGGATGTTGGCTTCCAGTGCGTCAATCGAAGCGGGCTTGTCCCTATAGACATTAGCCTTGACATACCCCCACAAAAAATAATCTAATGATGTCAAATCGCACGATCTAGGCGGCCAATTGACCGGCCCGAAACGTGAAATTAACTGTTCACCAAACTCGCCTCGCAATTGCGCCATTGTTTCGCGTGCTGTGTGGCATGTGGCACCGTCTTGTTGAAACATATCATGCAAGTCAAGAACTTCCATTTCGGGCAAAAAAAAAGTTTGTTATCATCGCTCGGTAGCGTTCACCATTGACAGTAACGCTGCGATTCGCATCATCTTTGAAGAAATATGGCCCAATAATGCCGCCGGCCCATAAACCGCACCAAACAGTGGCTTTTTCGGGATGCATTGGTAGCTGTTGCAATGCTTCTGGCTGATCTTCACTCCAAATGCGGCAATTATGCTTATTTACGTACCCATTCAACCAAAAATGAGCCTCATCGCTGAACACAATTTTTCGATAAAAAGCGCGCGATGAACATTTCGAACCGAGCACGAATTTTGATAGTAAAATTCAATAATTTGCAAGCGTTGTTCATTTGTAAGACGATCCATGGTTAAATTGCAAACCAAACTGAAGCTGTTTGACAGTGACACAAGGTACTAAACACACGTCAGCTGTCAAAACCAGTGTTGCCAAAACCAAACCAGCTAAAAAATCACCCTATATATCAAGTGCGTTTTTTTGGTATTTATAGCTAGCGCAGCAATGCAAAAACCAATAAAACCCTATACTCACTTTTATATTCAACCCAATTCTGGCACCACATAAGTTTAAACATAACGAAACCTTATCTCAACTTTTATATCCATTTTTTCACTAACTTATCTATCGACACTTTTGTGTTTCTTGTTGTTTATCAAGGGAAGTTTAACTGTGCTAGCTATAAATTTCTTCAATAAAACACGCCTATTACCTTCCATCTGTTAAGCCAAGAATTGTCACATTCCTTTGAAGAATGAGTGATGTGATATCGAAGTATTTAAAATCCCTAGAAAAAACAAAAATAAGAAATGTGCACAATTCACAGAAAAGAAATAAGTAAATCGGTTTTGATTGATATTAAGTACACTGATTTCTTCAAATGTTGTGCAGGATTAATTACATAATAAAAATTATTTGTATTCGAATTTTTGGCTATGTTTATTTTTTAATTGACTTCTGTGCATCCAAAAAGGAAAATTGAAGCCGTATGCTTAAAAATAATAAATAAAAATAATGAAAAATTACATTTTGCTTTCTTATTTTAACTGTTTGTTAATAGAACTCTAGAAGTTCCCGTGTGATAAATTTGTGAACGAGCCATATTTAAAAAATCTCAGCAGATTTGATTCGATCATGAAAAAGAATTTTATTTTAAAGGAACCAAAATATAAATTTCACGATTAAATCAAAAATAAAATTATTTTTCGAATTTTTCACGAGATAATAAATAATTTTTATCCTTCTTCGAATCCCTTGCTTTAAGTCAATTTTTGTGGGTATAATGGCCCTATTATAATTATGTGTTTTAATTTCATCTTAACAAATGTTTCAATTTTGTTTATTGAACCGAAATTGATCTTCATTGATGAACAACATTTTAGGATTTTCAGCCCACATGACAAGAGTATCATTTCTGGAGTATATATCCACCTACGATGAATTGTGAAACCTTTATGAATAAAATCAATCAAAGTTGCAGTCTCAAATCATTTCAAACCTTAAAAAAACCATCCTTTATTTTTACTACAGACATTATCATTTTATATAGTACATATATTATATTTTATATTGTACATGTACAAGTCTTCATAAAATGTCACTTTAATTCCTGATTTATTGTATGTATAAGTCATATTTTTTCTTAATAGTGAAAGTTTGCATATCACAGCATGATGAATAAACTCATATAAGTTTTGCAAGTATCTGTTTTTTTTTTTTATATGGTTTTGACTTTCAAGGATGAAGAACATTTTTTCTTTACTGATAATACAGCTTGAGGCATCATCATCAGGAATACCATCAAAGTTATGCTAATTCATTCGATTTAATACCTAGTCTTTAATTTACTTGGACAATAATGTTGTCAATCCCTGAAGCTATTTTCATGGAGGTTCACTTAGTTAAGAGAAAAATAAAAGACTTCGAATTTATCAAACACAGTGCGGTGGTACATAGCTAGTTCGAAAAGAAATATTGAGGTTAATTTTTCTTTTTCTTTTCCTGTTTGTTCGTTCGTCTTGTTTAAAGAATATCAAGAGGACAAAACTGACATACAATTTTCAATAAATATTTCTTATTAACATTATAATATTGCAAATAAAAGTATTTGTTGAACCCTTCTAAGAGCTCACTTATTACTTTTATTTGAACTTAATTCATTCGCTCCTCCTAAACAGAAGAATATTGTTTTCCAATTTTCTTCAAATTCAAAATTATTATATTGCTTTTAATTTGAAAAAAAAAAATCAAAAGTGCTTTGAAATTTCTCATTATTTTATTCATTTTTATTATGTGGATCTCTTTGACTTGCATACGTCACACAGTGATCCATTTGGTAAATTTTGCTGACAAAAATAATTTTCCACTCAAATTCTGGATAAATATTCATGAAATTTGGTATACTAAATGTTTGTTGGATCTTGCGAGGAACTGACAAATCCTCCAAGAGTATTACTTGTCATGAATAAGTGCTTTCTCATTAGCCGTTCGGACGCGGCAAAAAATTGTAGGTCCCCTCCATTCCTGCCAAAAATACGCACACAGGAATGTTTGAGAGTTGTTAGTCACTAGGCCTTGGTTCTCCACGAGCTGTTGTGCCACCAAATTTATTTAATTTTTAAATGTTTGTTGGCGATGGTAAACTCAGTGATACAGATTATTTTTTTCATTTAAAAACGGGGGTTTCACAATTTAGATCAAAATATGATCTGAAATATAAAAAATTTCAAATAAAGCAGAAATTTAGTCAAGTTTATGTTTGAAATGTCTTATAATATGTATGTATGTGCTTCCATGAATATTTTAATATAGAAAAGCAATTCCATAATATATTTGTACAAAATTTAGTACAAAATGTTGGTTAATGTTCCCAATGGATTATAACTACTTTTGGTGCTATTTGAATTTTTTAAATTGAAAATTCTTCTAAGACTTGAAACAAATTTGAAAATGCCAATCAAATTTCAAGTAAGCTACTCAATAATTTTAAATAATCAAAAATAATTTAAAGTAATAGTTTTAATTATGTTTGAAATTCTTCTGAATGCATTTTTCAAATCTGGCTTCAGGCTTTCTGACAAACTTGTTAGCTATCAGAATTCTTAGCCTTAGGTCAGATTTAAATAATGCATCTAGAAAAATATCAGTAATTTTAAAACAATTGCTTAAAATTATTTTTTATTATTTTGCGGTTTTTAGAAGTTGACCTAAAAATTGATTTACAGCTTCCAATTGCCAGAATTGTCAAATTTATATCAGATTAGATTAAAAAATAATTTTCAACAAAAACAATTCAGAAGAACATGACTAAAGTAGGTTATTATCTTTCGGGAAGTTACTGAACATTTTGGACTAACTTTTCTTAATTTTGTTAAAATATGTTTTGGAATCACTTTTATATGAAATTTAAAAATAAATTTCAAACAAATTTGAACAGGTGCTTTATTTGAAATTTTGGACCAAGTTCAGACCTAAATAGTGAAGCCCCTGTATGTTTAAAAAAATATAAACTTGACTAAGTTCCTGACTTGAGCAATGCTTTATTTGACATTTTTATGAGACATTTTGGCCATTGTGTTGACCTAAAATGTGAAGCCCTGTGTTAAAAAAATAACATAAACTAAACTCTGTTCCTACCTAAAACAATGCTTAATTTTAAATTTTGACAGTTGGACATCGTTTTGATCTAAAATGTAAAGCCCCGTGTTAGAAAAAAAAAACATAAACTGGCCTATGTGCCTGATTTGGACAAAGTTCAATGCTTTATTTGCAATTTTGACATTTTTGACCCTGGCTCTGACCTAAATTGGGAAGCACCAGTGTTTTAAAAAAAACATGAACTTGAAAAATTTCCTGACATGGAGAATGCTTTATTTGAAATTTTTAGCCATTTTCTGACCTAAATTGTGAAGCCTATATGTTACAAAAAAAATAGGTAGTACAACTGATCTAAGCGTCAATAAATCATTAAGTGTACCAAATTTCATTAATATTTATCAAAAATTGGCACAGGAAATGACTTTTGTCGTGAAATTTATACAAACGAACCACTGTACGTCGTCGCGTCAGTCATGACAACATGAAAAACAGCTAAATAAGAAAGCCCGTGATAGTCCGATGGGAAATGCGATAAGAAGACTTTTTTAATTCAATCCTTTTGTAAAATATCCAATTCTTATTGATATTGAGAATATAAGTATATGAAGTGTCATTGCTTGATGCTTGTTTTGTGTAGGGATTTATTCTTGCTTAAAATGAACACGTTTCTTTATTTTTCTGCTTTGAAATATTCATGCTGAATAGGAAACCCAATAACATTCTTTGCAGGGTTTTAAAGAAATTGGAGAAAATATTCTGTCAATGATGTTAAAAATGTCAAATATACAAGCAAAACTTATTGTTGAATTGTATGTTTTGTTTGTTTTACACTTTGGATTTAAGTTTGACATTACAAGTGATCTCCCTTGGAATCTTGAATTGCATAGTTTTTATCCTTGTTGAGAAGAAATTTTTGCCGGTCTCTTTAAGTAACAGCATTGCCATTTTGAATGAACTTAATTAATGTGATGGCTAATGTGACGGAGCTTTGAATATTTGGTGATCTTTCTAACCAAAAAGTCCATAGAAAAATCCATGCAATATTGCTAGAATATTCATTGATTTTTTCTGACATTAAGTAATCATATAATTGAATTGTCTTCAGGACGTCATTTTCATCTAATGGCTAAATTACATTTATTTCATCCCAACGAATATGTCTCTTATACATATATATTTGTGATTGTGATACGTCAAAAATAAATGTCGATTTACTATTACAAATGACAATAGAATATGATTGTGATACAAACTACTGTGACAAATGACAGTTAAATACCCTCTGAAGTTCTCTGATGCAGAAGTTGTTTGGTAGCTGTGATAGTTTTTCAACTTTACTGTGATACGTTTTCTACACTCCAGCTTCACTAGTTTTATTTCACCTTAGAAAAGAACCAACAAAATATAAAACAAAATAAATGACAAAATAGAAAGTTTTACAACTAATTAAGAAATAATTAACGACCAATTATGAAGCAGTTAACTATTTAATATAAGAGTCTTTACCCCATTTTCTAGGAAGTACTTCGTAGATTTGATTTTAGTCACGTGTGGTTCCATTTTTTGATCTATAGACTGATACGGGACGTATTTCCGAGTTTATTCCTGTTATACAGACAATACCCCAACTGACAATGTTTCCATGCTAGAAAGAAATCTTAAAAATGGACCTCAGACAGGGTATTTACAGTACATAATGTACTAATCATTGGACGAGATCTCAGCCCATCCGGTAGATTTTACGTTGGATTCAGATCGTACTCCTTTATTAGAGGAAGAGGAAGCGATAAGCCTAACTTAATGACCTATCTTCGAATACCCTACCGATGGTCAAGCATGCACGTTCCACAAATGAGAAGGAACTAACTTACACCCTTCTTTGCCCCAAATACATTTGAGAGGGAGAGGGGCTAAAAGCGGGATGTGCACTTGTGCTATCAAGTGTGCTTAATCCAACGAAACCATTCACATCATCGTTCGATGCGTGGTTCTCAATCCAAAAGCCAGTAATGATAGAAAGTGGGCAACCCCCTCCGTGAAATCTATTAGTGTTGCCAGCATAGTAACAATTCTTCAAAGCAAACTTGAGGCATATATTACTGGGGTTAAAAAACTTAAGCCATCAGGCTGAAATTAAAGTTTTGTTTCAGTTACCCCTTATTCATTGTTATGGGGAGGGGGAAGAAGGGGGAAGCCTGGAGTGTCTTGAAGACAAGCCCGACCAATCAATACCCGTATTTATAATAACACCATTTATAGCTATAAATGTATTAACACCCCTCCCCGTCCCTCCCAAAGCACATGGAATGTAATCTTCATGAATACAACGCGATCTCTTGAGATTTTGTCTTCTGCATGGTTTTCGACATGTTGGCAACTCCTCTCCACTAAATCTAACAGTGTTGCCACCGTAACAGAAATAGTTTAAAATTACCTTAGGAAAAAGCCTATTATCAAACAAAAACACAATCCGTCAGGTTGAAATGGAGGGTTGGTTGTGAAACCAACAGACTCACTCTAGTAGGGTTGGGGGTAAAACTCCTCCTCAGCACTCCAACAGTGTTGCCACATGTTCTATTGTGGTACTGAAGCTTAGCCTGCCTATCATGAAAATTGAAAAATTTAAAGCATGTTCCTTCAGCAAAAAAATTTATCGCACTTTTTAATTTAAACAAAATTATTGATTTTTATCTTCAAGCTAATTTTATTTTTCATCATAAATTTTCCATATCAAGAAATTTTGATAAAATAAATCAACGCTTTAACCACGCACATAACAAGCCTCTTTTTAGTTCATTTGTTCTAATAGTTTCCTCAATTTTCGATTACGAACTGACAACAATTCCAAACCAAAAACAAACATTGCAATAGTTGTCATGGAAAAATATATTTCATACAATGCTACGATTCTTTCATTTGAAAATGGCTTTTTCGGCGGATTTTCAAAGATTTTACTAAATAAAGCTGGATGCGCTGTAAAATACGTACTCAAATGCTTTGCCAATCCTGAAATTGTCAAGTCCGATAATTTGCGATTAAATGCATCTAAAAGTATTGAGTTTTTTGGAAAATACATTACAACTTGATACATGAAAATTATTTCACTGACCAAATACAAAGGACTTCCTTCAAAATATGCCTTTGACATGTAGCTGAGAAAGTTATCTTTCACCGCTACAGTAGCATAGTTTTTTTCTGATCGTTCCAATATACGATATCTTTCGAAATTATTAATGTTATCGGAAATTATTGTTCGATTGTTGGGAAATATATCGATCATACTGATGTCTGGTGTGAGTAGGAACTGATAGTTAAGCTTGATGAGATCCTCGAATCCTGTCGGTAACTGTACATAACTGTCTAAGCGAATTGCATCATATAAAGCCCCTTGATATGCGTTGCGAATAACAAATGTCAAAAGCAGCCACATCATGAGAAAATATCGGGCAAATGTACGACGAGGTGTTCGGGTGATTGGATAACCCAGAAAAACGACAACAAAATTTAACCAAGGAGACGTATTCTCTTGGCCATAAAAAAACATTCGAACTGAAGGTTTCACAAATCGCATTACAGTAAGAAGTAATATTCCAAAAGCTATGAGTAAGGCTAGCAACCTCCAGGCCTGTCGACTAAAAGGTTTCGCCAACCGACCGAGTGGGCTTAATTTTTCTTGAGGATTGACAATGTAAATAAAAGGCGAACTGTGAATCAGCTTGGATGTAGAGAATAGCATATGACTTGGATCCGAAGCACTAAAACCACCAATTACGATATCAGCTCTGTTAGTGAGAAGCTGTAAATGAAGATTGTTAGGTTTGATCACGAGAAAAAAACACAAATCTTTAACTCACATCTTCAAAACATCCATAGGCAGTTCCATTGCCAACTGCAAAACTTCGTTCCATTGGAAAAGGAAGCAGATCAATTGTGAAATTTAAAATCATTGCAAAGTATTTCAACATATATCCCTCAATCCCATCAAGATTGTCCCATTCCCCCACTGGCTTCGGATCACTCTCATTTCCAGAAAATATCACAAACGGTGCTAGAATTCGGCCCGACACCCTCAACGGACAATGGTGGAAATTTGTAAGCTTTTCTGGGAAAATTGTTTTCAAATCATTCCACTTGTTCTTGAAATTAAAATGGAGATGTGGTATGGGAATTCGACAATTATTCTCGGTGAAAATTTTCGATGTGAACATGCCAACACCAAAAACAGGATGTTGAATAACTATATTGGCATCGTAGACATTCATTTCTAAGCAAAGTTGAAATATTTCCTTCATGACTTCATAAAAGTCCGGAGTGAGATGAGTTAGAACGATGACGAAATAAAAATGACGATTATTTCTGTTTTTTGAAAATTTGCTAAGTAGAACTCTGCAAGAAAACAAAGCTTTGTTCAAGGTGTTTTTCAAAGGCATTAAGATGTGAAGACTTACCGAAATGCTTCTATAGAATCAGCAATGAAAATATAATACTCTCTTGGTTGATCGAATTTTTCACTAAAATAAAGCTGAATCGAGAGAGTGTCTTGCATTTCTAGTAGAAGATGGTTCTTCAGAAAGATATTCGTTATTCCTGTTTCAGGTGTTAAACTATGTTCAGCAATGACAATTGTCGAAGTAAGCTTACTTAGGTGTTCACGAGCAAGAAAAAGGACAACTTTTGACAGTTCAAGATTGTCATCGGTTATAGTCCAATTTTGTCCCTTTGTATTTGGTAGCAGTGGCCAAATAATTAAACTCACAAAAATCCAACTCGTAGTCAAAAGCATTGCCAATAAACTGGTGCATTGGATACGACGTCTTTTTCTTGACAGTAACAGTAAGGAAGTGTTTATATTAAGTTGATTAAAATTAACAAAACTATAAACCTCTAATTGAGTGGTTGTTATTTATTATTCTGATATTGAGGTCATTGGTGATTTTTCATTAAGATTTTATTTAAAGATAAAAAAAAAATTCCATAAATAAGCCTTGATGAATGGTAAACAGAATTCTAGGATTGCGTACAAAGCAAAATAAATGGGATTTGTGTAGAAACGAGAATTCCTTTTTGAGTGCATGACATGACCGCACGAACTTCTTATTGCAGTTGAAGACTACTAAGCAGCGCAGCGTAGCAATAGCTTAATAATACATTCTGTGTTGTAAACATCGTGAATAAAACTTCTCTGTGAATGTTTCTCTCTTTTGAAACGTCAATACTTTTCCACTGATTCTTCTAAGCTCGAATCGGACCTATAAATATGAAAGCCAAATTCACCTTGAAAATTTATTCCCGATACTAATAAATTCCGAGGGAAATTCCCAACTATCATTCAAGTTACCATATTTTAAAATAGCATAAGTTAAAGATTGGTATAGAATGCCTGGTTATCATAGAAAATTAGTGCAGAAGCCTCGTTAAACTAAGAGCTACTTTGACATCCCATTTCTAGACACATAAAGTTGCCAGAAACTAAAATTGCTCAGTAAGTGACCGCACGCAACTTATAGTTGCTTAGTATTTTTAAAAACTAGATTTAATGAGTAATCTAGAGCAATTTTAAGTTACCAATAACTTGGGCATCCCATTTCTGCAAACGTAATGTTGCCAGAAACTAAAATTGCTCAGCAAGTGGGCGCAGATATTTTAAAGTTGGTGGTTTGAGCAACTAAATTTCGTGAGCTACCTGGAGCGACATTTAGTTTTTTAGTTACTGGTTACTTTAGAGTCTTGAAATTAGTTAGACTATGGCATTCATATTTTTAAAGCAACCTAAGTAAAATAATTTTCGGTGTCAGTGGCCAACAATAAAAGAACTGAACCTGTACATCTTTAAAACAAAGTCTGCGGAATACAAAAGTGCTGGGCGTGAGAGTGTACAAGTCCGAAGAAGCCAATTTCTCGTCGTATCAGGGTTGCCAAAGCAGTTGTGTAGCCCATTTTTTAGAATTTTTTAAGTCCAAAATCGCTGCTTGAATGTGTGTAGCCCAAAAAAAATCCCAATCTTGATAAATAATCTTTTGTAATAATTTCTAAAAGAAAATCTTGAAAATCGGGACGAATTTAAACATACAGTTGGGCTTATTCCGAATTAAATATTTTTCAAATTCTGTCACAATTTCAGGAAAAAAATAGCCCAATTTTCGATAAATAGCCCAATCTGACAGCCAATCGTACTCACAAAAACTTGTCTTCTCTGAGAATTTCGATTGAAGATTCTGCATCGGGACTTGCAGCAGGACAAAATTCAACTAAACTAGGCACTTAGGCTGGGAACACACTTAGGGTTTTCTGTCGTTGCGACTTAAGACAACAAAAAAATTATTGCAATTCAATACACAATTTCAGCTCATGTGTTATAATTTCTTGCGACTAAATAATCATACGACAAAAATCGCAAGTTTGCTTCTAGTTTTAAGGTAAACGTGCTTAGACAACACCATGTGTTCCTTTATTGGGCTTTGTTAGAAGTTGAATAGCTCAATATGCGATAAATAGCCCAATCTGACAGCCGGTCGAACACAGTACACACAATAACTTTTCTACTTTGGGATTCCACATTGATGATTCCGCATCGGGAATTGGTCCTGCACCAGTACAAAATTCAACAGAACTAGGTACTTAGCCTGGGAACACACTTGCGACTTTCTGTCATTGCGAACATTAGAAAATAATTATCGCAACTCAATGAATTTTCTTCGTTGCATGTGCTTCATATTGCAACTCATGTTGTATATTTTTATGACGACAAAAATCACAATAACGTTTCAACTCTTAAACTAGGATCGCACTTGCGATTTTTTGTCGTTGCCACTGAAAAATTTTACATACCTACTCATGAAAAACTTGTGATTTCTGCAAATGGTGGAGGTAGTCCGCTAATTTGTATGGCCTTTAAAAGGTATCCATATTTTTATTTGTCTTTGAATGACAGGGCTAGAAATCAATCGTTTGATATTCGGTGAGATAGTTTCTTCCAAATTGCTAGTTCACAACCTGTAATTTAAGATGAACTTCTCCACGTTTAGCTTCAATTTTTAAGGCAGATAAGAAGAAAGTTTACAGTCAGTATAAGCAAAATTCTAAAACTTCATCACACGAGGTCTAGTGAAAACGTATTATTTTATTATTTGAAACTGTAGGCGGATGTAAAAATAAACTTGAGGACCTTTTATCAAATTTCAGTGTATTTCTCTAAAATTTAAACAGAGTCCCGAGGCTTTTTTCCCGTTTCAATCAACAATAGACACGGATGTCTTGGTATGATGCTAGTCACGCGACGTATAGATTGAAAAATGGGTGTAATTTGAATTTAATTACTTTCATTATCAAAAATATTCAAGAAATTACACACCCCGAATGATTTATTAAATAAAAAAAAAAACAAAAAAAAATAATAATAACAACAAAATTTCTCCATGGATAAAGCATTAATTGCAGCGTTAAGTACTTGTACTCAACTGCAAATTCCATAATAGCTCAAATCTCAACATATAGGCTTGTACGTCGTCATCATATAGTCCGACAAAGCTAACAGCTAAAGTGTAAGTGTAATTTAATTAGACAACTTGTTTGCCTCAAGCTATGAATGAGCTGTCGATAGCCACTACTATCATCATTATGCTACCGTAGAAATTTAATTGTCGACGGTTTTTTATTTGCAGAAACCACATTCAATATTATTTAATCGAATTAAATTGAGCTAAACTAAAATATTACCTTAGCACACGGTATTTAAATCGATAAAAATATTAAACAAATTAAATAAGTCGCTAATTCGGTTATATAAATCCTCACATTAAGACATAATATATTCGTCGTCGAAAAAAAAAATTTTTACTAAACGATTGACACGCTATTACGAACCAAGACATCAAAAATGAATATATATGTTGAGAGACCAGTCCCCTGAGGCATCCCAGTGGCAAGCATTTTGACTCCCTCCATTTCACCTGTCACATTCAGTCAAAACAATTAATCAAACTGAGCCAAAACGATTTGGAATGTTTGTTGAAAGATGCATTCCACTATGGGATGATTAATTAGACAGAAAGCAAAACAGAGAGAGAAAGAAAATGATGAGAAAAGAAGACGATAATACTCGTACATATGAACATTAAAGAAAACAAGATCAGAAAATTATTGGAATGTGGAACGATTTCATATGCTATTTCCAAGATGACATTCAGATCTCACACCGCGCAACGAAACTGATGCCATAGTAGAAGTTGCCGAGGTTTCAGTTAGGTCGGCTTATGTCCCGTTGCTATATGCCTGACGGAACTTGTTTCATATTCCCCTTGTGTATATCAC